>CM060949.1:112065536-112130174 GCA_030765055.1 Mantis religiosa
TTATGTTGGTGTTATATCCAGTGTTTCATTAGTGGTCATAACATTTTTATAAACATCCTGATGATGGGAGAGATGCACACTCCCGAAACGTCGATATCTAATCGTCTTTTTACCTTGCTTGTCGCCCGAGAAGAAAGTGAGCAGACCGCAAAGTGAGATTTGTTGTGGACAACACGGCGCTGGGACGGGCTTTCTCCGGGATCTCAGTTTGCCCCGCCATCTCATTCCACCGGTGCTCCATCTTCATCACATGTATCATCAGTGTCATCGCCTGCGGTGCCGTATGTAGTAAAAGCGGGCGTTAAACACTACACATTTCATTGGATTCGCACCAATTTCAATATCTTCCCACACTTAAATATCATATGTAGATATAAAATCAGTTAAGTCCCCATTTACAAGCCGAAACGCATTAGGAATAAACGCAAAACTTTGAAAATATATTTATGTAAATAGAGCCATTCAGATAGTCCCTTGAATGCCCTATAGGAGGACGAATTCTGTATTTCTTCTATTTCTTTGAATACCACACAATCACGGTGCAAGATTTTTTCATCGACAGAGCCCTGTGCTGCTTTTTCCATTTGACGTTGTCACATAATTATTGGTACACCAAACACTGCTCTCGTGTATGCTTGGTTTACCACTTAGTGGTGTCATTATTTATTTAAATTGACAGACCTTTTTAATTTGATATTACTAGTTATTTTATTCAATTTAAAACTTGCGCTTGGCTGAGAAGGTTTCCGCAAGCAATTTATGGATCTACAAACCCGCAAGTTCTGGCGTTTTGCCTACGGCTGCATTATGAATGGTCTTACGTCACGCTTGCCTTTATGCTGAATTGAATTAACGCTTCGTCTACGTTGTGTTCTCAATGGGGTTTGCAGTCTTTACTCAAAGACATGCAGGAGAACGGAGAATATTATCGCTAATCATTAGTTAAGTATTATTTCCCAAAACACACAACAGTCCTGCCCTTGGAGTTAGGATAGTTGGAGCAATAATTTGGATTCGCTCATGCATTTATATGAAAGATTGGTAAAACGTCAAACCGATAGCACTAGCAAAGGAAACCAACACCTACAGTGGAACCTTGAAGAAGAAAGTAAACAAGAGGACAAGTGAAGTGCTTTGTGCAGAACGTTTCACTTTCAGAGGAAGCGAGGAAATCACATGGGGGCAGTGGCGGCTTGTAGGCATTTTTCTTGGTGGAGCAGACTGAAGCTGTTTGTAATGAAAGTAGAAGTGGGGTTATGCCTTTTTAAACAGGACACCTTTAATTGCACTGCGAAAAACACTGCAGCAACAGAAATTTGTCGGAACACATTTTTAAATATCAAGCAGGTGACTAATACGAACATATAAAATGGAACTCATTAAATGTCAGTGTTATTTGTACAAGGGCTGAGCACGTCTATTCTTCTAGGCGGCAAACATTTCAATCACTCTATTTCACACATTTCCTCTTTGTGAAGGGAACAAACATTCAATGAATTAAGCCTATCGTGGCCCATAATGTTCCTAAGGAAAGACTCAATTCTTTGTTTCTCCTTGCAGTTAGGTACGATTTCTTACTAAACTGTTGCAGAAAGTCATCAGTCTTTTGCTTTCTTGTTGTGTAACTGTAAATTTATTGGGTTGACGTCTGCCTAGTTCTGTAATTTCAAGTTGTTCCTCTACATTTAGTGAATAAAAGGGACTTTTAAATAAATAATCCACTCGATTCGTTTTAAAGCTACTGCTTTGTCTACCAAACAATTAAGATTCCAATAACAATCACACGAATGCTAGTTAATGCTACGGACCGCAACCAAATGGCCCCAAGCATTACTGTAACCGATGTAGGAAGAATAGACACATGACTGGCCAAAAATATAGAGGTGAGTAGTTGTCGGGGGGGGGGGGGGGGGGGCTTATAATATGGCCCTTTGCGACAAGGAGACTGACCAGGTTGTCGTGCACAACACTGCAGGTTGTAAGCTTCGTAGCCATTAAGAATTACGTTTTAATAAATTATTGTTTGCGATGATTATTACAGTTTAATAAAATATAAAACAATTATTTTCATCAAATTAAAGAATGCCTATAAGTATAGGTGTAGCCTGGCCCTTGCGGCTCTGAATGACAGTCCACCCCTGGTTGGAGGTATGTCAAATGTGGGCGTGAACAAACATTGTGTATGGGAAATTGCGCAAAGTAAACAATGAAACTGTTTTGAGTCGAAGATGTGAAATAAACTGTTTTGGCAATATGTTTTATGACATTCGATAGAAAATATGTACTCTACAAAACAATGATCAAAAGGTGTAAATTAAATTAGCTGGAACATTGCATAGGAAGCAATGCTTGCTAAGAAAAACACTGAATGGATTATGATTGAAGAATCGGGATCAAAGAAGAGAAAATGCAGATCATTTAAAATAAAATGGTTCTTAGCTAAAATCAGGGGGAATGGAGGCATGTGAATTTGCAGTGAAATTCCTAATCTTAGAGGAAACGAAACAACTATTTATCACCTATTGGAAGGTTTGATGATTATAAGTTTATATAAAATATTATTTAATAAAGCCAATTGTAAGATGGTTAATTGTATAATTTTAAGCAAAGACATAAAATTCAGACGTAGTAAAGTACAACTTTTAAGATGTCATAATCTGTGAAGCCAGCTGTGTAAGATTTTGCATCGGCCAGGGAGCTATGTAGCGCTGGACTACATTTTACTGCTCGTTTTGTGTAGGTTCAAATGTAGTAATTAGTTTTTTACACTGGAGTTGCTCGTGGAACCGGTTTAACACAGTAACTTGTATCGTGGTTCGAAAGATAACCGGCAGCTTTGGCTTACAGCCGAGGGATTATCTAAACTATGGCTGAGGAAACGTCCTAGAGAAATTAAAGGCGTAACCACAAATGTGACATTTAACAGATGACAGAGCTCTCTAGATTCTATATGAATAATAACCAAGGCGTAGAATATAAAGGTTTACATTAACTCGAAATAGGCAGGTCTGCAATCTCTCTTAAATTAGTACGATTTTAACAATCGTACCTATGGGAGGGCACAAAGACAGAGTTAGAGATACTTCAAATGGACCCTTTTAAATTGCTGGTTAGTTCTGGCCGGAACCGCCTCTACAAAAGTATATGAATTTTCCTCTACCAACCAATAGCCTAAGAGCGCCTTCTAAGTATGGCAGTGTCTCTTTGTCCCCTCCCATATGTTTACAACAGAAATGTTTTGGTTAACAACAAATTATGGACAGCTTGAAGTGCATTATTTCGTGGATATCCTTTAATAATTATAAAAGTCTTTGTCCCATGCAATATAGTGTGGAGGTTAATATCATTTAATGACGATTTTTTTTAATTTACGTCCTCCAACGTTAAGTCATATCGGGCAGTGAATAAATTGGGTGAAAAGATGCTAAAATGAGTTCAGGGTCCATGAAGCTTAGAGTTGCCTGACATTCGTCTTTCAGGATAAGGGAAAACACCGGAAAAAATCATGTCCAGGCAACTCACCCTGACCGAGACTCGAACTCGGGACCTCTTGAACGTGAGGCAGACACGCTACCACCACGCTACCAAGGCGGGCTTAATGAGGAATGAATGAAATGTATGAAGTGATGTACAAATGAAATCGGAGTTCACACAGCTTGGAGTTATACAAAATTCTTTTCCGGAAACACAAAACTTTTTCCAAATCCCAACCAACAGAAATTAATGGGTTGACCCTAAGTTCCCGCGCGTTTTGAAAGTGAGTTTAGCGTGCAAAATGAATTGTTTTCGCAATTCGTTTTATGATATTCGATAGAAAATTTGTGCAGTGTGATTAGTTTTTTTATACTTACGTCACGTCAATAAAATGAAATGTCAAATCCATAACAAAGAGCATTTTCGACACCTTCTGCTCAAGCAGCTTACGTAGGTACTTTGGGACTTCGTTTAAACTCAAAAAGCAGGTGTCAGAAAGGCTCTTTGTGGTCGATTTGAGACTCTATTTTATTGATCTGAAAAGAAAAATCATATAAACATGCAAACACTGAACACACTGCACAAAAACGCATTGCCAAAGCAGTTTATTTTGCAGGTAAATCATTTACTTACAGAGGAGATGAGGAACGCCAGAAATTATAGGACAACCCATTATTAGAACCTATTGAATTTTAATGTCAGCATTCCTTTAGCACGAAGGAGGGCTAGTAGAGTAGGCTGACGGAGAAAAATGAAAGTGCGTAGTTTGAAAGGGAACTTTTCCTTACTCCGCACAAACATCAGCTCAAAAACTTGATATAGAAGTTTCATAAGAGATGCATGCTCTCAGATCCATCCCCTATAGACAAGGGAAGAAAAATACAGTTTAATCTGGCTTCATAATGAGTATCGTTTGTGTGTTTTCAGTGTAAGTGCTTTTTCGGTTCATACCAAATTCCGAACTTAAATGGGCATCTTTTAACAATGGAAGGGTAATTCTTGTGCAGTTTTCTTTTCAAACGACTCTCGACACGAAAACCGAGCGGGATGGCTCAGGCGATTTTGTCTGTGGGCCGCATTCGGGATGTCCGGGTTCGATACCCGTGGCCGACCTACCGGATACATGGGTTTTGTCGGGGGTTTTACCGGGTTGACTGGTGAAAGCTGTCACTCCATTTCTTCTCCATTATCATTTCACATCATCTGTCTATCACCTGGTAGTTTCTCTCAGGATAGAAGTGTCGGCGGGTGTGGGCGTTGCATGGCAGGATGATATGTTCCTAGTTAACATTTCCTCCTCCGGTGGGACGGTTTCAGGTATTCGGGGTGATCTGGTAGGTCGTTTCAGAACCAAATTGAGTGGGATGCCGGTTGTACTGACCTGCCGGGGAATTTCCAACTCGCCAATCGCAGGTACCCTGCCTTCTGCACTGTCGTGACTGCTTGGGACGGCCGCCTTCTACCTCCTCTCGACTGATCCTCTGTCCTGAGGATGCCCCACTTGGAGGATAGGTATAATAGACCAAGTTTGGACCTCCGTGCCTAATCCTTCCGCAGTATAACCCAGTCCTCTATACGGAAAAAATATCTGGTTATTTTTATCTTTTCAAAACTGGTTCTATTTTGATTAAAGTATCATGTGTTAGCGATTCTATTATGAATGTTTTAAGAAGAGCAGGACTTCGTAAGTTTTATGAAAGCTTCATTGCTCGCCTTCCATTATTTTGAAAGCCATGGTAATGTGGAATATGGCACTAAATAACTATAGATATCTATCCCACGTTAAAAACTTCCGATACTATGAACATTTTTATGCCAACACGTTTCATCACATAAGCATAAGCTACTTTTTAAAACATTTCAATTAAAATTTAACTATACTGAGGAATATTCCTTAAAGTCATAAATACAACTTCCACTCGCTAGGTACTTACTACACAAGGTGCAGCACATACAGGCATTTGTCATCGGTCTCGGACACCCGAAAAGCTCACGGACTGTGAAATACCAGCTAGCCCAAATAATAAGTTGTAACTACTTGTTAATAGCACTAAGAATAAAATAGCGTAAGAATTTTTAGAGGAGAAATAATTCCCGCGGCTCATGTTGGTGCGCTAGTCACAGTACCAGGTTCATAAACTGGTACTGACCTTGACCGTCGCGTCAAGCCACTTCGCTGCTGTTGCTTCACTCACGGCTAAACACCATTGAGTCATTGACGGACATAATGCAGTAAAATCAGTGTTTCTATTGGAGCAAATATTTATGCAACATTAAAGTAAAGACTTCAAAGCATCAAACATCGACACGTTCAGCTGTATTTTGGACAGTTATTCCTAACATTTAAACTGTCGAAATTTAATACTCTGAGATAAAACTTCGTTTGTTCCCGTCGGATTCAGAAAATGATGCCGCGATATCTGAAAACGATGATCAGAACTAAAATAGGTTATAAGCTACCAATAGGAACATAACTCGTGAACAAGCATGCAAATTACTTGTATATAAGTTAGGTACTATTATGTGTTTCAAATGGGAAGAGTTCTCGCCTGTAGCCAATCAGATGCGTTAGCGTATTCAGCGTTGCCACTTCGTTATCCACACTCTTTATATTTCCCTCTCTCTCTCACACACTTGCGAGTGTTCGTGCCGCTAGACCTAAGGGAACGCAAACTGAATTTTCCAAAATTTTATAACAACGCAGTTGTTTTAATCACAATTGCGTCATGAATATTCGTATATTACACAAATGTTTTAAATATTTAGTTTACCATTATAGTTTATAAATTACTTATTTTTCTAATTCAACGAAAATACCAGCGGTGCATCCGTATAGCTGTGGATGTTACGTTAAGAGATAATTTGTCATTGTTATTGTCTTCCCCGTCTGGGTACTGAAAATTTATGATGATAGATACCAAAATCTCGTTACGTGCTATTTCTTTCCAAAAGTCATCATCTTGTAGTTTATCTGATGTCTGACGCAGTTTTCCCAGTCTTGTTGCGTTCTTGTCAATTTCTTCGTGAATAAGTCGTTCAACGTCAGTCAGTTTAAAAATATTATTTCTGTTTGCAACATAATTTGAGCCCACATTAACTCTATGGGATTGTGCTAGCAGTAGTAGGGGGAGGGGAGGTGGATCGCGTCTCATTGATCCAGCTGATACACTTTTTCATGGAAGAGTAACTGAAAAATGCTGATTTGAACTCTCTAGAAGAAATAGAGATTACGAACCAATCATAAACAAAGATATGTGACCGGAGACGTTCTGCTAGTCCAGCAGGAAGTGTATCGTTTCCTCTCGTCTAATTTAACAAACACCTTGGTTTATTCAAATGTACATATTTCTTTCATCACGTCATGTGAAATGTTTACGTTTCAGTTCTGAGTAATTTCAAATACACGTTCACGCATACATGCCAACCAATAATGATATTCATTACAATGCTTACGTCGCAATGCATTGTTATAATATAATGGCATCTACTTTATCTATTTGTATTAAAAAAGCTATTTGCGCTAAAAATAATGGAGTTTTGCGGTTATGATAAATATATTACTCTATCCTTCCTCATGAATCGGTTTTTGCAAAATCTGAATTTCTGTCTTAGAGCGAATAGTATTTGTTAGAGATTCATTAGCTTGCCGCTCGTCACGCACCACTTAGGGGAATGTAATACGACAACACCGCAGTACTCCGATTGGTTGCTCACCTAGTAGCGCTCATGGACAAACACCTTCCCATTTGAAACACATATTAAATGTTGTGTTATATATTGAATACGTTAGATTTTGATATTAAGTTCAATGTTTCCAAGCGAAGCTAAGTGTTTCAAAATTTTACTGGCAAAAATAAAACTTGGTTGAGAAAACTCAGTAAGTAGATATTAAATATGTTATTTTAATGTAAATTTATATTGAGGAATTAATCCTTAAAGAATTAATCCTTTTAAATACATTACTCCGGTATATGGGTGATTTTTGATTAATTAGAGCCAACTGAAAAATTCAATGCCATGGCCGGGATTTGAACCACGGATCTACTGGTTTCCGTCCAGTCGCTCTGACCCTTGAGCTACCATGGTCAACGTGTAGATCCGTGGTTCAAATCCCGGCCATGGCATTGAATTTTTCAGTTGGCTCTAATTAATGTTATTTTAAATTACAGAACCCATGCTAAATCTTGGTGAGACTATGCGCCTGGCTGGGCTTTTTCTTTTTCGTTTTCCGAAGTCCTGCTGTTTTTACCAGCATTGGAGCATTAGGGTTCCTCAACTCATTTCTTCTTAGATTTCATTCATACATTCATAGATTAGTGTAAAACTAACAAACTGAAAATGTAAGTAATCCTAGCGCTTTCTCTCCCTATGGTTTACTGCTGTAACTGCTTACTTCATAGAAGTGCATAATATCAAGTTGACGAATTAGCATTGCAGTAGATATCCAACATTTATGTCCATGTAACAATCAGGAAAACCAACAGGTGTGAGCTAGTATTTCTGTTGTTTATGCTTATTTATGGAAATGCTTTTCTTCTTTTTGTTTCACCCCTTTTGGGGTACGTTGAATCAATCATTTCCCTATGGTTACTTTATTTGTACTGTTTCTTTTAAAACACAGCAGTTCGAAATGTAGAGTAATTGATTAAATTCCAAGATATTTAGGTACAGTTGAGTGCGCAAACCTATATTTTATTAATGTTTTGTAAAGTGCATCTTTCCTAGCTCTCATAAAGAAACATACTGTTTGGTGCTGCCATCTGGTCGCAGTTGGTGGTATCGAGTGGAGCGCGCGCGAGTGTCCGCTTCCATGACCTTGACTGAAGGAGATGGTGACATGTTTACGTAGGGACGTGGAGAGAATGGGAGGGGTTAGGGATATGATTACGCAGAAAATAACAGGTTTGCAAGCACTTCAAAAGTTAGTCGACTTTTAATTAGAATAATGTATGGCCACGTGCATATTTTGATAATGCTAGAAAACTTTGGCCTGTCTAAGCACCTATTTTTGTCATGGTCTCACATTGTGATTCAAATCTGTGGTCTGCAAACGCCGAAGTAACAGATGGATCATATACATTTAAAAGCTATGAACGACATGCTTTTGTAGTTGTTTAATCCTTGCGCACTATGAAACATCAACATCAACGCACTAGGTAACAGAGAATGGCATAGATTTATAAATAATACATAAATAGAAATGAACGCTGTCAGCAAAAGTTTGCAGTATATTGCTATGAACTACTGTGTTGGCGCTTTTGTGTTCACATTCAAGTAGCTTGCACTCGCTAAATACAACAGAGAAGTAAACAACGCTATAATTTGTCTCAAACTATAATGCCCTTCTTTATATGGCAGTGGAAACAGAAAGAGACAGAGATTCTGTAATGCGCTTTCTTTGGTTGGTGATTGGCGGAGGGAAATACACGAGGTGTTTATACAGGAGATTCCGTTACGTTTTCTCTCTCTTTCTCCACTTCATATTTTTACAGCAGAATCGTTCTCTTTGAGACAAACGAGTCCCAAAAATAGCTGCGTTTGATTATATTGGAAACTTTCATTTCATCGCCATAACCATAAGAATTACATTACATTCCTGTTACTACTGGTATCTTTACCAATATTTCTTCTTGATATCCTTGTGATGTAAATTGAGTTTGCGTTTATTTCTATAGTTTTTTTATTTATTGTTTTACTTACACCTTATGCATTTCTTAACGGTTTTCTTTTGTTACCAATGTAATCCGATACTGCATGAAGAAATTTCTTTGACTGATTCGTTTCATGATGTGCAAATTAGATTTTTTTAAAATGGGAATGCATTGATTCTTCTGAAGGATTAGGAAATTCAGTTTTCAATACCACTTATAATCCACACGCTTTTTAATTTGGAAAAAAAGGAAGCGGCAGTAGAAATGTCGCCATCCCAGCTCGCTGCAACCACCAAATGCCTCCGTTATTAGAATTGTTGAAATGGCAGGAGCTCTATCATTTATTACAATATTTATTTTTTCTACAAAAAAAAAAAAAAAAAAAAAAAAAGCAGCTTTCGCAGTGTACTTTGAATTCATGGTCACGGAATGGCGGATTTGGTTTTTTAAATCTAAAATGGATGCCATTGTTTATAATAATTATCGGACTTGAAGTATAAAAAGCAAGTGAGAATATTGCTTAGAAATAAAAGCGTAACTGTACCCAGCAGTATCGGTGACAGCACTATCGCCCGCCTCGGTAGCGCAGATGGTAGCGTGTCTGCATCACGTTCAAGAGGTCCCGAAATCGAATCTCGGTCAGGGTGAGTTACCTGGATAAGGTTTTTTCCGGAGTTTTCCCTCATCTTGATAGACAAATGTCGGGTAACTCGAAGCTCCACGGACTCCGGACTCATTTGTGCATCATTTCACCCATTTCATTCATCGTCCGATATGACTTAACGTTGGAGGACGCAAATTGCCAAAAAAAAAAAAAAAAAAAAAAAAAAAAAAAAACTGTCCTCTGTATGTTGCTCATTTCTATGCCAAAGTGTTTTTTCATCTTCACCAGTCCACTTAACGTCATCCCCCGGGTTCCGTCAGTCTCTCCCTTCGTTATGACTTGACACCAGAGATACTACAAGAAGTGGAACCGAGTAATACGGAAAGATGACTGCAAGCAGGGAAAAAGACCTTCAGTGAACTGATGAAAATGAAAACACTATGGTGACAGCAAGCAATGTGAGTATACACAGGAAATGGACGGTAAAAAAAGCCCCTTATATCTGCAAACTGCTTTCTAGGCTGCCTCTGCGTTCTGCAGCCACACTTTGTCACGAGGTTTACCCGAAAGTTCGACCTCTATCAGCCCGGGAGCGATGGAAAACTCCGCGATTCTTTCCTTGGGGCAATACCTGGAGTTTAAAAAGCCCCCACGAAAGTGGATACGCCACTTACGCGCGTCAACCCCGCAGGGAAGACTACCGAATAGCCTCGGTAGGGCCGCCTGGTGATATAGCAGGCCTTCTACTAGCTCTGCAGGCTAGGACCCAGAACTTATTAGGCAATCCTCTGCCCCCTCTGGGCGGCCGAAGCTTGGCTGGAGGTACCCGATCTCCCACGGGTGTCGGGAACACACTGCCTCCTCGAGTCCAACCCAATCCGAACAACTCCCATTCAGGGAGAGGCTCGAATGTTCAGCCCGAGGTTCCTCTGGTAAGGTCATAGGTACCACGAGTGCTAAGCAAGGAAACACCTTGTCATATGCACATTCATTTTTCATTAATTATCGCTGGAAATGAATGCCATACTCTTTTATACCGAGAACACGATAACAAGTGTGCCATGCCTACATAAAACGTGCAATCTTTGCATTATTGCAATTGATATCAGAAAAAGACCTGATATTGCCGCTTTATTTACGAATGCAGCGAATGAATTTATTTGGAAAGGTCTGTGTTTCATAAATGAAATAAGAATTTAAATGTAGTTTCCTTAAAATTTCCTCACAAACTGCTAATAACTGCGTACTTATGAATCCTTTTATGTAGTCGGTCATCTCAAACCTATAGTAGACGAATGGCAGATCGAGCAGGATGGCTCAGGCGGTTTCGTCTGTGGCCTGCTTTCAGGAGGTCTGGTTCGATTCCCATGGCCAACCTATCTGACCCATGGGCTTTTTTCGGGGGTTTTCCTGGGTCGCCAGGTGAATGCTGCATAGGTTAATTACATCAGCCGAATTTCCTCTACCTCCATTTCATCTCTATTATCATTTCACATCATCTCTTATCTGGTGGTCTGTTTCAGGGTAGAAGTGTCGGAGGGTGTCTTGGCGGTGCATGGCAGGATGATATACTCTGAGCAAACTAGTACCTCCTCTGGTAGGTCGGTTGTCGGTCTCCGCTGTCTCCTCTCGCCTCATGCTTCCTCCCGGAGATACCCCACTTGGGGGCATAGGAACAATAGGTTAAGATTGGTCGCAGTGTCGAATCCCTTCCGTAGTAATCGTAATCCTTGTTGAAGTACGTATTTATTAAATATGCATGCTTTAAACGAGGAGTTATCAAAACTAATTGAAGACATCTATCTCTGTTTTGATGAAATGTTCATACTGTAATGAGAATATGAAGATATAGAAGCAAACTTCTTTATTACTTCAGTAAGGTGTTCATTAATCTGTAGATAAAAATCAAAGGTAGTAAGCTGCAACAAACTTAAAAGAATGATCCTTCAACATTATCGAGGAATGGGGCTATGATCGCTTGAAATTTAATATTTCATTACATCTCACTGGCTGAGATATGAATGAAATGGTCAATGCGGACATACGAGCGAGTTTTAAGTGGTTCAGAAACCAACATGTGAGGTAGTGGCACAAAATCACAAATTAGCATCTGTTAGGAATATCTACTTCACTGCAGCTGTAGTTTGCCAAAATAAGCAAATAGTGTGCAGCATTATTTTTAATAACTCCTTACGGCTTTCTCTGTTTACCTTATGTATTAAAATATTTGCGTTCTCTTGTATTGATGTTCATTTTTTTCATTTCATTATTTGAAGATTGACCAAATCTTACAGTCTATATCTTGCCGCTTTAATTTAGCGCCTATTTCCAGGTACGCAAGTTCATTGCTCGTATATCAGATCTTAAGGCCACACGAGACAATTGTGCAGCGATAGTAGAGTATGTTGCCCAATATCAATATTAGTGTTGCCATTGGTTGATATTACAGTTTTTTGCGCAGACTTGGTTTATTTCAGATAATAATTACGCATTATTTTGGTTTTTGCATTTAATTGACCTGCCAAAGACACAGGAGTTGGTGAAGATGCTCTTTGTTGTGAACTTGACACTCCACTTTTATTGACCCTTAAAAAAAAAGAATATAAATATACAATAACCAAATATTCTATTTTGCAGAGTACACAATTCTTTATGGAATACTGGACTGGACTGGACTACGCTGAGAAGGAGATTTGGCAAGGATGTCCGAACTTGGTTTAATGTACCTATGGCCCCAAGTGCGGCACCCCCGGGAGGAAGGATGAGGCGAGAGGACACAGGGAGGCCGTCCCTAGGAGCCACGACAGTGCAGAGGGTAGGTTTCCCACCCTTTACCAGTTGTAAACTCCCCGACAGGTCAGTGCAACTGGCAGCTCACCCTCCTGTGGTCCGGAAACAGCCCCGTCAGACCGGATTCGGAGACCGGAGGCCATCCCACTGGAGGAGGAAGTTTTACCAAAAGCATATCGTCCTGCCATGCAGTGCCGAAACACCCTCAAACACTTCTACCCTGAAAGAGACCAGTAGGTGAGAGGTGATGTGAAGTGATAACGGGGATGACGTGTAGGGATAGGAAATTCGGATGATGTAATTAACCTTCCCAGCTACCCGAAAAAACCCATGGGTCAGGTGGGTTGGCCACGGGAATCGAACCCGGACTTCCCGAATGCGGGCCACAGACGAAAACGCCTGAGCCATCCCCCTCGTCTTTATCGAATAACATAATTTTATTTTATTTTGCACACGAAACGTTCACTTAAAAATGTCCAGTATTTATGGGCTAACCCGTTATATAATTGCGCATCCATTGTGGCAGAACTAGAAAAGCCGATATGACAAGGAACTGACATATGGACTTAATAGTGACTAGACATCCTGCCGGATGCGAGAACAGAGTACTGATCAGCTGATTTCCACCAGCACTTCCTTCACTTTCATCTGCCGAGAACTGAAGCTGCAATCAAAAAGTAAAGTAAATGCATGAGCTAGCTGGAAATTCATTTCATGCTAACAAGCGACAACTTCTGCTTGTACATTGGCTCTGTTTACACCTGATACATCTATGGTCAACTTGACTGAAATTATAATTTCAATAATGATTCATTCATTCATTTATTTATTTTTGAGTAGATTTATCCTCGCCTTGACTTCTTTGTCATTTTCTTGGTTTCATATGTTTCTGCGAAGTTCACTTATTGTAGATAGATGGCCTAATGTGCCATCTGGATGTTCCTTCAGAAGAAGGTCAACCTTGGGTATGCCTTTGGGTAATTTTACTGCCTCTTTACTGCAATATAGACATTGATTTATGGGAATTGTATGCAGTCACCAATAAAATAAGAATTATGAGAGAGATTTAATTTTCTTTTTGCAGCAGATATTAAAGTCAATGATGTTTCCGGCTTCCTTAGGATTTTTATAGGCAAATGAAACAAAATATATTGTTAGCAGAAATGTAAGAATGAAGTTAAAATGTTTGCTTTGTAAATAACCTGAATAGGAAACCTAATATATTTTTCCTTGGTTTTCCCTTGTCCCTGAAAGGTGAATGTCGGTAACACTAAGCTCTATGGATTATGGAAAAATTTCAGCATCATCTCATTCATCGTCCGATATGACTTAATGTTGGAGGATGTTAATTTAAAGAATAAAATAAAACCTTCTGGTTGTTGCCAATGGCGTACACTAATAAATACAAAATAACTTTTAGATATGTATATACTAGAGCTAGCGGTGTTCCAGAAAGTTGGGATGGTTCTATATATCGGTCTCCATTATTTACAAATAATCAACAATTAAGTTTTCAATGAAAAAGTTATTAAAACTCTGGTTTTATCTGTTTATTACTTACAAGGGATTGCTACAAAATAACCACAAACGACTACCTCGATTTCGGAATGAGAGGAAAGACAGTACAATATACGTATGCAAATTGTGAAGAAGTATGTCTGAAAGTAAATGAGGGGTGTAGTAGGATAAAGGATTACACGCATGATGAGGCAGAGAACTGGCATCACAAAGAATACCACATTCGTAAACAATTGCCAAAGATACTGCTACAGGCTACAGGAGCTCCTGAAACCCAATCGCATCCGATGTCTTGATCTTCACAGAGATTACCTGAGACGTCGGTATGGAACACAATGAGAACCTGAGAACGTTGCACCCTAGCTACTGTGCAAAGGTGAAAGGGGTTGTAATGGTTTGACGTCAGACAGGTGTTCCTATGACTGAGCAATCTTACCATAACAATGTTGCCCCTCGTAGGGGTTTCCCTTCACTGTGGTTGGACGCACGCTGTGTTGTGCGCTTTGGAGGCAAACCTCTCTCTCTCTCTCTCTCTCTCTCTCTCTCTCTCTCTCTCTCTCTCTTCTCTCTCTCTCTTCTCTCTCTCTCTCTCTCTCTCTCTCTCTCTCTCTCCTCTCTCTCTCTCTCTCTCTCTCTCTCTCTCTCTCTCTCTCTCCTCT
Source organism: Mantis religiosa (assembly GCA_030765055.1). Taxonomy (NCBI): domain Eukaryota; kingdom Metazoa; phylum Arthropoda; class Insecta; order Mantodea; family Mantidae; genus Mantis; species Mantis religiosa. The sequence continues at coordinate 112,080,233 of CM060949.1, forward strand.
CTCTCATCTCTCTCTCTCTCTCTCTCTCTCTCTCTCTCTCTCTCTCTCTCTCTCTCTCTCTCTCTCTCTCTCTCTCTCTCCTCTCTCTCTCTCTCACTCTCTCTCTCTCTCTCTCTCTCTCTCTCTCTCTCTCACAACTACGGTGAACTTCAACAAAAGATAATTATCTTTTTGTTATAACCTATACAAACACCAATACAAATTGTATAAAATGAAAGAATAAAAATAAGTAGAATCAGAACAAGATAAATAATAATTAAGCAATTAGTATTTCGCATCAATTTTCAAACATTCCTAAAGTTGTTTATCCACTCATCTATAGAATTAGGCAATAGAAATGTGATTATTATGGAAGAGGCTTAATGAATCAAATAGTCTGAGATACCTGTTGTAGATGGATATAAGCAAGTAGCTGGGTTTGAACTTCCAAACAGATATTCAAAATAACGTTTGGATGAATCAAAGGCCGAGATATTGGTGTTTATATGTGTGCCCGAACACATGTACATATTGTGACTTTGTGGGATCGTGAAATGAAAAGTCCAATTGCACCACTCAAAAATGTTCTTTATTTCCACCGACTTACAGTTAAACTCTTGCCAATTACACAGAATTACGTAATGCACACAATTACGATTCACCAGTTCGTCCGTTACAATTTCACTTGCACTCGTAATTACGTACAATCCTCCGATGCACTCACACAGTCTTCTCGTCGGACACTAGCACGTCAAGCACTGACTAACTCCTCTTGCCCGTCGTGTTGCTTATAGAGGGTCAGCGGGCCGATCTGGAAGGTTCTAGATTAGATGAAATATCCCGTAAGTTCGAGAACACAGGTGGAACAGAAAGAGACAGCGCAGTGATGTTTTTTTTCCCCAGCCACCCCTTTTTACCGCTATAAGACAAACGAGGGGGCGTGGCTAACGCCGACCGTCTCCTGCTTGCCCGCTCTGTAGGGTATTCCGACGTTCGGGTGACAATATTATGTACACACAAGTATGTTCTTTTACCTCATTTAATCCTTTAACTCTGAAACTATTTAGAAGCAATGGTAATGTTAATCAATATTTAAATTGTATTTAATATCTAACCTTTGTGCTGCAACTCTCTGGCATTCATACACTTTGATTGAACAGAACGTGGATAATTCCCACTAATATATTACTTCACCCCAAACGGGAATCAAACCCAGCGAAGACTGAACACCAAGCACTTCATTACGGCGGCAGTCCAAATGTACATGATATTCGCGTTGAAGGAACGAAATATGGGTTTATTCTAAATGATTGTCGGGGTTACAAAAATTAGTAACCCACAGTGCAATTGATGTAGGAATATGAATCTTGGTTTATTGTATGCTGTAACTCATAAAGTTATTTTACATAATTATAAATGCTCGATATCTGCACTTTTTGTTACTCTACACACATCTACTCGATATCCATCTCTTCCCACACACGAGTTAACATGGCAACAGAGATGGCTTTGAAGGCGGCTTGGTTGCTTCGCTTCCAGAATATCCACCGGTAGAGGAAGAACAAATACTGATATTTAACATATCCCCACAGGAAGAAATCGCATGATATAATATCTGGTGAACGTGGTGGAAAGGGTAGGAGTATCAGATCACCTTCCGTTCCACGACCCATGCATTGTTGTGGAAGTTCTTGGTTTAATATACTTTAACCTCACTGTGGAAATGAGGTGGTGCACCATCCTGTTGCAGCACTTAATCGTCTCTGTCGTCATTTGTCTGGAGTAACAGCCATTCTGTGAGCATGTCCAGATAAGTCAGCCCTGTCACTGTCTGACAGACCTTCCATAGAGCTTCGTATTTGAAACGGCACAGTATACATTAACCTTAAGGAAGTCTCGCACATGTTTCACATAACAATGGGGGTTTGTTGTACGTTACGTTTGTTTACCTTTTCATTTATATAAAAATTAGCTTCGTCACTGAAAACTAGTGTGTCAAGAAAACTATCATCATCTTCAATACGTTCCTGCAGTGCAATGCTTTCTCCTTACCGCTAACCGCCATTTTGTTAAACACTGCTATTACTACCATCTGATGGTAACTTATGTACTACAGTTGATGCAAAACAAAACTACGAGAGTTTGTCTAACCGTTACTGGAACAATAAAAATGGTATGTTTTCCACGTTTTCAAAGAAAAAGAAAAAGAGCCCGACAATCATTTAGAATGATCCTGTATATGTTTTCTGAGAGATGTGTAAACTCTGTTGACATGAGGGAGTCAGAACTGTAGTCGAGCTGTGATATCACATTACTATAGTAACTGATTCTCCAGAAATCAGTCTTGTGAGAGAATGGGAGAGAAAAATACATTAATTAAACTGACACCGACAAAGCTTATATATTGGATAGGATGACAAACCCAGCGTACACATTTTTGTCGTTGTGGAGCGTTAAAGTCTGCAAGCTCGATATGACGGGATGTTTTATCTAGGAACCTCCATCGACTCAGGAGAATCATCTAAGGAGAAAGAATAGCTTTTTTTAAATATGTACTTCTGTACGAAATACTAGGATTGGTAGACATATTTCCAGTCATATTTCGTGTCATACAATATTTAGTATACTCATTTTAAGAACAATTTAGAACATAGTCGCTTTAAAAAGAACAGTAATAAGTTTAAGAGTTAAGATAGTTCATTGCTTATATAAAGTTTGAACAAGTTATCTCATTATCGTAAGAACTGTTAAGGGATGGGATAGAATATAAACATATAAGTTTGAAGATAAAATACTAGAATAAAGCAAAACTTAGTACCGTATGTGATTAGCATTCGATATATAGGGGTTCCAAATTTGCCTAGTAAGAGTTGTTACAGTTCAGTCCTAATAAATTCAACCGACCTCGTATACGAATGAGTGTGATATGCAAAGTTCTCAAACTACTGGGCTACTTATGCATGTAAGTCTTGGAGTACACAACACCAATGTTCAGCATGCAAAATACAAGGAAATGTGTCCACGACCTGGTTATATCATGCAAATATAATTATGACACATTAAGATTCTGGGGTCGACACCATGCACTAGACTTGAGTTGCAGCTGCTGGCTATAAAACCGTATAGACCATCAAAGTCTTGAGTCCTGACCTCTCGAGAGGAACTGTATTTATCACTTCCTGGTCTAATTGCATGAGACTTTGCATACCTTAGAGTTGATATTGAAGATAAAAGCTCGTTCACTTCCGGACTCTGTGACACCTGCATTGGCGGAAATGTTTGTCAACAATGTAAACGATTATTACGCCAAATTCTGCTGACCAGAATGCTGGAGTTTTGGTCGCTAAACATGAGCACAGCTTGACTTTTAATAAAGTTCCTCTCTTACTGTGCAGCCGACAACACAAATCATTGATCTCTCTCTCTCTCTCTCTCTCTCTCTCTCTCTCTCTCTCTCTCTCTCTCTCTCTCTCTCTCTCTCTCTCTCTCTCTCTCTCTGGTGTGGACTGGAGTAAAATCCTAAAAGAACTGACGTTCATTACAGATTCATTACAACAGAAATATATTTGTAAGAAAGGCTTTTTCTTGTACGCTGATAATACGAGTGAGTGAATTTAAATATAGTTTAAATATTTTCGTAATAGTATTAAATGGTGTAAATTAATTTTAAACTTTATATAGGACAATTAATTTTTTTATAATTAAGATTAGTTCTCACAGGAATGTAACTTCTGAATAATGTATGACTTCTTTGGGAGTAACACATGCTTTTTTTCTTTTCATTCAAATGTTACTATATTCGAGGGATTTCAAAATTGTATACAAAAGTTAATACTCAATTGTTTTAAACATTTTATTTGGCAAATTTTAAATTGGGTTCCTTCAAAAATTTGAAATAAGAGTGTCGAATATAGTCTGATTTGAAATCAGAAAAATACTTGTTTCATAATCATTTAATTTTCAGTATTTCCGCCACTCTCAAGAACTACGCCCTGCCACCAAGCATTCATTAAATATGAAAGGACTAAAGGAGCCGAATCTCTGGAAAGGACTCTACTCGCATTTTGCTGAGACAGGAACAGATGCTAAAAGCCCGACCAAGGAAACTGTTTTCCCAATTTTTACGTTAAGAAAACCCAACAAAAATGAGTTTTATTTGTTATAAGTGTTATGTTATTTCTTACAGAAGTAGCAGAAAAAAAGGACTTCATCTGAATGCTTCTTGGTTCAGATATATCGGAGGATATGGTAATGAGGGTGCAACAGAAGGAGGATGATGGGAAGAGACTATTTTAAACTTGGTTACAATAGGCTTAAAATCAAAATACATCTGTGCAAGATTCTTATTGCAAAACTGAACCATTAAATGAAGAACTACGAGGGTGGTCTGAAAAGCTTCCCATCTCAACATGAAGATGGTAGCACTCGTAAATAAAAGCTAGGAAACTTCGTTATACACCTGTTGACAGTTACTTATCAAAGTTTCAGTCATTTTGGACGCTCAGTTGTTATGTGACAGTCGTTTGAGTAAGTTGATGTGAGTGTTTCTATGAAAATGGACAAAATCGAGCTGTCATTAAGTATTTGTTTTTGAAAGGCAATACGCCTACGCAAATCAAAGATGAGCTGGATTCCGAGAATGGGGACTCTGCACCATCATTTACCACAGTTAAATTTTGGCCAACTGAATTTAAACTCGGCCATAAGAGCTCGGGAGGCGATGAACGTTCGGGACATCCAGAACTTCAACTACCGACGAAAATATCGCCAAAGTTCATCAAATGGTACTAGACGACCGCAGAATTAAAGTGAGAGAGATTGAACATGTCAAAAGAACGTGTTAATCACATATTAAATCGACATTTACACACGAAAAAGCTGACCACGCGTTGGGTACCGCGTTTGCTCACCTTAGACCAGAAACGTGTTCGAATGAATATTTCCAACGCTCTGTTGACGCAGTTTAGGCGCAATAAATCCGAATTTTGGCTCCGATTAATTACTGTAGATGAAACTTGGATACACCATTATACGCCCGAAACAAAATTACAGTCCAAACAGAGGACTGCAAAGGGGGAACCGGGTCCAAAGAAAAGCAAAGACTGTTTTTTCAGCCGGGAAAGTGATGGTGACTGTTTTTTGGGATTGTCATGGAGTTATTATAATCTATTATCTTTAAAAAGGAAAAACCATTACAGGAGCATACTACGCATCATTACTTGACAAGCTGAAGGCAGAACTTGCGGTAAAACGGCCACATTTGCAGAAAAAGAAAATCCTGTTTCACCAAGAAAACGCACCGTCTCACACCTCAGCTGTTGCTGAGCTGAGGTTTGAGCTGCTTGAATATCCACCTTACTCACCGGATCTAGCCCCAAGCGACTTCTTTTCGTTCCCTCATCTGAAAATTGCGCTCGGAGGACAGAGATTTTTATCAAATGAAGAGGCAGTCAATTTCATGAAAAATTATTTTGCAGAGAAAATCGCCAAGTACTATTTGGACGGGTTACAGAGATGGGAGCATCGCTGGGAGAAGTGTGTAGAGTTACAAGGAGAGTCTGTTGAAAAACAAAATATTCTGAAAAATTGTCTTGTATCTTTATTAGGTCGGAAACTTTTCAGACCACCTATGTATGCTAGTAAGTGAGCCAACATATATTAGAAAATCACAAAAGATATACTGTTCTGATAGAGAGTAGATGTGAATTTATACAGTTAAACATTGTATTTAGCATTAATTTAGCGTTATTTATAAATCCTCACTAGAACCTATGGACTTGTTGAACTTGTATCAAGGAAGCTATTTTCGTCTTCAGTTGTGTAAGAGAATGACCAACAAAAACTTCTGCCTTGATGTTTTCGAGCGTAGAAGTGTTTATAAAAATAACATCCTGTTCTTCTTATGGCGTTTGAAGAGAAGTGTCAGAAGTCCAACGTGCAAGAGCTATTAACCTTGAAATTCTGCAGATCAGCCGTCTAGAAATGAGTGGTACAGAGGTACTTGAAACATTCATCTTCAGTGCCTTGCAGAAGAATACACCTCTAACAGATGACAAAGTGAACAGGTTTTCTCTCTCTGAGTGAATAAATGAATACATTTGCATTCATATACACAGTTTCAGTTAATGCTGACGTCTATATGATGTAGAGTTTTTAGCTTCTTAATTTGCTATTTACGTCTCAAACTAGAACTGTTCTCTACGAATTAAGCCTAAGAGCTTTCCATTAAAGTATATATCTGTCTTCTTTTCTCCCTTCCATATATTTATAACTATCGTTAAAGTTAGGACCGGCAGGAAGATTATTCTAGATCTATGGCAGGTTTGCTATGAAAGAAGAATAGAAAAATAATGAGGTGGTATCATACATAAAGTTAAACAGTTAACATGTCTGCAGCAATCAAAAGCAAATATTTATAAATGTTTTTGTTACCACAACAAAAACATAAAAGTGCCTTTAAAGCTAAGTTCCTTAATTAATAATCTGTTAATACTTTTTCTCATCCACTACAAATTCAATTGTCATTGTATTTGCAGCCAATTCCTCAGTTGTAAACATATAAAAGCAGCTAAAACTTCGTTATTTCGCAAATGTACATCTACAATTTCATACTCGCAACAAAAATATGAAATCTTTTCCAAACTAATGCGATTGAAAATTACTATTATGTTCTTCTTTCACCAGAAAGTTTGGATTTTTGGCAAACTAATATGTGCAAACCGTGTTATTACATTTCCCTACAAGAATGTGGAAGGTTTTCAGGAAGTGCGAACTAGTTTAAAAATTATTATTCGTAACTCTTAATACTGTCACCCAATTATCGGAAGGCACGACCAACTGACAGCTGAGTGGGGGACAGGAGGCATTCAGGCCACGCCTACCCATTTATCTTGTGGCACTAACTGAGAGGATGGTGAGGAAAGTTTCACGGGCACTGTACTGTCTCTTTCCCCTGCCCCTGACGTCTGGAACAGTCGGGATGATGTTCCGGGCCGCGAAGCTTCCAGAAACGCGATCTTTCTATATAAGGGCTGCAGTGGACGAGTCAGTGCAGTTCTTGGCGAGTAGCCGTGAAGAGCGCAGTGCTAGCGAACGGACTGGAAGACTGCGTACGTGTATCAGAGGAGTTGTACGTAATTGTGAGTGTGGAGTGGACCTGTGTCAGACGAACTGGTGGATTGTAATTGTGTGCGCTACGTAATTTTATGTAATCGGCAAGTGTTCCAACTGTAATTAGGTGGAAATAAAGAACACTTTGAGTTTGTGCAATTGGACTTTTAATTTCACGAACCCACAAAGTCACTTAAAACGAATCAGGATCTTTGGTTGAGCTCGTTAAAGCACGAACTCTATACGGGACACCTGTGATTGGTGTTCCACTAGGACCTCCCTAACCTGAGCTCCTCGCTCCTTATAACCAAGGGTAGCGAGGTTGTGTAGTATCTATTGGTGCGTAGAATACTTAAGGACAGTGCCCGCCTCGGTAGCGTAGACTGTAGGGTGTCTGCCTCACGTACAAGAGGTCCCGAGCTCGAATCTCGATCAGAGTGAATTACGGGTGAATTTCGGGTAACTCTAAGTTCTATGGACCCTGGGCTCATTTGAGCATCATTTCACACATTTTATTCATCGTCGGATATGACAACTTGTAGGACGTAAATTAAAAAAAAAAAAAAAAAAAAAAAAAAAAAAAAAACATAAGGGCAGTGCGTACATCTACAGCACGCGAAGGTTCTTTGCAATGAAACAAACTTGTTGCGTGTTAACAGGTTCCCACTACCTGTAGATATATTGCGCGTACCATGTAGCATATTTACAATAGTGCTTACTATATATATATATATATATATATATATATATATATATATATATATATATTACATACAGAACAGACACGTTTGTCTAATTACACACACGTATTTACAATATATGTGCAGGATTCTGATATAATCTGCATTCCGTTACAATATATGTAAACTTAAATGTTAAAAAGTGGAAATTCGTCCTTTCACATACACACGAATGCTTGTACTTCGAGACTTCGCTCAGCACCGTACGATGCTAAAGGCGCATGATGGATAAGTCATCCTTGCTCATAACTTGCAAATGCCGTCGAGGTAGTCTAAACTTGGGTTTCGAACAAATTTCCTTTACCAACAGACTATCACTGTACTTCATCTATCATCAATACCCGCAGCTTACGGTGCCGTATGCAGTAAGAATGGGCATTGCATCACAAGGAAAGTGCCGATATGTGAGTTTCAGAATATGTAAAACGAGTTGCGTGTAAATTTGCCCATGTCCGATTTAGTTAAAAGATTTATTTCGGTTGCAAAGCCTATGTGAGTTATTTAAACGCCATATGAAGACATTATTTTTCAATATTCTTATTATTAATCCGAAATCACCTTGGAAAATCATCTACAAAAATGGAATTTCTTTAAAATAAATATATTTCACTATATTATAATTTGTTTTATAGTGCATGTGTATTATGTGTATCATGTAAATTTGTGTAGCTTAGTCCCTGGGAAACATCTGAAAAGCCATACTTAAACTAGAGAATTAGAATTTTAAAGGAAGTAAAACATTTGTTCCGCCGTGAGATAACAATGTTTTAGTGGCAAAACCTTTGGACATTTGTGAAGAAAACTACTTTATGCTACGTTTACGGGATGTAACTGAAAAAAATTATTTATTTATTTAAAAACTACGGAAACACTCTTAGTTTTTATCCGAAATGAAAAGCAAGTATAGCGAAAACCTACATAGAGCATAAATTTACGTATTAGATTTTGAAATACAAATTAGGTCGGTTGCAATGAAGTGAATGACTCTAGAGGTGCTCTAAATGTAACTGCAATTTAGTATAATCTTTGATTTAAATGTATAGCTGTAGTTCCAAGACGATATTTTATGTAACTGTATTTTTTTTTTAATTTACGTCCTTCAACGTTAAGTCATATCGGTCAATGAATGAAATGTTGCTAAAAGTAGCCCAGGGTCCATATGCTTAGAGTTACCCTACATTCGTTATTCAGGATAAGGGAAACCCCCGGTAAAATCCTTACTCAGGTAATAATCTGACCGAGATTCGAACTCGGAACCTCTTGAACGTGAGACAGTTGCACTACCATCTACGCTATCGAGGCGCGGGCAGCCGTTTTCTTGGAATATACTTCGAAGATGCGAATAAGGTGCGCTGAAGCAAATATGGAAATAACAGAGCGCTGTAGTGAAAGGCAGTAAGCATATTTTGTCATTTAGGATGCCTCATGCTTTTTCTTACTTCATTAGGTATATTTTCGTGATAGTGGTAACAATTAAGCTAATTTAGGAATTTTTCGTTTGAGAAAGACCGTGATTTGCATAGCCACATTAGTAACAGTAATGATTTTTCACAATTACTACAAAATTATTTAGACAAAGCATGTATTATGCGTTCTAATGGATGATATGATGGTACTACACATTGCTATTCAGAAGCTATCTATCCCTTGTAATATAGTTATACTGTCCGTGTAAATAAGTTTTCTCTTGCCACTTTACCTTCATCACAATATAAATTATTTCAAATTAGGCCACAGAGGCTTTCTTATTTTATTCCTCTGTGGTTATACATGCAAGAGCGGAAACGACAGTCAGCTGTTTAAAGTGTGTTTCTTCTGTCACGAACTGGCATGGAATGGAAAGGAAAGAATCGCACACAGTTTCTACGTAGCGACCAATGTGGATTAAGCCCGGAGAAGCTTAACTAATAATGTGTAATTGGAGCTTTAACTCAGAGACGTGAAGCAGCCCCTACGAACTGGTACTCAGTGTAAGACATTCCTCCCGTGAGGGTTGTAAGGATGGGAAGCAGAACGGAACGAGCTGCCGTCGGAATGTTTACACGTGGCTAACCCTGAAAAGATGGCATAGAGTGCACCTGCACCATCACTGACACCAAAGCTACTACAACTACCCCTCCGTTTTGATATATCACGTTGCACTTTCCGAGCGAGGAGGCTTTTGACCTGAGCGAAACCGAATAAGGGTGTAAGGGAACGTTGTCAGGTACAAAGCTGCACCTGAATCCCAGACACCATTATTCTTTCAGCATTCAAGGTTTTGGTGGTGGTCGTGATTATTATTCAAGAGTAATGATACAGACGATGTCTAAGAAGTGGGGTTCAGAAAAGGAAAGATACGAGCTTCTTTAAAAATTACAAGAAATCCAATAAAATACAGTAGGCTTCTTAAAAGTAGCAGAATCATATTCGTAAACGTCACTGTGCTTACTTGCAAATACCTCTCTCATACTCGCCGCTGTTTCTGCATCTCTTTTTCCCTTCTCTCTCCTCCCTTCCCCCACTCTCATGTTCTCTCTGCTTACATCAGTTACGCGCGAAATAATAAAATTAAATAGCTAGAGACAAGGAATTTTGGCCTAGAATACATTAATTTCTAACTAAACCATAGATGCATGGGCAGCGTTTCACGAGACATTTTCTCTTAATTTTACACCCTGCATATTCGCATACCATCCCATAAATGCTGTAATGGTCAACATGTAAAAATAGGCATTTTAAGGAGCAACAAAAATGTTTTAATGAATTCATCTGGTTGGGCACTATATTTTATTACTCAATTCTTGCCGAGCGAGATGGCTCAGCTGGTTTCGCCTGTGGCCCGCTTTCGGGAGGTCCTGGTTCGATTCTCGTGGCCGAACTACTGACCCCTGGTTTTTCTGGGATTTTCCCGGGACGCCATTTGAATTCTGGGTAGGTTAATTACATGCCCTGAATTTCCGGTCCTTCATTATCATTTCACATCATCTCTCATCTGGTGATCTCTTTCAGGATAGAAATGTCGTCAGATGTCTCGGTGGTGCATGGCAGGATGATATGATCTGAATGAACCACTTCCTCCTCCGGTAGGCCGGTTGGCGATCTCCCAATTGGCGGCTGGGACCGCTTCAGTACCATAGTAGGGGGAATGACCATTGTCCTGGCTTACAGGGGAAAGTTTCCATCTAAGTAAAATGTAGGGACCCTGCCTCCTGCACTGCCGTGGCTCCTTGGGACGGCAAGAACCAAGTGAAAATTGAACTATCAATGACACTAACTGCTGTTTTGTGCTTCAGAAGCTAACAAAGGTGGTATTCAGTTTGAGCCTCGCAAAAAGAGGAAAAAACAATTGCAGTACGGGAGAACTATGGAGGATGTCCAAACGAGAGAAGGCTGCAATTCACAAAATTAGTCATCAACTTTTAGACCTTATTAGACTTTGGAAACTGTGTTTCTTGCGAATAAGTACTAGAATGTGGTTTACCCCTAATTCAGATTAAGTATTGACATTTATTCGCGATGTATAAACAATACTTGATAACATATTTTGTAGAAAAGCCAAACACTCTTTTACTGGACATGAACGAAAACGTGTCCATTCCACAAACAAATCTTCAATGAAATGATTTTTAGGGGAATGTAAACCTTGATAGTTCTATAAATGTATGTCACCTACTCCTGCATTCCTATATTCTATTCCAAAAATCTCAGTATTTGCTTCGTTTCCAACTGGCACCTACTTGGGCCACAGACTCATTGGAAGGAGGGTAATTTCTGCTGTGGGACCCTCCATTTTCTCTGTTAACGGCTCGTCATTTGGAAAGATTTAAGGACAAACTGAGTCTGAGGCAATCCTTCACTACTTGTTCACCTCTATCTTCAGAAGGAATAGTCCCAGTTTTGTGGATAAAACATACATGTCGCAATTTTGTTTTCATTCATATCGCGGCAAAAGAAAGAGGTTGCACTGGTAATTCTTCAGTTCAGCATTTTTCTTCAAGTTTATTTGGTCAGGGACAAGAAATAACTCACTTCCTGTTGTGTGCATTTGCACTCGACCTCAACACAGTTACAAAATCATAACAGATGGATGAACATATGAACCTAGGAATTGAGATAAAGAAAGATAGTGTCAGCAAATCAGCTTTATACGACCATTGTTTTAAAAATGATGAATGTGTAATTTTCATCGCAATATACAAAGAAAATAAATGAATTATTTATATGCATATTTATCTTTGTGTTTATACAAATGAAAAATATTTCCCAGAAGATGTCAAATAGCATTTGACAATAGCAAATGTAATATGTTATTGAGCCTTCATTGTGAAAACAAAAATATTTTAGAACTATGACCATTATGTGTAGTGTGATGACTAGGTTTATACAACTTGTATAAAATTGTACAAATTGTATTATTTGTATGTGTTTATACAAATGAGAAATATTTCCCAGGAGATATCAAATAGAATTTGACTAACAAGCTTTGAAAATAAAACAGCAAATGTAATATGTTATTGAGCCTTCAGTGTGAAAACAAACATATTTTAGGACTATCTGTATGGTCTGATGGCTAGCATACTAGCTACAAGTCCAGAGGTCTGAGATTCGATTCCGGATGGAGGACAGGAATGTTTCTTTAGCCAATATTACTCCCCATCCTCGCGGGAGCCTGGAAGTATATTTAGAGTGTAAATGTGTCTGTGTGTGTATATATATGTGTGTGAATTTAACGTTTATAAAGAAATCTTGAGGTAAACAAACCCAAACTTACAGAAATATTAAACGACTGAACGTCATTACCAATGAGCAATTGATCCAAAAGAAAAGTGGCCGATATGACCACTAAAATTAGCAAGGAATTTTACATACTTTTGTATAAACATAAACCTGAATGTATTGCACATGATTAACTCCAAATAGCGTTTTTGTTGCATCAGTAATTTCCAATATTATTGGTTTGAATTGTTCAGTGCTTGTCATTCTTTTGAAGTTCTGTCAGTCCTCGATTGTTCCTCGCAGTTGCATGCAGAGGGTACGTCATTTAAAGGCCAAACTGCAGTGTCCAGTTGTTAAACATTTGACTAACGTTTCCTTCATATCTGCAACGAAATGCATAATGCAGTCATCTTAGGTAAGGTTTATCTCGACTAAAATAAGTGGATAGCAGCATAACTGAAGTAACAGGCGACAGATGGAAGAGAAATTCAAGTGTATGCAACATTGTATTGAACTTTTTTTACAGCCTATTAAAGCTTCCTGTTTATCTGAAAGGCATGCATTAAAATTTATTTTCTAAATAGGGAGCTAAGGTACTTTATGTAGTTCCTTGTAGGTTAAGGGTTAGCTAGTTCTGCGTGAAAGGGTAAAAGTAAATAACGGACGAATAAATGAATAAATACATAATATGTTTTTGGCTTCAGGGAAGGCTATCAAAAACGTTATCCTTTTATTCGTCTAAACTTTGAATTTTCCACAAACAGTCCTTTATAATACTTATCCGTGTATGCATACGTGTCCTTGCAATCTTGCTACACAATGTATTTTCTGCCAGACAAAGTCACACAATTGCATGTATGTAATACTGTTGACGTCAAAGGTAATTCCATGCATGGTAACTACCACTTATTAAATAATGAAATGTCCTTATGTAAATCTTATATGGCAATCTTGCTGCGGATTAGTCCTATAGATGACGAGTGCTTTGTGTTTGTGAATCTGCTTTCTCTAATGCATTCAATATCATGTCGCTCAAAATGCAACTTAAGGTTCAAAAACAAAAGAATAATAGTAGGCAGAGGAATTTCCAGAAAAAAAAGGCCAAACCTTTTCATCAGAAATATCGATGCTAGGATCCCTAAAGCTTAAAAAATTGGTTTTTAGGAAACAGATTCGCGCGAAGCTCCGAAACGAGCTGTAATAAGATATCCGCTAGTGCCTCTATCACTCTTGAGGTACTATAGCTTAACTGCTTTGAGGAAATGGTATTCATGCTTCTTTTCACTTGCGTTTGGTGACAGCTGGCGATTCCTCTCTTAACCATACCTACTCTTAATTGGCCAATGTGTTGATAGAAATAGCATAGGTGTGCTTAATATTTACATAGCAGAAGGCGTCATAGCACCTACAAGTTAACAGCTCTAGTCAATGAAATGAAGTCATGACGTCATGAAGTACCCTAAAAGCAGTAAGAAATATGGTATGGCTAGATAATCAAGTTGATTTCTTTTTGACATGTCTGTGCATCATAAAAATTGTTTACTGTTTTATTTGTTGAATGATAAGGGATGTTCCAGGTGATTTTTTTTCCTACAATTTACGTCCTCCAACGTTAAGTCATATCGACGATGAATGAAATGGGTGAAATTATGCTCAAATGAGTCCAGAGTCCATAAAGCTTAGAGTTACCCGACATTCGTCTTGAAGGATAAGGGAAAACCCCGGAAAAACCTTATCCAGGTAGCTCACCCTGACCGAGATTTGAAGTCGGGACCTCTTGTACGTGAGACAGACAAGCTACCATCTACGCCACCGAGGTGGGCGATGTTCCAGATAATAGAGTCTTTGTCATTGAATGAATTTGTCTTTAATTCAAGCTTATCAGATGTTTTTCTCATTTTGGGGTATAGATGTAACAAACGTAAAATGCGTTTTGGGCTGGGCTGAGTATTACTTTACCATTCGATTAATAGATTTCATATTATTTGTGAATTAACAGAGTATACCTCCCTATACATTAAGCAACTACATTCTATTTTTTAGGTGAAATAGACGTACGAATCTACATAAGTAGACTTTCTCCGGATAATATGTTACAAATCCTTGACAGGTCGTATTGAAGTTTAACATGGCAAGAACGCTTCGATCCATTTGTCTTGACGTTACGTTCTTCGGAGAGAGGACTATACTGATGCGTTATTACCATGATGACAGAAAGATGGATAAATGGGCTTCTAAATTGTGCTGTAAAATTAAAAGTGTTCTCCATTAAAACAAGGAATTCTCGGGGTGCTATGTTTTCTGAGGTCATAGATTGCTTCAACTAAGAAATTCTATATTATCTTCAGTCAGATCAAAAAAGAGACGTTGATTTTCTTTAAAATTAAAACTTATCTAGGACATTCTGTTCACGCAAGTACAATAAGGAACATTAAATGCTTTGGGTTTCGGTGATAAGTAAATAAATATGAGGATATTCCAAAGAAGAATTTTGTTAGCGAAAAAAAAGAAGAGAGAAATTGGAGGATTGGCACCGAAAAGTGGGAATGCCTTATCACCTTACTTCGATATCTCGCTGTCTCTCCAGAAAGAATGTGTAATCATGTTTCTATTTTTCTTAAATTAACTTACGTGTAACTAAAACAGGCCACTTTGTATACTAAGAGGACGATACAGCATTTGATGTAATATTGTGCTGCATGTTCATCTTGAGGCGTGAGCTTGCACCTAAGATCAGTCTGGGATGCAGGCAGCAGACCTTGAACCAGTCCCAGCAGAGACTTTGTGGCAGGCAAGCGTCTTTCTAGTCACGAATCATTTTCTGATCGAGTCACGACTTCACATTCCTCTTTTTTCTCTTCTTACCTCATTCTCTACTAGCCTTTTCCTTCTAGTAGCACCAACCACTCTTTCTTTCTTTTGAGCCTCAGTACTGGACGCGGATGGTACACTCAAAGTACCCTCGCCTTCTAAACTAAGAGTTTAAAACAGGTGATAAATTCTGGCACAGAAAAACTTTTACTGTCTTTAGCTTGCTGAAATGACTTATGTTAAGCAGTTCTTTGGGAAAATTGGAGAAAGCTGTTCAGCTATAAACAGTTCCAGCAAACACTTGATTGGTTTAACTTTGAATATCATAATAATATTTTAAGAAGGATAAAACTCAGCTAATATTTAGAAGGAACACCAACATGGATTGGAGGGAAATTTAAAGG
This sequence comes from Mantis religiosa, assembly GCA_030765055.1. Taxonomy (NCBI): domain Eukaryota; kingdom Metazoa; phylum Arthropoda; class Insecta; order Mantodea; family Mantidae; genus Mantis; species Mantis religiosa. The sequence goes on from CM060949.1 coordinate 112,095,975, forward strand.
TTAATTTTTATCACGCATCTTTTTCAGAAGTGGAAGGAACATAAGTTCCATTTTGTATTTCCTTCGTACACTAAAGCGAAGTACATCATGGGAGGTACTTGGATATATAGTGGCCGCGCCGTGGCTCAGTGGTTAGACCGTTTGGCTCTCACCAAGGCGGCCCGGGTCCGATCCCAGGCGACCGCAAAGTGAGATTTGTCGTGGACAACACGGCGCTGGGGCGGGTTTTCTCCGGGACCTCCGGTTTCCCCACCATCTCATTCCACCGGTGCTCCATCTTCATCTCATGTATCATCAGTGTCACCGCCTGCGGTGCCTTATGTAGTAAAAGCGGGCGTTAAACACTACACACACATTACTTGGATATAAGCACCGACTTTTTGTGTGTGGGTATGAACTTTATAGAGAAATTTTCAGAAGTTCTTAGGGATATGTGCTTATGGGTTTTGATGTATGAAACACACCAAATGGACTATAGCCATGATGTGACCATCCTTGTGCATGATTGACGCATTTGGATATAGAAATAAATTAATCAACTATTCACTTTGTGCTAACCACTGTAACATAATTCCTTTAGAAATGAATAATCCAACAATACAAAACAAATCACACAAGAAATGTTTAAAACATACGTTAACTTTTGTCAGATTACTGTGCACTACCTCTCTGATCTTGCACTGTATAGAACTGCTCTTTAAAGAAGCTGTCTAAAGTACCCATCGCTGGTAATGATACGGACTGGCGCATTTCTGGAGACTGGTGTGTGCCTTCAGCGACTACGACAATTTAATTCTAGCAGCTAGTACGTACAGTCTGATTTTTAAAAGAAAATACGTGAAGGACATCTTTTTCTGCACGTGAGGTTCCGCAATGTTGCCCAACAGCAGATACGAAGTAATGCAGATATCCCCTTTCTTTATCCTCTCAACACTTGAAACATAAAGAAGAGTTCGAGCTATGAGAGTATGTGATTCACCAGTTTAACCAATCTGGCAACCTTTGTTTACATTACCATAGCAACGACCTTCCCTTCTTACCCTTCGCGTCCCTTGCTTGATGACCTTCACGTATCTTCTTTTAAAAATCAGACTGTAGGCCTCCTGAGGGGTCCTCCGCTCTCTGAAGGGGAAAGGGAGAACTGTAGCACGCCGCACTTAACGATATTGTCACAGTAGTTCTTACTATCTACATCAACAACTGTTCTTTCACGAGAATGGGCTGTAAGACTGTATGGGATCTGTTTGATTCTAGCGTTTTTGAGAAAGATTACGGCTAGAGTATCAACATAATATTATCCCACAAGAAAAACCAGGGGTTTTCCTCTTTTTTTTTTAATTTTACGTCCTTCTACGTTAAGTCATATCGGACGGTGAATGAGATGGGTGAAATGATGCTCAAATGTGTCCAGAGTCCATGGAACTTAGAGCTACCCGACATTCGTCTTTAAAAATAAGGGAAAACCCTGGAAAAAACCTTATCCAGGTAGCTCACTCTGACCGAGATTCGAACTCGGAACCTACTGAACGTGAGGTAGACACGCTACCATCTACGCTACCAAGGCGGGCATGGGGGGGGGGGTTATCCTTGGTGCTATAGAATATCCTTACACAAACTGAACATTTAGTTGTAATACATAGCAGGTTAGGTACTTAGTCATAATATAATGCTTCAATTTATTCCTTTTGATCAAACGATATAGTTCTTTTCAAGAGTGCTATTACTTGAATCTGTTAGGCAATGTTACATTACATATACTTTGCTGGTGATGATTTTAAAGCAGAAGAACACCTCTTCCTTGTCATGTATTGTTACTAAAGCCTCTGAGGAAAGCGAATATCAATGATCTTTCATACATGTAAGTTTTAAGTAAATAAATTTAAAGTAAAAATAGAGAGGGACTCAACTTGGCTACTTGGTTTATATTTCTTTTGTTATTTATTGCATTTTTCTAATACGTCACTATGTTGTATCTCTTTTAACGAAGTCATAGCTTAAAAGTAAACATCGTAGGTGAAATTTGCAGCAGAAGGGAAACAATGTTAAGCTCATATTATGAAGCATCCATGTGCATTACAGAAGCCTGTGTTTCTTTATGGATCAAAGTGAATAAGAACTTCAGGAAACTCGAAGACGTTAGACAATTAATATACCCAATCCTTTAAGAAAAAAAAAAAAAAATAACTGCCTCCAAACTCGCAAGAAAATAAACACTAAAATAACTAGCAAACATATCTATGTCCTGATGTATTATTCGCTACGGCCAGTCCAGTGCTGGACCGCGGACTGCCGTTTGAGAAACACTTTCCAAGCTAGGAAGTACATACTTGTATAATACTGGACATTTGACAATCAGGTATCACGTAATCAGGATGTTTGCTTTACATCTGCAATGTCTAGTTCTACTAGTGTTCCGCCCTTGTTAACTAAAATGGTAGGGTTTTTTCCCGTCCTTTTTAACACATCTGCCAACAAGCTGAGTTTCGGCGAAAAGAAAACGGAATTATTTCTGCGTTGTTTGAAGCGAGCCGCGCTGTTGTGGCGTAGTAAGATAGGAATGTGAAAGACCTCTGGACAACGTGAAAACGCCAGGCGTTCCAGTTTGTTTGTTTCCTGTTGATTCATTTTTTTCCCTTTCTTTCTTGTGTTTTCTCAAGGCCTTTTTCTTGCGACGCAGTTCAACCTGCATATCAATTGGAATATATGAGCAGGCTGTTTCCAAAGGATACCATTCTAATATTTTGGAGGAGGAGAGAGAGAGAGAAAAAAAATAAAGAAAATAAAAGAAAACTCCGCAAAGCGGTATAAGCTATGATTAAATACAGCATTTTTGTTTCTCCAAATTTTTAGATAGGTATTTTTTATTCTTCGCTGTAATTCTTCAAAATCCTTTGGTCGGTCATTGTAAACCCCCCACTTCAAATATTTCCACAAGAAGAAGTATAAGGGGTTCAGGTCAGGAGATCTTGGCGGCCATTCAAATATTTCCTCTTCTGCCAATCCATCTTCCGGGAAATTCATGATTTAGGTAATTCTGGCAATAAAAATAAATGTAGGTTTTCCTCCATTGATAATAAAACATCAAGGACTTTATTACCATTGGTAACTTGTTTTGGCCTTTTAAACTTTGCCTTATTTTTAGCACTTTCAGTTTAATTGAATTTTTTTACTTCAAAATTTTGCTTACCGTTGAATGAGTAATCCTTCGTTCTGGAGGCATTTCATTATACAAGACACGAACCTCTTCTTGGGCCCTCTTCCAATCATCATTATCACCCACCAGCTAGATATTTCATCTTATATAACATTTGAGCATCATATTTGCTTTTATGCTAAATTTACTAACGTTTTCCTCTATTTAAAAAGCAACACCAGCTGTTTAACGTGGTACACATCCTAGTATTTACAACGTTTAAAACTGACCACGAGTGAAAGTAAAACTACACATGATATAGTGTAATTTGTAGAGGGCACTGTTGTGATATAGAAACTCTTTATTCTTTTATCTTCACTTTCTTTAAACATCTCAAGAAGCCGCGATTTTGCAGCTGAATACTTATTCACCTCATTACTGATAATAATGTCCAAGATATTATCCACATACTTTGGTTCTAGTTGGGCTATTAGTTGAATTTTGTATCTTCCTTAGATAGTTTATTTATGGCAAACTGTGCCTCCACCTGGTAGAACCATATATCTGGTTTCTCCGACCAGAATGGGAGAATCTTAATTCTGACCTTACTGATATCACACGTTTTGCCTTCAAGCTCACTTTTATTATGTTTTTCCTCGTTTGGGTTATGTTCCTCCATTGTATAATTACGTACTTAAGTTTGGTTTCACAGATCAGTTTATCATTTGAAATTTCATTCACCCAGAATCACAAGCGAATCACGTCGCATCACGTCGGGGTCACCAATTTTGTTGGTCTCTTGTATTCATATTTATTAATTATGTATATAATATATAAAACACTAAATTATAACAAAATATGTTTACAAGATATTTCTTAATCTTTTAATTGTTCATTTTTTACTATCTGCATTTTACAATGCCTCCTGAAATCCTGATCCGTCCAAAGAGTTTCTATATCACAGCAGTGTGCTCTACAAATTCCTCCTTTTACTCAAGCAAGAATTACATACACTTTTGGGCATTTCCAAACAAAACACGCTCTAGTAAAACTAACACAGCAAATTAATTTCTACTCCAAATACAGAGAAATGAAGCGGATGTTCATAAAGCAGTGTTAGATAGTAGGAGTAAAGTGCTCTTAATTGTAAACACAAATTACAGTGTCTGGAAAAGAAATAGTTTTGCTTCTCAAATTTAAGGTTATAGATCTCGGTCAGGGTGAGTTACCTGGATAAGGATTTTTCCAGGTTTTTCTCTTCTCCTTCAAGACAAATGTCGGGTAACTGTAAGCTCCATGGAACCTGGAGCATCATTTCACCCAATTCATTCACCGTCCAGTGTGACTTAACGTTGGAGGACGTAAATTACAAACAAAAAGTTAAGAGCTGCGAAAGGTAAACCACAACTTTAGTTATGAAGTTTAAAAATTTAATATTTTACAAATTAAACAACATATATTTAAATAAATCAAAATGTAAATTTTAATAGCATAAATATGTAGCTTATCCGAATGCAAGCACATTCAAAAGATTAATTTACGTCAAGAACTCTTACTAATGTTTACGAAGTTTCTAAGTACACAAACTACTTAACGTACAACTTCCTTATAAATAATTAATATTCAATGTAAAAATAAAAGCAGCAGTTTTCTCCTTAAAATTCATAGTTTGCCAGATCTGATATCCATGCTATGCTTGTCGTTGCTGTTATGGAAAGTAATATCAGTAATATAATAATAAAAGTAGTAACGATCTTGCCTTGGCAAGTCCTAGGAGACTGGAATTACGATGTTTCGCCAACTTCACTGGTGAAGTAAAACGAAATCCAAAAAGGCAAAAAATAATGAACGTACCTAAACAGGTATGCTAATGCGATCAGTTTATGAATATCCATTGAATTAAGTCTTCGACGTCCGCATCAATTAACTATAATATACTCCGGGTACAACTCGCACGATATGCGGTAAAACCTGTCTGCATCATTTGAAAACTTTGCTGTGTGGGTAACCTGCAGTTTCACACAGATAATCGAAACGTGGACGATTTAAGATCTACTTAAAGCAGCTAAGAAGATTAAACTAATATGCTCACTGCAGTCTTAGCTGCGTTTTCAGAAAGTTTTTCGCTATTAACTATTTCAAAGAGATCAAAATAATTGTATCCTATTGCATTAAAAATTGCATAAAGAGAGAAAATTGCTAACAGAGATAAGAGAACAATGTTTTATACTTTTTCTGCATAGTCGGAGATATGTGTGTTTTTCAAAGATGTTAATTTGGTGACCTGAGAGTACGCAGTGTCTATTATTTCTTGTATATGTTAACGGCTTTTGTATTATGTCTAAATTATGTAGTTTTTTTGCTGTTAATTAACTATGGGACCATTAACTTGGTAAAATTCTTTAAAACTTAAATTACTATAATTACCTTAAAGTTACTCGATCATTCTGACGGAGGAATCTTCCAACGCCAAAGGTTAACTGAGACTGGGTAGCATCTCCAGAACTTGAAGAAAGTCAGGGAAACGTTAAAATCAACCGAACCATGTTATACGAGTATTTCACATTATTTTGTGTGAATGCATTGCGTTTTTAATCCATTATTTGGAATAGAAAGTGTTTAATCCAAAATAAGAGTTAAAAATAAAACTAAAAATATTTTCTGGGTTTATGATTGGTAGAATTTAATTTACATCACATATAGATTCAATTGCAGAAAAAAAGCATTTTAAATTTGGGTTTCAAGTTGCGATTATGGATGCTAGATGGAATGTTTCCTCATAAAAACCTCTAGATCATTAGACAACAATTTCATAAACAACTGGGAAATAAATGGAATTAATCAGTTCGTAATTGGTGGTGAAAAAATCTATGCGTACATACATATTACTTCATTAAGAAATGCAGCACGTTTTAAAAATGTGTACATATTAAAGAGAACGTATAAGTGAGTGTCATAAATGAAAATTTATTATAAATTTAGGACCTTCAATTTATTAAATTGAACATTTTGTGATTACTTAAAAATAATAAAACCGAATTAAAAGAAATTTGCTAACGTTGATCAGACAAGGGTATCATTGCAGTATCCGCCGTAAAGTTTTTGTTTCAATGACAGACTGACTTACATGTCGTTCCATAGCGTAGTTGGTAGTTGTGCTTTGTGTCTGTCGCTTAAATAGTTAAGGTTGACTATCTTACAGTCGTCAAAATGGCCAAGCGTATTCATTAACTTGACAGTTAACAAAATTTTAACTACTTTTAAATGTACAACATTTAAAAATTCATAACATGTCAGTTCTATTTATAGGCTGACAGACATATCCGTAGCTGGAAAATTTTAGGCAAAGCTACATCACGAAACCATAAACTCAGCTGTGCCTGTTATGCTATTCGAGAGCTGGTTAGTGTGAATTCTAGTGATACACTTAAATTAGTATTGTGCATACTTTAACGCTATTTTGGGACAACTCAGTAGAAAGTATATATATGCCAAAGGAGGTTATATGAATCATTATTAACACCTATAGCAGATGCTCCTGCAAATATCTTTTTAGAACATTGAAGTCAACCCTTCCTTGCATGTAAAGTTTCTCCAAAAAGTATTCGTCTAATGCATGAGTTTATGTTTAAGGATGTATGGATAGTGGAAAATAATTACAATAAATTACAGCAGGGACACTGTCTTATTTATTGATTGGGGAAAAAGAGAATACAATAAAGAAACACATTGTATCTATTCACATAAACATAGTTAAACCTTCAAAGGTAAAGATATGCAATATAAGATGCAAAATAAGTATGCGTCTGCATACTGAAAATGGTGTAGAATGTTACGGTTAGTACTTAGTGAGCCCTCCATTCCTCTTTATAATCTCTTGCATTCTCCTTGGCATGGATTACACCAAAGATTTTGTTGCTTGCACTGTAATTTTACGCCATTCCTCTAGTAGAGCCTTCTTTAGATACTTTATATTAGATATCTGATGATTCCTAATATTTTTGTCCGGTATACACCACAAATTCTGTATTGGATTCATGTCTGGGGATTGCGGTGGTGTCGGCAACCATCGTGGAGTATTATACAACAACCATAGCCTTGCATCTAGAGCTGTGAGTTTTGGATCATTATCTTGTGTGAAAATATCATCCTCCGAAAGACCCATATTATTCACACTTCTGGACAGATTTGCTTTTAGGATGTTTATATAAACCTTGTGGTACATAATTATTTCAATAAAAGACAAGTCCCCCACACCATTTGCATTCATGCAGCCCTAGACAATTACTGAAGCGGCTCCATGTTTAACTGAAGCTGTTATATTTTTCTCCTCAAGCTCACAATTCTATTTCTCCACAGTATTACTCGCCCTTTTGACTAAAAGAGCTCAAATTGACTTTCATCAGTAAATACAACCTTCCTCCAGAAATCAAACTCATGGTATTTATGTTCTTTTGCAAAAGCAACTCGCTTCTTTCTGTTGATTTTACCGATATATGGTTTTCTACGGGCTGTTCGGCCTCCATACTCCGCTTCATAAAGCACATTTGTTATAGCTTGTGCTAAAACAGACTTTCCTGTGTGTGTTTGAACTGCAATAGCAAGTTTTGGAGTACTTAGTTTAGGACCTTTCTTGACTTTTCTAAATAACTGTCGATTCTCCATCTCGGATAGAACTGAAGGACGACCGCTTCTTGATTGATTTTCTTAAATTTTGATCAAACTTGTATATAATAAACTTCGCTGTACTAGTAGGTCTTCCAATGAATTCTCCAATTTCGTGAAAAGATTTTCCTTTTTAAATAACCTGATGCAAATTTCTCTCTCTTTCTTCTTTTGTAGTTTCACGACGTTTTAGACCCATATTATTTAAATAGCAGTCAACGGCTTTGAAAACAGAGATGGAACTGTCAACGACAGTGGATGAAACACAACTGCATAAGGAAAGGGAAAAGGTGTGTATCATCGAGGCAGAATACCTGGGATCTTGTTTACTAGACTAATACTTGTTTGACATAAAATGGGACATGATTTTAAATAACGTACAGCTGTTCACTGATTAAGTAATATATGAACCCAAATTGTGTTTTATTTTTAGATCTAGATATCAACCAATGTGAGGAAATAGTTATTGTTTGTTTCTTATCTATATTTTTTTATTGTGTTTGTAATATTCTATGTGCTATGATTAGACGAATACTTTTTGGAAAATCTGTATATATTCTCGATCCTAAAATTCTTTGTATGCAATCGGGCCTCATTTGTAACCAACAATGTAATTCATAGAATGTACACTAAACAAATGTATAATATCCATTATCCCAATGCTAAACCTTCTTGCTTCCAGATAGGTGTGCATTTTGAAACCATAAAATTATTTGGCGCTCATCCTAACGACCTCAAAGAAAAATATTGATAATTTCGGTGCTTTTAAAACTGCTTCTAGAGAGTACCTATGCTCAAAATAATTTTATTCTGTACAAGATTATCTGGGTGACAAATTATCCTGATAATGGTTATTATTTAATAAATGACAATAAATGATATCTAAACCAAGTGAAAGTGGATTAAAAAGTAATTGTGTCATATATAATTGCCTTATTTTCCATATTGTTTTTCATATTGCTTGTATATAATGTGTCTCTTACGTTAAATGTTCAAGTTTATATGCTAATAAACTGTATACCTTTGTAATTGTTCAAGTTCACAATTCTTTATGGCTACAAGTGAACCCACTGAACGCAAATCAAAGTTTTTGAGTTAACCATACCTTTTTCTTAAAATGTATATTTATGGGAGACTGCATTTAATAATTACTTTATCATATCTCGTAATTATCACAGCATGTTTGCAGACTATGTTAATATTAAGTGCAACGTATTCCACAATATAGGCAAGTATCTGCGGGGTTTTATCCTTCCAAAAGCAGAACGAAGTGGTCTTAAACTTCTTCATGGAAGCCTTAAGCCTCCATGTTGTTTTGCTCGAAACTGGCACTGTTTTTCTTCCGAAATTACATAATGGTTAGTGCTATTATCTGGGAGCAAGCAACTTTTCTTGTAGCACCATCAATTACCTGGAGCACGGCCTGTGGCACTAAAAAAGAAAGAAGCCAGAATGCGTGTAACATCAAAGTTGCTCTTGTAACAGCATCTTATAACATTATGTATGTACACGTATAGTATATACAAGGCTTACACCTGAGGAATTTCATTCATTGTTCCATTTCGCCTCTGACGTTTGCAGAAAACCGCAAGTGAAGGTCGCCATTTTATTCCGTGTTATTTGATAAAGCGACAGTATGCAGCACATAAAGAATAATTAGACGTTCTTTTGTTTTATTTGGGTGGCTTACTTTTACTAATTAATTTAAAAGAAGATTACATTCACATGAGTAGTTATCTACCATCACATGTGCTTGCTAGTTTTGCAGCAGCTTATTTTATCTTCTTCATGTTAATTGAGATAAACATTTGAATACAAGTTTCATTACAAATTTCGTTGTACGCACAAGAGCTCCAAGCGATGTATTAAACGTTTAGAAAGCGTGTCGCTACATGTTGGACTGCAGCTATATTACACGTTTGACTTAACGCTATTCTCTCTCTTTCTCTCCCCCTCTTTCCCCGTCTCTCTCTTTCTCTCTCCCTCTTTCCCCGTCACTCTCACACATATACATACACACGTGTTTTTAAAAAGTTTTGTTTTCAGGGGCAATGAAATTCTCCTGAATACTTGCTATATCTAAATAGATAAATACTGCAGAAGTAATAATAATAATAATAATAATAATAATAATAATAATAATAATAATAATAATAATAATAATAATAATAATAATAATAATAATAATAATAATAATAATAATAATAATAATAATAATAATAATAATAATAATAATAATAATAATAATAATAATAATAATAATAATAATAATAATAATAATAATAATAATAATAATAATAATAATAATAATAATAATAATAATAATAATAATAATAATAATAATAATAATAATAATAATAATAATAATAATAATAATAATAATAATAATAATAATAATAATTAATAATAATAATAATAATAATAATAATAATAATAATAATAATAATAATAATAATAATAATAATAATAATAATAATAATAATAATAATAATAATAATAATAATAATAATAATAATAATAATAATAATAATAATAATAATAATAATAATAATAATAATAATAATAATAATAATAATAATAATAATAATAATAATAATAATAATAATAATAATAATAATAATAATAATAATAATAATAATAATAATAATAATAATAATAATAATAATAATAATAATAATAATAATAATAATAATAATAATAATAATAATAATAATAATAATAATAATAATAATAATAATAATAATAATAATAATAATAATAATAATAATAATAATAATAATAATAATAATAATAATAATAATAATAATAATAATAATAATAATAATAATAATAATAATAATAATAATAATAATAATAATAATAATAATAATAATAATAATAATAATAATAATAATAATAATAATAATAATAATAATAATAATAATAATAATAATAATAATAATAATAATAATAATAATAATAATAAAAACCTTCATTACAGATTAAGCTATCTTCTTATCGGTTCATAATAATGATCCACGTATGCTTAATACCATCGAGATGTCTTAATACAGTAGAATCTCGTTTACCCGGATCAACTAGGACTAGGGCCGATCCGAATTAACGATAATCCAGGTTAACCAGAGATCATGGAAAAATTACAAAAAGAAAACAAGAACAGAGAAAAAATAAAACAAAGACACAGCATGTACATCACCGAAATATTGTAACAGAGTTCAGAAATTACTATCGTCATATTTTCACCTTAAAACACATGCACTATATGTACTATAATACTCTATGTATTTGCACTGTACCTAATATAGCTATAAATTTAGTCGGTAGTAAAAATGGGCAGTAGGCTTCTGACTCAGTTTACTGTATCGCTTACGAGCAGCGCGATCTCGCACCCGCTTTAACATTAGAAGTTCTTTTGGCAAAGTTTCGGCTTCTCTCTCGAATTTCTCTATGTTTGTTACAACTTTTGCATAGGTCATAACCACAACCGATTCATCAACATTAACCACTCCTCATTTCCATTTTCAGTAACACTTCATGATGCAATAATACCTTCCGCTGTAATCGGTTTATAACCTCCTTCATTGTCAATGTCTTCTTCATTAATATTGGAACAGCCACCCATATTTTAAATATATATACAGTCTTCTTTCACAATTCCTTTTTGTTCTTCTTATCTTGTTTTCTGGCAAGTCAAACACATTAGGCCTAACTTTTTCCATGAATTCGTCAAAGCTTCTCTTTCAACCTGGTCCCAAGCAGATGGGGTGGGTGAGTGCAATGACTTAACCTGCTGGAAGGGAATTTGAGTAAGGTACCTACTTGGAGTAGCAATTTATCGTGTTTTTTTTTTCTTTCAAAACTGGTCCGGGCTATTCGGTCCAGGTTAACGATTTGCGGAAATGCTTAAAGAAATACAAAGCTATACATTTTAATACCTAACTATGTAACAAACTTCAAGTCTACTTACTATTACTTCAACTGTGGGAATTCTACTCTATCTCCTCCACCCTCTTTATTTCTCACACCTTGTCACCCCACCAAACTGGCATGAACAGCAAAATAACAACTTACCAAACAACTGGTAGGTGTTTCCAGTATTAACATACAATTGAATATACTTAAATAATTATCATGTCAACATTTTGAAAGAAAAAAATGGCTATACATTGTGTTTAAAAGTTTAAAGCACGTAATATTTTCTTTTCTTTTTTTCCACAAATTTAATGAAGTGAAACGTCTACAGTTTTACACTACAATAAACCACATTTTTGGGCGCCAAGTAATTAAAATTTATATTTATTAAACAAATAAATAGAATATTCGTCTTACCGCGAGTATAATCCGTTTTATTTGACATCGCAATTAAGGTGTTCACAGCCGTAAGACTGTTATGTGCGGAAGACATTTGGGTGCCTCTGATTGGTCAAAGATAGATATGAAACTATCCCTGTTGGATGAAAGTGGGGTAGTAAAGTACTCTACTCCAGCTAATGAAGAATGTCGTCAAGATGGGAAAGTAGAGTATAAGGATTTGCACTATATCTGCCGTCAATTCCTTTTAGCTCTCTTTTAACATAATATATTAGATAAATTGGGAACAATAAAGAGTTTAAGATGCAAATGACGAACGTACTAGGTTTTATGTTCGTTCAAGGAAGGACCTGATGTCATGAAAATTCGTGCAGACAGTGACAAGGGGCGAGTAAGCAGAAACGTGAATTTCCTGCAATGGACACGATTTTTCCAAGTCATGTCGTGTTTGCCTGCAGGTGATCGGGGCGTAGGTTCATAACCGGGACGAGCACGTTCACGATGCTTTTGTGGCATTGCAGAATCTGCACTGCCTTATATTTCTGTAAAATGTTTATAAATCTTTTCTTAAGATGTATACTATAGTATTAAAATACCTGCTTTTCTATTTTGTTTTGTTTTTTCTCGAACCTTCGCCTTAAAAGGAGAAATCTATTTGATTTAACAGTTTTAGCAGTAAGTTGCATTATGAGACCTCTGAATTGAAGATGGAGTTCAGAAAAAAGTGAGTATTGGCGTGCAGCACCTGTCAAAAACCTCAGAGTATGAGTGCTTGGTGTATTTTATTAAGCTTACAGATTCAGTTGTTTTGGAAACTTCATAAACCCAACTAATTTTTACTTATAAATTTTAGTTCAAAAATAATTTAAATATTTTTAACATAACTGAGATATTGGTAAAAATATACATGAATATTCTGTTAAATATCTCTAAACCTTTCTTCGTCTTTAGTACTTTGTTCGAATACATAAAATAAACTTACACCATGTTCTGAACATGTAAGATACTATAATAGTAATGATTATAAAAAGTGAGGATATAAATTGACCCTCCCTTGGTCTATATAGGGATTCTAGGGCCAAGAAGGCCTTAGACAGAAGCTCCGATAACATTTCTGTCGCATTTATTGGGACTTTCTTTCATTCAGATTCATTTTATTACACCATCTACTGTTTCTATATGCTTCACCATGCATAATCTAGTGAAACGCACATGGCTTCTAATGCTACAGTTTTAATATAATTGAGAACACAAAGCTTTATCAAAAATATGCTTTTTGTCGCAATGGAGCGTAAAATGTGGGTTACTTAATGTTACCATAGAGATGCTTATCCAAGTCATTAACCAAACACTAAAAGCTGACAACATGTACTTATAACGTTAAGGGTCGAAGAAATTCTGAAAGATTTGGTTTAAAAGGACCAAGTTACATTTGTAAGAGATCTGAACGAAATTCGACTTTAGGAATTTAAAAAAAATAAAGATAGTCGTTAAAAAAGGGAAGGAGGTGTTATATAATATTAATGAAAAAAGTGCTCTCAGATTGAGCATTAATATAGTATAATATTTTGCTATATCTACAAGTTATTTTTTTAATCCTTGCTATAGTCTGTTACAGATTTTGTCCTTTTTCACATTCTATAATGTAATTTTTTAATTTTTATGTGATATGTGATGTTTTCATTTAAGGTGGTGTTGGGTGTAAGAAGAACAATTACTCTCTGAACAGGTTTTCCATCACTGACAGACATGCAAGGCCCCTCATCTGGCACTTCGATATCGAAACTTCCTAGTTGCTATTTGGATACACTTTAAGACTGTGCTTTTTTTAGTTACAGCCGTTTGTAAACCATAGTTACGTACACATAGTGTTAAATACGAAATGTTGTCAATTACAGGCTACATGCACCTCTCTAGCAAGGTAAGTTCGAAGATATTCACAATACTTTTGGTCTCGAGCAGAGAAATGTTGGATAACATAGCAGAAAGTTTAGTAACCTCATAATAAAATATACTTTTCAAATCCAAGGCAGATGTAGACGTTTTCTGAAGATTGGAGGAATTTCATTTGTTAGAAATAATGAGATTTATTTTGAGCTTGTTGACGTGAACAATATTGTCAAGTTCTAAAAAAATCTGCAACACTGCGGTAGAAGATAATATATTTATTTAAGCTTTAAGAATATTAAAATAGTATTGCAATATTTGTCATAGGCTTCATTTATCATACGTTAACTTTACTTACTAAATTGATTTCTATTTTACAATAGTTCATATTTTCTTTTACTCGTTTTACTGTGTATTTCCATTTGTTTCTCACACATACATTCTCTATTGATATCCCAATATTTTCATCAGGTTATTGCTTATAGTATAAGCTTTTGGCATTCATTTTTCCAGTTAAGTACCTCTTTAATCCGAAAAATAATTTCAATTTGTTTTCTATCTACCTCTTCACCTGCATGAGCTCCATGAATTCTTGCACTGAATAAAACCATTTCCTTGACTATTCAACCTCCACATGCCATTCATGCATAAGTTACACCCTTCTTCCTTTTCTCCATAAATATAAGTTTCTCTTTACCATGCACATTTCAGCTAACACAATAATTAAAACAGTTTATATTCTATGCCTTCTAGTTTTAATCACGACTTCACCAACATATCTCATTTTGATATTATATATATATTTTAAATCTACATTTACATTAGTTCTTCTTTGTTTTTTACAATTCTGGAAGCCTTCCCTCTTTAGTAGCTATTGACATCATGTTCTCTTTCAAAGTATATTAGTTCGCGTTTTACTTCTTGATTCAATTACTCCGTGTCTGTAGCAGGCAACTTATTCAGAATTATTAAAAAATACACATATCTAATCATTTTAACCCAAGGCTCATATCACAACTTAGACACAATAGTTAACATAATAATTCGTTAAAACAACAACTTTTATAAATATTGGTAGCATACGTAACATTATTTAAACCAATAGACGTTAAATAAATAGTTTAAATAGAAATATGTTTCACAGATTTAAACACAATAACAACAATCGGTATATTGGGCTTAAATAACATTGTATAATGTGATTGTTTAAAAAGAAATGAATATTTCTTGCAAATTTGAACCAGCGTCCTTGAGATTAGTAGGCCTGCGCCTAATCAACTGAACCACACAATTCAACAGGATTATTAAAAGTGGTACCATACTTTCGAGAAGTGGAGCTGCAAGAATTTAAGAAGAAAAAGGCAAGCTGTGTAGCCAACTTCAATTTCACTTTTTCGAAACTTGTTGCAGCAATTCAGGAATAGAAATAAGTTGTATCCTGATAATATACATGCCTAAGGTTCTAATAACTTTGTAAGGATTATTTATAATATAGCACAGTTAAGGTTCGTGAGGGAAGAAGTTCACTTAGTAGGTATACTGGAGACAGGAATGGAAGAAATAAATTTGGAGTATAAAGCATATAGTTGTACAAGAACGAGAAACTTTTAATGCACGTGCTTCCATACGTTAAAATGAGCAGTATCTCTTAGCACTCAGATTTTGTTATAACTATGTAAGCAAAAAATCCAAATAAATTAACAACTCAATTAGGAAAATATAAATAAAAATACATACTATGAATGTCTGGCTATGTTTGCCTACAACTAAGTGAATGCTCTGTATCAGCGAATAGGTTTCTTTCTGCTCTCAGTATGGCAAGTGAATCGAAGGAAACTTTGCGAAGGTAAGGGGAATGTGGTCTTTGTGGTTGTAAGAGACAAAGCCTGTCTTTCCTTCCATATTCGTATAAGCCAATCCCCGAAATGTGTTACGTCACATGACTGATTTGTGCTTTAAGTGAACAGGACTATAAGTCTTCTAAGTGTGTTGCAATATTAGAGCTTTTCAGTTCTGAATAGCGAATGTTGGTTCGAGATTACATGAGTGAAGGTCACATTTTGTTTCCGTCATAAAGCAAACAACAAACATTAAGTATGACCACATTGTGGAACATATTTCCGGCTGCAGAGGAATTTCATTATGTAGGTTAATGCATTTTATAGCAGCTGTCCAAAATCACTAAAGTAAAGCAGAATCAGATTCTATCACGTGATTTACTCCACTTGGGAAAGATATCCTGGTGTATGATTGACAGTATTTACAAACTCTACTCCTGCCAATGAAGGATGTGACCGCACAAGAAGCACGACTTGATGCGAAAGAAACCGAGTCAGGCAAATGGAAACTACTGTTTCCTGTAAGTTATTCCGCTTATATGTATTCAACAATGTAAAACTGAATACCAATGTCACGTGAACATTTAGGTAAATATGAGAGTGATAAATAACAAAATACATTTAGAAATAAACCCCATGTACCGAGATACTATAAAGTTTATTTTTTATTTTATTTTTATTATCCATCGATCAGCAAGTATGCTTTACAGGTGTTTGTTATTGAGACAGTAACAGTACACATTACAATTGAGGTAGCTGTGAACAACTCCTCTAGCTAAATATGGCAGGATTACTATTACACAAACTGAGGACTTTAAGTTTGATAGGTATCACTCGTCTGGGTCGTTTGTATTGGAGAGGTCACTCAGGAGAAGATCTTGTGGCAGTCTGCGCTTGAGGCGAGTTGGTTGGCGAGTGCGAGCGCCGAGATTGTACGTAACAGCTCCAGGGACCTCCTGCAGATGGTAAAAGTAAGGTCGTGCCAGCCGGTGGATGTACTGGTGAACCGGTAGAAGACCAAACTCGTGATGAAGTTGTTGGTTTCTGACGAACCTTGGAGCATTTGTAGTTGTATGAAACACCCTATTTTGTAGTACCTGCAGTCGGCGGAGATTAGTCTTGCTGGTGCCACCCCAGACTGGAGCTGCATAGGTAAAAATGGGACGGACTAGAGATTTGTAAAGAATAAGGGAGGATTCATAACCAAGTGATGTGCGCCTGTTGAGTAAAGGGTACAGTTTTGAGAGCCGGGCAGATGCAAGTGTGACAGACCGACAGATGTGGGCGTTCCAAGTGAGTCGAGTGTCCAGTAGCACCCCAAGATGCTTCAATAGCACACTGGTTAGTAACCATGAGAGATGTTCTCCGAGCAGCTGTAGTGAAGGAGGATCCCTATAAGGACGTAAAGAGAAGATCTTAACCTTTTTCTTGTTAGTGTTGAGGGAAATGCGCCAGTTAGAGAACCAGTGAGCCAGTTGATCCAAGGCAGTTTGTAGTTCGTGAATGGCATGACCGATATCGGAGCGAGAATAAAAGAGAGCAGTGTCATCGGCATATAAAACCATGAAAATTGGAGCTATAGCAGGAAGATCATAAGTGTAGATATTAAAAAGGAATGGTGCTGGTACTGAACCTTGAGGGGCACCTGCTAAGTTGGGCCGTCGGGTCGATGTGAAACCAGCAATGCGCACCACAAAAGTTCTATTAGTGAGAAAACTTGCAATGAGTTTTAGAATATAATAAGGGCGACCAATGCGATGTGCTTTAAGCAGTAGCCCAGTGTGCCACACCTTATCGAATGCCTGGGCAATATATAGGAATGCTGCTACAATGTAGTGCCTGTTTTCAAAACCTTGTACGATAGACTGCGTGATTCGAAGCAACTGATGAGTGGTAGCATACATCGGGCGAAAGGCAAACTGAAAAGCCGGAATTATCTGATTGTGAATAAAAAAATGACAAAGACGTTTATGAATAATCTTTTCAAAAAGCTTAGAAGGGGTAGGCAATAAACTGATTGGTCTATAACTCGAGGGAAGGTTTTTAGGCTTGTTGGGCTTTGCTAGAAAATTAAAGGACGGCCATTTATAAGTATTTTTCTCACAAGGAGCGATGTAAGTCTGTTAGGCAAGTGTTGCACTGGAAGATTGTACAAACAAAAGTAGAGCTCCGTATTTTAATGCATTTATATGTGGTTCAACAGTTGCACTATTTCTGTTTAAGTAAAACTACCTAAAATTTATGAAGGTAAGTATACAGGATTATGAATTGTGGGATTTCATTTGGAATCTAGTCTACGAATGCACATCTGAAGTAATAAAAGGAATGTGGCATGGGCAGAAGAAGAACGCGTCCTAACTACTAATCTCATTCCCGCAGTACATATATAGTACATTGAGCAAAATGAGATATAAGAAGGTGCACTGAGCGGTACTGATCACAAGTACTTACTGGTTCTGACCACGATGTTGCTGGTAGTTCTTCATAAGGAAAGACAGTGAACAGCTGTTTTGTCAGCAATGAAAGTCTCCAATAATACTCAGTGGCTTCAACTTTATTTATCAAAATTGCCTGGTTAACGAAGATGTAAATGCACTAAGACTATTTATAAATCATTCTGGTGCACGACTAACAGTTTTTCCCAAAAGTGGTCACTTCTATAAATGAGGTTCACTCTACCTTAGAGATGCACGTGGAGACAAAGATAATGAGTTTTCGTTGATAGCACTTCTACAGGGCTGAGAAGGCGAGACATACATA
Source organism: Mantis religiosa (assembly GCA_030765055.1). Taxonomy (NCBI): domain Eukaryota; kingdom Metazoa; phylum Arthropoda; class Insecta; order Mantodea; family Mantidae; genus Mantis; species Mantis religiosa. The sequence goes on from CM060949.1 coordinate 112,114,569, forward strand.
TGTAGGCTATCCCTTTCCTGGGATATGTAGCAGATTTAGTATTCGAAAGTAGAATATAGGAACCGAGATGGACTTCACGAAAAATAACACCAAAGAAAGGAAAGAGATTGTGAACTAGCCTCCTTTGTCCCGAAGTTGTTCCTGATAATCGGTTTGTCTTTATTGTTCTTTTTCCTCAAAACAATATTTAATATTAATAGATTGTAATAAAGTAAAAACGTATTAATAATTGCAACAAATTAAAGCAAAAGGCATAGGAACCCCTTAGTTGTTAGTTTGTAGCCGAAATATCTGTTCTATTAGGGGGAAAAAACCTTTGTTAACAGTAATACTAAGGAACGTGGGAAAGGTTGATGGGAGATCGGTGATAATATTCTATAAAAAGTGTTATGGCTCTTATATGAACGAAATAAATGGGGTAAATTCAAGTTATAACTCAACCAGAAGAAACTAAAAGTAAGGCAAAGATATGGGTAACAAGAATCAAATAGGTAGTGGTGGATAGTATTAACTGAGACCGTTACACGTGCGTGAGCACAAGCAGTTTGTATCAGATCTACTTCCGTTTGCTAGTAGTTTACGCACTCTTCACGAAAAACGAATAAATGGGACACTGAAATTACTTTTTATATGTTGTCCCAATTGCATTCTTTGTGATGTCAATAGCATCTGCTAAACTTCCCATCAAGGTCGCTAGGGCGCTAATAGCCTCTACTGTTGTGCGACCATAAGCCCTGCTACTACTACTACTACTACTACTACTACTACTGCTACTAATACTACTACTACTACTACTACTACTAATACTACTACTACTACTACTGCTACTACTACTACTAGTACTACTACTACTACTACTACTACTACTACTAATACTACTACTACTGCTACTACTACTAGTACTACTATCAAGGTCGCTAATTTATTATTATTGTTACAGTATTGTTCAAAGATGAAACTTCAGGCAAGATGAACCGTAATTTTTTTACACGAAAATTCTTATGTGACTTGGATTCTCTCCATAACATTATTTTCATCCTGAAATGATTATAAATAAAATGTTAATTGTGGTCAAGCTCAATCTTGTATCATAAAAAGAATTTTTACTACCTTTTTAACTACGAAAAGTTTCATCTTCAAACCCGGTTCCTTTTGCCCATGACATTATGTCCAAATATGATGTTTAGAAAGTTATGTATTACTCCATATATAAGTAATATAAAAATAAAATTGATGCTGGAAGTCTAAATTATTTTTCTTGCCTTATAAATTGAAGTAGAGATTTTATATATGGTCGCTTTCTAACTGATGTGGTCCACAGCGTCCCATTCTGTGTTGGGCGCTTAATTTTGCTCAGAGGCCTCTTTGTCAGCGCCAAGCTTATTTTAGATACCGTAAACCTATGATACGGGTCCACCGGCTTTACTCCCCTTACGAAGAAGGCCATGCTTAGGATTTTTACAAGCTCTCCCTTACTGGGATCATATGTACATTATATGGTATATTGTAGCTCCGTATTTAATACAGCTGAAAATACAGCAATGTTAATACGCCTTTTTCTAGCTTGACTTGTATGAATGAATGTACAGAAAAACCTCGTTACCCCGGACTTTTTAACTCGGACCAGTTTTGAAAAATAAAATTATGTTGTTTAGTATAACAAATGAAGACTTGTTTTACATACGATAAATTGCTATTCTTACTAGATAAATCACTTGAATTCTCTTGCGAACGGGCGAATTCATTGCACTCACCCCACGTGTTTGAGACCAGAAACTTTGATAAAGTCATGTAAAAAGTTGTGGCCTGGTATGTGTGACGCGAGAAAACAAGATTAAAGAAGATGATTTTACAGACATTTTTAAAAACATGGATGACTGTTCTGATGTTGATGAAGAAGAAATTGGCAGTTGGTTGCAAATCGACAATGACGGAGGTTATAAACCGAATGCAGAGGAAGGCATTATTGCAATATGAAGTGTTACTGAAAATGAAAATTAGTAGTATTAAGATTCAGACAGTGTTGATGAACCAGCTGTGGTTATGACACACGCTCAAACAGCAAACATAGAGAAATTGGTGGTTTACTTCGAGAGTCAAGCATAAACATTGCCAAATGAATTTCAAATGTTAAGCGGATGCGAGATGGCGCTGCTCGTAAGCGATACACTAAACTGAGACAGCAGAAGCTCACTGCCTTTTTAATACCGACTAGTTTGTAGTATAGTGCAAATACATAGGTTATTGCAGTACATACAGTATATGTGCTTTTAGCTGAAGGTGTTGCGATACTAATCTCTTACCTCATTAAAAACATTTCGGTGATGTACATGTTTTATTCATTCTCTGGATAACTCGGATTTTCGTTAATTTGGATCGACCTTGGTCCCAGTTGATCCGGGTAAACGAGGGTTTACTTGACATGTTGTATAACCAGAAATCGGATCCGGTACAGCTTAGCAATCAATGTACGCGCACAGGCACTATAAAAAGGTCAGGCGCGACGTCAACAAACGTCCGATGTCAAAAAGTATACCGAAGTGCTGTGTGTGTACACTTCGGTACGGATACAAAGTGTAACTTTCGTTACAACATGCCATCCTTCTCATTGCTTTCGATGCGAGAATTACAGTGAACAACCATGTTCATTCGTAAATTGTCGAATGTGAATTTTCTGCGCCTCTCACTGAAACAATATAAAAATATTGGGAGAAAGTTCGTTCAATGCCACATGACGTTAATGGTGCATATGAGTAGTACAAATCATTTTCATATGTTTGCCCAAGGCTTAGTTTATTTCTTAAATTACGCAGCACTGAAAATCCAGTATTTTTGTGTTGAATACTGGACAATTCATTTTTTGTTCGTTTGGTAGATGGTGCATTCTCTATATTATTAATTTTTTGCAGTCACCTCCTCGACTGCTTTTAGAAATCTCGAAAGTATATTCTTCAAGCTGTTTAATGGTTGTTGATAATACCCAAAACTTTGGATTTATAAAGTGGAGATTGTCTAATAATTGTTGTGAAAGTAATGCTATTAACACAATATGTCCAACACCTTGCATTCCCTGAAAGGCAGATCTACCTGCGTGGCTAGCAGTAGTGTAATTAAACTGAAGCTACGAATTGCGAACGGGACTATCCCAGCGTGTTGTCCTCGGGACTGACGTCAGCAGTTATATACTGCGAGACTCCTAATTTCGTATTCCTTTAAAGGTGTACGGGCTCCGATGTCTGTGTATAAACTATGTGTGCATGAAAGTAATGGAAACTTTAAATTCAATTGTTACTCTTACCAGTCTGCATACTCTAAAACTAACACGTACAGGTATCAAGAATCGATAACAATGCCAACATTTCATAGCTTTCTTCTAGTATTTTCACAAACAATTTTCCATTTGTGCTTGATAAAGTTGCGTCTTATTTCAAGGCCGCGCCGTGGCTGAGTGGTTAGACCGCTTGGTTCTCACAAAGGCGGCTCAGGTTCGATCCCAGGCGACCGCAAAGTGAGATTTGTGCTGGACAACACGGTGCTGGAGCGGGTTCCCTCTGGATCTCCGGTTTTCCCCGCCATCTCATTCGACCGTTACTCCATCTTCATCTCATCTATCATCAGTGTTACCGCCTGCAGTGCCGTATGTAATAAAAGCAGGCGTTAAACTCTACGCATTTCAGTTTAATTTTACATAAAATATACAGCTAGTTAATTGATGTTATTTTCATATCCTATATTAGCTTTACAGTTGGGCGTTCTTTAAGTATTTAAAACTACAGTTTGTATTTATAATAAATAAATTGATAGAAACAGCACACAGTATCCGCCACTGGGCAATTAGTTCGCTGCATTGGCTGAAGAACAAACCGCAGGCAAGCAGTCTAGTGCCGCATTAGAACTTCTTGCTCTCTGTGGCCGCCTGCCTCCTGGCTGGCTGGCTAGCTGCACGATGAAGGCCAAGTATCATTCCCCCTTTCCCCTCTTTGGACTGCTAGCAGTGAAATTAAAAACAAAACGCTACAGGTTCTCTCTCTCTTCTTTATATACTTAATGGGGAAGAAGGAACAGGTTCTTTTCGAAAACATTCTGACCTCTTACTGCAGAATCCTGTAATGCGTAACATATTCGCGGACTTCCTCATCGTGAAATGTACAGTGTACAACATTCTTATTCGAACACTTCAATTTTCTAAGAAAATATTTTAATATCTGTTAGAAGACACAATCAAATTAATATGTCTCTTATACATATGAAACAACATAAAAAATGCTATATCAGGAAGTAGTTAAATATTAACATATGAAGTTACAAACTAAATTAAATGAAACTGTGAAAGAAACATGATTATTTTTGTACAACTTTTGTATTCGTACATTACAAATAATAGTTGAATAACAAATACACAGTTGACAGTGTAATACTTTGTTGGGTATCCCTTGGCTTTAATAACTGCCTCACACATTCTCTTAATAGAACTAACCAAGTTTCTCCATTCTGTTGGGCTGATTTTATTCCATTCTTCCTCCACAACAAGTTAAAGCTCTTGTTTAGACCTTACCTTGCTTTTACGGACTCATTTCTTCAGAATTCTCCATAAATGCTCAATTGGATTCAGGTCTGGCCTACAGCAGGTGTTTGCTGTAGTTTTAGTACATTCCATAGTAACCAATTCATATTGTCTTGTCTTTTGTCTACTGCCATCGTCATGTTGAAATCTATAAACAGGTGCCATGACCTTTTTCTGGGCGCTCTGCTTTACGTTCTATAAAATGTAAAAATACATATGTACAGAGGCCGACATAAGTATTCGAACGTAAACATATTTATCACTTTTATCCTTTTAAAGTTACGCAGAGTAAACATACGTAAATACAACTGGTACAAAATAAACTTGGGTCTTCCATTAAACATATAAACTCATAAATAGCAACTGAAAATAATTTGCACTGCAAGGAGAAATAAAACGGTTACTTTACATCTGGACATAAGTATTCGAACAGAGAACAGCTAGTATTTAGTTATCATCCCCTTTGTTTGAATTATTGCTGATAATCGCTTGGGCATTATCTGTATGTGTTGTTTAGTGACTGTAGAGTCTATATTTCTCCATTCTGTTTTGAAGAAGTTCTTTCGGATGGTCCTTGTTTCTGATGTGATGCTTCCTCACACGCTCCTCAAGACCCTTCCAGATGTTCTCTATAGGATTTAAATGTGGAGATTGGGGCGGTGTCTTCTAAGTAAGAGGCGTGTTGTACACGATCCAAAGCTTTACAATTTCAGCAGTGTGCTTAGGATCATTGTCCTGCTGGAAGTAATAATCATGCCCTAATCCCAGCTTCTCTGTACTCTTTTTAAGATTATTTTCAAGAATACTCTTGTATTGATATTTGTCCATGATTCCATCTATGAACACCAGTTTCCCAAAGCCGGATGAAGTTATACAGCCCCATACCATCACACTGCTGCCACCATGTTTCACTGTAGCTACCATGTTCTTAAGTTCCCATTCTGTATTTGGCAGTCTCCATTACTCTAGTATAAGCAGAATTTGCTCTCGTCCGACCGGAGAACCATATCCCAGAATTCTGTTGGTTTCACCCTATACTCTTTAGCAAATTCTATATGCCTTTTCTTATTCACCTTATTAAGACACGATTTCTTCCTAGGAACGCGGATATTATACCCAGTACTATTTAAAACCAGTTCAAATGTTCTTGTGTGAACCACAGTGCCAGAATATTGCTCAAGGCATCCTCTAATCTCAGATGCAGTGACTCTCGGATTCTGCTTCACCATTTTTATTATTTGCCTCCTGTCTCTGATGGTGAGTTTAGAAGGAGCGCCATTTCTAGGTTTACTTCAACAGCATTTGCCAGTTTGAAGCGTTGAATTGTACAGAACACTGTAGTTTTGCCTCTGGCAATTTCAGAGAGACATTTGTTTTGGTTTTACATATTTATTACGATATTCCTTTCTGTCACCGTTGTCTCCTTACATTTACGTCCCATATTACCTGTGAGTTCACAATCAGCTGAATAACGTCAAGTACACTGTTTCGAGACATATCATAAACACAACTGCTATGTGGTACGGGAGGGACAATAGAATAAATACAGTACAGATTGTGTAATAAATACATGCAAAATGATATTTTAAATATTGTTTCCGAGACACAAATGGTTAATGTTTACATGTTTAATAATTCAACACTGTCAAATAAATATTACAGTTTTTATAGTACGTGCATGTTACATGGTATATTATTCGAATATTTCTGTCGGCTTCTGTATGTATGTACATATGAAATCCTCCTGGGTGTTTGGCCATGATATCCGTACTTCCATAAAACACGACGAACAGTTTGGTCAGACATCTTTCCAGACACTTCTTCAACTAATGTACGTAATTGGGGAAACTTTTGATTTTCTTGGATTCTGCCTACAATGAAACGCTCTGCTCTAGCATCCAGTCTGCTTTCTTTAGGTTTTCGTGGTAAATTATTGTACAACCTCATTCCTGAAATTTATTTACTATATACTGTATGGTAAAATGTGGGTTATTTATCGCTTGTATTATTTTTCTAAGCGAATACCCTCTAAATGCCAAATTAATAAGTACTTGCTTCAGATCAGAACTAAGCTCCTTTTGCTTACCCATTTTGACTAATAGTGACAGAACGTCTAAAACTGCGACCGCAGGAGCCTAGGCGAACTTTGAAACATGCCTATTGAAGCTGTTTACGACGCAGTGGTCGTTCTTAACCATACGAATATGAAAGTTGCATAAAATTGGGAACGACGTCTTTAATGTTGCTGCTTAATACAATAATGCCGGTTTTGAAATGAAATTTGTCATTGGAATTTTTTGTTTTAGGTTTATCAGGCACATGTAAATTACTGAAAGGAAAACACAAGTTTTTAAGGCAAGTAGAGAATGACATTTTATTAAGAACCTGATGTGTAAGAATAAGAAAGTTATATGCTGTATAAACTATGCATTTATCTTGGTAGAAGTTAGGATATTCATTTGCCCAGCGTAAATATCGTTGTAAAAAAACAAGACAAAGGCCCCCGACATTAGTGCGTGAAAAATGTTTGAAAATAAGAAAATGCAGTCATCAGCCCCAAAGGGGAAACAATTCAACATTAAATAATATTATAATTTATAAAACAACTGAGTATTCTTATGGCACAAGTGAATGTTAGTCGCACAAACGACAGGGAATACTGACATATCCATCGTGTCATAATTATTCATATGATTATAATTATCTACGAGTTGGTACAACATTTTGTACAATCATAACTTAGGAAATAAGCCATGAAATAATTCGAGATCCATACTATATAGAAACATGTGACAGTCTTCATAAGCTTCTGTTCCCGCATTTCATTTGTTGTTATTATTACCTGTAGTGCTGAAGCGATAAACACTTGCTTCTGTTTTCGTTCTGAGAGAAGCACTAGATGTTAAGAATTATGATGTTTCCTATTATCATCACAGCACGGTAAGAAATTATAATTCGAGTGCTTAATTATTCTATATTTAATCACGTTAAAAGTTATTCCACCTTCTTCGCTTCAAGAAAATAATGTGTAGCAGTTATTTTAGATATTTCATGTTTTGTTAGGAATAGTCAAAGAAATTAATATTTGTAATAAAATAAATAAATAATGTAAGGTAGATAATGGTGTAACCATGACAACGTAACATGGTAAGAAGTTGTTAAATTTTTTAAAAGATTTTGTTTTTCTGCCTATGAAAGTCTTAGGGGTAAGACGTGTAACTTCTCTCCGAGTGCATGCAGAAACAATTTTGTGTGTGCATCAAAGATGCATAAGTAGCGTGTGCGCAAGAAAAGAAATAGTTCATCGTGGCATCTACCGCTGGTTGTAAAAATACTACGTTAATAATATTTGTAATTGTATCAAAGAATTTAAAAATGTTTATGAGGAATTAAATATCCATCTTTGAACAAGAAAAGGATTATTTGTTCGTTATTCAACAGTTATAATAATAACAACTTTATCAGCCCCGTTACCGCAACCTTGGGATAGGAAAGGAATTCACCGCTCAACAATTACAGATGCACCTAATTATCCAAAGTTGCTGGAGAAACTTCTAGATTTCTTCAAGATCGTCAACAAATGTGAGAAATGCATCATAATAGCATCTTCAAACATTGCATGTGTATAAAATATTGTTACAAGAAGGCTTCCCAAACTGGGGCCTCAAGATAATCCACTCGGAGATAAACTCATCATAATCCTTCTAAAATATTGCTACAAATGTGATAAAGTGATTCCATTTTCTTCCAATAAAACATGTAACATGAAATACTAGCAAATACTGGGTACGAAATCAGAAAACTGAAATATATGGTTTACCAATTAATTTGGCAAAACATTTAATAAAATAATTTCCTTCTAACAAGTTTTATTAAACACAAATTTCATTTAAGAAGAAACATCTAGTATCGGTTAACATTATTCATGTTCACAAAAACTTAAATTAATTATTTGTATATAAGTTAAAATAGGAAATAGTGTAGTTTTCCTTGCATAACAAGCATAGAAAACAGGTGCAGGTATAAATAAATAGACTAATAACTAAATAATTGAATGGATAAAGAGATCGTATCTGTTGCTGAAGCTCAAACGCTTCCACGCATGCGTTAGCTTAGCTCTAATACTATTCATATTAGTCCCAGCTATTGAGTATGAGCTGATAACCAAGTGATTATAACAAGGTAGGCAACAATAGGGTCCACTGAAGTTTGCATCTCGAACATCGCGGAAAATCATAACCTTTATTACGCATTACGTATTTTAATTTCAAGGCATTTATCCTCAAACACAAACACTGAAACGCTCACCTTTTCATTTTCAAACTAAACATGAGGTAAGCAGATATTATGTTTCTAAATAAAGAAAAAGAGCTGACTAAATAAAGAGAAAACTCTTTGCTTATCTGAATGACCTTATTTTACTGGGCTTAGATGATATCAAATGTCTAATCAAATGTTCACGAGAGGATGTTTCCTCCCAGGATCCTGAGCTTGATCTTACAAAACCTCTTTTGTCTTGCACGCCAGTTTAACGTCAATCACTATAATACATTTGCGAGAACAGTTTGAAATCTGCTGACTTGTATGGACAGGGTGCTTATCCTGTTGAAATTCATCGGAATGTTTAATCCATACACAAGGAACCATGATGTTTCGAGGATGTCTATCTACTTGATACACTATCAAGCTGCCACAAATCACCCAGAACACCTCGTGACATCCACTCCAATACATCGATATGCGACCTTGGCGATCCATTTGTGACATGCAATTTCGCATCGTAACTTTTTCCTATAGTGTGGTAAACAATGGCTTTCCTCATTTCTGGAGGAAAATCTCATTTCATCTATGAATATAATCCTATTTCAATTATGGTCATCATTTTGTTCTATAAATGCGAGGCGACATAACCTCTATCGTCTATAAGACATGCAGATCGAGCCAACAGCGTTGCTGTAGTGAAATGACACAAGGCTGTGCCGTTCGACCCAGGGAAATTAGCATTACTTCTAATTGTACACGCATGCTGGAAGTGATTGCGGTATGTTTATTCTAGAAGAGCAGTGTCTTGCTAAGGAGTGGACTACGATCAACTACGATGCATCTCATCGCTGAATAAGGGCAACTATATACCTCGTAGCCGCAGATAGAGGGAGTTTTAATTGTTATTATAGCTTAGATACAGAGTATCCATCAAGTTGTTCACAAAGCGAGCAGATATTTCCATATAGCTTTGTGTTTATATGTACGTACAGGCATTACAAAAGTCAGTATAATGAACCCCAGACCTCCAGGTCAATGAGGTCACGCCAGCACTGTTCGTTACTGAACAAAGAAATGTAAATGTGAAATGTGTAATATCTAACGTCCGCTTTTACTACACACGACACCGCAGGCGGTGACACTGACGATATATGAGATGGAGCACTAGTGGAATGAGATGGCGGGCAAACCGGAGATCCCAGAGAAAACCCACCCCAGCGCCGTGTTGTCCACCACAAATATCACTTTGCTGTTACTTGGGATCGAACCCGGGCCGCCTTGTTGAAAGACAAGTGGCCCAACCACTGAGCCATGGGGCGGCTGTACTGACTGAACAAAGAGACAAACTTCGCACATCCAATATTAAATCAAATATTTGGTTTTTCACTTAAAGTTCATATTAATATGACATTTATTTTGAAATCGAAGTAGTGATGTGTTTGAGATCTTCTCGGGAAACAAGACAGATGAACAGACGATTAGAAATCGACGTTTCGGTAGTATATATCTCTTCCATCATCAGGATATTTTAAGAAATGTTATAACCGCAAATGTATTACTGGAAATAACACAAATATAAACAAAGACAAAACACTATCAATACTTGCATCACTGACAAAAGACTGTTTTCAGTAAATTAAATGTCAGGTCAGAAGATGGCGTGAATATATAAAATTAATTGGGTCAAAGAAACGTAACTACTTAACTTGATGATCAAGATGTACAGATCTGTGCTTCCTAAGTCGAGGGATTTCCATTATAAGGCCGGTTTCCAATAGGAGCTGAACTGAAATCCAGCATCACGATTAAGCGTGCTCCTCTCGGAGGAAATGGCAAAAGCATCCTTAACTCTCCGCTCCCAGTAACTGTTACATTTTTCCAACATGGTCATCTCCGGAAAGTTGGCTCTATGGTCATTATCAAAACAATGCTCTGCCAGTCCAGACTTCTCAGGTTGCATTAAACGAATGCTCCGTTTATGTTCGTTTATTCTGGTAGCTCTGTATACGGTGTACAACATTCATAGGGAATGCGGTACACTTCCGGAACTTGGAAGTCCAATTTGTCTTTCACCGGTCTCGACAGATGCTTAATCTTCGGAGGTGGCTTGTGGATGGACCTGATGTTGTATTTGGCGAGAATTCTGCTGATTCTGCCGGATAGATTGCCGGTAAACGGGATGCAGGATGTAGCGGTAGGCTTATCTGACGCTTCCTGTATTACAGGTTTCCCTTTTCTAGCTTTGGTGATCGAGGCTTCAACGTCATATTCGGAGTAGCCGTTTTGACTGAAAGTGAGTCTCAGATGTTGTAATTCTTGTTTAAAGTGGCTGGGATCAGAGATAGACAAAGCTCTGTGGGCCAGTGTATTGAGAACTCCCAGTCTTTGAGACTTATGGTGGAAACTATGAGCGTTCAGATAGAGATCGGTGTGTGTAGGCTTACGATATACAGCATGCCCCAGTATACCGTTGCTGTTTTCTGAAACAAGAATGTCCAAGAATGGAAGAGTTCCATCTTTCTCCACTTCCATGGTAAACTGTATTTGAGGTCGAAGGCTGTTAAGTAGTGATGTGTTTGTGGTTTTATTCCTAATGTCTCAGCAATATCTGTATGGAAATAACACGGCATAGCAGATATTAAATTGTGCATTAAGAACGCAGCGTCAGCTAAAGTTTCCAATTTGGGATACCTCGATACTCACGATACTTGCATGGTATCAATATCCAACGATACTTCAGAAAATTCGCTCGATAATTTTTCGATACTCCGGTGGTTATTCTACAATGTTTATTTTAAAACATAAAGTATTATTGCCGCAGGTAGAACATTGCAGATCCCAAGAAATTGCCAGGAATATGGTTCCTGCACAATAACATTAAGCAAGAAAATAATAGTGTGTCAAATTCACTGCCAGTGACTGTCAAATTATCACTACATAAAAGAAATTACTGCAAAACTAAATGACTGTTTGTCACCTCCTCTTTCTATTGCACTGAATTATTGGAAAACGGATTCAAAATTTCTAGAACTGAAAAAGATTAGCCGCTATGTATTTGTATATTCCACTGGAATGTACTTACTGGAAGACTATTTAGCACAGCAGGACTCATATGTGACAGAAAAAGAAGTGAACTTGACCCCGAAAGAGTGAAAATGCTGGTATTTTTGAACAAAAACTTATAAAAGTAAACCATTTTGCTTTTAAATGTCTAATGTACATTTTAAAAATAAGAACACTGATGATTTTAAACTTTGTCTCATTCATATTTGCACCGATTTAATTTTATTATCATTACATAGTTCTCTACACATGCTATTTTGCATTGCAACAAAATAGAAATGACGATATTGAGTATCGGGTAACGTGGAAAATATCGTGTATCGGTATCGAGAATAGAGTATCGAGAAAAAACTGAGTATCGAGGAAAAATGTCGACCCATCCCATTCAACATAGTTTACTTATCCGTTTTCAAAACATCAAGTGAATATACGTTAAACAGCAACAACAACAACGTAAGAAAGAAACGAAGAATTTGAATGAGCGAGAGAGAAGGGAGCTGAACCTTCGTAATTTATACGCAATGGTGCAAGCAGGCTGAGGGCTCTGTAAACAATTACAGGTCAAGCTTGGAGCTCTATTTTGATTTAGAAGAGAGGGATTGTGTCATAAGGATTCCTTTTATTGGAGGAGACACAAGAAAATAATTGCTATTGTTATCTATACGAGTATGCCTACTGGATATTCCGTCTGTACCTTTGCTGCATGCATAAAATGACAATATCATGGATTGAAACTTCTTTTCCGGAAGGGAGTGGATGTATTGAAAAAAGTGCAGTGACCTTTGCTGATGTTGTTGATGAAATATCACGTGATATTACCGGACACGATGTACATACGCCTGCGTCATTCACTCTGCTAATTTTGTGCGCCATTGGCCTGTAATAATAAGCAACTTTCTCCAAACGCACTGTACACGCCTGGGCACGTGTCGTCCTGTGTTTTCTTGTCAAACAGGACAGAACTTGTGCAATGGCAGGGAGACATACTTGACATAATGAACATTGCACTGCTACTATTGATGGGTTTCGCTAACAGTAACGATGGGCCATAAGTTTAACACTGCCATTTATATGCTAATTTAAGTTATCTTTATCTTGCTAACGTCTTGTAATGGAATTACTAATTTATACAAATTTCAATCAAATTAGCTGAAAGTTTGCTGTAAGCTTGTTCAATATAATTATAGCAGAAAGCCAATATTCACGGTCCATTTATGTGCCTAAAGAACTTTAAAATAACTGATCAAATCATGGTATAGGTTCATGTTAAAATGTTCCATATTGCTCCTCAATATAGTTATTTGCAATAAAAATCTTCTTTTTTATACGTTTAAGAGTTAGATTGTTTTGGAAGAAATAATAAACCTATGTAACATATCTAGTTTTCTGAAAAATCAGTACCTAATGCATTAAATTTTTAAAATCCTAAATTCAAAAATATACTAACATTAAGAGCTCTTTAGGTCTCTTCATTCAGCCTGAAAGGAATGCTAAAAATTTTAAAGAAAGTTTAAAATAATGGATAATAAAATAGAATAAGAAAATAAGATAACGAGATAACCAAATTTTAAAAGTTTACGTACTTGTTACAAACGCAAGCGCGCGCACTTGCGGATGCATATTTAATGAATTAAACGTAATATTCTTTTTTAAGTTAGATAGTCTGTAAGTAAAATTGTAAATGGATTAAGATTCCACAATATTTATGATTTTCGATATGAACCAGCACTTTGTACTTTTTTCTCAATTTTGTTGAAAATTCAGTATCAAGTAACTATGCTTAAGATCTGGATTATTATGATTTTGACATGATTTGACGTGATGAAACGGTTTAAAAATATGTTTCAATACAGCTTGCTCAATAACAGTAACATAATTATTCCTGGTAGTTCTAATACTCTAATTATGACTGATGTGGTATTTCTGATAATAAAAACTTCCATTATAAAAATAGCATTCATTTTGTTGCTTCAGCTTACTTTTTACCTCCTCCATTTATTGTTAAAGGTCCAAAAATTATAAATGCTACAGTGTGCTTTAACCAGACTATTTTTTCTGTAGTAAATATTCAAGCTTCAAATAAATATATCTATCCAAATTTGCGTTGTATTCAGCGTGGATTTGTCACTATTGATCACTAGTCACTACTACCACTACTTCGATGGTTATTAGTAATTCTTTTAAAATGAAATTCAAAATAAAAACTAAATCATTTCTTTCAAAAATAGAGTTTTAGTTTCAACAATAATATGTGTTTGATAATTTCATTTTCCAGGTAATTTATCTTTTTACGTATATGTTACGGATTTTTTAAGTTTCAATTCTTCTGTTTATTTTATATTTATTGTTTACATCTTGTATAATTCGGGGTTATTAATACAAATTACAAAACAATGACCATCGTTAGCTTTTTGGTACTTTTGTAAACAATATATTATTGGAAAATGCATAAATTCAGCAGAAAACGGAAACAACATATGTAAGACGGAAATGAAGAGGACGCATTTTGAAATCCACTTAAATCTACAGCGTTTCAGGTTTGTACCTGTAATACATGCTGTGCTTTACTAAGTACAAAGCCACAGCTCCTAACCATTTAAAAGTTTTCTAAATCTGATCCCCCTACAAGATACAAAGCATATTACCCGCCCTGTATAAGATATAACTTCAAGATTGGGGAGTTCTTGTGTATCCAAATCTATGCAAATTATATATGCTTCAAGTACATATACATTATCCAGATGCAGACAACAAAAATTTTGTAAAACATGTGTCCAGAACGTTGCCATCAGAACAACACTCACAGAACTAATTCTTACCACAAGTAGTTTTATTTACAAAATATGCTCAAACTGTCCACCTCCTGCATGAATACAAGCCTCTCATTGACGTCTCATGGTCGAACGAACACGAAACCAAATTTTAGGAGTGCACATTCGATTCTGAAGGGATTCCATATCAGGCACCTGAGACGAATACACCTAACGTTTTCAAATGGCCGCACAGGTAGAGATAAACACGGTTTAAATCAAATGAACGTGATGGCCAAGCAATTGGGCTATCTCTACTTATCCATTCGATCAGTAAACTTTCGATTCAAGTATTAGCGAGCGGTACGACTGAAGCGCCATCATGCAAAAAGTGAGCTTGACGAATACTCAGTAGAGCGTCTTCGTACAGATGAGGTGTTATGTTTTCCAGGAAGTTAATATGTGCCTGCCTTTAAGTCTGTTTACAAGTACAACAGATCCAACTAACCTATCACCAATATTACTGGTTCACTTGTCAACTTGAGGACTCCCAATAGGAATATCTTCTTTCCCTGTATTCTATAACTTCATTCTATATCTGTAGCTCCACAATTTGTATATCACTAACAGTGCTGATCAATTAAAATTTAAAATAAAAAAACTACAGTTGGTGATGAAATGGAACAATTGCATGTGGGTTTTCTTATGCCCAAACATACTGACTGTGGAGATTCATAATGCAATCTCTGTGAACTGTGCTTAATCTTTAAAGTACTAAGGAAAGAAAGTTTGGATTTGCAGCACACTGGTGTACGAGCCACTTGTAGAACATCAATCGAACAGGATAATCCTCAGGTAACGTTGCAAATGATAAGGATACAAAGTTGCTCTTGCAACCGTCTCCAGATAGCCGTATGAGGAATATCACTTGTAACGCTAATCTTCATGTGCTCAAAGAAATTATGG
>CM060949.1:112131174-112433674 GCA_030765055.1 Mantis religiosa
TATTATTATATTAATTATTATTATTATTATTATTATTATTATTATATTATTATTATTATTATTATTATTATTATTATTATTATTATTATTATTATTATTATTATTATTTATTATTATTATTATTATTATTATTATTATTATTATTATTATTATTATTATTATTATTATTATTATTATTATTATTTATTATTATTATTATTATTATTATTATTATTATTATATTATTATTATTATTATTATTATATTATTATTATTATTATTATTATTATTATTATTATTATTATTATTATTATTATTATTATTATTATTATTATTATTATTATTATTATTATTATTATTATTATTATTATTATTATTATTATTATTATTATTATTATTATTATTGTTATTATTATTATTATTATTATTTTTATTATTATTATTAATTTATTTATTTACTGGTATTGCCGTTGCCTTCTGTCCCACTTATCTGTCATGTACGGAGATATTATGCTCAACCCAGAAAATTAGTATGAACATTTCAACCGAAATACATACTTTTTGATTCCTTGAACCCTCGTGTGAGTCAGAGAGAGGATAGAGAAAGAGAGAGAGGAGAAAGAGAGGAGAGAGAGCAGAGAGGGAGGAGAGAGACAGCATAATTGAAAATAGAAAGTTTAAGGTAAAAATTGGCATTTAAATTCATGATTCAAGTGTTCGATATGAGGAATTTCAGGAAAATATCGGCACCAAAATACTCATTACAGAAGGCTAATTTTATTTTATTTACTCTTTATACCAGAAATGGATGCAACTCCAATTAAAATATATGCAACATGTTGGTATAAAGAATAAAATGTAATCGTAAACCTTTTAATTTTCTGTGAATAACGTGAATTAAGTTCAGAAAAAATGCAGTTGCAAAACATACTCTCTCTCTCTCTCTCTCTCTCTCTCTCTCTCTCTCTCTCTCTCTCTCTCTCTCTGTCTCTCTCTCTCTCTCTCCTCTCTCTCTCTCTCTTTCGCACCGTGATGGTAACGAAGTTCACAGGTTGTGTAAGACATAGGCAAAGGTAAACTAAAGGTGGTTTTCCTAATACCTAGGAATCGGTAGGACCAATACGGAGAAAGGATTGCCTCTTAGAGTTTAGTCAACAATCAATACATTAGTTCAGTGGTTTTAATTCACAAGTACTAAAAGCATCAGATATGGTCATTACGCAATGTTAACAAATACATTGTCACCATGCAATTTTGAGATTTCTGTCTACACTTAGATTATTTACCTCAAATCAAATGTATATATTCCCAAAAACCCAAAAGTACATCCCAGCCCAAGCCATGGTCAGAAACTGCGCTCCTTTGAGAAAGCGTTGTTTGAAGTACACAAAGCACTGCAAATTGTACTAACAACTCGAGTTTCAACAGCCGAGGCAGAGAGAAGTTTCAGTACATTGAAGAGAATTAAATGTTTTCTTAAGAACATTATGATCCAAAATGGGCTTAAATCCTTGGCAGTTTTTTTCATTCACAGAGAGGAAATTCATGAAATCCCTAACTTCAAAAACAGAGTAATTGAAACGTTTGCCGCCTAAGAATAGATTGTTCAGCTATTGTGTACAAGTAACACCGCTAAGTGGTGAGTTCCAATTTCTTTTATCAATAGTTACCTATTTGATGTTAAAAATGTATAAAGTTTCACCACATTTCTTCTATTCCAGTGTTTTCGGCAGTGCAATTAAGGTGACCCCACTTCTCCTTTCCTTACAAGCATTTTCACGTGTGGCCTCACCAAGAAAAGTGCTCACGAGCCGCCACTGGCGATCAACATAATCTCTTTTAAGTTTTAGCTTCCTTACGAAACTTTTCGTTTGGTTGAAACTTTCCAGTGTTTCAAGTTATACACGTTTGTAAGACAACAGACTGTTCACATATTTAATCTAAAATACGTAAAGTCAGTTTCTTTCAGAAATTGGGCAGTTGTATTAGCCTTTTGTGTATTTTTATGTATTGGTATTCACAACAAAATATGCATTCACATCATGAATAAATGTTTATCCTGATTAACAAGAAGCACAATATAAAGATTGTTTGTAGAATGATTTTCAGAATAGATACAAAACTAAATTACGTATATTGGTAGAGAAAACCTTGTGATTGTAACATCAGATTCAGTTTTTTGCTTTCGCGGCCACCAAAAGAAATTTTATATATAGATCTCAATGGGGATCTCCATTTTAGGACCATGAAGGTCGACCCAAATGATTTTTTAAAGGAATGTTTGTCCAAGTCATGAAATTTGCTTTCCAATTAAAAACCTATATTTAGCTTTGTATTGCTGCCGTTGTTGTACACGAATGTGACATATAGTTTGATAATAATTACAGAAATATTTATATTCACTTATTATTGTTGTGCTTTTAATATAGTTACTTTTGTTGTTATTATAGTAGGTATTATTGTTATTATTTATCATTAAGTCATGTAACGTGGAGAACCCAGGACTGAATCAGGCTTAGGATGGGCTGCTGTGAGCCTTTGCTCACTCTCGTTAGTCAACCGTCAAGTAAGTTTTAGTTCAGTCATTTGAGTATCATTCCATCCTTCCCAATTATTTTCTCTGCACATCAGACATTCCTACGTTTAATACGTACATGTTAGCTTGTGTTTAGTTGAGTTTTCCTGATGAAAGCGATTAGCATTTGCTCTCTTTATTTAATAGAAATATTTCATTATTCATAACGGAGATAAACAATACACAAAGTGTTAAAACATCTGAACAAACTATTTTTCAACTGTTTATTTAATGCTATTTGAAGATGGTTGATACTATTGCAGCAGTTTCATTTTGAGTTGCAACATACTCATTGACCAGTGGGATCCGAAAAAATTGGTAGAGTATGGTAGATTTAGAATTTCAGATTAATCAGTACGACATAACATTGATAGATTTTCCATGCATTTCTTGCAATGCTCCATATCTTTTAAAATGGTAACTTCAGGCGTAAATTGCCAACCAACCTGATCATCTGAAAAAAGAAGAAGAATTGGCATACTCTGCGCTTTTGCAAAGCAAACAAAAGGTAACTTCTAGAACAAATGACGAACCAAGCCGCGCTATGGAACTCCCGTACCGACTTTCTTATGACATTCGCACATATAAAATTCGATACGAGACTTAAGTGCACCGTTCCTCTACCGTTTGTTACGGCACTGATATCCCAAATCACTGTTTTATGCTAATGTGATTTATGTCTTCTCTCCAAGTTAAGACACATTATTTATCACCAAATTCTGGTATTATCACTATAGGTATTTAAGACGGATGGGCAGATAGTAACGGAAGAATGGATTTTCCTAAAATATTAATTGACATAATTTCAAACTATAAGCCATTTTCACAGTGCAACAACCTTTTAAGGGCAGCTATTTGGCACCACATTTCTCTATATTTTGCTACATAATGTCCATATTTAATTGTTTCTTAGTCACGCTGTGTTTGGCTGTCCGGTTTAAATATTCAAGTACTACCGAAGAAGTTTCATAAAGAATAAGATTAACGGATGTGATGCCACAGTAGGAGTAGATCCTTGTCTTTCCAACATCGAGAATCCCGGAAGCACATTGAGTCACGTAATCCTACTGATCACAGACATTTCAATTAGCTTCTATGACAATTTCACAGTTTCGAATATTTTAAATTCTATGTTTTCATTTAACTGCACTGCAATTTTTTGTTTTCAGTGCCCCTTTCTAGGCTGGTTTGATTTTTAGACTCAGAATTTATTTTAATTCTTTCTTAATATACCACTACATACGAAATATTCTTGTCATAAATACCTGTTTGAAGATTAAAAGTATTTCGGTTGTTCCATG
This sequence comes from Mantis religiosa, assembly GCA_030765055.1. Taxonomy (NCBI): domain Eukaryota; kingdom Metazoa; phylum Arthropoda; class Insecta; order Mantodea; family Mantidae; genus Mantis; species Mantis religiosa. The sequence goes on from CM060949.1 coordinate 112,135,030, forward strand.
CGAAGTCACAGTTTAAGTGGGGAAACCGGGCTGGAAGAAAGAAAAATATTCCAGTAGATAAATTCTGCTGTTGGTATCTCGGTTTAATGAATTCAGCAAATAAAGTCACTTTTGATTTACAATGTAAGATCGACATTTGAATTGCTAATATTGCGGTAGTCCAATAAACAAAGCGTGGAAAAGTTAATTGGGAAAGCAGTGTTTTACCTTCAACTTTAAAGGGTCCCTAATGAACAGAGATAAAAAAAAAAAAATATTATGGCCTGGCAAGAAAAGGAGTATAGTTGTGTTATGGCGCCATTTGGACCAAGCAAAAAAAAAGAAGAGTGTTGGGAATGTGATCCACCAGCTGGCCCGGCTTATCTACTCATGGACAGCATCGTTTCGCAAAACCGCTTCGAGGTCAATTTTAGATTCGGAAACAGACCAGCCCCTTGTTCTCAGCTTCTCCGGAAGATATTCTGTTTTTTATTTCTTTCCCCCCATTACTCCCTGAGGCGCTGAAATTATCTCCCCGCCCTTTTCTCAGAAAGACTAGATGGTTTGAATGGAATTTGTGGTCCATTCTGGGAGTTTTACTCAACATAGCGAAATTGCGTACTAAAATAAATGAATGGCGGTTTCTGTACTAGGGCATGTTCTGTTTCGTCATGAGGTACAGTCATTTCGCAGACAACCGAAAACGAATTAGGGGAGAGATGGCGATACTCGGTGATGATGAATGTCCTCGGAGAACTGTCAGTACACAAATGTATGCTCTCTATGCTCCGCTTTACCGCTATGTGCAGCTTCCAATAGTTTTTCTTTTTTAAGTTCAACAGATCCACAGAGATACACGCACACAGAGTGAACGAGTATTTTCTAATTGTAATTTGTTCTATTGACCCATTTATATGAGATCCTGCATTGTCAGAACAGGCAACTAAGCAGAACGGAAAAGCTATAGCAGGTTGTGGTGAATATTTGGGCCCAAATTGGTTGACAAGTATTTTGAATAATGCTTTTTTTTTAATTTGTCCTCCAATGTTAAGTCTATCGGACGACGAATGAAATGGGTGAAATAATGCCTAAATGAGCCCACGGTCCATAGAGCTTAGAGTTACCCGACATTCGTCTTTCAGGATAAGGGAAAACCCCGGAAAAACCTTATCCAAGTAATTCACCTTGACCGAGATTCGAATTTGGGACCTCTTGAACGTGAGGCAGACAAGCTACCACCACACTACTGAGGCGGGCGAATAATGCTGTGTATATCTCTAAGCAGTAATATAAATTGCTGATCAACACACTATTATTTAAAAGCTTTTAAGATCTGTGGTGTAAATAACGGAGTGTCCTGGGGGTTTGGATATCCCTGAAATATAAGAAAAGAAAAATTGCAATAAAGGAAGGAAAGCTACGAATAGGATTTGTTCAATAATGGTCATTAGTGACAATTGAGTCGCCCATTATAGATAGCATAAAAAGATAACACAATTTTAATATTGATAGTTACATTAAAACGTAGGTACACAATAGCGACCATGATTCACTGATGGCAGATAAAAATGGTCTAGTGTTTGGCCTACACACGCCTACAAGTGCACGTGGGATAGTACTAGTTTGTTGTCTAAGACGTCACAGAGTAAAATTCTATGACAGTTCAACCTGATTTCCTTTCATCCTAGCTTCATTGCCTCATAATGACAGCAATATCCTTTAGAGTTTAATATGTAAATGCAATTGCTTTTATCAATATCCTCTTACAAACTTCTTTTATATAATGCATATCCAACTATAATGGATCCTCTTCTCAGACTACAGTAGTGGTAGTAGACGTGAACCGGTCATCGGTCGTGATGCTGGATCACTTGTTGGTCAAATAACAGCTGATTTTTATGTACTGTTGCTTAATAAGATAGGCAAACAAAGAAAGACAAAAGAAGGTGGAAACGTTGTCATGTTTACTCTTGGTTTGTTTGTTATGTCGGAATAAATTTGGGCATTGGTGTTGAGAAATCACAGCAAAAGAAGTTTCCGATAAAAAATGAGAGGACAAGGCAATAAACTGCACTCTTGTATTTCTTTCCTACTTGATGGATAATCGCTTGTTTACCACTGCCAGAAGAACCAACCGTGACCTTCGTTATCCCTCTTGATAATTCACGACCTTTTGGTCCTGCATAACGTCGGTTAAATCATGGAAAAAGGGAGGTGCTGCGTTGCGTTTCGTCACGCGGCTTACACGCACGCATATGTTCACGCACCTTACACATACATAGAGGCATTCTAATGGGGACAGGCGAAAGTTGTCTGTTTGTTGGGTGGGACACACATAACAACTCCTCTTGTCTGGCCAACTTAACAAAGAGCTCATCGCTTTCAATGGATTACTGCATGTACAAAAATATCTCTTGCTAATTATCTCTCTTTTACCTCTTACCTAGTATAGCAATTGGGCTTCATCAACCATCGTACACTTCATTTTGATTGCGTGCTTTTGGTTTTCAGCAGTGTTTGAGGTGAGTCCCAAATTTTAAGATATGTGTATGAAATGATGTAACCAAAACCATTTATATAGTCCAGTTTATAATTACACTTACATCACCACCAAGTGGAGTAAAACGAAACCACATCCTAACACGCGATTTATTCCAAGTGGGGAAGATGTGATGTTTCTGATTGCTTAAGTTAGATATACAGACTTATAAGACTTTCCTGCATAATGAATAGTTATTTGAAATGTAGTGTTATCAACTTATCAAACACTATTTTGAATGTAAAGCTAGAACGGAATATTAAATAAATCAGGCTACATGGGATTTTTACACCAAGATAACATGTATTAGATACCTTTTGACTCCAAAGCAAGATATACATGTACCACCTTAATATTCGGTCACTCTTAGTTATGCCCATATTCATCTGTTTAGACATGTATAAAAAAGGAAACTCGCACCCCTATTATTTTTAATGAGAAACTTATATATCTGTGTTATCGCTTAAGCCAAATGAGAAACAAAGGAAGGAACATAACATTTGAACAGTGGCAGCTTGTGATCTTTCACTATGCTACAGGTCTTATGCATAGAGAAATTGTTGTTAAGGTGAATATACCAGGACTGATCAATAAAGAATGATCATAATTTTTACGGTCATAATTTTTCACAATAAAATTCGATTTTATTGTATTCTGTTAGCTTAATGTAAAACAAACACGCCGTAGTAGTTTCATTGTTGGTACTCCTGGTTCCCGCCTATGATAACCAGGCAAGTTAAGCCATGTTCAGTATCGCCTACCGCTGCAATGGAGATAACACGCGAGGAACAATATGCGAGTTTGAAATTCTGCTTTCGTCTCAACAAATCTTCAGTTGAGGCCTATACAATGTTACAGGAGCTACAGCACAGCTCGAAGGTGGTTTAAAATCTTTAAAGAGGGGAGACAATCAATTTCAAAGGAAGGTGGACCCGTGCTCCAGTTACTGTTCTTACGGAAGAAAACATCAACACTGTTGCTGCCATTGTGAGAGAGGATCCACGAATTACCTTATGATCACTTTCTGAAATACTGGAAATTTCATTGGGTGCCATCCACACGTTGGTGACAGAAATATTACATATTAGACGTGTTTGTGCGCGATGCGTTCCAAGACTGTTTATTCCCGAGCAAAAGGACATTCGCATGCAGGGCTGTATACAGTTCAAGTTGATGTTAGAGGAAGATCCATAGTTTATTTCAAACCTAATCGCTACTAATGAAACTTGGTACATCATTTTGATGATCCTAAGAGCAAACAGCAAAGCTTTGTGTGGAAATCTCCTCCATTACCCCAAAAAGCAAAAGTGGTTGCTTCTGCTGGGAAAGTTATGGTCATCTCATTCTTTGATATTCGTAGAATGGTTTATCAGCATATTGTACCTGCACACACATCAGTAACTGCACAGTACTACAGGGATGCCCTGAAAACATTGCAAGTCGATATCAGGCGCAAAAGACCACATTTCCATGAAGCAAGCTGGATGCTGCACTACGATAATGCGCTGCTGCATATTGCCAATGTTGTTGCTGAGTATCTTGCAAAAATCAACGTGAAGTGCATCCCTCACCCTCCCTATAGTCCGGATTTAGGCCCATGTGACCTTTTTCTATTCCATTACTTGAAGTAACGCCTTCGTGGGAGGCATTATCAATCACAGAGGCAGTGGTGAAGGCTGCGGAGGCGATTTTGAAGGATCTCTCAAAAAATGGTTTCCAGCATGTTTTGAAGACTGGCATAAACGCTGGGACAAGTGCATTACATTTAGGGGAGACTATTTTGAGAAGGGCCATCAAAATTATGAGGATGAATAAAGGTAAAAAAAAAATGTGATCATTGTTTATTGAACAACCCGCGTACCACGGAGCAATGTTGGAGTTATCATCCGATGATTCAGAGAAAATGACAGTATCGAATCTTTGCCACAAACGGTTCGTCCACGAAGCTGAATCAGAGAGAGAGAGAGAGAGAGAGAGAGAGAGAGAGAGAGAGAGAGAGAGAGAGAGAGAGAGAGAGAGAGAGAGAGAGAGAGAGAGAGAGAGAGAGAGAGAGAGAGAGAGAGAGAGAGGAGAAAAAGGAAATACATAATCCTAAAATAAACCTCTGACTACTCGTAAAAAAGAAATATCCAGTATTTATTGAGGGTGTCTACAATGGAAGAGGGGTGAGAAAAAGGCCTCCAGTAAAACAAACAAACAAACAAACAAACGTGGCAGAGGATGCAGTTTGCTAAATAATTGTGAAAGAAGGACTAAATACGTCGTAGTGATGTAATTTGTGTCGATGAAAGTATCTTTATTGTATTTAACTCAGAAGGGAGAGTTCGTTTATGGCTCAAGACCTATGCAGAACTGAATATAAGGAATTTACAGCCGACAGTAAAGCATAAACGAGCAACATATTGTATAGGGGTGCATATCACCAGATGAAGTGCGAAATTTGGTGTTCATTAAGAACACTATGAATAAACACTAGAATCTGAACATTTGTAAAGAAAATCTTCAAAAATATGCGGAGAAATTAATATATTATTTTAAGTTTTATGAGGTTAATAAACCAAAGCTCCAGGCATATATTGTCAGGGAATGGGTATTATGTAACTGCCCCGAAAGTAATACATATGCCCCAAAGGACTCCAATAACCTAAAAGGGAAGTTATGGAGTGAGGCAATTAAAATAATAAGAAATTCTCCCTTCTCAAAGATCAACGAAAGAAAAGACTACTTGAATAATGGGTGAAAATTGAGCCTGCCTATACGAAAAGATAATTTGTAATATGAAAGTACGCCTGCTAGAAGTAATCAGGCGTAAAGAATACATTACCAGTGTGAGGGAATAATACATATATTTTGTATTTTACCAAGTATTTAAGTGACTTTTGTAATTCCAGCAATGCATTGAAATATTTTTGTCAACACCTGTTCCACTTTAGAAGAGCGATTATTTTTATTATTATTTCAAATGGCTGTATTTATCTGCAATTACTTTTACTTTAATGTTAACAGCATTTTTAGGGAAATAAACGTCTGAGTTTGAATTTCATACTTTGATCGAATTTTTTTGTGGGTACCTGTAAGTTGATAGCTACTGCATGGTGCATGGATGTGGGATAGCAACCAAGTACTCCAGCCAGTGAAGGATGCCAGTGAAGGAGAAGTTCCATATTTAACTTTAATACGTTAGATGCATAAAATATTTTGACATTGCAGAGTAAATAAGGAACTGGTTTCACTTTACTTTTGCGTACACCTTTGTTGGGATGTCAGTGTAATTATAAAATGGGCTATAGCTCTTAGGGCATACCATTACTACAGAAAGTATCCATCTCTATTTTGAACAACTCTAGGAGTTCAATTATCGAAGAAGAAGTTCTCATTTTCAAATTCGACCTCGTTTCCTACTGCATACAAAAATATGTGTAAATATGAATTTAAAGAATGTCTGGATTAATAAGATGTATAAGCAGTAATAAGTTTTTGTAAAAATAGTTGGTAAAGAAGCGGCTAGAGAGTCATTTTAATGCATTGCAACGCAATTATTTACTAATAAATTTCATAAATTTCATAGGTAATTTTGATTATTGTTCTTAAGCTCAAAAGTACAGTCATGTAAGTACACCTCTCAATACATTACTATTCATTTATCATTTCCTTTGTAGTCTTACCGCTGCAAGAAAAAAATCGTTAGTATTGTTATCTATTCACGCAATTTTATGAAATTTAAATTAAATAAATTTAGAAATATTTTCAAAAGTATTTTCGACTGGTATTCTGCATATCAACTTCTGCTTGGAACATAGGAATTGTTGACTTTTAACATTTGCTGCTTCGATCCTATAAGTATTCAGCTCTTGTGTGGATTTGCTAATTGATAAGTCGTGTTTAAAATAATATTCTTGTTTTCTTCGTACATCGTGCAGTAAGCTTAAAGCGCCCAAAGATAATAAACCACAAGCCACATGTTGAGCGATACGTTTTTATGGTATGTAAACTTTAATATGTCCTGCGGTTATTACACGTGTCAGAACCACTTACAGGGATAGGCAGAAGTAAAGGACTAAGCACAAAAACACAAATCTCAACTCAACTGCTTTTAATCCTCAAGGCGAAAGTTTAAAGGCCTAATTGGGCAACAGAATCTGTTACGACACTACATTGGGTTTTTCTTCTTCCGCGTGTGGAGTGTTTGGTCGTACTTTGTTTCACATACATTTTGAATTGAAATGGAACAAGTTCTATAAATTCTAATCTTATATTTGCCCTATAAATGTGTGTAATTTCTACTAAAGTCCCCAGTCTCTACTGGTTGAAAATGGGATAAATGATTTAACAAGTTGCCTCAGTTTGGATATTAGATATTTATTAGTGATTAGGAAATACATTATTATAATAGACTTCGTCAGATTTAATTTCTAAAAGTAATTTACATAGAAATATACCACAAAAACTTAACAATATGGTTATACAAATAGTTTTACACAAAAAACACTAAAATTCCTGGAGACCAGAATCATGTATGACAGAGTAACACTAGAATCTTATATCACAGGATTCAAGTTCTAAGAACTCTTCACATCATAAAAAATACTTTGGAAATAAGCCAATTTTAGGAGTAGTTTAAATTTGTTAATAGAAACCTCTTTAACTTGTTAAAAAAAATTTAAACTGCTTATATAAATGACTTTCTGTACGTTTATTTAATCAGAAGATCTAATTTACAATGGTTTCTGGTTCTGTGATCATGTATATCTGAGCGTGGTGAGTATTGTTCTAGGTTTTCTTTTGCTTCTACCAAGTTAGTATAAATATAAAGACAAAGAATTAACAAAGAATTCAGTCTAAATATATTACTTCAATTACAGCCTCTTTTTCACACTAAAATCTTAAGTAAAATGCTCTGAATGGTGACCCATTATCGTCCTGATAAGGCAAATTACAACAGCATCAGCAGGGATCTTATAAACCTCTTAAAATTACAAGACTATTCAGCTCTAGAAAAGCAATTACGTCGCTTAATACGCAAGGTCCTTCTCTCCGGTAAAAACAAGGAAATTGGTCAACCTCCATTACTAGGTTGGCAATAGATGGTATTACCAAGCTGAAGAAAACGCAAACTTTTTTTTTCGGTAACTAACCCGATTGTTAATCATGATTTCAAAAGTAATATTCATGACAATGTACCACTACTACTGCTACTGTCTCTATTTAAATATTACTTCATATCAGCTCAAGGAAACATGTACCTAACAAGGTGCTCACCGAAACACGATTTATTGCACAACTCCTATCTAATCTTCCCAGGAAAACTTTAGTGCTGTTAATCAAATGTATAACCAAATTAATTCTTACAGTAACTCATTTTCCTCAAAAATGAAAGTAAGTGTAGTAATCTGATTCCAAAACGTGGCAAAAACAGAATAGATCCCAAAACTACAGATCAGTTAGTTTTCTGACACTTATTTAAAATCATTGAACGTCTACACTTCAACTCTTAGCAATGTTAAAGATGATACGTAAGAGTCAGATTGGTTTTCGTTCTCACCATTCGTGCATACAACTAATCAATCGAGATGTAGGATACTTATGAAGAGGAATCGGCCTCTCTTTGATTATTCTCAGGCTTTCGACAGTGTGGCATAAATGATCACTTTATAAAATAAAAAATAATCTCATTGGAATATATTTTAGAGTGGTAAAAGCTTACCTCAGTAACAGCACCTCTTCTATTGAATGTAATTTTAGTATTCAAGATGTTATCCAATTTTCTCTGGAGTACCACAGTCGAGCGTAATAGGACAGCTATTATTTTTACTCTGCTTCTGATTTTTCTAAACAATAAGATTTTACAAAAGCACAATTTTCAAACGATATAGGTGATGTTCCAACCACCTATAGGAATTTAGCAAAGATGTTCGAAACTACAATAACTGGAGAGTGTTCTTTGTAGCAGGATTTCTACGGTGAAGATGTGATACACGTTGACTGTTTCGAAGCCCGAGGTTGAGAAGCCATATGTAACAGGATTCCTTCGGTGTAGTTTGAATTGATTCTTGAATATTGTATCTGCTTAAATAAGAGCCATAAGAACTCTTCTGTTCAAGGGTGGTTACGCGTGAAAGAAATAACATTTGGATAAGTTCAATTTCGTAACATATAATTTAATTGTATCATCTGGACTACATTTACTCAAACTTTCTTTCCTAGTCAATCATTGCAGGTTATCTCTAAAATATCGATAAATCCTTACTTCCTTAATAAATAGTTTCCATTAATTGCATAACATTGCTTACTCCTGCACGTCCACTCTTCGAAATAAAAACTGTCATCTTCTCTGCGTCCTTTTACCACAAGCAAGATTATTGATTTTTCTCTCTCCATAGCAACCGTTCATTTCTTTATACTGACGTCACTTGTACCAATCAATATACATATCTTGTTCAATTTTCCCTCTAGAATCTCACTTCCATACACTCAACATAAACATTATAATACTTTAAACATTTTCTCCCAAATTCCAAATAACACCCCCAAGGAAATAAACAAAACTCATTTTCAAGGCCAAACAAAACCAACTGTTACATCTTGAACTGGTGTAAATACAAAACCGGTTTGTTTACCTATATACACAATACTATCAACGCATCGATAAATTTGGGATCAACTCCCATCCCACATCGACCACAATCAAATATCTTGGATTGAAGCATGATTCTATGCTCATGAAGAATACGCATATTATAAGTGGTATATTAACTAAATGCCGAAACAAAATTCAGTCTCTGAAATATGTATCACTTGCACTACAATATAAGCGCCTCATACATTGATAAGTGATTCGTCTAATCTGGGGATATGCTTCTGCCAGTCCAACTAAATGGATTCAGATCATATAAAACAAGTGACTACGACTGATGTTAGCATCACCATGGTACTTGTGCAAAGCAGTCTGCGTGACTTAGAACTTCCGGAGGTAACGACGTTCCTGCGCATGAGTCACATACGACTCGACGTTAAAAAATCGTTAAAATATTTCAATTCAGCAAATAATATGCCACCCAAAACGAAAATGACATAACCTCTTTACGATTATAACAAAGGTAAGTACATCCTCAGGCTTATCGTTGGATAAGTAACTGATCATAAGTTTCATATTATGAATATGTTAACTTAAAATAGGTTCACAAGTGTAGTCTATTTAATTTTTACAATAAAGTTATCTGATAAAAATAACGAAGGTGTTACATTCTCATGAATTTCTCTACTCGTTCTTCAACAAATTATATTTACTCAAGTTTATTCCTTTATATACTTCGAGTTAGTTGAGATATACACCGAATACAGGAGAGCAGAGTAGCTTAACTGATAGTTAAATACCTTAAGAGCCGGTCACTGCGCAATGGCTTTGAAACTCCCTTTCCCTTTTCAAAAGAGGCATCAGATATGGGAAATTTCAAGTTAGTAACAAGGAGTATCTCGGAAATAGTTATTCTACTAAGAAAAATATTTAACGATATCTGCATTTTTACGTAAGAGAGGACTTCGAGACTATACTCAGAAAGTTTAAGACATCCATTTATTTGTCTTGAAAATGTCTTTCACATATGGCACTTTGATAAAAACGTTTCGGGTATTTTGAGAAAATCAACATTTTCTAAAATTTCTCAATGCAAAAGGTAGTTTTAGGTAGAAACATTTTCTTGAAAATCTTCCTAATGCATCCTTGGACGATGAGAAACATAAATAGCAAGTTTGGTTTTAACAGACATTTCATTTTTGAAATATGCTTATCTCTCTCTGTCTCTCTCTGTCTCTCTGTCTCTCTCTCTCTCTCTCTCTCTCTCTCTCTCTCTCTCTCTCTCTCTCTCTCTCTCTCTCTCTCTCTCTCTCTCTGTATCATACATACACGCATACACAGAGATTCCTACACATTCTCATGGATATTTTTCTAATACTATGTTGTTACCTTTTTATTTTAATTTAAAGGATGTCTAAACATGAATCAAATGGATCACCAATATTCTGTCTCAACGTTATAAGACAAATGAAAATGAAGCAAACTAAATTAATGTTCATTAAAACACTATACATTATACTATGAATACGTATTTAAACTTTGCTTTGAAGCAGTCATTAGTTTTCCACTATCTTACAACTTAAAATTCGCAATATTGTAAAATCTCTAGATTCCTGTTTGTGAATACTCAGGTGTAATATTAGTGTTGAAGATATTTGAAGCTTTCTCTAGAAAGAGGGAACATCAGGGAACTTGAAACCCCCCTAACTATGTATCATCAATGCGATGGCGACACTGAAAATGTTTAAAATATGATACATTTAAGAACAAGTGCAGTTTATTTACCTTTGCGAGCTTGTAGACATATAAGTTCGCTACATGAAATTTTCCTGATAACACTTAGAAGTGTTGATGATTTCAATACATTAGAAAGAAATGTCCAGTCTTTTCTATGACAATATATTTATACATAATACATCTGTTTGGATGAGTCTCCATCTCAGAAACTTGTTCCTATTATCACTCAGAGACATATAGATTTTCCTAGCCTAAATCTTACAAATTAAGGACAGATTAACTGCATTATTTGTTATGCACAATCAATAATACAGTAGTTTTATTTTGTTTGGATGCAAAAATACATGAGAATAAAGCGTTAACTTAAAATATTTTTCTGAGAGGATAATAAGACAAATTGAATAATCTTTGAGCTCTTCATAAGCAAATAAACTCTTAACTACTAAATTTAAGCCTAATAGTAAAGAGTTTCTCTGAATTTTGGGGGAAGGGGTGGGGAGGTAATTTGCCGTCTCCTTCTAGAACTCTGAAATGTGTAGATTTATCTTTATTAAAAATAGCAAAGTGGTGACAAATCATTCAAATATTGTTGTGCTAAATAGTGGAAACATCAAACAGGATTTGGTAGATGCTGTTACGTGGGCAAACAAAAAGGAAGAATTTCTTTTATTGTGTACTTCCACCGATTCAGAACCTGTCATCCTATAGTTCAGTGAATAGCACTTTCTGAATGCGCTTTACTCATTGTTGTACTAGAAGATTTGTTAAATTGAAGAATCAGTCAAACATGAAATGTTTAATTTGGGAAGGCACGCAACGGCGGGCACAAATAAAATGGGAAGAAACTTGATGAAAGGAGAATGCTAATTAGATGGCAGTTTTTGTTTTTGTTCTTTTTTCCCTCTAAACCTTTATCTCAGGGGAAATGTCACTCTCTACATTAAAGCGTGACGCACAATGTGAGTACTCAATTAGATAATTTAACCGAACTGAGCGAACACCCAGATCTTTTCAAAACATTATGTTGATATAGTAAAAACATTTAATTACACAACATTTAATTTAAATACGGTGGACGACCCAGAATTTGATTTCCTCAGGTGTGTCATCTTAAGTCATGATTATACGGCTGCTATTTCTTCTTATTTTCTGTAGCTCCTATTGGGATTATGTAGATTCCATTCAGCATTCAGTATTGAAATTTAAAGAAAATACAAACTTTAGTCTTCAGAAGAAGAAAACACTTATCTGAAGGGGGGGGGGGGGAGCAGTTTCATAGGGAACTTTAAAACATGTATAGCAGTGAAATACGGAATATCGGATTTTTAGTTTCAATGCAATATTTATTCAAGTGCTACAGAAAATAAAAAAAGTCAAGAAATAAAGTATACAATGAAACGGACAGAAAATAACCAAAGTCATGCAGAATAAAAATTTGAGCTAGGGACACTTAAAGAAACAAAAAACCAGAATGATTCCTGTCCAAATAAATTGTTTTAGAGCAGAAAGAGAAGAATATCTCGCAAGATCTGATACTTGAATGAGGACTTGCGGATGTATAGCTGTGTGGCTTGCTTGCTAACGTCTCATTAAATGTAAACACTCACTTTAAATGTGCGTTAGTTCAGTATGAGGGGTCATCCTTTCTGTTTTGATACAATTACATGTAAATTATTATCCATATTAACAAAAGTATTTTATTGCCTCTCTTGCAAAGTGAATTGTGGTACATTGAACAAAATTTAGAAATCATAAAAATCTAGGGTTCTCCTATATGTAGCTACCTACACGTAACTGTCTGTTGCACTCAAGTTATCAGCACATCTATCTGATATCATCTATTAGTCGAAATGCTTGTAGTTTTAGCTTTAAATCTTTCATACTCTGTTTGAATGTTGTCAGGTACTAAGAACTTGTGATTTATTATTTATGAACTGGTTTTCTTCTGGAAGTTTACGTTAATATAATGGGAGTAAATCAATTTGACATTCAGTGTGCCTTTATTTCTGTTGACACAACCAGTTATATGTTTTGAACTGTGAGATTTTGGATGCATTCCAGTTTTCATAACATACGTTCGCGCTAGCGGATTAACTCGTAATCACACCGACAGAGCTTGAGAAAATAATTAAAAAATAACAGAAAGCGTTTTTATAATATCTTTATTTTATTTTTGTATCATATCAGTAGATAGGCCAGTGATATGTTATTAATGTATTTGCAGATTCTTACAAGAATTGGAAGGGAATACTACGCCTAAGGACATGCACACAATCATGACACAACGCTAATTACGTAACTATATCCATGAAATTAGCGCAGAATGAAACGTTTGGATTTGGAAGGCTAATAATGGCACGCTTCAGTGCACCTCTTCAAGACTACAAAGCAAATCAACGAACAAAATAGTGACCAACGCATTCTAGAGGAAACGACATTTACGCTTTTTAGAACATTTCTTGCCAATAGATAGATTTACAAACCTACTTATATAATTACCAACAATGTCTACCGCTTACCGAAATTCTTAATGGGAATTTATAATGAATATAAAAAGAATTAAAACTGATTTTATTTGTCTTACATATGATGCATTTTCTTTTCTTTTTTTATCTACATGCTTTGTGGGTTTGCATGCGCTGAGTAATCTGCTACATATAACTGTTTCAAACTAGACTAGAGGCGAGAAACACACACACACACACACACACACACACACACACACACACACACACACACACACACACACACACACACACACACACACACAAACACACACACACTCACACAGAGAGGGAGGGTCATACTTTATCGAAACGCTTTTAGACTGCTGTTGGTGGAAGAAAATTCATGCGAACCGGCACTATAAATACTCATAAAAAATGTCTGTCTCTCAGTTTCTCGCCTCCTATACTTTAAAACACAATACCTATGTCTAACTTTGATGATCCAAAAATGACCAGCATTTAATGGTGCTACAATACTCTCAATAGTTTGACTTTCTAGGATGACACAGGTGTACAAAACAGATAAATATGCAAATATCTTTGATTATAAATATAACTAGGTATTTAAGCCTGAACTATAAATGTTCCGTGTAAACATGAACTTTGGATGAATATTGCGTAATAAGCTGCAAAGTTACGAACGTCCTTTCTTTGCTTCCCTGATTTTTTTTTTTTTTTTTTAATTTACGTCCTCAAACATTAAGTCATATCGGACGATGAATGGAATGGGTGAAATGATGCTCAAATGAGCCCAGGGTCCATAGAGCTTAGAGTCACCTGACATTCGTTTTACAGAACAAGGGAAAGCCCTGGAAAAAACCTTATCCAGGTAACTCACCCTGACCGAGATTCGAACTCAGGACCGCTTGAGCGTGAGGCAGACACGCGCTACCGAGACGGGCGAGCGTTTTGTTGTTGATATGCTACACTGAGCACGATTCTTAAAGGAAAAGAAAAATGTAAATCATTTTGCGTCCCGTTTCCAAATGTAATGAGGCAGTTTATATAATTTTTATTTTCCATATTACGAATAGTAAGTTGGAGAGGAATCGAATGGGATGGCTCAGACGGTTTCGCATCTAACTGCATTATAGCTAGAGGTTTACTGTGTTCACCTGATACTTTTTCCTACTTGTTCACATGGTTTCCGAGAGAGTGCATTAGCTCATGGAGCATAAAATCTACCATCCGAAATTAGGCACCTAACACCACCCTCCCAGGCTACCCTTTAAAGCAACATTTTGCGAAAATTGTTATTTTCTCAAAAACTGCTGTAACAAGTTGATTAAAATACCACAACTTTAAGTATTTTCATGGCAAATAGAAATGTATGTCTTGAATTTTCTGGCAATATTTAAATAAATCATATTCATTCTAGAAGATCTTTGCATAATTGGTAAACAGCAATAGATAGGTAATATCTTTACTAAAAAAAAATGTACGAGGTGGGACCCAAAAGAAACCGGACTCCGAGGGCGCTGCCACTCGTACAGTATTGCAGGGTTCTCACGCTAGATGGTGTTAGTAGAGACCTTCATGAAGCAGCTGTGCAGAAGGCGTAAGTGTAGAGCTGAATGTGCAAGTGTGGTATTGTGTTTCTCTGACTGTTGGCGGGTCACCTCTGTAAAGTCGTCATGGCAACTTTAAAAGAACAAAGTGTGTGTGTGTGTGAAATTTTGTTTCCTGCTTAAAAAGCTGCAACGGAGACACACCAAATGCTCCAGGAAGCTTTCCAGGATGACGCTATGAGCCGCACACAGGTTTTTGAGTGGTTTGGGTGCTTTAAACATTGTGAGATGTGTGTTGAAGACCAAGCTCGTTCTGGACGCCCTTCAACGTCGCGAAATGATGAGAACATTGAAAAGGTCTGCCAAAAGATCAACGAGGCTCGTCGCCAAACGATCGACCAAATTTCAGCAGCGACAGGAATCAGCTGGAGCTCGTGCCAGCGGATTTTGGAGAGGATTTGCACATGAGACGTGTTGCTGCTAAATTTGTTCCGCGCCTTCTCACAGAGGAGCACAAAACCATCCGCATGAATGTGTGTCAGGACTTGAAAACAAAGATTGCATGTGATGCAAACTTCTTGAACAAAGTCATTACAGGGGATGAGAGTTGGTGTTACGGGTATGACGCAGAAACCAAGCAAGCGTCAAGCAAGACAAGTGAGGTCAAATGTGAAGACGATGAAAATTGTCTTTTTTGATGTTCGTGGAATTGTGCATCGGGAATTTGTACCCCCTGGCCAGACTGTTAACCAGCACTTTTACTTGGATGTTTTAAGGCGTCTGCGAGAGGATGTGAGGAGGAAACGCCCTGAACTTTGGCGATCAGGTGACTGGTTTCTGCATCACGACAACGCTCCAGCACAAACGGCCTTAAGAGTGACCCACTTTTTGGCATCTCAGAGGTGGTCTGTCGTTCCCCACGCTCCGCATTCGCCGGACCTAGCCCCGTGTGACATTTTCCTATCTCCGTGAATGAAAAAAACGCTAAAAGGGGAGCGTTATGACGATGTGGAGGCGGTAAAAACAGCTTCGCAAAGAGCACTGAAGTTATTTTGTAAAAAGGTTCATCAATAAAGTTTTTATGACAACAATCCAGTTTCTTTTGGGTCCCCCCTCGTAGACCTTGTTCAAACGCACAGTTTATGTCAAAAGCACTTCTTTACGTATAGTAAGCTATTTCCGAGGTATACCTGTAATCTCTTTAAATTTTTCAATAGTTATACTTTTATCAAATGAGAACTTATTACTCTTTCCCCCCTTATGTTATGTTTGGGACTAGCAAAAAGAATGGAACAGCAAAACCATCACGTAATAACCAGCTCTTAATTTTTTTTGACTTTCGCTTAACCCTACTGTTATCCTTTATTCCCATCACACCTACAGGGAAAGATATAATTAACCCTACGTCGCTCGCGCCTAAATTTCGACACGGTCGGTCGCGCGGTAGCTAGTCGACGGCAATTACTTTTAGCTACATTTATTGATTTTTGTGTACGTATTTCTTAAGTTTTAAAAAGGTTCATTCAATTATTTTTTATTTTTGTTTTTACTCTAATAATAATGGTGGATTAACACAAACGAGGGCAGAATAGTAACAAAAAGGCAGCAGATGTTAAAATATAGTATGTAAGAATAAAACAACTTATTACATTAAAATAAACGATATAAACAATTTTACTTATTGAAACATATGTTAGTTATTTTTTTCTCCTTTTCACTCTCTATTTTCCTATTTTACACTGTGCTATTTTTCCAGCTCCTAACTTGCAAAGCATTCATGGCATATCATTCCACCGTGTTCCAAACAAAAATACTTCTTGCACTTCCTATACGTTAGTGAACTTGTTCTACGTGTAACTATAGGTTCAGAATGCTTTTCCATCCCTTTCCACCTAGAATAAGACGCCTCATGTAAAAGGCACCTCATATAAGTTCCCCTGTGTCAAACTTTTCTCCTCTTATCTCAGGAAGAAAATTATCTACATCTGTATCACTTCTTCCCTTAGTTCATTTGTTCATCTAGTTTCCCTAATCCTAAGTCAATTGGGTTGCTTAAACCGTCCATCTTGCGCGTTCCAGACATTAAAGAAAGGTTCGGTCGCGTGGCCTACAGGGGATGCAAATGCTGAAATTTGCTCTGCGTGTAACCCCAATTATAACGGCTTATCAAAAGACCAGCAATACATTGTCAACCAAGAAGACAATGAGAGAGGACGAATGAATTATTTACTATGCACATTCCAACATTTTACAATTTACAAATTTAGGCTACATTTATTTGTCTTTACCTTGGTGCTACCTTGGCTTACATGACACCCTGGTCTTCTGCTCTGCCAGGTAGCTCTTAACCTCCATGCCTCCTTCTTACTTAATTAACTTGTTCCCCTCCCATCTCCCTTTCTTATATTTTTTTTACATTTCTTGCCCATTATTCTTTTACTTTCTACAAGAACTCACCAATTCATCGTACCTTCTTTTCCTCCTTTCCCGTTAACATTTTATACGTACTGTCCTCTTCTATACTTTCTCCCACATTTTCCTCCCAATTACAACCTCCTCTCATTCTGTTACATAGTGTTCTATGCTTTATTTCCCCCACACAATTCACAAATTCCCTTTTCCCTACCTCTTATCCCTGTTAGAAATATTTTTCCTGTTCTCATCCAAGCTAACCCTTCTTTCTCTTGCCTATTGTAGTAATCTACATGTGTTTCTCGTCCCCAATTTCTTTTTAATTGTTTGTAAAATATAATGATTTCATATTTTATAGACTTCCCCGTATTTCCTGTCTTTCTATGTCTTCTATTCTGCATTTTACCAAATTACCCACATCGCTTGTCTTAATGTAGTTTCAAAGTCAACAACCTAAAATCGGTGCGAGTAAAAGATACGGCTGGCGCTTTCTGGATTCACCGCGACCGACGGAGGGTTAAACAGCTTCTACAAAGCTTTAGTTGGATTAACATGAAGTATATATTAGAAAAGGGTTTTTGGAAATAGTGTATGGCATGTGACTGTGCATGTGACTGCACAACTTCGGATGAAGGTAGTGGAAGGTTTTGCGTAGCGTGTTAATGGCAAAGGTAGTATAGCTCTATTGTTGTCACTTGTTGCAGAGCACCATGTTTACGATACCACAAGTGTTCTCCCCCGTCGTGACATTGTATTCGATTTTCTCTCGACGTGAATGAAGCCCCATCATTTGCGGGAAACCGCTGTAGCTAGATAAAAAGCGACCCGCATGACGCATGAAACCTGTCCAGCCGGCCTTCTTTCCTTCCTCCTTGTTGTTACCTCTTTCCTTTATAGATCTTTGGCCAAGCAAGGGCGTGCAGAGGGGTTCAGGGAGCATAACTTACACCCCCAAATGCACAAACCCATAGAAATGCAGTCTCGTGTTGATTTTCTGTAACGAGTTTATACTTAAAGGGCCACACTGCGCCTGTTATAAACAATTAAGAAGACAGTGCATAAATTAAAACAGTGGCAAATGTTACAGGGATTTTATTTCTACTTTGGAAAATGATCATTTCATATGTTGGTTGGTAACACTTATTAAAATTTGCTCTGTTCACTTTACTGTATGTACCATTATTTATGTTTTCCGTGGCCAACGTTGAGCGGGGAGCAGTGATTAAACTCCCGCCCATTTCTGCAATACCGCCAATTACTAACCTTAAGAACTAATGGTAAGGCTGCCTTTCATAGCTGAAAATAAAATAAATCGCAAAACATTATATGTACACTGAATGGGAAAAGCAGCACTTTTTTTTTGGCAATACGCTGCTATTTTCGCAGCTTCTCTATTCTTGTTATGGATTGTTTTGGAACCACACCTTAAAGGGAGGTAGTTCCCGTGATGGGGTTAAAGTTACTTCCTCATAAGAATGTTTTACAAATAAGTTTTTAAATATGGAAACACAATTGAGATCAAGAATGAAAAGTTGTAATTCCAGTTTAAGTGACGACACTACCTCCTGGTACCTTGTTCTGTGATTCTATTGGTACCTTTCCACGTGGATAAACATCTTAGAGACCA
This sequence comes from Mantis religiosa, assembly GCA_030765055.1. NCBI lineage: Eukaryota > Metazoa > Arthropoda > Insecta > Mantodea > Mantidae > Mantis > Mantis religiosa. The sequence goes on from CM060949.1 coordinate 112,153,913, forward strand.
CGGCATGACGTAAGAAGACCATGTGTATTTCTATTAATTCCTTTTCAACCCCTGCCGCCGCACCGTATGTACTTGCGCACGAGTAGGCACATTGTGATCTTCCTGAACCACAAACGCATTGGACTGGACTATGCTACGGAAGGAATCCAGCACGGAGGTCCCAAGTTCGTCTTTGTATTGTAACAGTATTTTTTTAGTAATGTTCGAAGGAATAATAAATATATAAAAATGTATGTAGTTGTGTGATTGGCCGAAGTAGTAGTGGTATCACGTGGTGTGATGACGTGTCAGTGAATCGGCCAATCACAAAATAAAGTGGGAATCACTATGGGGACAAGAAAATCAATAATCTAGAAAAGTGTTAGAATCTTGTGTCTTGCTGGAGAACGAGGAAGTTGACTTAAGATGTTACGATCATTATAATTTTCATAAAGAAAAATTAATAAGATTCGAAAAGTGTTATTCAATATTTATAATATAAAAGAGTGAATCGTAGTTTATATTATATAATTAAATAATATATAACAAAATTGGACTCATCTAAACTTTATTTTCACCAAAAATCCGCGTCCACACCTTAGAAAGATCTCATGACTCTTATTAGATTAAAACTTGACTTGGATATTACAAAGAAGTTGGCGTGATTCTTATGGGAAGAAGAAGATCATAAATTAAAATCCCGTTACAAATGGCGCAGCAACGTGTGGGGCTCGAATAGGATAAAGAAGAGGAGATCGTGCATCGTGCAGCTCCGTGGGAATTTAAAAGGAAAGAAGAAAGAAGAGAGAAGAAAGAAGAAAACGAGAACTGGTTTAAGTGAGTGAAATTTAAAAAAAAAAAAAAAAAAAATAATAATAATAATAATAATAATAATAGTAGTAGTAGATTTATGTTGTTAAGAAATCAGAAAATAGTTAAAAAGATGGCGAGTAGAAAAGAAATAATAGTGGAAGGAGAAGTTACTGATAGTGTAGGAATGAATAGGGAGGATGCAAGATTAAGCATAGATAATGAGTCAATGTTGGAAAGAATAACAAGAATGTTAAGTAATTTAGATTCTAAAATAGAACAAAATGCAAATGATTTAAAATCAGAAATGAGTAATTTAGATTCTAAAATAGAACAAAATGCAAATGATGTAAAATCAGAAATAAGTAATTTAGATTCTAAAATAGAACAAAATGCAAATGATTTAAAATCAGAAATGAGTAATTTAGATTCTAAAATAGAACAAAATGCAAATGATGTAAAATCAGAAATAAGTAATTTAGATTCTAAAATAGAACAAAATGCAAATGATTTAAAATCAGAAATGAGTAATTTAGATTCTAAAATAGAACAAAATGCAAATGATGTAAAATCAGAAATAAGTAATTTAGATTCTAAAATAGAACAAAATGCAAATGATTTAAAATCAGAAATGAGTAATTTAGATTCTAAAATAGAACAAAATGCAAAGAATTTAGATTTTAGAATGAGAGATGTAAAATCAGAAATAGGAGATGTTAAATCTGAAATGAGTAATTTAGATTCTAGAATGAAAGATGTAAAATCAGAAATGAGTAATTTAGATTCTAAAATAGAACAAAATGTAAATGATTTAACTAAGAAAATGAATGATTTAGATGTAGGAGTAAGACAGGAACTAGCACAAAATGTGAGTAACTTAGAAATTAATTTATTACAGAAGCTAAAACAGGAATTAAAATCTGAAATTTCACAGGAGATTAGAGAAGGGAGAAAAGAGTGTAGGGATAATATGGAAAGGCTCATGCAGATCATAGAGATTAATAAGGATGAGAATAGAAAGGAAGTCAATGAGTTGAGAGAGATAATTCAGGAAACTAGGTTAGGTCAGGACATTGTGAAACAAGAAATAAGAATGGAATTAAACAAAGAGTTAGAAACATTTAGGATACAACAGGCAGAAATAACACAAAAACAAAGAGAAGAATTAGGAGATAAAGTAGAACAAAGAATCCATGTAATTTGTTCTGAAATGCAATTACAACATGATGAAAGTAAGATACACCAAGAGGAAATAAAGTTACAAATTGATGAGATAAGTAAAGCAAAAGAAGAAGTAATTTTGCAAATTAAAGAGGTAAAAGAACATTTTGAAAAAGAAAAGGATAACTTAGGAAAACTGACACAAGTTGTAATTGCATTACAGGCTAGAAAAGTAAATAACGGGAAAGAAATGTCTAGAATTACAAATATAAACGATTGTGACTTACCAGGTGAATTAAGCAATCATCAGAAGTCTAGTGATGTAGTAAGTGAATGTAGTGATTTTGTGAGTCCAGATAATGATATTAACTATCACAGAAACACACAAAACATGTCCTCACACACACAACTCCACAGTCTAGGTCAAAATGAATGTGTACATTATTCACTAAATGATATTAGTCCACCAAGTTTTGATGAGGAATCAGGTGATAATCCAAAAGTATTTCTTAGGGAATTGGAAGAATATTTCCGTATTAAGAGAATTCCCAATGAATTTCGGATGGTAATAGTAAAACGCTGTTTGAAGAAAAATGCTCTTGAGTGGTTAAGGTTAACTTTGGCTTCACATGAAACATACAGTACTTTCAGAAATCTGTTTATAAATAGATTTTGGGGACCTGAGAGACAAAGAAGAATAAAAGTTGAGTTAGCAACGGGTAGGTTTGAGTTTAAAAAAGGGATTTCTATGACTGAATATTTCTTAAAATTAGCAAACAAAAGTAAGTTGATCAATCCCGAAATTTCTGAGACAGAAATTGTCAACATGCTAATACGTCATTATCCACCACATATCAGAAATCATTTAATTGTGGCTAAGCCTATCGATTTCTCTGATATGATTGAATTATTATCCGAATTTGAAGCACATAACCTCATTAATGATACTACATCCTGTGATGGTAACTATAATAACGTCCATATTGAGCGAGGAAGAAATCGACAGGAATCACAACCTACAAATAATAGGAATAATAGGACGAGTTTAAATTGGGGCGGGGCACCCGTGAGAAATCAAAGATTTGAAGGAAGAGGTTATGATCCTAGACGAACTTATGAATCTGTAATTCCCGGAACAGGAAAGGGAGTTCAAAATAATGTGCAAAGGAATTATCATAACAATCAGTCGACGAGAATTGGAAGAAATGATCACATAAACCATGTAAGATTTTATCGAGGAAATAATCAGCGAATAAGTAACTTTAATAGGGGTAGAGGTACTAGTTTATTTAGTGCAAATCAAAGAGATTTTAGGGGTGTGAGATTTGAAAGAAGTAATCAAAATGAAAGAGTCGAAAATACACAAAGCACAGAGAATGATGTGAATATAAACGATAGTACCAACCTAACCAACAATGAAAGTAATAATCAGAGGGAGACGGAAAACTAAAAACCAAATCATTTTGTGCTCTGGAAAGTGGTTCGGTGAGGATGACACAGGGCGAATTGAAAGTTGAAGATAACGGAAATAAGCTCACTCTCTTGCAGAAAAATAAGGAATTAGTTAACCCACCTCAGATAATTATTTACCTATGGGATAAAGAATATACAGCCTTAATTGATACTGGAGCCAGTTCTACTGTGATAAGTGAGGAATTGTTTAAAAATCTGTTAGCTAACTATAAAGTGGAATATTTAAATGTGTGTAACGTTTACTGCAGTACTGCAATTGGGAAGAAAAAGGATAGGATTAAATATCAAGTATTAATTAAGGGGCGAATAGGTGAATGGAATTTCAATTTCATTGCGTTGGTAATTCCACATTTGGCAAGAGATGTAATTGTGGGTAATGATTTATTATATGAATGGCAAAGTGTATTGAATTTCGAAATGCATGAAATGAAGGTTAAGACAGAAAATGATTTATTAGTAATAAAATTATTGGAAGAAGATGGAAGAAAAGAAGTGAATATGGATAATATAAATAATGAAAGGTTTTTTGTAGAAGATATACTTTTGCAAGAAAATGGTAATATTGAATACGAGGAAAATGAAAATTGTGGGAAGAGTTTAATTATTGATGGATTGCAAAATAATGTAACTGACCTTGAAAAGCATTGTTGCCAATTATATACAATACAAGATAAGAATGGCGGAAGCCAAGTGGAGGAAGAAATGGAATTCCAGAGAATATTACAAGTAAAGTTAGAAAACACATACAATCTAGATCAAGCGGGAAAAGAACAGCTGAAATTATGTATATTAAAGAACAGAAAAGCCTTTAGTTCAAAACCTGGACTGTGTAACAAATATACTCACACATTTAAAGTGAATGATACTGCTCCGTATACACATAAAAGCAGACCTTTACCCATAGCTATAAGACAGCAAGCATCAGAGGTGATAAATAAAATGTTAGAAAATGGAATAATAGAAATTTCTAACTCACCTTACTTACATCCTCTATGTTGGGTTCATAAATCAGATGGCTCATTGCGTATGACAATTGATGCAAGAAAAATTAATTCATTAACCCAACCAGACCATTTTAGGCCTCTTGGAGTGGATGAAGTGCTATCTAAGTTAGAGCGTGGAAAATATTTTTCGAAATTAGATTTGGTGTCCTCATATTGGCAGATTCCCCTGGATGAATCAGTTAGAAAATATACTGCGTTTAATTTTGGAGGGAGAATTTACCAGTTCAAAACATGCGGTTTTGGATTGTCAACAAGTGGAAGTGCATTACTTCGAGCCTTATATAATATTTTTGGAGATACAATTGAGAAGTTTGCTATTCAATATATAGACGATTTTCTTATCTTTGATCAAGATTTCGACGAACATATATCTCATCTGAATTACATATTTACAAAATTTTCTGAAAGTGGTATGACTATAAATTTGGATAAATCAAGTTTTATTGCCAAAGAAATTGAATTTTTAGGGTACATAATATCCGAAAAAGGTATGGCACCAAATCCAGATAGAATAAAATCCATTGAATCTATTCCACCACCAAAGAATATTAAACAACTAAGAAGATTTATTGGCATACTACAGTATGAAAGTAAGTTTGTGGTAAATTATGCCAAGGAGCTTAGTCCTTTGAGAGAACTTTTGAAGAAGAATTCAGTCTGGAAGTGGACAGAAAAACACCAACAGTCTTTTCAAAACATTAAAGAGTTATTTAAAAACGCCATTCTTTTGGAAAGACCTATTAGAAACCAACCCTTTAACATCTATTCAGATGCTAGTATCCATGCTTATGCAGCAGTATTAACTCAAACTGATTTGGATGGGAATAATCATGTAATTGCCACTGCTTCAAGAGTTTTGAACCAAAATGAATCTAACACTTGTATTACGGAGTTAGAAATAGGAGCTATATATTTTGCTTTGCAAAAATTTAGGCAATATGTGTACAATACTAAAGTCATTGTATATACTGACCATATTAGTCTATCATTTATAAAAAAATGTAAACTAACTAGCTCTAAAATATCTCGTTACATACATGAAATTACTTCCTATGATATTGAGGTTCGGCACATCTCAGGAAAGAATAATATATTTAGTGATTTGTTGTCGAGACAGAAAATGCATGGAGAAATTCCAGAGACATTGTCACAATCTCAACATGAGATAAAACTTTTCGAGTTAAATTTTACATGCGATAGAAATCTTACTCTAAAATTTAAAAATATCTCGGAAATTCAACAAAATGATTCGAAATTATCTGCATTGTTGCGACAGGCTCCAGCAGTTGAAGATGCTGCGAATTGCACCATAGCCAAGAAAAATGGTGTACTTTATAAATTACATGGAGATGTGATAAAAAAATGGAAGGTTATAGTTCCCAGTAGTTTAGAAGAAAGTGTAATCACTTCATTTCATCACCACCTAGCTCATTCTGGATGCGAGAAAACTTCCATGACCATCAAAGAACAGCTATATATAAAGCACATTGATAGGAAAGTACGGAAATTAATTTCAACGTGTGAACTGTGCCAAAGAGCTAAACCTATAAACATCAAATATGATTTTGAACCTCAGACCATCATCAGAGATAAAAAGAATGAATTAGTTGCGATCGATGCACACGGGGAGATGCCGGCTAGTCAATATAATTGTAAATACATTTTTGTGATGTTTGACATTTTTACTAAATTTGTGAAAATTTACCCTGTTCAAAATATTAAGAGTAAAACATGTGTCAATAAAATTTTAAAGGGGTGGATACCAGAATATGGGCAAATAAAAGCCATACTTTCAGACAACGCCACAGTTCATCGAAGTAAATTGTTTACATCCGAGATGAAGAAAAACAATATCAAAATTTATAATTCTTCGGTTTATTATCCACAAGGAAATCCTTGTGAGAGAGTGATGCGAGACTTAACTTTTTATTTTCGAATACTGTGTCATTCAAATCACCGGTGTTGGTATAAATATTGTACTGTCATAGAAAAGATAATAAATAACACCCCAAACACTACTACAAGATTCGCTCCAATAGAGCTAATGACTGGAAAACCTCCTGAACCTCTTATATTAAATGTACCAACGACTTTTGAGGAGAAAACAAATGTGCTAAATGATGAAGAGAAATGCGCTGAAGCATTTAAAAGAATACTAGAAAAATCTGAAAAAAGATTAAAGAAAGTACAAAGAAGAAAGGCCAAATGGGATCCTGAAATAAATGATATGGTTTTAGTGAAGACATTTAACATCTCAGATGCTAGACGAAAAGTGTATTGGAGAATGAACTTAATTTATAAAGGCCCGTATAGAGTAGTAACCAAATTTGGAGATCACACTTATGAATTGCAAGATTCGAATAATAAGATTGTGGGAAGATATCATAAGACATTAATGAAACCTTTCAAAAGCATTGACAGTAATTGAAACAATATTGAATATATACTATGTGTGTGTTAAATAATAATAAAAAAAAAAAAAAAATTGTTAAACATCAATATATTGTTGTATTTTAATTAATGTTAATTTATTGTTGTGTTTTATGTTTGTGTAATAATGTGAAATTGTTGTTAAATGTTCATTTATTATATTTTATCCAATGTAGGTATATTATTATATTTTATGTATGTTGTATTGATGTTGTGTAATATTGGTGTAAACAAAATTGTTAATTGGGGCTGTTCTTCGAAATATATGGAAACAGATTGTTAATTGTTAATTCCTTTATTTGGTTATTTTCCATATATTTCGAAGAAGGGCATTTGTAACAGTATTTTTTTAGTAATGTTCGAAGGAATAATAAATATATAAAAATGTATGTAGTTGTGTGATTGGCCGAAGTAGTAGTGGTATCACGTGGTGTGATGACGTGTCAGTGAATCGGCCAATCACAAAATAAAGTGGGAATCACTATGGGGACAAGAAAATCAATAATCTAGAAAAGTGTTAGAATCTTGTGTCTTGCTGGAGAACGAGGAAGTTGACTTAAGATGTTACGATCATTATAATTTTCATAAAGAAAAATTAATAAGATTCGAAAAGTGTTATTCAATATTTATAATATAAAAGAGTGAATCGTAGTTTATATTATATAATTAAATAATATATAACAAAATTGGACTCATCTAAACTTTATTTTCACCAAAAATCCGCGTCCACACCTTAGAAAGATCTCATGACTCTTATTAGATTAAAACTTGACTTGGATATTACAAAGAAGTTGGCGTGATTCTTATGGGAAGAAGAAGATCATAAATTAAAATCCCGTTACAGTATCTATGCCGCGAAGTAAGGCACTCCTAGACGACCTTCAAGGAGCCATGACAGTGCAGAGGGCAAGGTCTCTTCAACTGACCAGTTGGAATCTTCCCGGAAGCCCAGTACAACCGGCAACCTACACACCGTGATCATGAAACACGTCATGCCATGTCATGTGGGGGCGAGGGTATCTACGTAGGACAGCCGTCACAATGTGAAGACTGACTTCCCTCTCTACCAGGGAGTTACCGAGCTGTCCCAGGAGGGCGCCTGGCACCTCCAAGCCTCTTTCCGTGGGGCAAGACCTGGAAGTTAACAAGGCCCCCCCCCCCAACTGGTCCGAAAACACAAGATGGGTGTAAGTGGATACGCCACTTACGCACGCCAACCCCAAAGGGGAGGGCTACCAATCAACCTCGGTAGGATCGCCTGGTGATGTAGCACTCCTTTATTAGCTATGCAGGCGGGAATATATGGCTTCCTTCAACCCCGTCCGTAGACGTACCCGATCTCCCTCGGGTGTTGGGAACATTCTGCCCCCTCGAGTCCAGCCCAATCCGAACAACTCCCTGACGGGAGGGGCTCGGCAGTTGGGCCCAAGGTTCCTCTAGTAACGTCAGAGGTACCACGAGTGCTAAGGGTCCGCAGCACCCGCACCACGGCAGCTGAAGGGGACGGGACCTTACGGGACGTGATCCTGAAACAGCCCACCAGGCCGGCCTGGAGACCGGAGAGGAGCCTACCAGAGAAGGAAGTGTTTACCAGTAGCAAATCATCCTGCCATGCAGCGTCGAGATACCCGCCGATACTACTATCCTAAAAGACACCATCAGATGCGAGATGATATGAAATGATAATGGAGATAAATGGAGGGACAGGAAATTAGGGGATGTAATTAACCTACCCAGTATTCACTTAGGGTCCCGGAAAAACCCGTGTCACGGGAATCGAACCCGGACATTCCGAATTGGAAAACAGACGAAAATGTCTGAATCATTCCGATTGGTACAAACGTATTACTAACACTACAACTTTTTGGTTCTATTTCTACAATGTATTTTTGTTTCTTACAAAATTTCTCGCAAACTTACTTCTTTACAGTTCGGTACTACACATTGGTGCATTAGCATAGATGCACTTATTGTTCTAAGTTTGCAAGTGGCACAGCAAGCAGATTTTACGTAAGTTCGTCTTCCCCTCCAGTTTAAAGCTCGTTTACGAATTTAGTCCGGAAAAGGCTTTGAATTTAATGAAAAATCTACTTGAAGGAGACACGTTAATTTGATCTGAAGTTCATTTAAAAACATTAGATATTTGTACCAGGTGTATCTTGAAAGACATGACTGCTGGCCTCAGGGTCTGACTCCCAGCAGGTAGAGCTTGTGTAGAACGTCGTGACAGTCCACTGCTCCGGAAGCAATAGCACTGGCTAACCCACTTCCATAATAATAACTGTGAGGGTCAGTGTTCGACAAGCTGTGAATGTGAGAACTAGGTATCAGAGTTCCCAAAATACGTCTCATTATTCCCTCATCAGTCTCACAGCTTCGCATTTCTCCTCTCTTTCACATATCTTACCTGAGTTAAGTTCAAAACGGGAAGGTCATACGATTAAAATGAAATCAATGTAAACAATGTTGTTATTAAAATAACATTAATTTCTATGTATGCTCTGTTTAAAACAAAATCGCATAGCCGCATACCATTAATATCAAGTGCTGTGTTATGAAGCTGCAACATAGGGCCTTTCTCAAAGGTTAAACTAAACGGTTAAATAAAAAATTAAAATGCGTGGAAGAACCTAACTACCTTCGAAACCAATTACCTACCTGCATGATTCTTCACCACATCTTAAAGTTGTTACTTTATTTCCCACAATCGCAATCAAATGACGGAAAGCGCAATTATGACCGGTCCACGATTATCATTTTAATTTTATTTTTGGTATGTTTATGTGCTGTTTATTTTCTCAATTAATGCAAAAAGTAAAAGGTGAATGAGTATAATTTCGCCTTAATGAGTTAGAAGAAAGTTCATTAGAGTTAACCCTTTAATGCGTGGTGTTGCCGTATGACATTAGGCTGCATTTAGCTTGAAAACTGTTTTAATGGAGTTCTTTTGTTATAATTTTGTACTGGCCTTTGTCAGTAACACTCACAAAATTTTGAATCTTTTGAATTGTAAATATGAGGTACGTCCAGAAAGTAAGAAGTTCTGTTTGGTAATAAAATTACATTGTGTACAGATACAAAAAATTATTTATTGCACAAAATTCTACAACTCTTAAACTACTTTTCCACACAACTGCCGAAATTTTGCAGGCATTTGTCATAGCGAGGCACAAGTTTTTGTATACCTTCTTCATGGAAGTTTGCCGCCTGTGTCTTCAACCAGTTGGAAACATTTTCTTTCAGCTCTTTGTCATTGTTGAAGTGTTGACTGTCAAGGTAAGACTTGAGATGCAAAAACAGATGAAAGTCGCTAGGAGCGAGGTCAGGGCTGTACGGGGGTTGGTCAAACACGTCTCAGCCAAATCCCTGTAGGACGTTTTTCGTCGCATTTGCAGTGTGTGGTCGTGCGTTGTCGTGAAGAAACACAACACCTTTTGACATCGCAAATTTTCCGATAAATTTCAATTGGTTTCACTTTCCTAACATTCAGAAAACGAATCACAGATCTGATTTCACAACCGGCGGGATTTTCAATCAACACCGACGTTGTAAACAAGCACAGCAAAGCGTACGTGGCTGACAGCGATCTCACAATGGCTCACGTTTCTTCTCCTTGACACAGAGCGTCTACCGCGCATGTGCGACGCATGTGTGGAACTGCGATTCAAGCGCTGCAGCGGAGATAAATTGAAACAGAACTTACTTTGTGGACGCCCCTTGTATTATATTATTTTTACAATTACATCACAGTGTTTATATACTATAAAAAGGCAAAATCGAAGCAACTGCAGTCAAAGATACCCCAATCAATATCCAAGCGTGCTATCACACCGATTATTTTACTTGGACCCTCGCCATCCTTTACACAGTCATATTTGACTGGAGTTGCCAAGTTTCTAACTCATGACGTTTGGCTTTGAATGGATGACCAGTCCATTACCTATCGCTTTAACGACCGTGGCTATTCGAATCGATTGCGTTGAGGCACCGCAGAAAGCGGTATGACAACTGGTTTAGTAAGTGCTGCAAGAGCGGCATAAGTAGCAAAATAATTCATGTTTTAAAGATAAATCAGATCTTCCAAATAAACCAGAAATACTGCTTCATTAATTTATCAAGTGAGCCCGTTCTACAAATTAGCATGCTCCTTTTGTACAACTGTCTGGCAGTCGTTTATTTGTAGCTTTTTTGGCTATATTTATAACTGCAGCAGAAACTTTACCTAGTAGGTATCTCTCTCTATTTTGTTGTTTATGAGCTCCTTATAACTGCATGCTAGAGATTGTTTGCCAGGAAATATTAAATGCACCAACCAATCTATAGCTTACAGATTTCCATAAAATATTTATTTATTCAATAATAAACTAATACACAATGAACCATAATATATACTCGGGAATTATTAATGTTTGTACGCTTTTAACTATTAACAATAATCAATATTGGTAATAAAACACCTAGAATGTTTCCTCACAAACATCTAGCCTTGTCTAGCTAAAAGCTATAGAGTTGTATAACTACAACATACGTAACTATTTTGGTACTTGAAAGATAATGATCATTTGTGAGCCTCTAAGGAGCCTTTGGAATGCGCACCACAGTGTACGAACTAATGTGCTGTGTAATCTAATTCTGACTGGTTAACCAGGTGTGGAGTTCTCCCGCCCGTTATAGCGGGGATAAACTCGCCGTTTTCAAAATGAGGTGTCGAGGTGTTCCCCAATCTAATCTTGCAACCGCGGTGCCAGTTTGACCTTCGAGAAACCCTTTATTTACAGCTCCGGACTGGATCCCTCTACCACATTCACGTTCCAGTTTCTAGCCTTCTTTCCCATAAAATTTAAATATTTATCCCAAGATTCTGCTGCTTCATACGGTATTTGTTGCCAAATATATGGATATAGCAGAAAAAGTTTAACACTGTGTTATATCTTTAGTCTAAATTGAGGAAGAAATAAAATTATTAAGTTGTAAAATCCGAAGCAATAATGAAGAATTTCAGTACAAATGTTATAACTCTGGTCTTCTTTAGATTAAAACCAATTTTTATATAATTGGCATAATTCCTCATAAATTCTTGTTTTGTTCCTGTTTCTGCTATAATGGACTCCAGTCTCATTTGAATATAATGTGACTTTGTAGGTTTATAGAATTAAAAGTCCAATTTGCAGAAAATAAAAATCGTTCTTTATTTGCGTAGAAATACACTGTTCAATTCTCACGTAACAAAATTACGTTGAATTACACTCGTATTACACAACCACTACTGTTTCAACTCGTCACTTTCTTAAATACTTCATTCATAATTTGAGAGATTTCCAGAGCAATAAAGAACCCGAAATAATCCAGATGTTACCAGAAATTTCCATTTATCTGAGTTTGTTTGATTTGATAAGTCTTTTGTCACAGCTATGTTCTTTTGCCGGCCCCTTTGTGTACGAGATTGAAAATTACGGAGAAAAAGTGAGCGTATGGGGTGCCATATCCAGCCATGGAATCATTGGGCCAATCTTTTTCAACGTCACAGTTAACAGTGCGCGCTACTTGGACATGTTGTAGAACAATTTTGTTCCGCAACTTTATGCAATAGGGTTACCAATGGAGACTCAATGGTTTATGCAAGATGGAGATCGTCCACATACAACAAACGTTATTCCGGATTTCCTGCACCAACATTTCGGGCCCCGTGTGATGTCTCATCGATATCCTGAACGTTTTAAGGGCGGTTCAATATGGCCGCCACACAGCCTGAATATTAATCCCTGTGATTATTTCTTATGGGGATATTTGAAGGAGACAGTCTATCGCAACAAACCATGCACTCTGATTCAAATGCGAGCGGCTATCATAATCTTTTCCCAGAGAATAACAGAAGATATGTGTCCTAGAGTGGTCGGAAAAGTCACAGTTCGTCTCGAAGAGGTTTTACGTCAACAAGGTGGACACATTTAACATGTACTGCACGCTCACTGACCATATACATTCTGATGATTAGTGTAAAAAAGATAATACTGACATGCTTTGGTTATTAAAAGTTATATCAACAATTTCCGTGCGCTATCCTGTAGAATGAAATTGAAAAATCTATTCTTAATCAGTAATGTGTAAAATGCTCTTTATACCTCAAAGTGTTACGTAACATTCCTGACGATTTCTAAATATGTTTTTGACTTCCGCTCTTATTAGAGTGAATGACATATTTAATGTTTCGTTTCAGTTCAGTGATAGAAGGTATTCATCGTGGAAATTATTGATTCCGAAATTGTAGTGCAACGCTTGCGTTGTGTGAATTATATAATCTGTCTCAAACTTGAACGGTGCTCTTGTAAGCATATGAGAGGGGAGAAAAGTCAGAGATACTGTAACGGAACACTCTTATGGCCGTGATTGGTGATGGTAGATATTAGAGGCGTTAACAAATATAACACTCTTTAGTTTCCCTTCAACCATCAGTGGCTTATGGACGTTACGTTTCAGTATCTCCATCTCTGTCTTTCTCCCCTTCCATATACTTACAACAGGATCGTTGTAGTATGAGAAAGATTGTAACATAATCGGTCGGCCTTTCGATTCCAAGTAACGGTCTCCACTCAACGTAGCGTAGTAATCATTCGAAAACCGAATAATCGAAGGAAACGATTCATTTTGATACATATTTGTAAGAGTCCGGACATAAAACAGACTATTTGATTCATATCATGCAGATAACGACTAAACTATGTGCATTACAAGGATAAACGTGATATGTATTTCCTTCCACTTCCTTTTTTTGGTAGACATAAAATTGGGGCAGTTCGTATGAATTTATTCACCAGTAATAATATTGTACACTCTAAACTTAGAGTTTTATGTAACTCCTCCTCATTAAGTGTAGAGTAGTATATTTATGGAATATGGAGTTCCATTTTAATTATGTTCTTTTCACACCTTCTTTAGCAACAATCACAGTAATACTTAAAATGGCGGCAATATTTGTGGTGCCTGAGATGCGAAGTACACACAAACTTCCTTATGTTTTATTGTGCACCGTATGACATATTATTTAGTACTTTTTATGTCTGTATCACTTGATTTTTAAGGTTATTTCATGAAATAACTAAAATAAAACTTGATATACGTTCTCTGAAGATATTTAACACCATGTTCCTTCATTGTATATTTTTGTATTAAATCTGGAGCTCTTGCTATATCAATTTAAATGAAATTGGAAAATAGCATTTTCAATGCAGAAAGAGCTGTACATACCAGTGCTTGAGTGGTTAGGCTTCTTTATTTTCTAGTACCACCTGTTTTGTACAAAACGAGATAACTATTTACCTGCAACAACAAAATCAAAACTTTTGCCTATTCCCAAACATAGGAAACAAATAAGGCAATACACTGCGACGATAAAGGAGCACACTGCTCGACAATGTGCTGTTGCACTTCTGAGAAGTTTTTTTCCACATCTTCACCATATATGGTAATATTAAGTAGGAGGTCTTTAAGCTGTGCACATATTGAAACAGAATGAACACTAAAATTCTCACCAGTTCTTGCTGCTGTGTTACATTACAGAATAATGCACAATTTCTGTTACCATAAAACAGTATTTTATAATGCTAGCACAAATATATTTCCAGAGCAAAACGCCGAATATAATAGATTTGAGATTGCATTAAAGATTATGCTGTTGTATAGATAAAATGTTGCTATTTACCTGCAGTTGCCAAGGTTGTAACTAGACAGCCAGGGTGATTTATTTTGTCCTAGAGCAACTTTATTTCATAATGACTTTCGTCTTTAAACTGTCCTTTAATCACGATTGACGCTGTAATCTAAGAGCGCAGAAAGAGCGCAACTGTGTTACCGAGGACGATGCCAATTCTTGGATTAAAGGGAAAGAAATAGAAAACTTAAACCAATAAATGAGAGTGAAAAGTTGGAAGGAGAATAAGTTCAAAGCAGAAGAGACGTTGTTCTAGTTTCACACTTTCATTTATTTATCACGTATCTACCTACGAATAGAGTTTGGTAGAGAAATTATTTTATTCGCTATCAATATCCAATAGATGTTTCGGGGCCTCTAAATCGTCATCAAGAAAGCACTATATGCAATGTGTGTGCGCGTGCGCTCGCCATTTATGGAAACGGCATGAGAAAGGAAAGGTAATATGGAAAATGCCAAAATAGGCATTCTAATGTTTAGCCATGATAGCTCTTGCGGTGCTATCATAAACCTTTAAGCATGCCCACTAGATGATGTGCTTGGAAATCGTGCGTGGAACATTTCGAAACGCGCTACGTGGTAAGAAAAAATAAATTGCTCAATTTAATAACCTCTAAATGCTTTTTTTAATAAATTTTTCTGTGTTTTATGATTTTCGATTTATAAAAAGGTATACAAACTTCAATCGGTACGAAGAGGATTTTACAGGCTACTGATATAGCTAAGTTCACATTTAATTTGTCACATTAATAATTGAAATATGTGTATACCTGTGTATAATTAACTAATGAACAAAAGACGCGCGCGCACACACATTCACACATGCATACACACATACTATATTTCCTCTACCTTCCATAAATAGGAGGTCCAGAACATAAAATTAACCGAAACAGGCAGGAAAATTTAAAGGTCCCAATGTTATATAAAAGCAGGCTTGAAACGCTACCTTGTATCTTGATCTTAACCTTCTTTTTTTCGCTTGGATATTTCCCCCCTCTCTTTGTAAGGAAGAAAGGGAAACCTTCTCTCCCCCCTCTTATCTTTACCTTACTGTTTCATCTTTTTGTTCCCTGTGGTTTTGACTTCGTAATAGCCATGCTCCGTGGGTCTGTAAGCTGCTTATTTCACGGGACAAGGCAGTCGGAATTAGGCCAAGATAGTGACTGACTCAGACTGCCCCAGGTATACAGAGCACCGTTTATGTAGGAGTCCATAGGCTTTGTTCCCGCTGGCGCCATCACTAAAACAAGTGAACAGCCTGGAGTCAAAAATGATGCGATTTTGTACTGTTTAGACAGGTATACCTTATGAATTCTCTCCTAATTAAAACCTTGAACATGGAAATTGTAATCTGCTTTGTATGTGTATGTCTGAAAGCCTGCCTGATTATGTATGTTCTTATATATCAGTATGATACAACAAATCCTTCTAATTTATGTATTTTCTATATGAGTTGCTTGGAAATCCCCTAGCCCACAATACATTTTAACGGCATTGTTGTTAGTGAATTGTGTATCTTAGCTTAACTATCTGGTTGTTTATTTTTCTGAAATATTTTATATTGTTATTCCCATAAATTCTAACAGTTTCAACTTCTCTTCGTCATCTCCGACCTTAAATTTCATAATTTCTCTGCTGATAGTTAACCTGAATCTTCCGGATAAACTGTTTTATCCAAAGCTTACTTTCTTTACGTTCTAACATATAATGTAAATCACAACTTATCCTCATAAAGTTGCTCAATATGCTGAGTGAACAATCCTTGGCGGGACCGGTTTCGTAGCGTGCAACTAACCGGCGAGGCTAGTTCCTGTACCGGCGGTGTCGGTGACGGGAAATCCTCAGGTGTTTTTTTTTCTTTTTTTTTTTTTGTAGTTTACGTCCTCCAACGTTAAGTCAAATCGGACGATGAATGGAATGGATGAAATGATGCTCAAATGAGTCCGGGGTCCATGGAGATTAGAGTTACCCGACATTCGTCGGGAAAACTCCGGAAAAACCTGATCCAGATAACTCACCCTGACCGAGATTTGAACTCGGGAAATCCTCGCGAATATAGTAGTTTGTTGCGGAAACTATTTCTGTTACAGACACTCTGTCTTTCTCTGTCACATGAAGATTTAAAAAGAAAATTAAATATCAAGTAATGAGATGTTAGAACTGCCTGCCTTCGTTTTCTTTCCTTTTTTTTTTTAACTCGTGTCCTCCAACGTTGCCATATCGGAAGATAATGAAATGGGTGAAATGATGCTCAAATGAGCCCAGGATCCGCAGAGCTTAGAGTTACCTGACGTTCGTCTTTCAGGATAAGGAAAACCCCCGGATAAAGCTGTATCCAGATAAATGATCCTCACCGAGATTCGAACTTGGGACCTCTTGTAAATGAGGCTCACACGCTGCTATCTACGCTACCGAGGTGGGCCTTCGTTGATCAAGCGTTTCAGGCACCTGCTTAGAAATTTCTTTGTAGTTTTCATTGAGAAATGGCAGCGTTTTTTGACGAGCGTCATATTTTAAAGTTTACAAGACGAATCTATACACTTTAGACGAACTCGGGTAGCTCAAACGGTGAGAGTGTTGGTAATCCGTGGTAGGCGTACTACGGAAAATAAAAAGAAGTATTAGAAACTTCCGTCACATGAAATATTTCGGAAACAGTTATTTAAGGTCCCTCCACCCTCCTACTGGTCCCACAGAAGTAATTGAAAGTGTTCGATTTTTCTTTGCTGATTCTCACTAATTAACATGTAAAATAGAAATCATTTTCCCTGTTTCATTTTCCCACTGCTGGTATCGTGGATCTATCAGCCACTCAATTCAGTATTCTCGATAATTACTGCATTATGTATAAACACGAAATCAAAGGAGATGGAAAGCAACTTACTTCAGGAATATGTACATCTTGTCAGATTTGTACAAGTTCTGGTTATTGTTCGTTTACGATTAGAAATACTACTGAGGAGATTATGCACTGCGAGCAGTCTTGATCTATTGTACCTATGCCCTCATGTGGGACATCCGGAGGAGGAAGGATTGAGGCGAGAGTAGACAGAGGGTGGCCGTCGCAAGGAACCACGGCAGTGCAGAGGGCAGGGTCTCATTTAAATGGAGACTTCCCTTGGTAGGCCTGGACAGCGGTTCGGAAGTGGTTCCAACAGTCAGTGCGGAGACCGACAATCGTACTACCGGAGGAAGAAGTGAATCACTCAGGGCTTATTATCCTGCCATGCACCGCCGAGACACCGGCCGACATTTCTATCCTGAAAGAGAACACCAGATAAGAGATGATATGAAATGATAATGGAGATGAAATGGAGGGACAGGAAATTTGGGTATGTAAATAACCTACCCAGCATTCGCCTGGATCAGGGATGTCGCCCATGGGAATGGAATCAGGGCCTCCCAAATGTGGACCACAAACGAAACCGCCTCAACTATCTCGCTCGGTTATTGTTCGTTTAAATCTTGTTATATTTTAAGCGATATATTTTGAAATACTAGGGTTAGTTAGCGACATGACAGTTATCTCGTAGCTAGCTCGTAACTAACCTATTGTCATAGATCCTGTCACGTAATACCAAGAGTATACCCTATGTCGAAATAAAATGGTCCTGTTTTAAACATATGGAGACAAGAATTACAAAGACAGATTCCTATCGTTCCGGGATAGTATCTCTGTGGCTCTCTTTTTTACCTCCTACATGTTTACACTAGGATCGCCCTAGTTAGAAAGTATAGAGCAACATTCGTTTGCTTTCTAAGCGACTGGTTGCGTATTTATCATTTTTTGTTGTTGTAAATATTTAACATCATTAAGAGGTTGAAGGATGTGAGACTATTATTACAAGCATGCTGCAGCTTTGCCAAAAATTAGCACAAGTATGAAGTGTTTCCTGTTGTTTCCAGTGTCTGGAGTTTCCGCTGTTAATATAATATATTGCTTCTTAATGCAAGGAATTTGCTGACATGTTCTTCTGCTCGGGAGGAACCAGCCACGAGTTATAACCAAGGGAAGAAAAATTGCCAGCACTATTTCTGTTCCGCTGCTTGTTCACCGAGGAGGCGCGGGATTAAATTTAAGGTATGTATTTTTAGCGGTCCCTTTTCTTGCACTTCTTTCTCATCACCCTTGCTGCATATGCCTAATGTGTTTGCTTTTTGTTACAGCTTGTTACAGAATATGTTCACATGTCATTACCTTCTTCCTCACCTAATTAACGTCGCATTCCAAGCTCTTCCAAAATCATTATCTCTGCCTGTGACAGGAAAATCATACTTGCTGGCACGAAAATCATCCATTAAATGGGTAAGTTGTTCAACAAAATATGAATATGTTTGAACTAGCCATAGCATTAGTTAATTCTTACATGAATGTGTCAGTTTAATCTAATGCTAAATACAGCTTCTTCTATACCTTGGAAAAAATATATAAAAACATTGCGAGATAAGCCATATCGCTCATACATAGTTCTATGGTTCACATTCGAGAGTTCACGATTTGAATTCCAATGTTTCAATCATTGACTGTCATTTTTCTTGAATTCACTCACTTGCCAAGTAAATATCGGATTAAATATATCAAAACAGAACTCAACGGTTCATCTGCATAATAAAACAAATAAGTAGGAACTGTACAGAATGTTTCAATACGATACCGAACGAACCTATAGAAGTACTTGATCAGCTTCTATGTGACACATATAGTTTTTACCGTCAATAGAGCCGCATTAAAATGCTCCAGAATGATTGTGGATTACGCAGTTACAGGAACAACGATGCATGCCTCACGCTGTTGGAGTTCTCAGGTGTAAGTCACACGCCGTGCCCCGTGCTGCAGCTGTTTGAAAACATATCGGTATACTCCGCAGTAGTTTGTTACTATTAAGAATTTATTTGGCTTATGAAACCGCAATAAAGAGGCTGTTACTTAAGTATTGGTTATGAGTGTTTAACGTGTCCCAAAATTCCATTATAGTAGTCCATGATGGCAAATAAGCTGGTGGACATATGCAACTTAAATCTTTTAGAGGGCAGTTAATGTTAGTGAAATTGAGGATGAAAGCATTAAATGATAAAAAGAACAGAGGAAAATATCAAATAATTATTATAGCTAGATTTAACCAAAACTAAATGCTTTATGCAATGAGACAAGCATTTTATTTCACTGTATTTAATAATACTAAATAAAGCATTTGTAACTTAAAAGGAAGCTGCTGATTTTACAGTAAGTGGTTGAAAGCACTGTACAAATAAGATCATAGCAAAATGAGCAACTTTGGAGCTGTCCGAGACATTATTCGACTTTTTCCGCAAGTATTTGCCCTTTGCCCCATTACCTGAAAGCGAGGTTAGGGTCACTGATAAAGAGCAATGCTTTTGTTTTCGTGGCCGGTGCGTCCCAATAACAACTTTTGAGGTTCGCACAGCAGTGGTTCCTGCGCTGCCTAATCACAAAATCCTGTAATATTTAATGCTGCATAAAATTATACCTAAAAGAATTTCGAAGCTGCGACACCAAAATTCGGACTAGTTAAGTTATAAACTACGCAACGGCTATAATCGTTCGGTGTCGTTTTGAAACAACCTGTATATAGGATTAATAAGTACCCGGTAAAGATTGAAATAGTGTACAGCCTCCAGTTACACCGTCTGTTAAGTTCACAGCAGTTAAGACTATCTACTAGCAATTAATCAAGCAGGCAGTGCAGTACGGCAACTACGAGCTTGGTCTACCTATGCAGTATACTGACTATAGGAAGAAAAAAAATTTGATATAACATCGTAGTTTAAACGATGCTGTGTTCTTGAAGTTATACTTTCATTAAAATTGCGTACACTAAATGCTTCATAACTTTTATAAGATGTTTGCTGTCACTTACTCAAGCGGTTTACATTGCTATTCCGGACTCTAATCACACACACACACACACACACACACACACACACACACACACACACACACACACACACACACACACACACACACACACACACACACACACACACACACACACACACACACACACACACACACACACACACACACACACACACACACACACACACATTATAATATACACGGTGTTCATTTTTATCTGTAATTCATATGCTGATAGCAGCTTTGAGGCCTCCCGCTACCGGCAGGTGAATATACTATTTGAGAGGTGGTTCTGCCCGCGTAATATAAAGGTGTGTAATTTCGTCTGGTGCGTAGATACGAAAACTGTTTTTTTAACTATATACTGCAATGCACTGCACTGCAAAACTAATTATGCAGCTATAAAAGTATACCAGGAAGAGTATACGAAATGATAAGTCAATGAACACTCATGTCACACTGAATATCTGTTTTTCTGTTATAGTACACATATATGCATATTGTAAACCTGTCATATAAAATAGAAATATTTCAATTTGATGCCAATTCTTTTCTATCACCCACAGTTTCCTGACAATGTAACTTCATTGCAAACCAGAAAATTATCAGAACATGTTCTACGAATGAAAAATAAATTAGTGTTACAATATGTACAAAGCTTTTAGCCAAGTCTAAACAAGAAAATATCTCTAGTACATCGTCTTATGTCTCCATTTTCTTATATTTTCTTTCTCTCTTCCCCTTAAACACTGTATTGCGAGAAGGTATGTTTGTCATAATATTATTTATTGCTTCTAGATTGGAACCAGTCACTTTATAGCGTCCAGTGTTTCTCTTTTTGCGAGTAACTGATCCTTGGACATGTTTGGTACACTTATTGGTTTTAAAAGACATAAGGATACCAACATTAATATACATCTTATTTAAACGTGAGTATGAAAAAACATTTATATCGTATACTGATAAAACGTAAGACGTTTATGTTGCAAACAAAAGCATGTCAATTTGACGGTACCTGGACACTTTTGACATTATATTGTACAGCTTAATAATTGCAAAACACTTTCACATGAACTATCAGAGAAAATAATTCTTAAAGCTAACGTTAATTACGTTACAGTTTTACTCATGATTAAGCTAAGCGTTCTTACAGTTTTTAAAACAATCTGTGTGGTTCCATAAACACAGGATCATTATTTAAATTTCACACTTATATTAGCTTCAAAACTTATTAAGCTTTGTAGAAGTAAAACTCTTGCAAAACTGGCTGAAATAGTGCACCTAAATTTTTCTATGCCAGGAAAGTTTTTATCCCATTAATGGGTTTACCCAGAACAAATAAGCATTTTCAGAATATGCACGAATTTTTGGGGTACTGCATTCAAAGTATTTTTCAAAATAAAGCTGTTTAAGTCATGTATGTTTTTGGAATTTTTGTTTTGTCGTCGCTCGGGTTCTCTCAGAGCGAGGGAGCCGAAGCATTTGAACTGAGATACCAGGGTTGAGGGGTTGGCCTGTAATGATGAAGAGATGAATCATGGAGCAACTGAGGGAATGATGATGGGGAAAACCGGAGGATCCGGAGGAAACCCATTCCAGCGCCACAAATCCCATTTTGTGGTCGCCTGGAATCGAACGTGGGCCGTCTAGGTGAGAGCCGAGCGTTCTAACCACTCAACCATGGCGCGGCCAAAATATTTTCTTTGTGCATTTTTGTATACTATGTTTAATGGAATGATAAACAATAATCAAAATGATTTTTTCCTTGTAATTGTGCAGTAAAATATTAATTTTTCCATTATATATAAATACGTATTAAAACAATATTAGGTTAAGTGAAGTGAATCTAATACATATTCAGATTGTGCTGTCCCCTTAAGTTGTTCTAAAAATGGCGATTCATTATTGATCACTCTAAATTAATATAAGCAGCTAACATGCTACATACTACTAATGCTTACGAAAGATACACGACAAAATTTTGTAGAGCAATAAATTGCTCACAGACAGTTTTAAGCTGTCAATTAGTGTTCTGACCAAGGGCAATGACTTTCCTGCAAATTTCGTCTCCTTCATTCCACTAAACCTTTTTACTTTCATTTTGGTCATGACAAATGATCCAGTTATCTTATACTTATTGTTTATCTTTTTCTATATTAACACTTTTTCTTATTCACATTCCTTAACAAGTAGTTTGTGTTTGTTTATTGTAGTAGTCCATTTCTTTTTCTTTTACTTATCACCATCTTCTTCGCCAAATCTTGCTAATAAAACTTTCTTCCTTAATTTCTTTGTTTGTTGTTTATTTGATTCCTTCTTTGTTTAAACTTTCTTCTTCTTCTTTTTACGTTCTTTCATTCAGATTTTACAGATGTTGAATTCGATTCCTACATAATCCCTCAAAATGAATTAAATCCTTATAATATTAAAATGTGTTTTACCTTTATCCTTAATTTTTTTATCTAGGTTTAAAATTTTTCTTTTAAAAGTTTTGTTAAGTACTTTCGTTCTTTCCTGCTTTCTTTCTTTATTCTGTACGTCTTTATAAGACATTTCTTTATCCGCCAATCCTTTTATCGGACTCTTAAGATATTCTACATCGTCGTACCTGTACAGTACATCGTACGTCGTACAGTACCTGTCTAACATAGTTTCTTACTCTCTCTCTCTCTCTCTTTGAACATTTTATCTTAAAATGAAGTGACTCTCAGAAAAAAAGATCTTGTTTAATAAAATATAGCATAAAAATCCCGCATTTCTATTATGTTTTGGTATCACTTGTTCAAAGTATAACTAATGACATGGAAATTTTCTTAAAATACTCGCGTTCTGTCTGGAAGATATTGATCGTACATACAAAATTTTTGGGTTATGCCCCCCCCCCCACACACACACACACACACACACACACACACACACACACACACACACACACACAACTTTTCTAAAATATATTTTTATTCAAGGGACCTCAAGGGACCCATTATAATCTCTACGTCTAATTTCTCGATGAAATAGAATACTTCATCAATGTACTAGGTATATGGTAGAGATCGTTTGAAACTAATATGAGATTGTGAGGATATTTCTATATAAGTAAAAATTCTCCTGTGAAGGGAAAGCACGTTGGTTGTAGCGTGATCTTCATTTGGTTAGAGATTAACAACAACAGGTCGTTTGTACGCCCTCAACTATTACACGAACTTCCTGCATACTTGCCCAGGCTGTATTTATGATGTTCCGGCCTTGACAGAATCTGTCAGGCGCATCACCGTTGTTACCGTTGCATCGTTGGCTGCTTCTTACGGTCAAGGAGACCCATATTAAGTGTCTGTTAATCATAATAACACAGGTTATTTAACTGTATACACTTCCTTAGAAATGTGATTCTCCCACATAAACAGGAACATAGAAATTTATGGGCAGACAAAGCACTAATTAAGTCGAAACTTGGAAACCATCCTCCAATTTTCTTTAATGTTTACAACATGTTTACAAAGCCGACATCACATTTATCTGGACACGTACCGACTTGGAAGGATTTGAGAAATACTTGGTTAACTCGTTTTAGAGGGATAAAGTTTTGATTCTGTACCAGTACCAATGTTTTAATGTACACTTATTAAATCTTAATTGTATTTTAGTAGCTTAAAAGTACTTTAATTACCATTCGTCAAAAAACCCTTTTATTTAAAATGCATTGTCATGGATTAAGTCTTACCTAATCGTCTCAGGTCAATCGGTATGAATCCGAAAACTTTGCATTCCTTAATTTATTGGCTTACCTTGGTTTGGCGATGCCATTTACAGGATGCCATGGCTAGTGTTGCGTGCATTGCGAGCATGTACTGGAAACAATATTATATATAAAGCCACTGCCGCAGCTCGAAGACTATGTGAAGTGGAAGGAGAAGGTGTCGTTAATGAGCGTGTGACACAAAGATGGTTCCAACGTTTCAACAATGGAGAAGAAAACACTAAAGATTTAACACGTTCTGCAAGTCCTAAAGTAGAGTGAAAATCTTCAAAAATGTACCCATAGGCTTTCAGAAGAACGTTGTGCATCAAAAGATAAGATATCTCGCCACATTAAGACACTCGTAAAATCATATAGAAGCTGTAGACCTGTACCGCATGAACTGACACCTCAACAGACTGAACGTAGGGTGGATATGTGTCGTTAGTTTATCCGTAATCCCATGGATGATAAATTTGTCAGGAAAAATGTTACTTGTGATGCAAAATGGATATTTTACCGAAACTGATGCCTTGAAACAGTGGGCCGCGCCATGGCTCAGTGGTTAGACCGCTTGGCTCTCACCAAGGTGGCCAGGGTTCGATCCCAGGCGACCGAAAAGTGAGATTTGTGGTGGAAAACACTGCGCTGGGGCGGGTTTTCTCCGGGACCTCCGGTTTCCCCCGCCTTCTCATTCCACCGGTGCTCCATATTCATCTTATGTATCATCAGTGTCACCACCTGAGGTGCCGTATGTAGTAAAAGCGGGCGTTAAACACTACACATTTCATTTCGAAACAGTGGCTTGATTCCCGCCAACCTGCCAACGCCATCGTTAAAAAATCAGTTCGGTTCCAAAGTAATGTGTCTGATACAATTCTGATAGTATGATTCACTGGGAGTTTGTTCCAAACGGGGGGGGGGGCGGTCGATGCGAATTTTTACTCTCAACAACTGGAAGGAGTTCTTCAAATTTTGAGATGGAGATACCCAGCATTAGTTAACAGAAATAGAGTTCTGGGATAATGCAGAATCCCATAATGCACGAACAACCATGGAAAATAATTCAGGAATTGGGAGGAATCGAACTGCTACCGCATACAGCATACAGCCCGGATCTCGCACCATCAGATCATCATTTTTTTCTATCCATGGCCCATTTTCTAAGTGGAAAAATGTTGAGACCTTTGAAGCAGTGCAAGTGTGTGTCACCGAATTCTTCAAAAAACCAGAGACTGGCACCATAGTGGGATAATAAACCTTGCTGAACGATGGCTCTAGACTACGTCCATACTTTTGAAAATTAGTTAATTGCTTTTTATTACGTCCTCCAACGTTAAGTCATATCGGACGGTGAATGGAATGGGTGAAATGATGCTCAGGGTCCATAGAGCCTACAGTTACCCGACATTGGTCCCTCAGGATGAGGGAAAACCCCGGATAAACCTTATCCAGGTAACTCACCCTGACTGCGATTCGAACTCTGGACCTCTTGAACGTGAGACAGACACGTTACCATCTACGCTACCGACACGGACAGTTAATTGCTAGTCAGATCACATTTCAAATAATTTCTTTTCTTAACAAAATGACACTACTTATGAGACAGTGTCTATAACATTCAAATAAAGCATTGTACTATTATATATCTTCTCAACATGCCGTTTTTCATAGTGGTTTGTTTGTAAAATGCCAATTCCACAATGACGAAGTATTTCTTTTTCAATTTGCGTCCTCCAACGTTATGTCATATCGGATAATGAATGAAATAGGTGAAATAATGCTGAAATGAGCCCAATGTCATAGAGTTACCGGACATCCGTCTTTCAGGTTAAGGGAAAAACAGGAGAAAATCCTTATCAAAGTAACTCACCTTGACCAAGACTCGAACTCGAGACCTCTTGAACGAGAGGCAGACACGCTACTGGGGCAGGCGACAAACTAATGGAACGACATATGGTTGAGATGCTATTTTGAGGAAGAAGTAAAACAAGTGAACTTATTAAATAAAGAATATAAAAGAATGCTAAGTAAATATTCATGGATATAATTGGTTTCAAATCGGTAGAAATTCAAGAGTAATTGATATGAGGGTAATGCTAGAAATGTATGAGTTTAAGGACTGTTCCCTAAAAATATACTAAATAGCAGAACAAAAACTACAATTTTGTAAACGCAAGTGACAGGTAAACGCTATGAGTGCTTTTAATATTCTATTTTTTATGATAGTGCTGAATCGTTTGAATAGGAGTTCATGATCTATGTTATATCACCATTAAGCTAAACAATCAACTGCGAAAGGTCAATACGTAGACATTTTCTAAACGAAATACAGTGCGATCCATGTAAATCTGAACCACTTCAATAGGTCGTAATTTTTGAACCAATAATAGGACACACGTGTAACTTTGGGAGAATATGATACACAATTGGGAGATAACATTACACTATTTACATCTCAGAGAAAATGTTGGAAGTGTCCTCCACCAGCATTTATACATGTTTGCACTTGCCTCTCCATATTCTCTGAAGTTTCGCGGAGATAATCCTCACCAATGTTACTTATTTCGGTTCGAATGGATTCCTCGAGAACATTGTCCGTGGCCTATTCTTGTACACCTTATTTTTTAGATACTCCCACAACAAACAATCAGGTGAGGTTAGGTCAGGGAATCTGGAAGGCCACAGACCTTTTGAGATTATTCAATTATCAAAGAAACTGGTTACAAGTTCAACGGTGTCATTACATGTATGGCATGTTGCTCCATCTAGTTGGAAATAACCTTCTCTCAATTCGATATCATCTCCGTAAATGTGTATATCTCCGTAGATGTAAATAGTGTAATGTAATCTCCCAATTGAGTATTATATCCTCCCAAAGTTGCACGTGGGCCCTATAATTGGTTGAAAAAATATGGCCTATTTAATGGTTCAAGTTTATATTGATCACACTATATTAGTATCAAGAAGCAAATTCAAAACCTTAAATATAAAGTAAGGACAGCAAGGAATCTTATCAACATTTCCGTATAATATAGACTACAAATACGCTTCCCAAGAACTGACTGCGCACGGTCGTAGTAGCTTCCTATTTAATTCCTTAATGTTGTTGCTAAGGCTAGCGGACTTCTAAACAACAGTGAACTGATATGAGCTTCTGTTTGCATCTTTCAGGTCAATCCGTCTTCTGAATAATTTATGATGGTGCCGGGCTCATGTAATAAGAGATTGATTCGCAAGTTAGTTTACATATATGGAATGGATGGTGTTTTCTTCTACTGTCTTATCACCAGAAGAAGGCGAGTGGGTTCTTAGGTAAGATAGGGGGGTTTGAACTGCATATCTGCTCAACTTAAATGTTTACTACAAATATGTGTTTGTGAATCACTTATGCTGCCACGTCTGTTATTTATACTTTGCTCCTCCAGCGAATAAGGAACGTGTTTGACATCACATCCAGCGTTTTCTGAGCAAGGTTACGGCTAGAATTCCAGTATATGAACAAGGTTTAGACCTCTTAGAAAACATACACTTTTAGCTATGAAGGATGAAATACTCTTTACGGGTTTCTCTTCCCTTCCCTTGCATGCACTACAATATACTTTTGGAAGTTCTATTATTTGGAGGATACTGAGTTAGTATAATACCATAAAAGCAATTTATAATTTTCAAGAAAATATCTGCAAATATGTTAAACTACTGCTGTATTTTATACCTGTGTTTTACGGATGTTTGTGAACCAGTTTACACTTACGTTATTTTTATACATTTACACATATGAAAAATATTTTCATCTTTCAACCTTAATCAGTAATTTGGTGAGGCAATTTTCCAAAAAAGAAAAAAAAAGAAAAAGAAAAGAAAAAAAAGCACTTCTGAAGTTTAAGGTGGTTGAGGGTAACGGATGTGTGTGTGTGTTTGTGCGTGTGTGTGTGTGTGTGTGTGTGTGTGTGTGTGTGTGTGTGTGTGTGTGTGTAATTTACGTCCTCCAACGTTGTCATATCGGACGATAAATAGAATTGGTGAAATGATGCTCAAATGAGCCCAGGGTCCATAGAGCTTAGAGTTACTCGACATTTGTCATCAGGATAAGGGAAAACCTCGGAAAAAACCTTATCCAGGTAACTCACCCTGACCGAGATTCGAACTCGAGACCTCTTGAACGTGAGGCAGACACTCTACCACCACGCTACCGGGGCGGGCAGGGTTACGGATGGTAAGACTATTACTAACACAATTACTACTACCATTCGTGCGTTAGAAAGTGCCTAGTCATTGTTACCTAGTGAGGTGGCGCAGGCGGTAACGCGCGAGTTACACCTTTCTGCTTGGGTGTTTCCGTAAGTTGCTAGGTGATCTGGAAAGCTTATTTACCTAAATCCTCCGAATTTTCTGTTCCTCCATTTCACACCATTTGTCATTTCATTTCACTTTTCATCCTGATTGTATCCATGTTTGAGGTAGGATTCTGCGGGAGTGTCGGTGTCGCATGGCAGGAAAAGGCATACTGTTTCCGAGTAGGATATGTAAACCTGCAGGAGAGGGGAGCAGCGGGTTGTACGAACATCAACTGTGGGGAACTTAGGGGCTCATGCTCCCTACTCTATTGTATCTTCTCTTAATTCATCCCTCCCTGTCGGGGTGGCATGGGTACACACGATATCCTATAGGTCCAGGTGTGAAGTTCCGTCCTCTGTACCTGGTTATACTTCATACTCCCTGTTGCAACAATAAAAGCACTCCTCTCGCTGAATATAGTTGCCTCCACAGTCATCTTTTTCATTACTATTGGGCGGATTTATAGGCACTAAAAATGTGTGAAATGGGCAGGCAAAAAGGCACTAAAATTGGGCAAAATAGGCACTTAAATTGGCACTAAAAATTTGCTAAGTAAAACTTAAAATAAACAATTTTAGTAAAATGGCGCTTAAAATGCACTATAACAAAATGACAATCATCTCAACATATGCTGCAATAAATTCACTAAATACATACTATTTTGCGGTTCCCTAGGCGAAATAGTTCTACATTTATTCCAAATTTCATAAATGGCTCCACAGCAAGTTAAAATACCAGATACTGTCGTATAATTAAAATGCATATAAATCCACTTCACTAGGTAAGAACCATAATGTGCAGAAAGGTGTAAAGTAATTAACTATGTTAAAAAACAAAAACATGGGTTTAGGGGGGGGGGTGCTTAGGGGTGAAAATTGAAATATCTTAAGCTTTTGTCAGATTTGTTTCAAATTTATGACATTTATTTTTGTGATCGTTCAAGATTGGAATAATGCCAAGTTTCAGCTTTCTGGTTACAATAGTTTCTGAGGAAATAACAATTTATGTCTAAATTAGAGGCGATTTTTAAAATGTCTCACTTACTGTAATTTTAAAAATCAATGATTGTGGTATAAGTTTCTGCACCCATTTTAATCTATTAATGACCTGTACCTATGTGAAATATTTGTCTTCGTCATATCAACGAAGGGAAAAAATAATCATACCTATTTAACAATTTTTGATGTCCTAAGCGTTTTCAGTATGAAGTAAGCATTATAATCCTTTTCAATACAAATAACAAAAACACAACAAATGTAAATGGGTACACCTAATATGTAGTTACCCTTACAGGCATGTTCAGAATTTCATACAGATTAACAGAAAACTGCAACTTGTGGAACATTTTGAAGTTAGGAAAATGTAGAAAATATGGAATTTGAGAAATTTGAAGTTAAAATTAGGTAATAGCAGCTACGATACAGGTGTAGGGTTATTTAAATAGTCATCTGACGTTTTCTATAATGCCGCTAGAAAAAAAACACCTTATATTATTGAAGCATGTCTATATTAATTTTAAGACAAAAAATAAATTTGGGATTGTTGTAGGTTTTGGGATAAATTGCAGAGATGTGTCTCCTTAATAGAAACGATTGTTGGAAAGATAAGAAATTCAAAAGTTCATCACAATAAAATCTCAATATCACTTAAAATTATGTCACGATGTGTCAGAAAAATACAAAACACAGAACAAAAATTAATTAAAAGCTAAAGTTACAGAACCCCAGTTTTTGTAATAAAAACCCTAAATACCCCATTGTCGACTAAGGACAAATAATAAAGCACAGATTTTTAGTAGGTGTTTCCCGTTCATTCAAACAGAATTACAGCAATTACGGCATCGTGAAAAGAATACTCGTACCTACTTTTATAAAGCATTTATGTAAAATTTTGCACAAACCATTAAGATTTATTGGCTTGCAGTTTCATTTTCAGTGTTAGAAATAACACCGGAGGTCTCCAAGCAATCGATTTCATGATTCCTTGAGATACATGTAGAAAAACGTAAGCATGAGAAAATCACAATCTTTTCATATATATAACCGCTGGCCTTATAAGTTTAAGTTGTAACCTGAACAGAGTCCCAGAGTGGTGATTTTAAGATTGGGTAAAACAACAGCTTCTTGTCAGTAGACTTACACACATGTAAAATAAATCTTACGGGAGTAAATTCCTGCTTAGCACCGGTACTCGTTATGATCTGATATGATTGTTAAGAATTGACACAATCAATAATTTAATTAATAATCCCTCCCCCAAGTATTACTATTAGCTCAAGAAATAAACCTTTATACCAGCACAAAAATATCATGCTGTTGCATTGAAACTGCCAAAAGATAATACTCGTGACAAAATTGTGAAATCCAGTACATTGACTTTGCAAAGCTACACCTATAATTAAGATAAATAATATTATAATCAAGATGAACTGCATTAGACGGGCTTGTTTAACGATTCAGACATGTTTTGAGCTAAATCTCAATCTAAAGTCGTATCATGCGATGAAGAAAGCTTTCACATTAGACAAATTTGTGCTTTACTTTGGAAAACTGAAAACATTCAGTTTCTCTTCTTTCGGCTCTCCTCCCATACGTACTAATTTGTGTTCGGCATAATTTTGTTGCAGGGGCTAATTTTTACAAGGTTTTTGAAACTAGGATAATATAGTAGATATTAATGCAAACATGAATTATTAAATTCACCGTACTACGCCTGTGTTCCTACGTATTTTGGACTCATTTTTGGATACTTCCAACTATACTCTGCACCTGATTTTCGGCACATAGGCTCCACATAGAGCAGAGAGGATGTCATCAAAGTCTCAAGTGCGTACAAGTGTGAGATTAGATATAGTTCCCTTTTTAGAAACGTCGTTCATTTATACTTGTGCAAATCATTCGTCATTTCTAACTAGCCGAATTAAAGAAATTCATATGACTTGCATTGCCATGTAACCATAATTTCTACCCTACTCATTATGTATGATTCTTGTATTAACAATTTAGTTGCCACGTTTGATGCTAGCTTGAGGCAGATGATATAGTATATTTGTTAGTGATCGATTTTGATCCTACCTTAATTTATTCTCACTTTTATTGAATTAACAACATGTTCTTAGGTTGCGAATTCCAGTTCTCAATGAACCGTTTTCTCTTAAGTCTATAAACAACTTACCTGCTCTGTTTATGTTTGGAACCTCTATGGTAGGACATTTAACATACACTGATAGTAATGAAAATAAATAAAAAATTACACAAAAATAAAGAACTCAGACAGTTACTCTTTGTGACATATATCATGTGGAGAAATAGCGCCTTTAACTGTACGTGAGTTTAAATTGTCATATATGTACACATATAACAAGACCAACTTCAAATTACTGTTTCTTTTCTGCGTTTTATGGCTAGAGATGCAAAGTCAAAACGCTCTTCCAGCCGAAACATAGTTACGACTGCTCAGTGGTGCTTAACATAAAAAAGTAATGAAATGAGCATTAAGTTATAAGTTTTATACAGTAAACACATATTAACACTTTGATTAGAATATGTGTTTTACAGCTATAGATCAATAATACAGTTAAGCTCAGTGGCTCTACATTTTCAAGAAAGTTCTTTTAACTTCCATGTAATTTAATACGTAGCGTGTGATTTTTTTAACATTTGTTCCCTTCTGAGTTATATTTTATGTTTTTGTCACAGCAAAAGGCATACATATAAAAAGTTTGCTATTGAATATTCAAACACCTTCATCATTTCATTTTGGTACTACAGATTTGCCATAGAGAGTGCGAGGATATGGTCATTAGGTATGGAGGGATCACACAATTTTAAACCGGTATTTAAATATCTGTAGTGGCTGAAGTCGATCAGAGAAGAAACACGTGCTTACCTCTTGAACTCTACTCAAGAAGTAACCTAATAGAAAACGAGTACTACATAATACTGCAAGGAACTGGTTCGTAGGGTGTGGTCCCCAATGGGTGCCATGCATCTTTTTTTTTATTTCGAGCTGGGGGCAGGGAGAAGGGGGGCACTGAAGCCCACATGACACCAACAAATGGAATACATATTTATTATCATGATTTATTGCAGCTGATGTCAGGCAGCTTCTATAGAGCTGCACGTTTTTGCATCAACCGCAGTTCGAAAGATAATCTTCAATTGAAAACCAAACATGTGCATCATTACATCACGAATTATTAGTCATACAATGTAGCAGCAGCTATCTGATTTTGTCAACAGCGGTATAGAACTTGGCCGCAGATTTGCAGTGTTTCAAATGTTAAATTGTAAGTGGTGCTTATACGCTGTCTCAAGTATCATCTAAGCATTACTAAAAGCTCTGTGAAAAAAAAAAAAAAAAAGTTTAAAGAATAAATAGCAAAGATAAATTATGAAGACAGTTGATATTAGAAACCAATTGTTCTGTCACACTAGCCGTGTGTAGGGCAAGATTTGTAAATGTAGAATCAACTGAAGAATTCAATGCCATGACCGAGATTTGAACCAAGGATCTCCACATGTCCGTCAGCTTGCTCTAAACCACTGATCTAACATGGCAAACTGCATCAAGACCTTGAATTCTCCAACTGACAGTTGACATTATTAGTTATTGTAGCATTTGTTCTTTTAAGATACGAAAATGCTAAATAATCAGCAGTAGTACCAGCGAAACGTTTTAAAATAATGAAGTCGAAACCGAAAAAGAAGCCAAAAAAGTTTTAGTACATAGTATTCGACATTTATACTGCTGTCTTCGACCTAAGTGACTGTGACTGTAGAAATGCATATATAGATAAGGGATGTTAGTTAAGGCAATCTAAGGATAAAGCCTGAGGTGTTACTTTCACATGATTTTCTCTATTTTACAGATTATATCAACAAACTTTATTCAATTTACTTTGTGTCAAGAGCTAAAATTTTATCATACATTTCTTTGTAGGCTAATCAGTAAGACAGGCTTTTAAAAAACACGTGGCTTGCGAGGGCTTTGAAATCACATCGTCCTTCAATGACCACGTGGGAAATGAACAGCAACTTCTCACTTGAATAATGTATAGGTATTTGAAAATTCAAACAATAACAAGGAATATCTAGCTTGGAAATGGTTAAACACAACAAAACAGTTTATCATAAATTGTGAAATTTAACAAGATCAGGTGTTTTTTTTTTTAAAGAAGACATAGTCAAGTTATTAAAAGTGAGATATTTCTTGTATAGAAAATGAGTAGTTGTCAAACATTTTTATGATTACTCACTCAGATGAGATGTTCTTCATATCCCCAAAAGCGCTTTTCGATCAGGTTTTGATCATCTTCAGTGTGTGTTGACCAGCTACTGAGGTGGAGACGAGCCGAACCTTCCAAGAAACTTCTGCTCCTGTGACAGTCATTTGGTTATCTCCTGATTTGTGCTGCCAACTTCTGGGACTGGAACACTGTGGCCGGACACAGGTGGCTGATGGTCATCTGTGGTGTTGACTGGTTGTAACTGTTTTACCTCTGGATGTGGGTTAATTGAACTGTCGACCTGTGGTGGCGGATGAAATTCCATTTTTTCTTTTTCCCCCTCGTTCTCTGGACCAATATTTAAGTTACTGGTTGTTTTTGAGAGATGTGCTTCCTCACTCATATGTTCCTGAAGTAAACTAGATTGGTTGACATATGGGTTAATTTCAACTGGGTCTAAGTTCTTTAAATTTGTTTCAACGACATCAATGTTGGATATTTTAACTTTTTTAATAAGTTGTAAAACACTGTTTAATGGTGGTATCTCAAAATTCAAAAGGTTTTTTGTTTCACTATTGTTTGTTTGTTTGTTTCTTTGTCCTTTTATGCTTATCTTTTGTTTTTCTTTGTGCAGTAAGGCTTCACCTTATTTCTTTCGTGTATTGCTTATAGAAAATATATTGTTGCCGAGGCATTGTTGTGCGGTGGACAGCGACCAGTGCCTGGGCGTGAAGCCGGACGCTTGCCGGCTTGCCGAGAGAGAGAGAGAGAGAGAGAGAGAGAGAGAGAGAGAGAGAGAGAGAGAGAGAGAGAGAGAGAGAGAGAGAGAGAGAGAGAGAGAGAGACAGACAGACAGACAGACATGGTCGGGAATTTTCCGCTGCCATCGTGATTGTTGTCGAACGATCCACTGAATTCTAGAACAATGGCTGGAGGTATAAAAGCCCGCAAAGGTCCAGTTGTCAGTGTGTTGGTAGTTGAGAACTGTTAATTGCATGTGTGCAGCTATTTGAAGTGTATCGCAAGTGATTTATTTCGTTTGTTTACGTGTGGTGAAGCAACGAGAGACATTGAATATTGCGTTTGTGTACGTTACGTCATTCTGCTGTTGCCAGGGTTGTACAAAGCGTGTTTTTACTTGTAATAAAGAACCCTTTAAATTTCTGCAAAGAAGACTTTTAATTTTATGAACCCACTAAGTCAGAACATTCAGAATAAAGAGATCTTTGTAGGGTACCATAAAAAAGTTATATTTTAATCAAACTCTTTAAGAGCTTTTTCTAAAAAAAAAAGAAAAAAAAAGGAAAGTAAAGAGTAGTTAGGGGTAGATGTTTACCTGAAAGTCTTCCAGTCGAATACTTGGAAGTCACTGGATCTAAGTGACAATTCTGGTGTTACACTGAATTTTCGTTTGGGTTATGTTGTTTATAGAATTACACACCAACACACACGTACACATAAGGAGACTTTTAATTTTATATATTTTTTATTTTTAATTATTTCCTTTTTATTTATTTATTTATTTATTTATAAATTTATTTATTAATTTATATATATATATATATTTATTTATTTCATCTTTCCAGTGAAATAGCGACTGTGAATTGTAGGATGAAATGCGTTATTTCTACTTACTACACGTAGATATTAGTGAAAGTAACAATAAGGGAATGTATGTAAACGAATAAGAAAGCTTGTATCACAGGTTTGTGGTTGGTTAATATGAATATATAACAGCTCTGGGTAAAGGGTTTCTTTACTTATGTAAAACTTTTCCAGAAGGGCATGGTGAATAGCTTTTAGGCTGCTGTTGTTATAATTAACGTCGTCCAAGGTTAAGTTATATTGGACAATGAATGAAATTGGTGAAATGACGCTCAAGTCAGCCCAAGGTCCATAGAGCTTTAAGTTACCCGACAATATTTATCAGAGATAAGGGAAAACTCCGGAAAATCCTTATCCAGATAACCCACCCTGGCCGAGATTCGAACTCGACACATCTTGAACGTGAGGCATACCACCTACACTACAGAGGTAGGCTTTTCTAGGGTGGGGGACAAGTGCAAAAGCGTGAATAAGATGCACACTCATGCTATCATCACACCCTGAAATAGTCCTCATGTCTATCGATATTACTGTTGTGCGCTGAGAAGATCATTCAGAGCATCAGTATACTGAGATAATACCATTGTACATATCACAGTGGAAATTTAGAATGCCGTCCTATATCACTTCGACCCTCACTCACAAAGTACCCTCTCTCGCCTTTACCGCTCTTTATGCTCCTTAGGTATCTCAATTATCAGCAGTCCCTACAGTCAATTTTATAATTAGATTGATACTGCAATTGAGCTATCTACACAATAAAGAGGAACTAACTCCTATCACATTGGAAACATATTCTCACGTCTCTAATTAGCTAAAGGTAGATATATGGCTTGTCGCATTTTTCATTCATTGGTTGGAGTAGAATTCATTGCTAGCTCGCCTGCGTCTAGTAGAAATCGGTTCAGATATGTGTGGCCGCGCCGTGGCTCAGTGGTTAGACCACTTGGCTCTCACCAAGGCGGCCCGGGTTCGATACCAGGCGATCGCAAAGTGAGATTTGTGGTGGACAACACGGCGCTGGGGCGGGTTTTCTCCGGGATCTCCGGTTTCCCCCGCCATATCATTCCACCGGTGCTCCATCTTCATCTCATGTATCATCAGCGTCATCGCCTGCGGTGCCGTATGTAGTAAAAGCGGGCGTTAAACACCACACATTTCACATTTCATTTCAGATATATGTAGTTTTAGCCGGTCGAAGGACATCATAAAATCCTTTCCACATGAAGGAAATCACGTGGTAGAGCTTGCTTTGCTTTTCTGCTGTGAATACCTCAGTCTAAATACCAAATAGGCTATACATTAAATAACAGATGCCCTCCTCATTACAAAATCAGAAACATTTTCTACGTAACTTTAAATGAACACCAAATGAACTTCTAGCTGTTATGGGACAGTAAGATATGATACAAAATTCAACACGTGCATCCAAGTGTGTACAGAAATTTTGCCTCACAAAACCGTGGCGCATCATGCATTCAAATGTGTTTCTTTTTCGTATTCTTATTTTTAACTATTTTCTGCGCTTATAATCTGAATCTCATAAACCATGTGGTGTTTGACATACAACAATGAATTAGACTTATGAAGTATTACAAAAGTTGGAAATTATCTGTGTATTTACTTTACCGGATGAACACAAGAAAGATGAAGTATTCATATATAACAAGTTTTACATTTCGGAAGCTTTCCATCTGCTTATCGTGGAAAATAGGATTATGAGAAAATTGGATAAACGGTTCATTTGAAGAAGCAAAACGTTATCGGTGGGTGTTTTGTTTGGTAGGAATTACGCAGATCATTTTAAAGTAAACATTTCATGGGGTTCTAGTGCATTTCAAAAGTAAATTCAAACAGGGAAAACTAAAACATCACAGTGCTGGGTAAACTGGGGTTTACAATACATCAGTAAGATACTTAAGGAGCATCTATCTTAGGCAAACACCGGGGCTTACAAAACATTGAGATGATGTCCGCCGTTCTCTACTTCGACGTAAGCATTCTCTCTGGTAAACGATTTTGCAAATAATATCTTGAAATGTTGGCAGTAATTTACGAAAATATATCCATCGGTTATAGTGGGGTTGTGGAATGTGTCAGCAAAACTCGTTCTGTAAGGTTACCTCACAACCAAACGGGGTTGGAGATTTCTATGATCAGAATGACACATATGCCATTTCATGATTCTGGCCCATTAGTAAGACTTTCATTTAACATAGAATTCAGGAATTAAAAGTAAGTGTATTGTGTGGCTTCACTTCTCACTTCATCACTGGCTCATATTTCTTCGAAGAAATAACAAGACAGAATTATTAAAGAATGAGACAGATTGTTAAACGGAAAGCGCTACTACAGTATGTTACAGAACTTCATTATCCATAGAGAATGATCATGGTATGGAAAACAATCTTTGTGCAAGATGGTGCCCCATTCTAAATCTATAACCCTGTAAAACAATTAATTACGCATATTTTCGGCGATCGTGTCATCAGTAGCCTCTTTCCAGCAGTGGCCAACCAGAATCTCCAAATTTCAATCAGGCCGGCTCTTGTTTGTTAGTTTAACTTAAAGAACGAGTTCCCCTAAGCAATTAAAAACCCCATTAGAACTGAAAGGTGTCATCTTGCAAGCAATTGCTAATATTCCAAGACATTCTCTGCAAACTGATGTTCATGGTGTGGTCGAGAGAATGCTATTCGTTGAACAAGAGTACAGCGGTAATGTTCCTACTATTTTGTAAACTCCATTGTTACTGAAATCTGTTTGGCTTACTTTTAATTG
Organism: Mantis religiosa; assembly: GCA_030765055.1. Classification (NCBI taxonomy): domain Eukaryota; kingdom Metazoa; phylum Arthropoda; class Insecta; order Mantodea; family Mantidae; genus Mantis; species Mantis religiosa. Next base: position 112,192,046 of record CM060949.1, read on the forward strand.
TTTTCATTGGATTTTGAATCTACGTATAACTTTTGTCTATAAATATTATATTCATATTAATTTTTATTAAGTTCACTTTAAACTTTTCAAGGTGAAAACATGATTATATTGTGATAGTTTAACAGATATGTTTATAATGCTGAAAGTTTTATAATATATACAAATATGTATAAGCTTACACTTTAGATCGTTCATGTTTAAATTTAAGGCAAACTTTGTTTTTGTTTTAACTACACTCATAAGATGGCTTACATTGTTCCATTTTAATGCAATAACTTTACCGTCAATGGAATTTAAAAAAAAAAAAAAAATTAATTGAGTAAAAAATAGCTATTCTAGATACGAGTTCCAGTATCTAACTGAATAATACTGTTGCTTTAAACTGCATTAGATTCTTTTAAGAGTAAGACTTTGTTTAAAGATCCATCTACAGAGACGAAGTATAAGTGGTACATTGATTGAGCGTTGCCTTCCTGGTGCAAGGTTATGGATCCGATCCTGACTCAGGAAGACTGATGAAATTGAACTTCCACATAAAGTCTTATTTTATTCTTATGTAATAATTCATTGAGAGAAAAATCCAAAACATTAGTGACTTTTACATGGCTTTTATATAGTGCGATCCATATAAATCTGCACCATTTCAATAGGCCATAACTTTTGAACCAATAATAGGACACGCGTGCAACTTTGGGAGAATATAATACACAATTGGGAGATTACATTACACTATTTACATCTCATAGAAAAAGTTTGGAAGTGTCCTCCACATGCATCTATATATGTTTGCACTCGTCTCTCTGAAGTTTTACGGAGAGTATCCTCTCCAATGTTACTTATTTCGGTTCGAATGGGTTCCTTGAGAACATCAATTATCCGTGACCTATTCTTATACACTCTATTTTCTAGATACCCCCACAAGGAAAGTTCCGGTGAGATTAGGTCAGGGGATCTCGGGGGCCACAGACCTTTTGAAATTATTCAATTATCAAAGAAACTGGTTAAAAGTTCCGTGGTGTCATTAGATGTATGGCATGTTGCTCCATCTTGCTGGAAATAACCTTATCTCAATTCGATATCATCCAGTTGCTCCACAAATGTCTGGAAGATACCCATATAATACCCATTCAGTGTCTACAGTCGTATCAAAGAAAATGGGACCAACAATCCATTTTCCCTGAGATGTAAATAGTGCAATATAATCTTCGAATTGTGCATTATATTCTCCCAAAGGTGCACGTGTGTATCTTTATTGGTTCAAAAGTTATGGCTTATTGAAATGGTTCAGGTTTATATATTTGTTAGCGCCTATAATCAAATTTGAAGGAACAGGCGAAGAAGTAATAATATTTGAGTTGAGTACAAAAGATAATGTCCATTGTTTGTAGAATACGAAACACTAACTGAAAAAGTCCTTTGTTTAAACAACTCACACTGTCCATTTTACTCAGAGATAGGTCATATAACATAATATGGGGAGAAACGCTGTATGCTTTTTATGGTGGTTTCATTTTAAAGAGTTTCACCGATTGAAAACCTCTTTTGATCTCACAACAGAAAAATAAAAGACAACTTAAAGAATTCGAAAGTAACTGGAGCACTCTGTATAAAAGATGTTTCTTGAGGTGTTTTTCCTGAAACGTGGGAGAGGAAGTTCCATAGCCGACAGTCATGCTCAAGCATGCGTACTAACTTGCTGCCTTATTAAGAGAAGAGCACACTGCCGTGAAGGTCGTGTGCATGAGCCGTAGCGTGATGTAAGCCTCACATGCGGCAATCCTAACCCTCAAATATCATCTCCGGTTTGTCACACAGGTCTTCACATGCGGCAACCATAACCTCCAAATATATTAGTAGTGTGTCTTACTGGTCACTGCTCACTAGAGACTTTCATAAACCCCCGATATCCTCAACAGCGAGTTACATTCTCTTCTTCACAAGTGGTGCCGCCAAACCTCTATGTAATCTGTATCACTTCACAAGCAATGCTTCCGAACCTCAGTTATCTTCTACAATCTTCATTACAAACAGTGATTCCAAATCTCAGATATCATCTGCAGTTTGTTTTACTCCTTATTCACATAAACTCCAAATGTCATACGTAATTTGTGCTACTAACATGTTTACAAACTTTTTCGAAACCTCCGTGTCATGATCTGCAGTCTATAAGTAATGAGTATGTGGCGTTTAAGGGCCCGTCGACAACAAAGTCATTTGGGCCCCTGCAGTCTATATTATGAAATTCTATAAATTTGGCGTTGACGAACCCCAGATATATGTAGTTGCCACAGGAATGCACAAGTTCATTAATCTTGAACATTCACAATCTGTATCTGTGTCATACTGTGTTCTTTATGAGGAGCTCAAAGATCCCAACTATCTCTGTGGTTTTTAGTATAGTTCATAAATCCATCACAGCCTCTGTCCGCTTTATAGTTCTTCACAAGCGACGCTAAATATCCCATATATCTGTAGTCTGTGTCACACATTTCTTCCTGGATGATGCTTATTAATCTCGCAAGTCACCTATAAACTGTCACAAAGTTTTTCAAATGTCCTGCTCATCAGCCACTTATTCATGTGTTGCCTCTGTCACTGGTTGTCCTTCAAATGTGTTGTTCATAAATATCAGTCATCTGTGTCTAGTGTGAAAATCGCATTCCTGAAAGACATTTTGGAAACTCTAATGCTGAAAATGTTTCATTTATAATTATTACAGTAAAAAATATCATTTTCATTTTGCAAGCACAAATCAAATATAATTTACCAGTAAGATAACAGATCTTGCGAAGTCAAGTAACCAAGATTCGGTGTGTTTTGATTCACAATTTACAGGTTTTATTATAGTCAAATAGAAATCTCTCGAGCTCCTAGATAATACATCGTATAAGATGAATAGTAATTAAATAGTGTTTATATATTTTAGGAACAAATTACTAAACATAGCATTGTCGATGTTCTCATGTATTCAGTTTTAAGATCAAATTACGAAATGTGAGTTAAATATTTGATTATAAATATGAAAACAGTTTGCTTATCCTCTCTCTCTCTCTCTCTCTCTCTCTCTCTCTCTCTCTCTCTCTCTCTCTCTCTCTCTCCATCTATATCATAAATCATAGCAGCAGCATTAGTCTATTTGGGTGGCATGGTTAGGTGCTGGTTTACGGATCCTCAGATCAGGGATTCAACCCCGGTTCAGGATGATCGTTTTTAACTCTGCCTAAGAGTGACAGCCACATGCCATATAATAAACTCCTGAGGGTTAACATTTCAGCACACCAGCCGCTGATATTGACCTGGCTATCAGCAACATCGTTAAAAAAATATTTATTTCAGCTGTTTTGCACTCATTGCCGATGAATTTCCTTCACTCATTTCCTTTGTGTGTCAATGATTCGTTACTTTGGTTTGCATTTGATTCACATACATGCATTCATTCTCTTCCTTATACTTCTAGACTTTAGCAAGAATTGGGCAAATGCTTAGCTAAAGAAACATTCCCACCTCCAGTCGAAATCAACTGGGATCTTATTCCTTCCTTCCTCCCTTCCTCCCTTCCTCCCTTCCTCCCTTCCTCCCTTCCACCCTTCCTCCCTTCCTCCCTTCCTCCCTCCCTCCCTTCGTCTCTTCCTCCCTTCCTCCCTCCCTCCCTTCTTTCCTTCCTTCCTTCCTTCCTTCGTTTCTTCCTTTCTTTCTTTCCTTTTCTTTCTTTCCTTCTTTATTTCTTTCCTTCTTTCTTTCCCGTTACCTGTAATAAGAAATAAACTCATATTGTATTTCATTCGATATGTCGATATACATATTTCATTGAAAACAAACGTTTGAGTTTCACTGAATAAAAGACATTATTTTTAGAAGTAGGATCATGTGTGTCCGAAATATATCAAACTTGGTATAACTTTTAGAATATTTCAAGAATGCATCACAAAGATTTTCAAGGAAATCCCCCACTTTGAGCTACCCTTGATGTGGGAATGTTTCACCATCTGTTATTTTCCAATGAATTTGTTTGCGATGTCACATGTTTAATTTATTTTGCATGGCAAATAAAATGCACGTGTTGAATTTTCTACAACAACCTGTGAGGTACACTTCATTCTAAATGGATTTTATGCAATTTGCAAACCGCAACATAGAGATTGTGTCTTACTGTGCAAAACCTTTATTTAAAGCACACAGTTTTTCAGAGACATACTTGTGGCATTGATTACTTCCAAAGTACTATTGTTTTTGGATAGAATGTAATACTTCAAGCATTAACTTCCTTTTCGTATATTCTTGTGGCCCTCCAGACAAATTTTAGTCATCAATTCATCTCGTTGATCAACCATAGGCCCGCCTGTCTAGCGTGTATGCTAAGGTGTCTGCCTCAGGTTCTAGTGGTCCCGATTTCTAATCTCGGATAGGGTGAGTTACCTGGATAAGCTTCTTTCCGGGGTTTTGCCTTAACCTGAAAGACGAATGTCGGATAAATCTAAGCTCTGTGGCCACTGAGAGAATAATAGTATTATTTCTCCTATTTCATTCATTGTCAGGCATGACTTAATGTTGGAGGACGTAAATTAAGAGAAAATCAACTGCATAAAAATCTGTCAATTGTTTTAGCCTGCTGTATTCTTCGGATACCTACACCAAAGTGTGTATAATGAAATAATTTGTTCAAACTCTTATCTCGGTTAACAAGAAGTGCAAAGAAGAATCAACTTTGGCAAGAACTAAAGGTGTGAGTAGTCAAAATCATGTGAATTTAACAAACATTATTTTTGAGCGTATGTATACTGTGTTTTTCAAACATGATTCTATTCTTTTTGTTCATGGAACTGCTGCTAACAACAATGAACTTGTCTGTTGATTGAATTATTATTGCTCTGTCTTTTCTTGAAAATGTTGAACTTGTACCATGATGTTAAATTATGGCTGCATTTTTAAGCTGCAGCAAACGCTAGGATATTGTTTTAAACACTTCCATTAAAGAGACGATTACATAATGAGTAAGGTAGGTCATGAGGTTCGTGTCATCTTAGAAGTTATCTTCCCATGACGGTGGAATCTTCTCACGTCTTGCAATGGCTCGTACATCATGTTAAAACATTTATCCAACACATTTGTATGCATTATATATGTATTTGTATTTATGGAAAGTACGTCCCTAATTAGGTAAGCAATCTTATTCAGTTAGGCGTGGGTGTTAGAGCAATAAGCGCATTCTCTGATAAATGAGATGGAGTTGGCACCAACTTATTCAAAACCAGATATCACTTGTGAAATCGGTTTTTAAAAACAGTAGCTTACATTTTTGATGATTTTTATCTTAAAAAGGACTAATAAATATAATATCTGTCATAAAAATGCATACACACAATTATGCTTTATGTAAAGAACGCATCCTGACTACAGGCCCGATGTCCTTATGTCCGATGTTCAGGACTATTCTGTAACTTCGTTCTTAAAAGGCGGCTACATTTATTTGTTAAGCTTAAAGAACCACTCTTAACAAGTGTGCCACTATTTAGCATTCTGTAACTCTTTTGTTATCGCGGTTTGTTAGACAACTGTTGTGACTAGTCGGAAATTGCTGCTCTCTGTGCAGTGTTGTCACCAAAGCCAGAATGCCAATAATTGAACGATTTTGTAAGTTTTCCTTGCCGTGGTGGAAAGGAATGGTACTGTGAAAACTTAAACGAAACATATAAAGTATATTTGGATTTTTAATTGGCACGGATTGCTTGGTACAATAAGTGATCTCAAAGAACCTTTTTATGGGAGAAACTCGCCCAATAGTTGAACAGATGCGGTAGTTATTTGTAAATTGTATTTCAATCTTAGGTTAGGAAGGACAGACAAATATTATCTACTGAGCAGTTGTTTGCTGTACCAGATATTTCGGTAAAGTAGTTCGAGATTAGCTTGTGGTATAGAAGTTTCGGGTATAGACAGAAGTCGGAAAATAATGAATAGGATACTAATGGATTTTGTAAACATATTCTGAGAATTCCACAGAGCAGCAAATTGTGCGAAATGGAGAGGGTAAGTGTAAGAGGGTAGATAATAATGAGATAGTTCTTTAGTATTGCTTCAGAAATTAAAATATCCCCGAGGATTCTTCGTTGAAAGAATGTTTAGAATTCCACGTGTCTAGGTCAGGAATTCACAAAGTAGGGAAAGCATTAACCAGAAATGGAATAGGTAATGTGTGGCTGAGAACAGAGGAATTGGAGAGAGGTTACGAGAAACTAGCTAGATCTAGGTTTGAGGATGTATGTACATAATTACCGCACTGCACAAGCGAAAAGAGGTCATTCAAGTTTTATCAGGAGGTAAGAGACGATAATAGAAGGGAGAAGTATATTAGAATAAGTAATAAACAAGAGAGACAGGGATTAGTATAACTTTTAGGAATATAGATCTCGAGGGGTATTAGGAGAAATTGGGAATACATAAATTGTTCTAGAATGAAGACAATTGAATTTAGTTTAATGTTGAGTTTAGGTTTATACTGTGGCAATAAAATATTTTTATTGTTTTATTTTATTTTGTGTGGTCACTAGAACTGTGACCGGGCCTCAGACGATGTGTTAAACTTAGTACAAATAAGTGTTAAATATTAATATATATTTTAGTTAATTGATGGAAATTAATCATTTCTTCACACTAGCCGTATATAGGCTAAGGGTTTTTGATGAATAGAGTCAACGTGCCATGGCCGGCATTTGAATCACGGATCTCCTGGTTTCCGTTCAGTTGCCCATGGTAGCTAAATGGGTTAGAGCGACTGGCTGGAAACCAGGAGATCCGTGGTACAAATCCCGGCCATGGCATTGAATTTTTCTATCCATTAATATATATTTCTACGCACACAGCCTTTGTTTCTAAAAATTCTTTTTGATACCTACAGGAAGCTTCAAAGTATAGTAATTACGGTGAAAGCTTGAATTTGTTATCAAAGTTTTTAGTTGAATGCAAGCTTCATATAGTTCTTAAGTAGGTACGTGATAAAGTGAAAATATTTTAGTTTCATAAAATAGATAGAAAAGAAAGCAAGAAAGAAATTAAATTACGTACGTGGTGCGTAAGCATAATATCACGCACTTTTATGGCATATAGTGAAGATTAACGATTTCAGCAAAAATATTTTTGTACAATTCGAAAGTTGACTAGTCACAAACAAATGTAAATTACATTATTTTCGACGGTGGAATTCCCAGTTATTAAAGCTGAGAAGTTATGCCATTGAAAAGTAACTGAATGCGCTAACTTCTCAGCCTATATGAATAGTTACCATATGACAGACTGAATGGCCTGGCTCCGAAAGAGGTGCATTAGCTTTCCCGGTTGTCTACCTGTCGCGGCGAACTTGATTTTCAGTTGTGTTCACAGATGACGACCGTTATGCAGAACTCAATCTTCACCTCGATTGTGTGTAGAAGCTGAGTAATTTGTCATATTTGTCTAATAAATCTAATTTATATCTACTTTAAATGTAAAACATTTGAAAAATGACACAAAAATTGAACTTCCTTTTTGAATTTGTTATTTAATTAACTTTGTTTCTATCATTTGTTGGAATAGAATTGATTCAAACATCCTTTGCAAAGCAAAAAAAGTCTGATATTTTGTATTCATAATACTCTCTCTCTCTACAGACTGTTCTAGAAACAATTCCTATAAAAGTAATTCTACTTGGTTCACAATAATCAGGATAAAAAATTTTCAGAAATGATTTTATTACTTCCTTGTAGCTATGTACAGAGGGATATATTTGCTTGGTGAAAATCTTTTAAACTCTAGCGATGGATATGATGTACTCTACAATGGATTTGAAATTCGGATCTCTTTGCATGATCTCGATAGAGAGACAGAGGGGGAAGAAAATAGCGAAAAGTATTTTATAAATGTATACGTACTTAACAGTTCAAACCAATAACAAAAATATCTCAAAATATCTCAAATATGACAGAGGTAGAAAATTAACAAAGTCTTTATTTTACTGTAGTAAGTTTTCACCTATCTCTTAGGATTTACAAGTTCTACAAAATTAATTACAAATGAAGATGTACTCACAGGATATTCGCAGAAAATCTAAGATGTATGAACACTGTTTTAAACAGGTGATGCTTTTAATTATACGCTTTAAGCCACCTTTAGAAAAAATTAAATATCGAAAAATGTGCCCTGAAATAGGGCATTTGGGGTGGAGGAGTTTGTTGGTAATCCTTATTTCGTACTCCTAAAAGAAACTCGCCTTAAATACCGGGTTTAGTATTTATCCAAGGTTTGTTTCTCAGCCATACTGATTACACATAAATATATGCAGACCTCTAGTCAGTTTTGTAAAATTTCTTTTTATATAGGGTGCCCCAAACATGCGTCTCTGGTGAAATCTTGCATTTTTTTCGGATGAGCACTGTTCCACAAGAAATCGTTCAAGGTCCTTGATGTTTTACTCAAGGATTTGATGGGAAATAATCAAATTATGGGAGTTGGGTTCTGGTTCTTTACGACAACTTCCGACAGACGATTTCAATGATTCTAAAATTAATACCTGTAGATGAGATAAATCTTTCCTGTGAAAACAATAGACAGTTATTTGGCGAAAGTTTATGAACATTAATTTAAAGGAAAATAATGAGAGTTCTTTTGAGGAATGACTTCACAAGATTCTTAGATAACGGAGAGACACGATATTAATTTAACTGGATATATAAAGTTGCCATCAGTTTTCCAGTTGATTTCTTCAGATAAATAATTGATTCAAGCATTACATCCAGCCATTTCTAAACATTACATCAAGGAAAACAGGGCCATCCAGATATTCAAACTATAAAATGTCTATTACATAAACGCCACAATATTGCGTCACTAAATACAAATCTATTGGCACTGTAGTGGATGCGAATTTCCCAACAGAATTAACTCAATCACCCTGGATTGTCAGCCTATCGTTTGCATTTGAAAGTTTGATTGTATCTAACGCTCCTGCGCAACAAAACCCACCAAGACTGTGTAAATGGTATATGACTTTGAGTAAACAAAGTGCTACAACATTTTACACAAGCCAGAATCTTGACTGGAAAAGGTGAAGCAGTATTTATTCCAAGGATCTCACTATTTCAAATGATATGCCTCTCTCTTTCAAAAGACTGCAACTTCCATTCTTTGGCTTTGTGCTTCATCATCAAGTCTTAACAGCAATCTATTAATAAGTGTAGGATAAATCTTTACAATTTCTGTTTCCCCAATGGAAAACTTTTCATTGCAGGTTTACCAGATAAATGTCATCGAAACTCTTATTCATCTTTGTTCCTGGTGGAAGAATAAAACATAATTCACCAAAAAGTTCTCCAGTAAAATTCTGTTAAAAGGAACAGAACTGCAGCGTAAGTTTTTCATCCAGAAGATAGAATGAGCATATTATAACATTAGCAATGTTATAACTGAATATGCAACGTTTCATTTTCATATTCATAATCAAACATAAGTTGTATGTATATAATATGTATATACTAGTATGTGGCTTAAAATGTGAAATTATACTTCATTTCAGAAAAGTAATTATTTAACTTTATGTAATCCATTCTAAAGCTTGTAAAATTGTCTATATTTGTAGTAGATGGAACATTGCCATCATAAAATAATTACTTGCGTTTTCACTGCCTCGGAAAATAACAGATGAACAGACCATTAGTTCATAATTCAATAATTCTTTAGTGGCACATACCGTTAAAACTGATACGTAAAGATCAAGTTTCTCTGCTTATTCTTTGGAAATATAAATCTTGTATTGTTCGCTAAGTATAATTTGTATAGAAGTACACAGAACATTTGATTATGTTTTCTCTTGATAAATGTCTAAAACGATTATGTTCTATGTGTTTACGTATCATGTACATCATTATTTCGTATACCTAAATTATTATTCAGCTCATACAATGTAGTTGATCTCCTCTGTGACGTCGAACATTGAGTATTAAACAAGTAAACTTTGGCCATTTATATTTGTTTTGAATTTCTCCCTTCTTCTTACTGGTTTTGTGTATTTTGATTTCTCAGAATAAAAACGTTTATATTGGCGTTCATTAAATGACTATTATTTCTTCCCAGTGAGAGTGTGTATTAAAGTTAAATTTTTACAACTGTAGTACTTGGATTATCCATCAGTGCTTTGGTATAGGAACTTCTCAGTGTTTCATATTTATAATGTCTTGAAAGTTTTGATTAACTCTAAGTGCATTATACGAGGGTTAGTCAAATGAAAACTTTAATTTGTAATAACAAATTGAAATTTCGCGCCGTTACCCTGTAAGTTGGTAAGCGTGCTAGAAACAGCGTGCAGAATGGCCTGTAAGTGGCAGCATAGTGCAGATGCACACATATCGTCGAAGTATAAGTATAAAAATGGCCGCCCCACTTGCGAGTTGCACCAGGGAAGAACAGCGTTCTGTTATTCGCTTTTTGCGTAGTGAAGGTGTAAAACCTATTGTAATTCATCGACGAATGAAGGTTATGTGCGGTGACGCATGTTTGTCACAGCAGCAAGTCTACGAATGGAGTAGGGACTTCGCAAATGGTGTGACTTCAGTGGAAGGTGCTCCACGTCCAGGTCAGGCACAAAGAGTTGTGACTCCACAGAACATTGCAGCAGTTTAAACCATAGTGAAGGAAAACCGCCGAGTTCAGCACACCGCATTGTGCATGATGTACTCCAGTTTCACAAAGTGTCTGCGAGATTGGTGCCACGGCAGCTGTCTCCTGTAATGAGAGAACGACGTGTTGATGCTTGTGAAGAACTTCTTCGACGCTTTGAACGGAAAGTTGATGGCTTCCTTGCAAGAATCGTTACTGGGGACGAAACCTGGGTTTACTTCTACCAACCGGAAACGAAGAGAGCGAGCAAGGAATGGCGCCATCACTCATCACCAAAACCAAAGAAGTTCCGAACAGAACCATCAGCAGGGAAGGTATGCTGACTCTCTTTTGGGACAAAAAGGTGTCATTTTGGAGCATTACATGCCTAGAGGGACCACTGTCACCAATGCATCATACACAGATCTCCTAAAAATCATCTGCGGCCTGCAATCAAATCAAACCGACGTGGACTGCTGTCAGCAGGTGTCTTTTGCAACATGCCAATACAAGGTCCCACACTGCCCATTCAACAGTTGCAACAATCACAGACCTGCATTTTGAGTGTCTTCCTCGTCCACCATACTCACCAGACCATGGCGCAAGTGATTTTTATATGTTTGGATCATTCAAAGCTGCAATGGGAGGAACGAAGTTCTGTTCCGATAAAGAGGTACGCCATGTGGTCACGAGTGATTGCGCGGACTACCAAAATAATTTTTTCTAAAGGCATTTATGCACCTTGTAAGCGCTGGAGGACTTGCATTTAGCGTGGGGGATATAACGCTTTGTACCACTTCTGTACAAGAAATTATATTTAAAAAAATTAAGGTTTTCAGTTAAATCATCCTCGTATTTCTAAAGTATAGGTGCAATACTTGTAAAGAAACGCTAGGTTTTGGGCAGGTGCAAATTTTTCAGAAATAAACCTTCAACCTGTACAATTCAGGTATATAAGCCATGATAATGATGTAATAATAATGATGATAATAATGATGATGATGATAGTAATGATAATAATAATAATAATGATAATGATGATGATGATGATGATGATGATAATAATAATAATAATAATAATAATAATAATAATAATAATAATAATAATAATAATAATAATAATAATAATAATAATAATAATAATAATAATAATAATAATAATAATAATAATAATAATAATAATAATAATAATAATAATAATAATAATAATAATAATAATAATAATAATAATAATAATAATAATAATAATAATAACAATAACAATAACAATAACAATAACAACAATAATAATAATAATAATAATAATAATAATAATAATAATAATAATAATAATAATAATAATAATAATAATAATAATAATAATAATAATAATAATAATAATAATAATAATAATAATAATAATAATAATAATAATAATAATAATAATAATAATAATAATAATAATAATAATAATAATAATAATAATAATAATAATAATAATAATAATAATAATAATAATAATAATAATAATAATAATAATAATAAAACACTCATGTATAAATGTGCGTTATAGTGTAATTTTAACTGTTATAGAAAAAGAAATACGATGAATAGTTTTATCCATCGTCTCTGTCTTGCAATGTTAACTTGATTTGGAGTTCCGCCAATGTGGCCAGTATCAAAAGTGGTTCTTCTGGTTGGAATGGATGATGATGAATTCCTGGTGTGCAAGCACCTTGCAATATGCTAGAGGGCATTCGGGGATTATTTCTTTATTTGTAGAGTAAGTGAATGGCGCTAGTCGCACAGAGACAAGTGATTTGTCTCGAGGCAATTACGTCTGGTTACTATAATAACAGATATTTCCTGGAGTTCTCTCAGTAGAAAGTGGACTCTTGCTTTCACCTGTTGTGGCACCTCACCGTTACCTGTCCATTTGTCGCACAGGGCGCCTACCTCTTTTGGAAAGAGAAAGAAAACATTGTTATTGTGCAAATGGTTCGACACTTCTATTTTCTCTGAATCAGTAGCACCCTTCTTCTGGTAGAACTGTTACTAATTATCTAAATATTCCAACTAAAGTAGTTTAGCTTAAATTGTGATGAAGTTACGATGTTACGGACTCTAGCAATAGAGGATTTCTGCATCAAAAATTGATAAGAGGAAGTATATCAGTCACTGTTTTCGTGCAGTTTTTTGACGGAGCAATTTAAATCCCTCAGAACTTAATGTATGTCGACTCGAAGGGATATCTATTATACGATACTTGCTTCCATAAACACAAACAAGTTTAAAATACAATTACATTTTAGTACATGAATGCTTATTGCAACAGAAAAATTATTTAAACAAAACAAATTTAATATCCCACATTTTAAAAAAAAATAATTTCCCAAAGCCCCCTGAGGATTTATAGCTCCATAAAAATGCTTAATCCCATACAGATTGAAAAGTAGTGATTACGAACTTTTATAGCAATGAAAATAGCTATAATATTTACAGCAAAAACATACAATAGATAACCATGCATGAATACTTCACCAGAGTCACTATCATTTTACTGCACTGCAAAAGATATAACTGTTGTGAGCTTTTTCAACAATTGCTCTCTATAAGCTTTAGTTGAACACATTTTTATAATATATATGCTAAATTTCTTAGAATATAAAAACAACGTTAAGTTTTTGGCATTAAATGTACATAAGTGACCGTTATATAACACTTCAGCTAACAGAAGACAAATTTAAAGGTGACATTTAGCAGTGTTACTTGTATTATTTCTTTAATAGTTATTTATAAAATATTGCAGATGTTTATGTAATTAAAGAACATCATATACTCAAAATAATTTACTCTAATTCTAGAGGTATGCCATGAAATTATTGGACTGAAAACCTCTCAAAGAATATTTTGAGTTATTTCCGTTTTACTTATGCTTTGGTCACGTTCTTTAGCAAGATATGGTAATTTTTGGATACTGCTAACATTAGAAATCAGTCAACCATATTGTATATTGACTGGATAATCACATATTATGTGAATCTTCTACAAATTTTGCCTTAGTTGCGGAATCTTATTTAATTGTAGATGTTAAGGGTTTCGTCTTATTATGAAAATTATGTAACTTTTATTTTACTAAATAGCAATGGAACTAATACGAAGGCACAAAGTTGTAATGTTTAACTTACTGTAATTAACTAAAGAATTACTCGAATTTTCTAAATACCCATTAATAAGAATATAAAATGCTGTAAGGAATTACAATTATAAGGTTTAAAGGGGAATTCACAATAAAAACGCCCTTAATTGTTGTACAGTTGATAGTAAATGGTGGGATATGAATGTAATTAATTAACTGATTCGCTACTGGAGTTTAAAAAACTAACCGTACAACGTCGAATTTGTAGCTAATAATTGAAATAATTTTGAAACGCCTTTCAGATTCTTTTAAATGTACTTTCATTGTTTTTTACGAAATATCCGATAAATATTTTGATTTTGAGGAAGTGCTAGAAATATATTTATTCCTCTTGTTCTGTAGATAATTTGAGTTATTTTATCCATTAAATTGGCAAATATAAAGTAAGTACGAAATCATAAACAACCAAATGACATTCTAAAAAGATATAATTTTGTCAGAAGTCGCTCGAGCCAACTACATTAAAATAAATTTAATTGCACCTAATGTTTATTTTTCTATTTTCTCACTAATGAAGAACTAATACAATAAGTCCATCGTGTAAATTTCAGAGGATACTGAAGGAGAAAGAACAAAAACACTTGTTTTTCTTTTATGGCTTTCTGTGCAATAGCCTTAAATTTAACAACAATCAACTCTGCAGCAATGATTCAAATCAGTGGCGGCTACATCCTTCATTAGCTGCAGTCGTTGCTACCCCACTTCCATCCAGAGGGTATCGACTCATATCTAACTTTAGTCAATCCGAATATCAGAAAGAAGGTTTGATTCCGTTTGTGCCCGAAAGAACATTTGCTGCATATCTAGTGCCTGTCCCTATGGACACTGTTCATTTATAGCAATGTCTGCATGGGCTAGGTTAATCTGTAGCATAGCTGAAATGATAGGGAAGACCCGTGCCATCGGTAGTGCGTTGTTGAATGTGAAATTGCAGTAGGAACGCGACTGAAACATAATTGTAAATACGAATTCAATCCAGAATATTGGTTCGAATCTAGATTTATTGAAGTTTAGGAAGCTTCACTATAGTTGAGCAACATATATCTGCGTAGGTAGTTAATATTAGGAAATATTAAATACTTCTTGTGTAACAAACTTGTTTCTTCCTTCCTATATTTTACTCAGCCTTAGTTCATAAGGTTAATGTGAAGCTGCCATTTGATTCACTATTTTATGAATAGTGTACTTTCTTCTAACGTGCTGTGGCATTTCAAAAGGCGTGTGGGTTTTCCATTGTTTACTCTTCAGGATTTTAAAACCTGGCATCGTCATCATGAGGTAATGACAGGCAGAAAAATCGAAGTGTAATGCTATACTTACTTAATTCAACATTAAGTTCATAAATGTCATATCTTATATTTACATTTACTTGTTTTCTACCCCAATACTGACTGCCAACGAAAGTTATGAAGGTCAATTAAGAATGCTTGCTGCTATTGAGGAAAAATCAAGCTTTTTAATTTTAAGTATTTAGGGTTATTTTTCGTGTATCAAATGTGTACAGAGGCTCAGAAACTCGAACAACAGCAACAGAAAAAAACAAAATTACTGCTGCGTGAATTATAACCTGAAGGAAAGCAGGAAAGCTTAAAATTATGGACGTTTTATTTGTGAAGTATTAGAATGCTGGAGGCGTGCACACCCCACGCCATATTTAGAGTGGAGCTGAAAGGTTAGTTGTGGTGGCGGCTACACACGCGAACTGTTTCCGCATTGCTGTTCTTGATTGACTTAAATGAAAGTTGTACACGAACACCCTTTTTCTGGCGTATGAAAAGGTCTTTAGAGTACTTCTGAACTTTCTGTAACTTTTAATATCGCATGTTGCCTTTGAGGTTTTCTTGATTATGTGCCACTGTGTCTTTAGGAGCTATACAGCAAGTAAACGTACAGTAATACTCATAGATGGCTAGAATGTGCCTAAAAGATATTAAACATGTTTTCTTAAGATGCCGATTCGATTGAACCCAGCCTGAAATACTTATAAAACTAAATTGTAGCTCTGTGGTAGTAGGGAGAGTCTATTTAATCAAATTCATTCTTCTCAACACCGTGCTTGGGATTCGCGACTTGTTTAAGATATACAGAGAGAGAGAGAGAGAGAGAGAGAGAGAGAGAGAGAGAGAGAGAGAGAGAGAGAGAGAGAGAGAGAGAGAGAGAGAGAGAGAGAGAGAGAGAGAGAGAGAGAGAGAGAGAGAGAGAGAGAGAGAGAGAGAGAGAGAGAGAGAGAGAGAGAGAGAGAGAGAGAGAGAGAGAGAGAGAGAGAGAGAGAGAGAGAGAGAGAGAGAGAGAGAGAGAGAGAGAGAGAGAGAGAGAGAGAGACAGTGACGTGCAGAAACCAATTAAAACTACTAGAGTTATATTTTCCTGAGGGTGACCATAAGAAGTCAAACAAAGGGCAATCGTGGCAAAGGAGGCTTTCTAACACAAAAATAAATTATTTTTGTGGACATTGAATGAAAAGATTGATGGTGGTCTTTGTCTATAGTATCTTACAGTGCTGATATTTCAATGGCACGACCAAGTGACGAAATACAAATGAACGCATTCAAGTGTGGAAATGGTGGAGAATATGCAGTGGAAATAAAGTAATGAATCTATTTTACAAAGAGTGGAAAAGCAATGGTGAAACCGTTCAGAATAATATATTAACCGGGGCACTCAATGACAAGACATTGCTCATTTACGTTACACTAAAAGGAATGGAGTAATGGTATTTCAGAATTTCAATATTTTCAGAAAATCCAATAAAATATTTCAGATGGTGAACAATATTAAGATACGTTCTCCTTATACAGAGGCAAAAACAGCAAAAAGAAGGAATAATAGAGGACAACGGGTAATATGAAGAATCGCTCTTAGAGAGTTCATTTAATGTGCTCTAATAAAACCAAAACCAGGAGATACCTTGGAGTTGTCATACAACAAAACTATTCTAGTATCACCTCTCTGTGTACACTGCAACAAATTAGAAACCACCGATGCTTAGTATGACAAACAAAACGAATGAAGAGAACAAGACATAAGAAGAATAGATCTAGGTCATCTTTTTTCAAGTTTATTAACACATAAACACTTAACTAAAGTCATAGGCAATGATGCTTTCCTGTCTTTCTTATTGGCTTGAGCCTTGTTCAGATATACCCATTAATCTTGTAACAAACTTCCTGTTTACCAGGTCATCGAAACTCCTCAACGTTTACCCGATAAGGCATTTAACCACATTATTATTATTATTATTATTATTATTATTATTATTATTATTATTATTATTATTATTATTATTATTATTATTATTATTATTATTATTATTATTATTATTATTATTATTATTATTATTATTATTATTATTATTATTATTATTATTATTATTATTATTATTATTATTATTATTATTATTATTATTATTATTATTATTATTATTATTATTATTATTATTATTATTATTATTATTATTATTATTATTATTATTATTATTATTATTATTATTATTATTATTATTATTATTATTATTATTATTATTATTATTATTATTATTATTATTATTATTATTATTATTATTATTATTATTATTATTATTATTATTATTATTATTATTATTATTATTATTATTATTATTATTATTATTATTATTATTATTATTATTATTATTATTATTATTATTATTATTATTATTATTATTATTATTATTATTATTATTATTATTATTATTATTATTATTATTATTATTATTATTATTATTATTATTATTATTATTATTATTATTATTATTATTATTATTATTATTATTATTATTATTATTATTATTATTATTATTATTATTATTATTATTATTATTATTATTGTTATTTCTATTTTGTAATTTTACGTCCTCCAACGTTAAGTCATATCGGACGGTGAATGAAAGGGGTGAAATGATGCTCAAATGTGTCCACTCTTTGTCCACTTTACAGGCAGCCATTGTGGTGCCATCACAGTTGAATAGCAGTGTCAAGACAGTATAAAGTGAAGCCATAACACAATGAAGCGAACGTGTTCCTTAACAACCATTTGAACGGGGTAGAACTGTTGGTCTGCATGAAGCTGGATGGTCCTGTCGACTTACTGCAGCACATTTAGGGCACAATGTGTCGATGGTGCTTTCAGCAATGATCTTTGGAACATTCACTCCGGTAGACCAGGTTTTGAGAGGCCACGTTGTACAAACGCTAATGTGGACTGACGCATTGTACGGCTTCATTGGGTGCCCAAAGAGCAACCAGGAAAGCGATCTGCGCAGACATAGCACCTTCTGTGTCAGCACGGACTATTGGAAACCGTCTTCTTGCAGCAGGTCTTCAAATCACGAGTACTTTTAGCTATGGTACCTCTTACACCAAAACATCTCTGTGTCGAGAAGGAGTTAATTGGACTACAGAATGGGTTCTGTTGTCCTCAGTGATGAGAATAGGTTCTATCTGTACACTAGTGATGGTAGGTAAGCGTACGACGAAGAGCTGTTGAGCGAACTCATCCAGGGTGCATTCGCCCACGACGCAAATGCCTGCCTCCTCATATAGTGTGGGCTCCATTACTTAGAGCTCACGCTCGACTTTGATGTTTGTGTAGAGATATGAAACCAGTGCGAGATATATACAGCAGGTAATTCTGTGTTACTACCATTTCTTCAGCAGGAAGAAGCGACATGTCGCTTTCAATAGGATAACGCCATACACTTGCTGCAATGCAAGTTACTCTTCATGGTATAGGACAACTGTCCTCTCCAGCAAGATCCGCTGACCTTTCTCCCATTGAGCATACATGATAGGAAAGGTACTGACTGACTGGATTTTCACGGCCAGCCACAACCATTGCTGGACTACGACAAAAGGTGCAGGATGCTTCGGATAGTGTATCGCAGAATGTCATTCGTTCCCGTACTATCGTCTGCCTACATGAATAAATGCTTGTATTGCTGCCTAAGAAGATATAGCAAATACCAATACATTTGTTTGGACATAGATCCTTGTGGCATGTGTGCTTCATTTGTGACAATTTTATTATCGTATGATACTATCATAAAGTATTGCCTTTCACTTAACTCTCCATTAAAGTTAAGCAATCCTTAACGGCGTTGCATTTTTTTTCTGCCAGTCTATTTAAAAGTAGATCAAACAAAGTTTAATAAACGTTTTACTTATGCAGCACTTTCGTAGCCATGGTCGCTAAAGCGTATGTCTATAGTTTTCTGCCTCGTACAGGGTCGCGGGTTCGAGGCCCGCCTCGGGCATGGATGTTTATGTGTATAGTGAATATTTGTGAAATTAGGAAAATAGATAAGAAAATAAACGGAAATAATGAAAAATCAGTTAAATAAGGAAAAAAAGAAATATATATTATTTTTATAGAAAATAAAAAAATACTGGCAATTTTAGTGCTGTACACGCCGTTTCAAATAAACTCGCCAATAGGACGACGATAGTCTGCATTGATAAAGAAATGTTGCAATGGATCTTCTTAACCTTCATTTTATTCTGGCTTTTCCACTTTGTTTATAGTCAGCCCTTATCCTTTGTTCAGTTTAGGTGGCAACAGTTCGCTTATAAATAATGAAATCAAGAGAACTAAAATGTCTCTGAAACTGGTGTCCGAGAAATCTTAATACATCACTTCAATTTAATTGTGACCTGCCAGGAAATAGGTGAATATTTTTCTGTGTTGTAAAATTCTTAATCGCATACCTTTTTATTGGGATAAAATCAAGAATCATGACTTGAAAAGAAAAAAAATCTTTGAAAGAAACACTTTTAAAATGATATTTTAATTGGAGAGTAAATTACAAAATAAATTTTATATAAATTTAAGTTTAAAATAAACTGCAGAAATATAGACAGGGCTATAATGAAGGAAGAAGCTATGAAAAACTGTTCATGTTTTTCTTAAGGTAGTTTTGAAATAGAAATAAAACTAAATGAGCTACACATAAATAAAGTAGTGTTTGAACATTAGTAGCATATGTTTTAGACAAATGCATTGAATATTTGTGAACTGTTTGTGAAACTTCACTGTACTTGCACCAATGTTGAAAGTGTATTCATAACTAGTTGTACACATATATCTTGTGAAATAGCTACACTGATTGGTGCTATTTAAATGTGTCGCTCCAGAAAAAGACAAATAGAAGACGTTGGTGGACGCCGTATTTCTCCAAAGTGATCCAGAATATACTGAAAATTTTCAAAAGAATTTACTTCAAACGACGCTCTGGTTTTTAAGAATTTATCAGAATGACTTCAAGTGATATCGAAGTACTAATTCAAATGATAAATCTTAAAACCTTCATTTTGAATATAGAATGGCAATATTTGTAATACTTAAATAAGTCTCAGATTCTTCTTATGCAAGCTTGCTCTTTTTACAGCATTACAAGGGGTTAGGCAATGACAATCAGTGGAACGAAAGGATATTTGAGAAAATAAGTTTAGGAAGGAAATATTCCAAGCTTTTTTATTTATTTATTTATTTATTTATTTATTTATTTATTTATTTATTTATTTATTTATTTATTTATTATTTATTTATTTATTTATTGTTTTTGTAATTTACGTCCTCCAACATTAAGTCATATCGGACGGTGAATGAATTGGTGAAATGATGCTCAAATGAGTCCAGGGTCCATGGAGCTTAGAGTTACCCGACATCCGTCTTGAAAGATAAGTGAAAACCCCGGAAAAATCCCTATCCAGGTAACTCACCCTGGATGAGATTCGAACTCGGGACCTCTTGAACGTGAGGCAGACACGCTACCATCTACGCTACCGAGGCGGGCATATTCCAAGTTTAAAACACTTTCCAGAAGTGCACCTTTCAATTCCAAAGGATCCCAGAACAGAAGAACCACTGAGAATGTCCAAAGATTTCGTTCACGTCAAGGTTTATATTTGAGTGTTTGAATTATTTCCTCCATATCAATTGTGCAAAATTCATTTTTTCTGACAGGTGTTTGATTGCTTCAGTTTTCTTTGTTTTGTCATGTCATACTCTTACAATTCTCATTGTGACTTTTACACAAGTGTGTAGGAGATTTTTTTTTTTAAATTACTTCCTTCAACGTTTAGTCATATCGGACGATGAATGAAATGGGTGAAATGATGCTCCAATGAGTCCATAGCGCTTAGAGTTACCCGACATTCGTCTTTCAGGATAAGGGAAAACCCTGAAAAAACCTTATCCAGGTATCTCACCCTGACCTAGATTCGAATTCGGGACTTCTTGAACGTGAGGCAGACACGCTACCATCTGCGCTACCGAGGTGGGCAGGAGAATGTATGTCCTCAATCAGTAACTTCTTACAGTCCACATTTTCCAAAAAGTTTGTCTTTTTTTATTGTTACTTTTATTTTCGACCTTTTATATTTAGAGCAATGAACTGACTTATATACGTACTTCTTTCATTGGGTTTTATAGTGTAAATTAGATGCACACAAACACACACACACACACACACACACACACACACACACACACACACACACACACACACACACACACACACACACTTCTCTCTCTCTCTCTCGCTCTCTCTCTCTCTCTCTCTCTCTCTCTCTCTCTCTCTCTCTCTCTCTCTCTCTCTCTCTCTCTTTTGGCACACTTCCATACTCTGGAGAGCATAGGGAATAATCTTGGCTAGAGAAAAACTGCCACTCAGAGCCGGGAATCGAAACCCCTATTACGGCAGGTAGATGCTCTCCCGACTGGGATTATCGAACTGTTTACTGATTTTATCAACTAAATGAATGCAATCACCTAACGCAGTACTGAAGTGCATTTGCACTCAAAACATGTTCAGACGTGTGTGTTGTTAGTGCTATTGCATTTGTTTTCCATGATGTAATATGTGCTTCCAACCAGATTTTAAACACTTTAGATACATTGGTTTGTTTGTTTGTGGTCGATTGTATGCATGGCAAATATGAATAGTGCCTTAGGCATTTCAGCAATAGTTTAGAGAGTATAACTAAGAATATAAAGAATCCCGTAGAACCCTGGAATATTGTTTCGATAAATGTAAACAGCTTTTTGTTTGTTATGTTCCCGTCCTAAAGCATGTGAGTTTATGTACATTACATCCTTTAAATATCAACAGCTTCTCAAATTTGAAGAATTCTTCATTATTCCTCCAATTTCACTTAAACCGGAACAAGCATTTGTTCATATGCTAATGTCTGCCAGAATTTAATTCAAACAAAATTGCTTATCAAGATGCCGAAGATGAACGAAATCTAACCAAGAATTTATAGTTATGTAACAGAATGTTTGGTTTATACTTGAATTGTTCTTCATTCCCGACCTGTACTGGATCTTGGGATCAGCTTAGAGATTGATGGGAAACAATTGATGCGAAACGGGCTTAAGTACATTCCATTATGCCCTTTAAATCATTCGTCCTGGAGAATAACAAAATAAAAGAAAGGGAAACGGAAGGCATAACTCCATGTAAAACGTTCCTGCAAGAGATAACGGTTGGAACAAGACCAACTTGTCCATTTTGTTATTATAATTTGGATATTTCAAAGTATAAACCGAAAAAGGTTGAAACGGGACAACTCGAACGCTAATACTACATAAATATTTATGTATGTTCAAAGCAGTGACGTAAATCGTGTATTTTCAAAAGACTTGTCGAATCAAGATTTATATCATCGTATTCGCTTAGAATTGAACTCTTGAAACACGTTACGCAAACAGAGAGCAAGTTGAGCGCTGCTTTGTTTTTCTTAATGTCCTTGCGTCAGTATGTTAAAATTAAAGTACTAAAATGTGGTGTAAACTGAGTGAATGGTTTACTTTGGACCAGAACAAAGGTTGGCTGGTATAACGAAACAACCTGAGATGGGTTTGCAGGGTGGTGGTTGAAAACGAGAGCAAAATTGCTCCTTAACCTATGGCCCAATGTGACCTTCAAGTAACAACCACTTTTGTACATTGAACATTTTCCATTGTGGACACTTGTAGCCTGAAAGTCACAACATGGATGCCTTGTATGTAACTTGTTTGGTTATTTAATTCATAATGTACTCAACAGGTTAAAGCTAAAGTAAACCATACAGCCATTTTGCATTTTGATGTTCCTAATGGCACTTTGAACAAGTTTATTTTGTGGAAAGATTGGGTCAGACTGAAAAATGTAATGTGAAACATATCGCATAAGTCTGGGTCTTAAATGATTTGACTAAAGTCATAAACCTACAATGGGGTTAACAGTTCTACAAATACTTGTAATTGTTGTAATCCTATAACTCACTTGACATTAGAAAGAACAGCTTCCAAATAATGTATTTGTTACTCGTTCCAACAAAGTTCCAACACCTGGGGAATATTACAATTAAAAGCATAAAACAAGGTTCAGGTTCAGGTTTTTATTTTGAGTTTCCTGGCCTGCTGACGGTACAAAGGGGCCCGGCTTACAGGCTAAAATTTTCATTGAGGTTATAGTTAGGGATTAAATGCTTATTGTCTACGTGGGTAAATATAAAACCCATACGGTAACCTTTCTTAGCCCACCGAGAACAGTTCTATTAAGTTAGTGTCTTTCAGTGTCCTTTTTTTGTTATAAACAATATTTACAAGCACCTATTTTGCGTTTTTATTTACACACACACACACACACACACACACACACACACACACACACACACACACACACACACACACACACCTGGGCGTACCAGGTACGTCCCAGTCAGTCACGCACACACGCGCACACACTTCACTATTTACACTATTTACACTGCTCCGTGCGGCAGCGTGCTGCTGTCTCCTGGGCTGCTGTGACGGCGGCCTCTGCATATGGGGAAAGGTCTGGGCCGGAAGGACTTGGGCGCAC
The DNA here is from genome assembly GCA_030765055.1 of Mantis religiosa. NCBI lineage: Eukaryota > Metazoa > Arthropoda > Insecta > Mantodea > Mantidae > Mantis > Mantis religiosa. The sequence continues at coordinate 112,215,712 of CM060949.1, forward strand.
ATTGTGGTGTAACGGTGGCATTAGAATATTTCTATGCGTGTATGCTTACGGTGTTTTGGTTCGCCTTTCCCAAGGTTGTTAATTTTTGGATTCCTATATTGCCGTATGTGCGCCCAGATGGAAGAGGTTTGTTTTGTAACGGCCTCGGGGATGTAGGGGATATGGGTTTCTTGATGAAGGCTGGCAGTAGTCGTGCGGATAGGGACAGATAGGATTTTACGTAAGGAGAGGTTTTGTAAGGTTTGGAGGTATTTTAGGGCGGTTTTGGAGGTGTTGGCCCAGACCACGCAGGCGTACAGGACAACGGATTAAATAAAGGATTTGTAGAGCACAATCTTAGAGCGCAGCTTTAGCTGTTTGCTCCTAAATATGGGGGCGCACATCTTTAATCGCTGCCGCCCTTTGTTGGCACTATCTTTTAGGTGGGTAGTCCACTGCATCGTGAGTGTCAACGTCACGCCGAGGCACTTGACCTGCTGAGGGCAGTGTAATACTTGACCATGGACCGTTAGGTCAATTGCCAAAGGGCGCCGCTTTGTAAAATGTATAAGCTGCCGTTTGTTCGCATTAATTTTTATTTTCCAATCATGACGCCATGAAAGGAAGCGGTCAATGTACCGCTGCATCTCTAAAAGCCCATAACGAGGATTTTTATGATGTTTGTACATTGCAGTGTCGTCAGAATACATTGCAACTTTCCATCTGGCGTCCACAGTGAACAGTATGCACAGGAAGGGAGACATAATGGCCCCCTGTGGTACGCCAACCTGCATCACTCTCTCCTTTGAGAAGGAACGACCCACTTGGGCGTAGAAGCGCCGATTTTATAACAAATTATGCAGCAATGGTAGAGAATTTTTGAGGCTGGGAAACTCTCGGTGCAGTTTGTAAATCAGGCCGTTGTGCCAGCACCGATCAAATGCGGCTTCTACGTCCAAAAATAGCGCCAAAGTTGAAGCCCCATTGTTAAATTGCTCGGTGACATCATCTGCTAATCTTTAAGAGTTGGAGGTCTGAGTGTCCTTTTCTAGAGCCAAATTGTGAGTTAGAAATGTCAGTCGATGAAATTTGATTTTGGATTCGAAAGAGAATTATTTTCTCGAGCAATTTACCAATAGTAGACAGGAGACTAATGGGGCGGTAATTCTGAGGCTGCCTGCTGCCTTTCCCATGCTTCGGGAGCATTATTACCTTGGTTCGTTTCCAAGTGTCAGGGAAATAATTTTGCTGCAAACAGGCATTGAACATTTTTGTAAGTTGCACTAGGGCTTTTCTCGGGAGATGCTTGAGTTCCTCATTAGTCACCCTATCCGGGCCGACGACTTTCCCATTAGGTAGCTTCCTAATGAGATTGTAGACCTCCTGCGGTGTTGTGAAGGGCAAGTGTTGCTCATGCCTCTGTGCCACCCAGTTTTGTACCCATGTTTGGACTTCCCGTTCTAACTCGGGGTTCGTCGCAGGGTTCTCTGTGAATTTTTCTGCCACACAGTCTGCAAAATCTTCGGTTTTCTCCTCGGAGGAGAAGTGCGGGCCGAGGCGAGTGTGCAGCGCCTCAGTGCCAGAGTTGGCGCTCGAGGAGACTTTAAATGCCCTTAATAATTTCCACAAAGAATGGTCCGAATGTGTGGTGTTTAACATTTTCTGCTCCCACCGTTCAATTTTGTTAATTTTAATTTGTTGCCGAATGATGTTGCGTAGCCATTTTGTTAGCACTTTATGCTCAGGCTGGCGCGTAAGCTGCGAAAGTCTTGTCAAGCGCCGCCTCCTGGCAATGAGCTGCTCCACTTCAGGGTACGTGCGAAAACTGGGTGGGCTTGTATTATATCTGGTAGAATTTCTTTTAGCCGTGTGGAGCAAGGCGGTGTAGTTTTCAATGGCGATGTCGATGTTCGCCTCGCTGTAGTATGACAGCACAGGCTGCGCCATCCTATGCATTTCGAATGTAAATTTGTTCCAGTCAGTCTCTGCGCGCCTCATAGGGCTGGTCACACCGGCCGTAATGCCGCCACAGATATCGAAATGTCCTGGAAGATGGTTGGAGTCTAGGCTGTGATACACAATGAAGTTGTTTGGTAATGTCGCATTTTTTTGTAATTACGAAGTCCAACATTTCAGGGTCGAAGTGACCTGACTTGTGCCAAAAGGTGGGTTCGTGGGGGAAATACACCTTGAGGTCGTCATTTTTTGTTATAAGGTCTACTAGAAGATTTCCAGCCGCGTTTGCTCGACGTGAAAACCACCAGGGGTGTCAAGCATTGAAATCTCCTACCATTATAACATGCTTCTCCAAAGCGAGGATTTGTTCGAGGTCGCGTCTACAGTCGGGGGAGTTGGCGGGCCGATAGAGGGCTACCAGCAATAACCGTTTTGTTATTTACACGTGTTTTAACAGCCGTACACTCTAACGCTGGCAATGGTGGCAGCGTAACAGAAGCATGAGCAACTTTGTTTGTTTTTTAGTAAAATGGCTGTTCCCCCTCCCTGTCTGCCAATCCTATCGGTGCGAAAGATTTGGTAACCCCTGGGTTTAAAAGTATACTCCTGCTTTAATTTTGTTTCGCAAATAAATGCGACGTCAATTTTGTTACGCCGCAGGTAGCTTTCAAGTACATGCTGCTGCCTGTAGATGCCGTCGGCATTCCACAGGAGCGCGCGAGTTAAAGATGTGCCTCCCCTTGGTTCAGCCATTTACTTGAAGATGTCCGAGAGGAGCCATATGAGAGCTTCTAATTTTTCCCAGGTGTTAGTGCCCCTTTAAACCTGCCGATGAATGGTTGCACTTTTGGTATGATTTTTTGAAGGTTGAGCTCCTTAAAGAGGGTCAACAATTCTTTTAAGCCACCCAAGTTGCCTGAGGGAGCCTGGAAGGGGGTGCTGTTGGAGGTGGGCCAGTTGGTGGCGACACGCGTGCGCTTTGCCCTCTCATGCCACCTGCAAATGAGACGCCATCTCTGACTAGGGCCGGGTTGGCAATGGGTCGTGGACCTGGTTGTGCACTTGGGGGTGCCCTGGCAATGGCTGTCAGTTGGCGGCGGTGGCGTTCGTTGCGGAAAGTCTCGCAACCCCTGTAGCTGGCAGGGTGCGTCTCCCCACAGTTCGCACAGTGGGGTACAACGTCCTGCGTTGCCTTCTTTGGGCAGCCAACTAAGCGGTGGAGGCCACCGCAGAGGACACATCGGCAGGTCATGTGACACACCTTAAATGTGTGCCCCAGCTGCTGGCAGTTGAAGCATTGTGTAATGTTGTTATTTGTCTTCAGGACCTCCCCAGTGACAAGTATATCGCATACCTCTCTTTCTTGCAGAAGTCGCTGGTTTTGAGTGGTCCTGTCAAGGGTAACTTGGAAGTTTGGCAGAGGCCTGCCGCGTGATATCAGTTGACAAACTAGGACACCGGAGTAATTCTTCGCCTCTAGGTCCTCGCGGATAAGGTCCTATTCGAGGTCCTCGGGAAGACGCTTCAGGATGTAGCGGAGAGGTTTATCACTCTGCGGGGTGAAGCTGAAGTTCTCCACTCCGGCGTCCTTCAGCTTGGCCATAATGGGGATGGCGTCTTCTTTCCAGTTGAGGAACAGCTTGAGGCAGTTGCGCGTGTTCTAAAGCGTGTACGCGCCAGCTGGGAAGGAGCCCCGGAGTATCTGCAGGACTTAAATTGCCTGCCTGCCATCAGGAATGACGATGCGCGGCGGTTTCTGTGAGGTTTGTTTTGTGTTGTAGCCGCGGCTACGGCTGATGCGGAGGTGAATGTAGGGGTGGGGATGGGTGTAGAAGTGGGGCTGGCTATTGGCAGTTTTGCTGCAGTAGTGTTTGGCCGTGTTAGCCGTTGGTGCTTGGGTGCCTTTGATTTTGTGGTCGGAAGGGCAGGGAAGGCAGTGGGTCGTTCCAGATCGTCATCCTCCTCGGATGAAAACAGCGCCTCCTACCTGTTTCTGGTAGCGACCTGGGGACAGATGTTGCGTTTTGTTCTTCTTGCGCCCGGCATCGGAGTCGCTATTGTGGTGGTGGTGTCACTTTCTGGGCGATGATGCCTGCCAGCCTTCTCCCAGCGGCACCAGGTGTCGTTTTTTGATTGCGTGCTGCTGGTAGCAGCGTGGTAGCTAGCAATTTTTCCATAGTCCCGGGACTCTGGGGCCATGTTCTCCAATATTTCCTGGAGGTAAGATATTTCTTTTTGGATGTCTTTTACCTCCTTTTCCAGTTGGGCGTACTTTTGCGCAACTGCCTCGTCTTCCATGGAGCTGTGCTCCATCGGGGCTGGGGTAGTGACTTCCGTGAGGTTGGTCAATGGTGGGCCTGAAGGCGGATCGCTGCTGGAGTGCTCCAGCGGTGGGACTGAAAATCCAGCCGGCCGACCACCTCGGGGAATCTGTTCGCTGCCAGTCGGCAGACTGCTAGATGGTGGTAGTGCTGCTGCAATTGTCACTGCGGCCGCCACCATCTTGTGGCGGGAGTCAATGTCTGTCAGCCGCAGTGGCTGCTGGGAGCAGCGTTGTTTAGGGACGCCTCTTGTTGCGTGCAACAACGACACGCAGCTGTGCGTCGCACGCTGTTTTGTGGTGGGTTTATGCTTAATACGCGTCACTAATATACTCTACACTGTTAACTCACAAACTATGCTCAACGCGAACACCGCTGTTTATTACTTCTATTCGCACTGTTTCACTTTGCACATGGTCACTTGTAGCACACGAATAGTTGGTTTAATAGTATATGTGTTCCGGCGTATTTTCATAATTTACTTCCACTGGTTTGAAGCTTTAAATAAGTAAATGAATAAATATACAAAAGAGAATAGTGATAACACAAAGGATACGACCGTATTTAATACAAAATTTCATTTGGAATCTACGTGTAAAACAAATCTGCGAGAAGCACAATGATGTATGTACGTTAGCAGGCTTCCTACCTAAAATAAAAATATTTATATGTCCAGTATTGTGTTAATATACACTACTGCAGGTCTATATTTCCATGAAATAAATCACAGTTCAAGTCTTGAACAAATCTATACAGAGAAATTACAATCTCTTACAGAACATTCAAGAAGTTACAATCCTGTTCCCGCGTACCATATATTACAGCTAGAGCCATCTATGGACATCAGTACACAGTTGGTAAAAGATTGTCTCCTAGTGGGCAGGAATAAAATTAAAAGTAGGTTTGCTATATTAAATATCTATAGGCGAGAGTCGCTAGTGATAGCAACGAGTAAACAACTTCTCAAAAGATTAGCTTGTAAATGTTGCTACCGAATTATCAATTTGCATCGAATCACATTGCCAGTTTTGTATAATTTTAGTATAATAGTGCGTGATGAAAAATATTTCATCGTTTTTGTGCATTTGACTGTGTTATTCACGCAAATTGGTGTTATTTTGTGCAAATGATCTTCGTTGGCTCAGTGCCGTATTTTAGTGAATCTAAGTGAAACTTTAGGATTCCCTATTAATTAAAATATCGTGTGAAGTGTGATTGGTGTGCCATTGTGCAGGAAGGGCCAGCGTGCACACATACGTACCTACAGTAGGATACTGTAATGGGCCAAATTATTGGACGGTATTTACTGCCAGTTTTCTGCTCTCTTTCGTACATCATGTCCTCATGTAACATGGACTTCACAACAACCTCCCATTCAGACGACGATGTTCGCAAGGCAACTCTGTCCTATTACATTAACGGTGGTAACAGCAGCTGTTTCATGGATCGGGCACTTATAGTTGATCCAAAGTTTCCCTGCATCCTGATCATGTAACCATTCTTCAACTGGAGATGATAGCCCGGTTGCAGTATGTTCAGTTTGCTGAGGAACATATCCCTCAACTCCCTGCAGCGGGCTCTGAGAGTAACAACTCCCAAGTTGCAGCAGAAGAGTTTCATAAAATGGTTCTGCACCGTGCTAGAATGGGGGTCATCACTACCTACCTCACCAAGCACGAACATTCAACATCTGAATGGCAACAGGTCCCCACAAAGAGGAGACACCAACCACCTCAATGCAGCTACATCACTGAGCACACACCAACGTCAAATAAATTCTCTCCCCTTGCAGCCTCCTCCTCAGTCGTAGAAGCCCCTCCTAGCACCGCTCCAGTTAATCGTCCCCGCAGTGATACAAAGACCTTGCCCACTTCATTGACAAACTGACTCTGCTCCATCAGACACCCCTATCCGCAGGGTGGCAAAACCCCCTCCCATCTTCCTTCGTCATCCAGAAGACGGCAGAAAACTGCACACCTTCTCTGGGTACGACAAAACTATTACCCTCCGTAATATGCGCAACACAGTTGCCATCATACCTGAAGACCCCACAGCACATCGTGAAGTCCGTCGCTGGTTAGAGGATAATCAAAAACGTTTATCGCTACTCTCCTGTCTGAAGAAAAGCGGCTTCAGGTAACCATCAAAGATCTCCTTCAATATATCACTGAGGTTGAGGTCAAGGATGATCTCCTTGGTCGAGGACTTCCCATAATCAGCGTCAACCGGCTCCGCACTATCCGCGGACCCACTCCAGGCCCTCTTTCACACTTCAGAGTAGCTTTAGAGAAATCCAGCGAGGCCGAAATTACCTATAAGGTGAACAGGATGTTCCCTACTGCCGTCACCGTCGAGGTATACAAACCGCCTTTCCGACCTCAGCAGTGTTTTAACTGCCAACAGTTTTTCTATGGGGCGGAAGCCTGCAGATTACCATCTGATTGTTCTCACTGTGGGCAAACAGGCCATCTTCGTAACGCTTGTAGCAAGCTCACCATTACTAAACCCAGCTGAGCTAACTGCGGAGCTGAACACCTATGTCGATACGCCAAATACCCTGTTTGGCAGGAAGCACGATATGAACTGGAAAGCACCAAGAAGGGAGCCCGAAGGATCCCACTTCATGTTCCTCCCCGTCTACCCAACCCCCATGAGCTACCTAAGGAGGTTTTCTACGGTGCTCGTTTCCCAGGTCTCCCAGCTAGATTCCCAGTGCAATTCCAATCCTAAGCAGTAGCCGTCAGGAACGCTTCTGTGTCACCCCCTACCCAACCGTAAGAATGTCAGCTCTCTTCTACTCATAGTGCAATACCTCCACCAATCTCATCTCCTGTTTCTGCACTTCCCAGTTCTCCTCAACCACCATTATCAAATACTATTCAACATCGCCACAAACAGGCCATGCCTGAACCGCTCCCACCAAGAAGGTCGGCATCCTCTAAACCTGCCACTCCACCTCAATTGTCATCTACTAACGATCATTCAAATCGAGAGAGGATTGCGGACATTGCAGCCTTCAGCGGGGTAACCAATCGTATTCCTCCGCACTTGCAGATTAAATTTGCAGCTGCTCTGATGGAGGCTCTGCTCACAAGATCTCCACAAACGTCATCAGAAACGGTACTTATTCAAACAGTCTTCACCTTCTGCATTTCCAATGGCTACTAGGCACCAACGATACACAACATTTCCAGGACTCAAGATCTGCTTCTGAAATGCCAATGGTCTCCGCAGAAAATTGGCGGAAGTTTCAAAACTTTTTGACCATGCAGAAGGTGCATATCTTAATGGTGCAGGAAACCCATTTATCACCTCATTTAAAATGTGGCATCCCAGGAGTGTGTTCCTATCGCACTGATCGAGCCGACTGCAGAGAAGGTACTGCCATATACATTGACCGTGTCCCCCCAGGGGCCTACTTCGGTAGGTACGGGTTTGGCGCACCCGGGGTCCCGAGCCAACAGTCTCCCTCGTTTGGGCTCCTCTTCGTGGTTGAGGGAGACGGTCAACAGGTCCACCCACGTGTAGGCCGTGCGTGGAGACCCGTGGAGAAGATTTTTAGATTCTTGTCTAGTTTAGAGTTTAGGATTTAGTGAATGAAATTTTTAGTAAGTTTTGATTGATGTTTTTATGTACGTGGATTTTTAATACGTTTTGTTACACTTGTATAGATTTTAGAAAGCTTTATATCTGGCTTTTGCCATGACTAGTTTTTTTAAAGGACACTGATGACTGCCGTAGTTGAGCGCCCTTATATATCATCATCATCATTGACCGTGTCATTCAACACCATCAAATATTTATCCCCGCAACCAATAATCTGGAGATCACCGGCATCCAAGTCGACACCAGCAATGGTCCCCTGCACTTATACTCAGTATACGCGCCACCGACTCGCCCCCTACCTCCTTCTGAATTGGATCATCTCTTCAGCTCCCCAGTTGCCACGATTGCTGCGGGAGACTTCAGTTCCAAGAACTGCAACTGGAACTCCTCCATTACCAACCACCGTGGGCGCACACTCCACAAATTCGTAGCGTCTAGGGCTATCTCCGCTAGGGCTCCAAACCAATCTACAATTCACTATGGAGACAGGAGACCATCTAACTGGCTTGATCTCGCCCGGGTCCGCAATGTGCGGCAGCACCTTACCCTCTTCACAGTTCCTGCTATCCTTCCCTGGTAAGCCCAACTACAAAGCTCCTCGAGGATTCCCACTCCCACGAAAGACCAATTAGGAGGAGTTTTCGATACGATTGCAACAAATCCAGCCCACGCAGCAGCCATGTCAAACTCCAGAAGAGATAGACACCATGGTTGATCTTTTCACCTCCCAACTGACTACGGCTATTATGAGCTCAAAATCAAAACCTTGCATATTGAATATCGATCCTTACCTCAGGCTATCCATGAGGCGATTAAACAAAATAACAGGATGCGACGGCGCTTTTTACATAGTCGCTCCCCAGCAGATCGTCGTGAGTTTCGCCGACTTCAGGAGTTGGCCAAACTTCAACTCCAAAAATTTCGCAACGAGTGCTGGGAAAATAAGATCTCCTCTCTTCTTGTAGAGGACAACTCTTTTTGGAGCATGACCAAATCCTTACTTCAAATCCCTCGCAAAGATCCACCGCTGCACCACGGACAGCAGTCACCCAGTCTGCAAGGGAAAAAGCTGAACTACATGCAACCTTTCTGGAAATGACCTTTACGGCCGCTGATACCCCGGATGTAGATCATATCCACGCAGTCACTCAGGAAGTTCAGGTGCACCTTTTCCAACCCCATGATGATCTGCACCCTCCCTCCATCTCCGTAGCTGAAGTGCAATGCCACATCACCAGCCTAAGGCCATTCAAGTCGCCCGGCTTTGACAACATAGCGAACGCTTCTACCATTCCCTTGGGTGAAAGCATTAACCTTTCTCTTTAATGCAATCCTCAAACTTTGCTACTTTCCAAAGGCCTGGAAGCACGCAAAGGTCATGGCTATCTGCAAACCTGGGAAAGACGGAACGTCCCCGGAGAGCTACAGACCCATCAGTTTGCTTCCAACACTGAGTAAACTCATGGAAAAACTTATTCTAAGTCGACTAGGGACCATCTTGAATCGTCACAATATTGCCAGACTGGAGCAATTCGGCTTTCGCTGTCAGCATTGCACTCAACACCAACTACTTCGTCTGGTCGATGAAGTTTACACAGCCTTTAACAGGAAGCAGTTCGGTTCAGCACTACTCCTAGAAATCACCAGAGCATTCGACAGTGTACGGCACGAAGGCTTACTCTCCCGTCTCATCACCTACCAAACCCCTTCCTACTTAATACGTCTCATTCACGCCTACCTCACTGGCAGAACCTTTGCTTTCTCTTAAGACGGAATCTTATCCTTATCCCATCCCATTAGAGCTGGCGTTCCCCAAAGTAGTGTCCTGGCACCCACTCTCTTCCTTCTATACATCAACACTCTACCATCCTTGCCAAGCTGCTCGCTGTAACTGTTTGCTGACGAAACAGCTGTCACCTCCACATCATCAGAGCTCAACCTGTGTACTCGTAGGATTCAAAAATATGCTGACCTCCTTACCACCTGGTTCGAACGTTGGCACCTACGCGTCCACCCACAGAAGAGCCAGGCCATCACCTTCTCTCGAAGACCAATAGCGGATCTTCCACCAATTCGTCTAGCTGGTGAGGACGTCCTTTGGAAAACTTACGTTAAGTATCTTGGTGTTCTACTTGACATCAAATTGACGTGGAGAGACCACATTACATGTGTGGCTAATAAAGTTACCAAAAGAATGGGTATGCTATACCCTCTCTATAACCGACGATCAGTCATGTCTCTGGCTAAAAAACTGCTCCTGTATAAGCAAGTGCTTCGGCCAGCCATCACATACGCCAGTGAAATATGGGGAGTAGCAGCCAAGTCTCACGTACACCGCCTTGAAATTCTACAATCCCGATTCCTCCGCATTGCCACAGACTCCCCTTGGTACATCACCAATCTAGTTATCCGACGTGACCTACGTATCCCCACAATAACAGACTACATCCATACCCTTTCACGTCTCTTCTATCAAAATCTCTCTCCCCAACTTCAACTCCCTCATCCGCGGTCTAGGTGAGTACGATATCGATCCTGGAGAGCGCTACAAACGCGCAAGGCTGCTCCTAGGCACATAAAATAATACAGCAGATGGCTTATATATAACTCCAACCTCATCTTCTGCCGCATGTTATCCTACCTTACAAAATACTAAACTGCCAGTAGAGGGCCTAGTCCTGATCTGTCTTGAGACTGAAGGCCTGGCATTCAGATCTTCAATGTGCAGTCGTGTGTGTGTAAGTATGTATATGCCGGTAAATAAATGTATTAAAGCACACTACTTCCTCAACCCACTCTACTACAGAGGATTGTTTTTGTATATACTCCAAGTTTAAGATAAACATTTACAAAAGTAGTTCCATAAAACCTTTTTGTTGTATATGCTTGAGTACAAGTCTGAAGTGATGGTTAAATCTTTAAAAAGTAGGTCGTTGTGTTTGGCGTTTCAAAGTCCATGGGCTTACAAGAAACTCAAGAATGAGCTTAGCACTATCAAGAATTAAAAGCTTTGGACATTTTAAACGAGAATCAACGAATCTCCCAGAAGTCGTTAATAGCTTAAAGAACTATTTTGATACATTTTTAAGGACATCCGTAGTATATCTGAGCCCCTGTAGTGGTTCAATGGGCTAGAGAGGGGCAGCTGGGTTTCTCAGTCGGACTCTACGTAACAAAACCAAGCCTACACACGGCTAGTATGGAAAAACGATTAATATCCAACAATAAACCTAAAAATAATTTTTAAGCTATGAAACCTGGGACTTAAGTACTTATAGCATAGTAAGTCAACACAAACGGTGCGTATCTCATTGCATATGAGAACTCCAAGTGGTATTCCGGGAAATATACGAATAACTTGAAGAATTTAATGCCATGACGGCCTGATGGAAATAGTAGCTGAAGGTTTGAGAGCAGCCGGACGGAGATCGGAAGATCTATAGTTCAAATTCCGACTATGGTATTGAATTTTTCAGTCTGAACTCTATCCAAACCACAGCTTACACATGGTTGGTGTGGAAAAACGATAAATTTCCAACTCGTGTATCCGAAACACTAACTTTTTCAAATTCTTTAACGTTTATTTTTAGTGTAGCTTCCTTTTTCCTATTTCCGTAGCCGCTCTAGCCATTGTCATTTGCAAAGGAAGGATTAGAAAATTTTGCATTTCCTCCGTGCAGAACTGGAATGATTGTGCATAATCCTCCTGTTTTGGGAGTTTACAGCCCTCTAAGGTGACTTATTTCAAGTCCCCATGTTTGAAAATTATTATTAGACACACCTAATTTGTGAGACGAGACTACACTTTACTGCGGTACTCATGTTACACACCACAGTTAACAACTAGAATAAGAACTTAATAAGATCCGTGGTTCAAATACCGTCTATGGCATTGAATTTTTCAGTCTGACTCAATCTTTCCATAATTTAACCTACACACGGCTAATGTGAAAGAACAATTAATTTCCAAGTTTATTTTTGTATATCTTTGCAATATAATTTGAAAGAAAAATATCAGGCACTACAGGTAAGAGTAAAATTATAGTTTAAAGCACTAAACATTGTATAGAAATGTATACCATTTATTATTTAAAGCAAAATAGTTATGCTACCTGAAAGTTACAGTGGGCTAGAATAGTCATCATAATAAGTTAGGTTATGGGTGCACACTGGAGTAGAGGGAAAATTATCTGTCCAAAATACCATTTTAAATTTCACTATAGCTATACTCTCTTTTGTATATAAAGCATAAATATTGGAAATATATTTCTGATATACACCATTAATTTCATAGCTACATTTCGTGAACTTAATGAAGCTTACAAGATCAATTTCGTTTTAGGTCAAATATTATGGATCGTCATACTTTTTATGGCATGAGGAATAAAAATAATATAATTTCTCGTCCAATAAATGGATATGTGTCAGATGACTCACTTCTGGCATCTGACAGCTATGCAGAAAAGGAGATAAAAGCTGCTAGTGGCAACACAACTATACCAGAAACTGAGGAATCAGCTGGTGAGCTATCCGTTAATGAAACAGCATCTCTGCCACTCCTGTTCCAGATGTAAAAGAAAGAGATGAAGATATTTCTGAAACTAACTATAATAATGTCATGTGGAGAATAGCAAGAGACGGATTGGGTCAACCAATACTTCCATGGAAAGGACTGTTATTTGTAGATTCTGATCCTCTACAGCCACCAGTACACTATTTTGAAAAAACCATTGAGGAAAATTGTCTTTCTTCAATATCTTGTCAAGCAAATTTGTGCAGTGTTCAAATCCATTCAAGTAGTTTAAAATTAGCGGTTCCAGAACAGACCCAAAAGAGCAAGATGGCGGCCGTGCGCAATCTATGTATTTAAAGCATTTATTGTCCTATTCAGTTTATTTGTTTTCTGCTTCAGGATACTGGGGTGTCTATTGAGGCTTCTCGTGGTGTATTTAGCTGCTTTTGGGACGTATTTACTGGCTTTTACTGTATTTAGAGGCGTTCAGGGCCTCTCTATGAGCCTTATAATGTATTTAGGGGCTTCTTGGTAAGTATTTACAGGCCTTTGAAATGTATATAACGGCTTGAGGGGTGCATTAGTGACTTTATGGTGTAATTTAGAGCTTCTTAGGAGGTATTTAGAGGCTTTTGGGACGTATGTACTGGCTTTGTTATGTATTTAGTTAACTTAGACTATTTTTGATTTGCTGTAGTTCATTATGTTTTAATCATTCAAAACGGTTACTCCTCATTTGTAATCGGTACTTCAATCACTTTAAACTAACCTAACCTATCCTAACTTTGCTATTCTCTAACACTTTAACCCAACCCAAGTCCTACTCTTCTGCTTTACTATTTCACTCCATTACCTAACCTAACCTAGCACTTCAACCTAATTTTAATGGCTTTAGCGACGTATTTACTGACTTTTTGCTGTATTTAGCAGCTTTCATCATGTATTGAGGTGCTTTGGGGGACATATTCGGCTGCTATTTGAAGTATTTAGGGTCTTTTTGGAATGTATTTAGGCTCTTCTCGGCATGTACTTAGGGTCTTCTTGGTATGTATTTTTTTAAGTTTTAGAGCTCCTTAGGATGTATTTAGGGGATTTTTGTAGGTTTCTAGTGTCTTCTCGGCATGTACTTAGGGTCTTCTTGGTATGTATTTTTTTAAGTTTTAGAGCTCCTTAGGATGTATTTAGGGGATTTTTGTAGGTATCTAGTGTCTTGGGGAGGGCATTTAGTGTCTTCTGGTGTATCTAGGGGCTTTTGGGGTATATTTTATGGCTTTTTAATGTATTCAGAGGCCTCAGAGGGTGCATTTAGATACGTTTTCAACATATTTAATATCATGAGGGGTGCATTAGTGACTTTATGGTGTAATTTAGAGCTTCTTAGGAGGTATTTAGAGGCTTTTGGGACGTATGTACTGGCTTTGTTATGTATTTAGTTAACTTAGACTATTTTTGATTCGCTGTAGTTCATTATGTTTTTAATCATTCAAAACGGTTACTCCTCATTTGTAATCGGTACTTCAATCACTTTAAACTAACCTAACCTATCCTAACTTTGCTATTCTCTAACACTTTAACCCAACCCAAGTCCTACTCTTCTGCTTTACTATTTCACTCCATTACCTAACCTAACCTAACCTAACCTAACCTAACTGTGCTATTCTCCAACACTTTAACCAAACCCAAGTCCTAATCTTAGGCTCCACTATTTCACCTCATTATAAGCTAACCTAACCTAATACTTTAACCTAAACCAAGTCCTATACTAGCGCTTTGCTATTTCATTCCGTTATAAGCAACCCTAACCTAACTTAACTGTTCTTTTGTGGTTAATTTGCTACATTGGTTACATGCGTGGTTACATTTGGTTACATGCGTGGTTACATTTGGTTACATGAGTGGTTACATTTGGTTACATGCGTGGTTACATTTGGTTACATGCGTGGTTACATTTGGTTACATGAGTGGTTACATTTGGTTACATGTGTGGTTACATTTGGTTACATTTGGTTACATTTGGTTACATGCGTGGTTACATTTGGTTACATGTGTGGTTACATTTGGTTACATGCGTGGTTACATTTGGTTACATGCGTGGTTACATAACATATCTTTATGTTGCTTTTGAAGCATTTGTTTTTCACATTGTATTCTTTGCTTTCCACTATATCCTCTTTTATGAAGCTTTAAACCTAACACTGTCTGATACTCTAACCACTGATAATAAAGTACTTATAGATTAGTTTTATGTGGGACATTTTGTGAATTCTCTTGTGATATCCCCCTCCCAAGCTTTTATTTATGTTTGTATAAAGCAAATCGGGGTATACTTAGCTTGTAGTTCAGTAGTAGACGCCTCTCCTCTTTTATCTGGGCTGGAGACCAGCACTAGAATTTAATCCTAGTGGCAGAGTTAACGACTTCCTCCATTTTTGTTATTTCATCTTTCTTCCTCAGGCGTCGTGAGAGTCGTAGGATAGACGTCACTTGTGTAAATAGTCATTCTGTAGCTTAGCTTACAGAGATAACCATTATCTTCTGATCTAAGTTGTCCCCTGTTGCACACTTTCTGCAATACTATAGTGTCCGTACGCGTATGTTGATACTCCATCCTCAGCAATCACTCTCTTGTCGTCATGAGGCGATAGGGCTATTTTATTAGCTTCAACTGTAGAAACATTATGTTTTCGGGATAGGATTAAGTTCATAGGAGTTCTTAGGATCTTTTGGGTTTTAAGACATTCCACATAGCTATCGAAGTTGATGTACTGTCTGATTGCGCTACGCTTTATGCCTTTGATCTTCTTGATGACACCTCCATCTATGTCGAGAGCATACATCTTAGGTCTGAGCGCTACAAAACGACAAATAATTTTTCCATTGGCTTCATCTTTAAATTTTCCCAAAACTTTCCTGTTTTTTGTAGAATGACATATATGGTCGACAGGATAATCAGCAGTATCCAGATGTTCAAGAAAACGTAACTTATCCTGGTATATATCTTTCGTAGTCACTCTATGGATGAAAGAGTCTGTATCCATGTACATGAGTTTTAGATTTTCAGTCCCGTAATACGGCAATAACACATCATAATGATATCGATACATCAAGGTTTTTGAGATATCCAGCACACACATCCCAATGTATATAGGTTTGTCGAACACTATCTCTCGAGAAGCCATGTGTACTGCAGCCAGATTAGGTCCATATATAGTTCGGTCAATGAACGTAGGCTTAGCAACCAGCTTTTCCAATGTCTTCCAATCGGTAACAAGTCGTATATTCATTCGGTTTCTTATATTCTCCATAGTTTTTCCGAACATGGCATTGTTAAAAAGTTTGTACAGATCCTTCTCGAAATCATTTCTAGATCCTTGTCGTAGTTCGTTATTGAATTGGACATAAGGCTTTAACCAGCACGACTGTCGAAATTGTAGTACACGATGGATTTTTATCAGTTTTATCCCATGATCAAGAGCTTGCTTCAGGGTCATGTAGTGCACCACATACTTAGTTCGTGATCCAAGGTGTGGAATTAGCTTCTTTGTAGAAGAATCCTTAGGCTTGAAGCACTCGGGCAGGAATGGTAAATCATTATGCAGCTCATGAAGTTCTGTAGGATATTCAAGATCCACTTCTAAAATGTAGCCGAGTGGGTCATCTTCTCGAAGTATTTCTAGGTTAATATCTGCAGGAGAAACCCACTCAAAACCCCCATAAGGAAGGGCGTGGCACATCGCCCAGCCATATTGGTTATTTGCGTCCTCGTACGTAATATATTGAGAGGGCTTACTTGAGTCATACTCCTCCATATAGATGTTGTTCGCCTTTGCGTATCGATGAGACACTTGGCATAATCCTCCTCTTATACCTGATTCAACCATGAGGAGCTGATCGTAATCCTGTAGCAATTCTAGTTCAATTCCTGTATACAGCAGCATTGCATCCCACGTAAGTCCAGGAGATGTAAAATAATGTGCAGGATCAACTTTATGCGTTTTCAGGGTCTGGTCTCTGAATGTCTCAAACACATCAGCTAGTAGAAGAACATCTGAAGTTAGATAGAGATCGCTATACTCTCCTAATGTTTTAGTATTGAACTGCCTCCATATACTTTTTGCATGTTCATACTCTCCATCACTAATTTCTTCTTTGTTCAGCTTGTTGTAGAATGCCTCCCTCGGAGGAAGTTCGGTGTCATTCAAAACATCCCACGATGTAACGTAATCGTAGGGGAAAACACCCTTACGTGTCATCAATTTGAATTGCTCTGCTCCAAAGTACTTTAAGGTTTCAGGATATGATGTTAGATTTTTTGCTAGTTTATCCAAGCTGGTACTAAGGAAGCGATAGGTATCCACAAAGCGAAGTTTAATATTTCCAACATACTTGGAAAATGATATATAACTTTCCTCAGAGCTAGGAATAACTTCTACTCTATCGCTAGTACAGCCTAACTCCTTAACAATGAAATGGGAGTCATATCCACTCAGGTTATGTATGAAGACAGGAATATAATTAGGCGTTTTACAGGCTAGATTACACTGATTATGTAGACTTCCTCGATATTCACCACTTATATGATCATGATCTCGTACTTTCCAGTTATCGTCGGTAAATTCTTTACCACATAAGTAGCATTCTGTAGAAGATTCGAATGATTTTTGTTGCTTATCTGTCAGAGTTAATGGAGCACCAGTTTTGTATACAGCATTAATTTTCTTTGCGAGAGAACTTACATACTCCATAAACTTCGGTGCAGCATCATAACCCCGATATACATAGGGTTCAGTAGGAAGTCCAGTCTGTAAACCTTCAATTGTAGCTGAGGATTTGACATAAACACAGAAACTCATAGGAATATGCTTCTGATATGGAACTGTATAAGACGTTTCGGGATTAGAAGAACACCCGTGGTAAGGGGTAAGAATGCTTTCAAAGTCAGCGTATATGACATAAGGTAATTTCAACATCCTTTCATGATTCTTGAATCTAACAATAGATTTCTCCTTAGTTGGCATAACAATCTTAGCAACTCCGTGTTGGCTACATATTTTTCTATGCTCATTTAACCTCTCAACTCCTCCATTTCGATACTCAAAGTGCGTAAAACAGCGTTTGCAGATGCAGAGTTTTCCCTCACATTTGGTTTTTTGTTGATGAATAAGTCTCTCGAAATTCTTTATATAAACGTAATGATGACGTCCAGCTGAATTGCTTAATAGAAGCAGGTCGCGATGATCGGACAGTTCTTCATCGATAACCTTCATAGGAAACACTTGATTTTTCTCATCCAGTCCGAAAACATTTATAGAGATGTTATTTTTTCGTTCAAATTTCGGGATATCAGTCAGGCTCGTAGGAAACGAGAGGCAGGAAAAGTCATATCTCTCTTGAAGATCCTTATACTTGCTAACACGATGAGGATTCTTCTGAATGAACTTGGCGAGAACAGCATACATAAAACACTTTTCATCTTCATAATTCTGTGGATTTATGCAGGCTCCTTTAGCTCCAATAGAGGTCGGTAGAGGGATGTAACTGGTTCCCCTCAGTCCATTATTCTTGTTGATTCTAACACGCACACCATCAACAGCTAATAAAGCCCAGCTGCTTCCTTTAAGTTGACTTTCCTCCATTTCAGTACAAAGTTTCTTGAATTTACTTTCCAAGATGGCGTCCAAGTCACTTTCTAAAAATATTGCTTGATTTGGGGTTTTAAAGGCTTTATCAGTAGTATCACCAACGGCATTCACAAACTGACATTCAGCCATGATGTTAATTTTCACACTTTTATGGATCCTCAGTTGCTTCTGGACGGCTTGAATTATCCGCTGTTTTGATTCCTGGAGATATGTATTCAGGTCTTGGCATGTAGAGCACTGGATGAAATATGATTTCAGTCGATCCTGGAAAGCTGTTTCATATTCTACGACATCGTCTTCATCAGGAACCATTAACAGCAATTTATGTTTGGTAGGCTCGATCTTGAGTTTCTTAGCAGCAGTTATTCTCTCGCATCGTTCTTGGTGAGTATCTCTGCGATTCTCAGTATCATAAACATTACCACAATGTTTACATTCGTAAAACCGGCCACATACCAGCTCATGTCTCTTTTTATTGTAGCTTTTCAGGAAACTCTTTGCACATATGCTACACCTATTTTCAGGTATAGTGTCTAACAGAGCTTCCATCGCTATAGTTTTTTGTTGTGTGCAGGCTAATTCTCGGGGAATATGTTGCCAAGTGAGTGTCTTGATACACTTTTCACTTCTCTTCTTCACCTTGATAAGTTATCAGCGCTACTGATGATGAATTTCACTATAGAAGCTGATCCGCCATGCTATAAACACACTAGCGTAATTACAATCTAAGATCGATCAAGCTCTCTTTATACACTTAGCACAGACCTAATAGAAAACTTCATCATCCCCTTCACCAACGGGACTCGAAGGTGGCGCTCCTATCGGAGAAAACCTAAAAGAAAACTATTATCTTGCTACCACAGGGATTCGAAGGTGGCACTCCTATCGGAGAAAACCTAAAGGAAAACTTCATCACACCACCACCACCACCACCACCACCTTTGTAGTTCGAAGGTGGCGCTCCTATCGGAGAAAACCTAAAAGAAAACTATTATCTTGCTACCACAGGGATTCGAAGGTGGCACTCCTATCGGAGAAAACCTAAAGGAAAACTTCATCACACCACCACCACCACGTTTGTAGTTCGAAGGTGGCGCTCCTATCGGAGAAAACCTAAAAGAAAACTATTATCTTGCTACCACAGGGATTCGAAGGTGGCACTCCTATCGGAGAAAACCTAAAGGAAAACTTCATCACACCACCACCACCACCACGTTTGTAGTTCGAAGGTGGCGCTCCTATCGGAGAAAACCTAAAAGAAAACTATTATCTTGCTACCACAGGGGTTCGAAGATGCTTCTACTATTGGAGAAAACCTAAAAGAAAACTCTATTAATTTTCCAGTTTTCGATTATTCTTTAACTACTATACAATTCACATTAGAGAAAAAATTAGACAAATTAAAATTGAAAAAGGAAATAAAATAGCTAGATTTGAAGATAAAATTTAGACAATTCAAACGAGTATAAACACGACTAAGCTCCGCCTTTTAGTTTTAAAGTTACATTAGGAGCTCCCATTGCCACCCGTAGACACCTCTCCGTCATCTTCAACCATGTGTTCATGATTCTTTTCACACATATCTTAACATAACAGTTCTATTTTTCTCAAGTTCATCTATTACACCGTTTAACTGATCCACGGGACACCCTTAGAATCCTTCACTTCATCCTCAAACACGCCTTCTTGAACCCTTTTGATATATTTTAACCTATTTATGTTTGTTGCTACGGGCATCCGTTCTCTTTTCTTAAGTTAAATTATTACGGCCATCTTGTTATGTCTGAGTCGCATGCTTATATATTAAACTTTGTGATTAAGTATTTTGATTTTAAAGTCTATGTAAATCGGTTAAGGTAAACTTGAGACAAGTCATGATGTATGATCTTATGGGATGAGCTTGTCAATACGCCTAAAAGGATTTATATTCAAAGGTATTTAAATTATCTCACCGAGATTTGAACCCTGATCCTAAGGCGTAAATTACCATTTCAACAACAATTCAGACCTAAAGTATATATGTATACGCTATTTCATTGCGCTAACGTTATTAGTTCAAGAGTTATTTAAGATTCCCCTATCCCTTACCCCACCCCTTATCAATTTATATGCAAATTAGATATTCTATTGTGCTTAAGTCCCCTTTTATGAACTACTACTTGATTAATGACCTGTCAAACCCTTGTCCCAAGACGCCGGCACACCTGCATGTGATAAATAAAGAGGGTTCGTAAACAATGGGATGCCGACCAGGGGTGGAAAGACGATGCATGGTACCTTTCTACCGCCTGCTAAGGGGTGTCCGTGCCCTTACTGACTGTCTGACTTGTAGTTTTATCAATGGTCCCCTAATCGAATCTCGTGCAGAAGAGTACTGCTTATATTGGAATAACTCCGGAACTAATTATGATAGAGAGCTCGGATAAACTTTATTACTTACATATGGTTAGCTAGGTCCGCAGGGTATATACTGTATACCTGTAGTCCTTAGTTCGAGTCCTGAATCATTTAATTTAAATATCTCTGTAACCACTGGGTCTAGAGAAGTGAAATAACCTTTATATGGTTATGCTTCACATAGTTAATCATATGCTGACAACGTGTAGCTCAAGGGTCCCTGGTTCAGTTCCCATCGTCCACTGAATTATGTAATTGTGTTCTATTTCTGATCTATTGCACATAGAACAGCAGGGGAAAGCGCAGGTTTTTTTCATTCAACATATGCTGTGAATGATTTATGATTCCGTATCCTACAGACCCGTGGTTCGATAACCGCTTCTCTCGCAATAACTTGAATCTTAAATAACTCTTGAACTAATAACGTTAGCGCAATGAAATAGCGTATACATATATACTTTAGGTCTGAATTGTTGTTGAAATGGTAATTTACGCCTTAGGATCAGGGTTCAAATCTCGGTGAGATAATTTAAATACCTTTGAATATAAATCCTTTTAGGCGTATTGACAAGCTCATCCCATAAGATCATACATCATGACTTGTCTCAAGTTTACCTTAACCGATTTACATAGACTTTAAAATCAAAATACTTAATCACAAAGTTTAATATATAAGCATGCGACTCAGACATAACAAGATGGCCGTAATAATTTAACTTAAGAAAAGAGAACGGATGCCCGTAGCAACAAACATAAATAGGTTAAAATATATCAAAAGAGTTCAAGAAGGCGTGTTTGAGGATGAAGTGAAGGATTCTAAGGGTGTCCCGTGGATCAGTTAAACGGTGTAATAGATGAACTTGAGAAAAATAGAACTGTTATGTTAAGATATGTGTGAAAAGAATCATGAACACATGGTTGAAGATGACGGAGAGGTGTCTACGGGTGGCAATGGGAGCTCCTAATGTAACTTTAAAACTAAAAGGCGGAGCTTAGTCGTGTTTATACTCGTTTGAATTGTCTAAATTTTATCTTCAAATCTAGCTATTTTATTTCCTTTTTCAATTTTAATTTGTCTAATTTTTTCTCTAATGTGAATTGTATAGTAGTTAAAGAATAATCGAAAACTGGAAAATTAATAGAGTTTTCTTTTAGGTTTTCTCCAATAGTAGAAGCATCTTCGAACCCCTGTGGTAGCAAGATAATAGTTTTCTTTTAGGTTTTCTCCGATAGGAGCGCCACCTTCGAACTACAAACGTGGTGGTGGTGGTGGTGTGATGAAGTTTTCCTTTAGGTTTTCTCCGATAGGAGTGCCACCTTCGAATCCCTGTGGTAGCAAGATAATAGTTTTCTTTTAGGTTTTCTCCGATAGGAGCGCCACCTTCGAACTACAAACGTGGTGGTGGTGGTGTGATGAAGTTTTCCTTTAGGTTTTCTCCGATAGGAGTGCCACCTTCGAATCCCTGTGGTAGCAAGATAATAGTTTTCTTTTAGGTTTTCTCCGATAGGAGCGCCACCTTCGAACTACAAAGGTGGTGGTGGTGGTGGTGGTGGTGGTGTGATGAAGTTTTCCTTTAGGTTTTCTCCGATAGGAGTGCCACCTTCGAATCCCTGTGGTAGCAAGATAATAGTTTTCTTTTAGGTTTTCTCCGATAGGAGCGCCACCTTCGAGTCCCGTTGGTGAAGGGGATGATGAAGTTTTCTATTAGGTCTGTGCTAAGTGTATAAAGAGAGCTTGATCGATCTTAGATTGTAATTACGCTAGTGTGTTTATAGCATGGCGGATCAGCTTCTATAGTGAAATTCATCATCAGTAGCGCTGATAACTTATCAAGGTGAAGAAGAGAAGTGAAAAGTGTATCAAGACACTCACTTGGCAACATATTCCCCGAGAATTAGCCTGCACACAACAAAAAACTATAGCGATGGAAGCTCTGTTAGACACTATACCTGAAAATAGGTGTAGCATATGTGCAAAGAGTTTCCTGAAAAGCTACAATAAAAAGAGACATGAGCTGGTATGTGGCCGGTTTTACGAATGTAAACATTGTGGTAATGTTTATGATACTGAGAATCGCAGAGATACTCACCAAGAACGATGCGAGAGAATAACTGCTGCTAAGAAACTCAAGATCGAGCCTACCAAACATAAATTGCTGTTAATGGTTCCTGATGAAGACGATGTCGTAGAATATGAAACAGCTTTCCAGGATCGACTGAAATCATATTTCATCCAGTGCTCTACATGCCAAGACCTGAATACATATCTCCAGGAATCAAAACAGCGGATAATTCAAGCCGTCCAGAAGCAACTGAGGATCCATAAAAGTGTGAAAATTAACATCATGGCTGAATGTCAGTTTGTGAATGCCGTTGGTGATACTACTGATAAAGCCTTTAAAACCCCAAATCAAGCAATATTTTTAGAAAGTGACTTGGACGCCATCTTGGAAAGTAAATTCAAGAAACTTTGTACTGAAATGGAGGAAAGTCAACTTAAAGGAAGCAGCTGGGCTTTATTAGCTGTTGATGGTGTGCGTGTTAGAATCAACAAGAATAATGGACTGAGGGGAACCAGTTACATCCCTCTACCGACCTCTATTGGAGCTAAAGGAGCCTGCATAAATCCACAGAATTATGAAGATGAAAAGTGTTTTATGTATGCTGTTCTCGCCAAGTTCATTCAGAAGAATCCTCATCGTGTTAGCAAGTATAAGGATCTTCAAGAGAGATATGACTTTTCCTGCCTCTCGTTTCCTACGAGCCTGACTGATATCCCGAAATTTGAACGAAAAAATAACATCTCTATAAATGTTTTCGGACTGGATGAGAAAAATCAAGTGTTTCCTATGAAGGTTATCGATGAAGAACTGTCCGATCATCGCGACCTGCTTCTATTAAGCAATTCAGCTGGACGTCATCATTACGTTTATATAAAGAATTTCGAGAGACTTATTCATCAACAAAAAACCAAATGTGAGGGAAAACTCTGCATCTGCAAACGCTGTTTTACGCACTTTGAGTATCGAAATGGAGGAGTTGAGAGGTTAAATGAGCATAGAAAAATATGTAGCCAACACGGAGTTGCTAAGATTGTTATGCCAACTAAGGAGAAATCTATTGTTAGATTCAAGAATCATGAAAGGATGTTGAAATTACCTTATGTCATATACGCTGACTTTGAAAGCATTCTTACCCCTTACCACGGGTGTTCTTCTAATCCCGAAACGTCTTATACAGTTCCATATCAGAAGCATATTCCTATGAGTTTCTGTGTTTATGTCAAATCCTCAGCTACAATTGAAGGTTTACAGACTGGACTTCCTACTGAACCCTATGTATATCGGGGTTATGATGCTGCACCGAAGTTTATGGAGTATGTAAGTTCTCTCGCAAAGAAAATTAATGCTGTATACAAAACTGGTGCTCCATTAACTCTGACAGATAAGCAACAAAAATCATTCGAATCTTCTACAGAATGCTACTTATGTGGTAAAGAATTTACCGACGATAACTGGAAAGTACGAGATCATGATCATATAAGTGGTGAATATCGAGGAAGTCTACATAATCAGTGTAATCTAGCCTGTAAAACGCCTAATTATATTCCTGTCTTCATACATAACCTGAGTGGATATGACTCCCATTTCATTGTTAAGGAGTTAGGCTGTACTAGCGATAGAGTAGAAGTTATTCCTAGCTCTGAGGAAAGTTATATATCATTTTCCAAGTATGTTGGAAATATTAAACTTCGCTTTGTGGATACCTATCGCTTCCTTAGTACCAGCTTGGATAAACTAGCAAAAAATCTAACATCATATCCTGAAACCTTAAAGTACTTTGGAGCAGAGCAATTCAAATTGATGACACGTAAGGGTGTTTTCCCCTACGATTACGTTACATCGTGGGATGTTTTGAATGACACCGAACTTCCTCCGAGGGAGGCATTCTACAACAAGCTGAACAAAGAAGAAATTAGTGATGGAGAGTATGAACATGCAAAAAGTATATGGAGGCAGTTCAATACTAAAACATTAGGAGAGTATAGCGATCTCTATCTAACTTCAGATGTTCTTCTACTAGCTGATGTGTTTGAGACATTCAGAGACCAGACCCTGAAAACGCATAAAGTTGATCCTGCACATTATTTTACATCTCCTGGACTTACGTGGGATGCAATGCTGCTGTATACAGGAATTGAACTAGAATTGCTACAGGATTACGATCAGCTCCTCATGGTTGAATCAGGTATAAGAGGAGGATTATGCCAAGTGTCTCATCGATACGCAAAGGCGAACAACATCTATATGGAGGAGTATGACTCAAGTAAGCCCTCTCAATATATTACGTACGAGGACGCAAATAACCAATATGGCTGGGCGATGTGCCACGCCCTTCCTTATGGGGGTTTTGAGTGGGTTTCTCCTGCAGATATTAACCTAGAAATACTTCGAGAAGATGACCCACTCGGCTACATTTTAGAAGTGGATCTTGAATATCCTACAGAACTTCATGAGCTGCATAATGATTTACCATTCCTGCCCGAGTGCTTCAAGCCTAAGGATTCTTCTACAAAGAAGCTAATTCCACACCTTGGATCACGAACTAAGTATGTGGTGCACTACATGACCCTGAAGCAAGCTCTTGATCATGGGATAAAACTGATAAAAATCCATCGTGTACTACAATTTCGACAGTCGTGCTGGTTAAAGCCTTATGTCCAATTCAATAACGAACTACGACAAGGATCTAGAAATGATTTCGAGAAGGATCTGTACAAACTTTTTAACAATGCCATGTTCGGAAAAACTATGGAGAATATAAGAAACCGAATGAATATACGACTTGTTACCGATTGGAAGACATTGGAAAAGCTGGTTGCTAAGCCTACGTTCATTGACCGAACTATATATGGACCTAATCTGGCTGCAGTACACATGGCTTCTCGAGAGATAGTGTTCGACAAACCTATATACATTGGGATGTGTGTGCTGGATATCTCAAAAACCTTGATGTATCGATATCATTATGATGTGTTATTGCCGTATTACGGGACTGAAAATCTAAAACTCATGTACATGGATACAGACTCTTTCATCCATAGAGTGACTACGAAAGATATATACCAGGATAAGTTACGTTTTCTTGAACATCTGGATACTGCTGATTATCCTGTCGACCATATATGTCATTCTACAAAAAACAGGAAAGTTTTGGGAAAATTTAAAGATGAAGCCAATGGAAAAATTATTTGTCGTTTTGTAGCGCTCAGACCTAAGATGTATGCTCTCGACATAGATGGAGGTGTCATCAAGAAGATCAAAGGCATAAAGCGTAGCGCAATCAGACAGTACATCAACTTCGATAGCTATGTGGAATGTCTTAAAACCCAAAAGATCCTAAGAACTCCTATGAACTTAATCCTATCCCGAAAACATAATGTTTCTACAGTTGAAGCTAATAAAATAGCCCTATCGCCTCATGACGACAAGAGAGTGATTGCTGAGGATGGAGTATCAACATACGCGTACGGACACTATAGTATTGCAGAAAGTGTGCAACAGGGGACAACTTAGATCAGAAGATAATGGTTATCTCTGTAAGCTAAGCTACAGAATGACTATTTACACAAGTGACGTCTATCCTACGACTCTCACGACGCCTGAGGAAGAAAGATGAAATAACAAAAATGGAGGAAGTCGTTAACTCTGCCACTAGGATTAAATTCTAGTGCTGGTCTCCAGCCCAGATAAAAGAGGAGAGGCGTCTACTACTGAACTACAAGCTAAGTATACCCCGATTTGCTTTATACAAACATAAATAAAAGCTTGGGAGGGGGATATCACAAGAGAATTCACAAAATGTCCCACATAAAACTAATCTATAAGTACTTTATTATCAGTGGTTAGAGTATCAGACAGTGTTAGGTTTAAAGCTTCATAAAAGAGGATATAGTGGAAAGCAAAGAATACAATGTGAAAAACAAATGCTTCAAAAGCAACATAAAGATATGTTATGTAACCACGCATGTAACCAAATGTAACCACGCATGTAACCAAATGTAACCACACATGTAACCAAATGTAACCACGCATGTAACCAAATGTAACCAAATGTAACCAAATGTAACCACACATGTAACCAAATGTAACCACTCATGTAACCAAATGTAACCACGCATGTAACCAAATGTAACCACGCATGTAACCAAATGTAACCACTCATGTAACCAAATGTAACCACGCATGTAACCAAATGTAACCACGCATGTAACCAATGTAGCAAATTAACCACAAAAGAACAGTTAAGTTAGGTTAGGGTTGCTTATAACGGAATGAAATAGCAAAGCGCTAGTATAGGACTTGGTTTAGGTTAAAGTATTAGGTTAGGTTAGCTTATAATGAGGTGAAATAGTGGAGCCTAAGATTAGGACTTGGGTTTGGTTAAAGTGTTGGAGAATAGCACAGTTAGGTTAGGTTAGGTTAGGTTAGGTTAGGTAATGGAGTGAAATAGTAAAGCAGAAGAGTAGGACTTGGGTTGGGTTAAAGTGTTAGAGAATAGCAAAGTTAGGATAGGTTAGGTTAGTTTAAAGTGATTGAAGTACCGATTACAAATGAGGAGTAACCGTTTTGAATGATTAAAAACATAATGAACTACAGCGAATCAAAAATAGTCTAAGTTAACTAAATACATAACAAAGCCAGTACATACGTCCCAAAAGCCTCTAAATACCTCCTAAGAAGCTCTAAATTACACCATAAAGTCACTAATGCACCCCTCATGATATTAAATATGTTGAAAACGTATCTAAATGCACCCTCTGAGGCCTCTGAATACATTAAAAAGGCATAAAATATACCCCAAAAGCCCCTAGATACACCAGAAGACACTAAATGCCCTCCCCAAGACACTAGATACCTACAAAAATCCCCTAAATACATCCTAAGGAGCTCTAAAACTTAAAAAAATACATACCAAGAAGACCCTAAGTACATGCCGAGAAGACACTAGAAACCTACAAAAATCCCCTAAATACATCCTAAGGAGCTCTAAAACTTAAAAAAATACATACCAAGAAGACCCTAAGTACATGCCGAGAAGAGCCTAAATACATTCCAAAAAGACCCTAAATACTTCAAATAGCAGCCGAATATGTCCCCCAAAGCACCTCAATACATGATGAAAGCTGCTAAATACAGCAAAAAGTCAGTAAATACGTCGCTAAAGCCATTAAAATTAGGTTGAAGTGCTAGGTTAGGTTAGGTAATGGAGTGAAATAGTAAAGCAGAAGAGTAGGACTTGGGTTGGGTTAAAGTGTTAGAGAATAGCAAAGTTAGGATAGGTTAGGTTAGTTTAAAGTGATTGAAGTACCGATTACAAATGAGGAGTAACCGTTTTGAATGATTAAAACATAATGAACTACAGCAAATCAAAAATAGTCTAAGTTAACTAAATACATAACAAAGCCAGTACATACGTCCCAAAAGCCTCTAAATACCTCCTAAGAAGCTCTAAATTACACCATAAAGTCACTAATGCACCCCTCAAGCCGTTATATACATTTCAAAGGCCTGTAAATACTTACCAAGAAGCCCCTAAATACATTATAAGGCTCATAGAGAGGCCCTGAACGCCTCTAAATACAGTAAAAGCCAGTAAATACGTCCCAAAAGCAGCTAAATACACCACGAGAAGCCTCAATAGACACCCCAGTATCCTGAAGCAGAAAACAAATAAACTGAATAGGACAATAAATGCTTTAAATACATAGATTGCGCACGGCCGCCATCTTGCTCTTTTGGGTCTGTTCTGGAACCGCTAATTTTAAACTACTCATTCAACAATATAAATGTTACCACAGAAGAGATTAAACAGTTCATAGGACGTTGTTTTCCTATATCCGTATGTCCCAGGTCTAGAATTCATTGTTTCCTTTTATAAGAATTATAATTTTATGATTTAGTACATTTTTTTTGTAAATTAACAGAGAAATGGACAGTAAAATGCTAGTTATTGAGTATACCTTGTATTTTGATTCATCTCTATGCAATGCCTTAAGTAATATCAGCTATAAGCCTTTGTGGCCCATTGTGACTTCAAAGTAACAAAATATTATTTTTAATTAAAATTACATTTTTTAATTTGATGAATATTTTTAAGTTTCATAATGCAACTTTAAACAATAATACTGGGGAAAATATTTTTACCATCGTAGTAAACAAATTGGGCTGTAGAGGGTTAAGCGCCGGCTGGTAAGTGTGCAGCTCATGAAGTGTCCAAAACCATGATTATTACTTTCTTATAAAGCTCTCTTATAAAGCAAAGCAAAAGCAAAGCAAAGCAAATGCAAAAGCAAAGCACAATCAAAGCAAACCTCTCTTATAAAGTAAGTAGCAGAAGGTTGTATTTCACTCAAAAATTTGATGCCGAAACTTCTTTGGAAATAAAAGTTTAGAGGCTTTCGGATTTTAGTAAATTAATTTTTAGGGGGCAAGTACATGCTTTTGTTTTGTAAAATACTTTTCTTAATTCAGGGTATAATTGGAACACTGATGTTGTATTTTGGGTGCACCATTCTTTCAACTTAGATAAGCTGTAAAATAATAGAGAGAGAGAGAGAGAGAGAGAGAGAGAGAGAGAGAGAGAGAGAGAGAGAGGGGGGGGTGTAGGGAGTTGCAAGCAGGCAGGTAACTTGACTTTACTGGGAACCGAGGCGCAGGATTAATCTTAATACTGTACAGGGGATAGCTTTATGTGGTATGAGTATATATATTTGTGTTGGTATTAGTTTCAAAGCCATCATCATTATAATCATTATATCAGCAAATATTATCTTACTATTTGGAAGAATGAATTTTCATTCACACTTCAAAATCAAACATCAACCTGTGAGGTAACAGCCATAGTGGGCCAAAGCCTGCCAACCAACTGCTGGCCTCACGCCCACATACGCAAGGTAGAAGTGGGTGATCATCCAACTGATTAAGAGTGGAGATGTGGTCAGCGTCTCGGCATCCCTAGCCGGAAAGTTGACTTACTCTCCTCATGATGTTGAGTGGCCACCGATCCTATACCCGGGACTTAAAATCCCGGGCGTTTTCCGTGGCAGGGAACTAAAACATCATGTCTTAGCCAACTACGCCATGGCGCAGGACTTTATTCACACTTACAATAAGTAAATAAATAATTAAATATAACAGAATAAACCTTTGCCAGCTATTCAGTTTTATATATACAGTAAAATCTCTCTAAAACGGAACGCGCTCGTTCCGGCATTCATTTTCCGCTTACATAAAATTGTGTTTGAGTACAAAGAAATTACGAAGACATAGTTACACAGGTTTACAGTGAAGGAATAATTTAGAATGAAATTTAAATACGAGGGCTGTTCAATAAAGAATGATCATCATTTTTTACGATTATAATTTTTCGCAATAAAATTCAATCTTATTATATTCTGTTAGCTTAATGTGAAACAAACACGCCGTAGTAGTTTCATTGTTGGTACTCCTGGTTCCCGCCTGTAAGAACCAGACAAGCTCAGACATGTTCAGTATCGCCTACAGCTGCAATGGAGGTAACATGCAGTTAAAGTTGATATTAGAGGATGATCCAGAGTTTCTTTCAAACGTAATCACTGCTGATGAAACTTGGCTACATCATTATGATCCTGAGAGCAAATAGCAAAGCTCAGTGTGGAAATCTTCTTCATCACAACCCCGAAAACAGCAAAAGTGGTTGCTTCTGCTGGGAAAGTTATGGTCATCTCATTCTTTGATATTCATGGAATAGTTTATCAGCGTGTTGTGCCTGCACACACATCAGTAACTGGACAATACTACAGGGATGTCCTGAAAACATTGCAAGTCCATATCAGGCGCTAAAGACCACATTTACGTGAAGCAGGGCTAGATGCTGCACCACGATAATGCGCGGCTGCATATTGCCAATGTTGTTGCAGAATATCTTGCAAATATCAACGTGAAGCGTATCCCTCACCCTCCCTATAGTCCGGATTTAGCCCCATGTGACATTTTTCTATTCCCTAACTTGAAGAAATGCCTTCATGGGAGGCATTATCCATCATTATAAAGAGTGATGAAGGCTGCGGAGGCAGTTTTGAAGGATCTCTCAAAAATGGTTTCCGGCATGTCTTTGAAGACTGGCAGAAATGCTGGGACAAGTGCATCGCATTCAGGGGAGACCGTTTTGAGAAGGACCATCAAACTTATGAGGATGAGTAAAGGTACGTTGTCGAAAAAAGAAAAAATGTGATTATTCTTTATTGAACAGCCCTCGTATAAATAGTGATAGGCTGATATGTATTACGTACTATATGTTCAACTTGCATACAATAATTGCAGTTTATCACCTAGTTTCTCTGTCCGCATAAGTCCTCGTATGTATTTATCGATTATGCATAAGGTAATCCGTTTTAATCAGGTTATTTATGCAAACGGTTCCCGAAAATATTTCCGTTTCCGCGTTAGAGTATAATTTTACATAGGAAATAGCTCAGTTCCAAAATTTATTTTCCGTTTTTCCAGGTATAAGTGCGTATAAAGGCTCCGTCTTAGCCAGGTTTTACTGTCAAAATTGACGTACACAATGTTTATAAGCTTAGCCTATTATCTTAAACATGGTTAAGTTGTAAACATAAGACAGAACAAAATGTAATATTTAGTACCTTACTTCTGAACTTGAACAGTACTAAAATGTTTCATATACTTAGTTTGGTTTATTTTAAGAATTTAAAATGTACATAAACTGACACAGTATGTATTTAACTTATCTATAATTATAGTAGAATCTATTTCTTGGAAAAGTTGGTTTAATCACAATTTACACTTCTCTGTCGTAGTAAAGCTCTATCATCAAACTACATATTGTTTACTTCTATTAGTTTGACAGTGCAAGGTTTGAAACGTGAAAGACTTGGTTTGCAGTGGTCATTTGTCATCTATGTCATTACTATGCAGTCAACTGCATTTTTACTTTGGCTATTTCCGACCTCAAATAGACGGGCACCAATATGCGAGAGTTATATGACAAATTTTATTCTTGTACTGAATACACAGTATCCCTGAGTTCTGGAGTTGACAGGACTAACAGGAAAATAAATAAGCTGTCAATCGTTGTTAAGCAGACCATAAGTAAATGGTCCTTCACTGACATTCTATGTTCTGAAAGACTAACTTACTGCGCACAGCTGGGCTATTAAAGATATGTCAGGATACATTTTTTTATTTGTTCCTTTTGCATATGCGACATAGCTGAATTGCTCATAGATCGGTATTTTCATTTTTTACGGCCTGTAAAACCACGTTTCAATGGCATTTGAAAATACAAAAAGATGCAAGTTGACTCAAAAATCGAGAGCTATGATATAAAGGTATATAAATTTAAAATATTTTGCAATTTAAATACTATTTTTCCAATGAAGATGAACATAAAGTGAAAGAACAGAACATTGAGCAGAAAATAATCAAATGTTTTCTATCACTAACATGTTAAAGCTGGGCGATATTATCGTTAGAGTCTAAATAAAACAATGCACCTTGCTTTCTCTAACCCGAAATTTGATATCCAAATTTCACCGAAACATATATGTTTTGAGACTTCCTAAATCTAAAAAAAAGGATTTTAGAAAAATATCTGTGTGTCTGTTTGACTGCCTGTCCATTAGTTTGTGAATGGCACACTCACAAATGAAAAGTTGGTTAAATACCACACTTGGAATCTCCATTTGCCGGATATTCTTTGCTATATGTTTCAATTTTACAATACTTAGCTTTTCTCAAATGGGAAACCATTCATTTTTTTATGTTATGGATGTGCAAAGAGAATGAATGGAATGTCAAAACCATCACATAGCGACCAATTTCTAAAAGCTTTGAATGTCGCTTAAGGCCTTATTTCCATATTTCTCTTACACCTATAAGAAAATTAGCAGTAAGATAATTTCTGCAATATTTAACTTCATTAAAATAAAGTAGGAGAGAAATAAGCATTTTTAATATTAGTTTGCACAAGAGTAAAATAACGAAAGTTGACATTATTTGCAAACTTTGTTGAGGGATAGGAGTATTTTCAGTCCCAAATTGTAAAAATTGCGCAGACAAATGAAGATGTAGACTGTCTACATGATACTGGCTGTTAAATTCAAATATCCAAAGGGTAACCTAACAAATCGGCAATGTATTTGAGGTCCACCAAAATCATTTATGTTGGAAGCTATTTCAGTAAACACAATTGTGGCAGCAGAACATACAGAGGTGGCCAAATTATTAGACTAAGCTTAATTTCAGTCATAAAAATTAACATATTTCAACCTAACTCCAAATTGGTGGCAACAATGGATGAAACAATGAACGATATATTAGAATCATTCAGGAATATTTTATGATGATTTCTGGGATCTTGGTATAACTGCTAAGTTAACTATCAGCTGCTGTAAGAGTATATTTATTGTGTGTATTTAAAATGTTCTCACGCAAGTTTATTGGACATTTCAAACGCTTATCTTTAGAAAAACTCTTGGTTTTATTTTGTCAATATACTTCTTCTGTATTATACTGAAGCATTTAAAGTTCTATGCATGCAGTGAAAGACTTGAGAACCTGTGAGATTAAATGTTAAAGGAAATGTGAGGTTATGGGCAGGAAAAGTGACTTATCACCTAGAAAAATTGGTATTACAAGGGCACTAATTTGCCGATAAAGATGGAAGTGGATTGCTCATAGATAACCCTGATTATTACCTCTTAATTCATTAACAAACCTATGGTTTGAACAAAATTTCTTCAGCTTTAATGGTAAATATTACATGAAAAAATAAAGATATTGAGATAAAATATAAATAAAAATAACATGTGTTCCTTTCACATACAAATTATCCTTAATGCCTTAAAATTAATGCATAATAAACTCATTGATATCATGTGAACAGGGAGAAGATGCAAATAATTATATATTTCTCATATAACTGATGCATAATATTATTTATTGCCTTTAAGATATTCATTATCATGAATACCTTTCAATGATATTTATCCTCTCTTGCTTCTTTGGGCATATCAATAACACAAAATGAAATAGCATAGTGACTCAAAATATCACAAAAGTCTGTAAGCGGAATTAAACAAATGGACGAAAACAATAAGATATATCAGGCACAGCGAAGCGGGAAATGGGTAGAAAAAGCAAGTTGAGCCCTAGAGGTGTTAGAAAAGTTATGGCTGAAGCACACGGAAACCGAAAAGCCACTATTATTGACTTGAGGAATACTTTAGCAGCTAGAGGCTTAGAAGTATCAGCAAGAACTATCAGGAGAACACTATTCGATGGCGGTTGAAGGCTGAACTCGAAGTCCCAGAAGAAAAAGAAAAGCTCACAGCATATATGACAAGAAAGAGGCTTGACTGGGCAGAGGGACTTAAAACATTGGTCTTCTGATGACTGGGAAAAGATAACTGAATTGCTACACTGTGTTACTCTTTCTCACAAAGATAACTTCATTTAATAACCAGATAAATTATGGATAACCCTCATAGACTATACAAAGGTATTATTTGGAATACGTTATTAAGTATATTGTTAACAACAGCTGCCATTATTATGGATTTCCCTAATGTGCTTAAGTGATGAATTCACGTTTGATGTTACCGAAGAAAGCAATTAGTGTGTGTCCAGAGGACACCTGAAGAAGAGTTTCAACCTCAGTGTGTGCAACCAACTGTGAAACACCCCACAAAGATGATGGTCTGGAGTGTTATGTCTGTTACGGTACTGGAGGACTGTACTTTGTTGAGGGCACCATGAGGCAAGATCAGTACCTAGGAGATTTTCAAACCCGAATTCTATCCCAGATAAGGGATTGGTTCGGAAATTATTCATGTATCTTTATGCATTATGGTGGACCGTCTCACAAAGCCAAGAAAATAACACAATATTTACGTGATTTAGATCTTTCAGTGCTTCCATGGCCAGGAAATAGTCCTGATATGAACTCGATCGAGAATTTATGGTCTATTGTGAAGAATAAAATCAAGAAAGCCCACATTACAAGTAAATCCCAACTTATCGAGACATATAAACATCTGTAATCATGATGCGGATATTACAAATAATTTATCACATTGTCTCTACTGAGGGAGGTAATGCTACACATTTCACCGGTTGTTACCCGGCGATCACCATAAATGATGTCATCGACTCGCTGAATGTTGCATGGAGTCACTGCATCACCGGTCTGCCTCTTCGCTTTTTTCTGCCAATGGTGTTTGCCCTTCAGCTTTGTTACAACGACGAACCCACTGTCTAACAGTGCTGATATCCACCGTTGCATCACTATACACATTTTTTTAGCCTTTCGTGAATGCGAATTGGCGTTTCGCCTTCCGCAGACAAAAATTCAATCACATAACGCTGTCTAATACGAATGTCGATGTCAGCCATTTTGCAAGAACATGCAGTGCTGCCACCTGTTGACTTAGCAGTTCATTACTGCAGGGGATTGGAGAAGGTTTGAGGAATTGCGCCAAATTCAAAGTTTTCACATAACTTACTTATTTAAGGGGGGAAAAAGTAGGAGGCATTACTTTTTGACCCACCCTCGTAGAATAATATTGTGAGCAAAGCTGCTCTAATAGTAATCTTTGGACAGAAAGAAATGTAAAGGTACTAAAGACTTTTTTAAATTGGGGGAAATAAAGAAGCATACACAATTGAGGACCCTTGAAAGGGCCTCAAGTACGAAAAAGTCCGAATAAAGGAAAACGGACAACGTTGCTTTGTTGTGTAGTAAGGGAAGGTGAATAAATATTGTCGGCTAATTTGTGTTGGTATGAAACCGCAGGGGAGGATGCCTGCTGTGGCTACTACACCTGGGAATATCGTTTGGTCACGACACGGAGATCAAGAGCAGATCCTGTCCTGGATGATGAGACCACGCCCAACACATCGGCTTAGTGCTAATTGGCATCGCCTTCTCCTTAATGTCCAACAAGACACATCAATTTAAACTAATTACTTTTCTTATTTTATTGAAGTAATACCTTTTCTTCAACACATTTACGAAAGAAAGCCTCCCTGTTTACCCATGTGCTTATTATTTGTAACGACCGGCTTGTCAGCAAACAAAAGTTAAGAATCGCTTCCCTGAATCCCAATTTTCACATTAACTTGAAGAGGGTAGTGTAAAGGATATGCATTCAATTTAAAAACTGCATTTGCATCATGTTATTTAGCAGATACCTCTAAATTGCGTTCTTTAAGGTTTAACTATATCACATATATGTGTCAACTGACAAATTATAATACAGTGATCGTTTTCAGAATGTCCCACTGTTTGTAGTAGTGTTTCCGAAGCAACTTGATTTTCAAAACCAGCATTTTGTGTAATAACATATAGATTATTTAATAATCATAGTAAGCCTTCTTTTGTCCAGTGCAGACCTGTGCATTTGGCAAACCGTAAATACGAGGTATGTCCAGAAAGTAAGTTATGTTTGGTAATAAAATTAAATTGTGTACAGATACAGAAAAATAATTTATTGCACAAAATTCTACAACTCTTAAACTACTTTTCCACATAACTGCCGAAATTTTCCAGGCATTTGTCATAGCGAGGCACAAGTTTTTGTATACCTTCTTCATAGAAGTTTGCCGCCTGAAGTTTGCCTTGGAAACATTTTCTTACAGCTCTTCGTCATTGTTGAAGTGTTGATCGCCAAGGAAAGATTTGAGATGCAAAAACAGATGAAAGTCGCTAGGAGAGAGGTCAGGGCTGTACGGGGTGTGGTCAAACACGTCCCAGCCAAATCTCTGTAGGATGTTTTTCGTCGCATTTGCAGTGTGTGGTCGTGCGTTGTCGTGAAGAAACACAACAGTTTTGACAGCATTCCTCGGCAATTATTCTGTATTGCGCGGCACAATTCCCTAAGTGTCTCGCAATAAACATCTGCTTTAATTGTTTGACCACGTGGTAAGAAATCAACAAGTAAGATGCCTTTCCTGTCTCAGAACATTGTACACATCATTTTTCGAGGTGTCAAGATTTGTTTCGGCTTAACCTTTGCTGGCGATGAGGTGTGCCTCCATTCCATTGATTGACGCTTACTTTCAGGGGTGTCGTAAGAAACCCAAGTTTTATCTCCTGTGACTGTGTCAGAAATTCTTCGCCGCCTTCATCATAACGGGCCAAAAACTGAAGTGTTGTTTTGAGTTGCTCAGTGAGAATCTTTGGCACCCAACGTGAGCAAAGTTTACGAAATTTCAGTTTTTCGGTAACAATTTCATGAACTAGTGGTCGTGAGATTGGGGAAATCCCATAGTAACAGTACTAATTGTAAACTTGCTGTTTTCCTGGATCTTGTCATCAATCGCGTGAACCAGTTCTTCTGTAACCAAAGATGGACGCCCATTTCGTTCTTCATCGTACACTTCACTACGTCTTTCATTGAACTGTCGGACCCATCTTCTCACCATTGTATCACTCATCGCATTTTGTCCGTAAACATCGCAAATTTGCCGATAAATTTCAATTGGTTTCACTTTACTAGCATTCAGAAAACGAATCACAGATCTGATTTAACAAGCGGCGGGATTTTCAATCAACACCGACATTGTAAACAACGTACGTGGCTGACAACGATCTCACAATGGCGCACATTTCTTCTCCTTGTTACAGGATGTCTACCGCGCATGTGCGGAACTGCGATCGCAGCGCTGCAGTGGAGTTAAATTGCAACAGAACTTACTTTCTGGACGCCCCCTGAATTTTGATTTACTCTTTGCAGTTTTGCCATAAAAATATGAGATATACTTATATAAACGAAGGCGGAATAAGAACAAGGACCTCCGAGAGTAAAAACTTGACTGTACAAGCTTGCATTATCTGAGTTGTGCAATATCAGTTGTAGGAGTGTTTAAGGAACGTGCAAACGAACACAACTATAACGAAGTTGTTGAGGACCGAACGGGATGGTTCAGGCTGCTTCGTGATTTGGGACGTCCGGGTTTGATACCCGTGGCCGACCTACCTGAACCATGGGTTTTTTCGGGTGTTTTCTGGATCGCCAGGTTAATGCTGGGTAGTTTAATTACACCCCCGAATTTCCTCTCCCTCCATTTCATCTCCATTATCATTTACCATCATTTTTCATCTGGTGATCTCTTTCAGGGTCGAAGAGTCGGCGGGTCTCGGCGTCACATAGCAGGATGATACGCTCCTGGTAAATACCTACTTCCTCCTTCGGTAGGAGTCTCCGGTCTCCGAGCCGACCTGGTTTCCAACTGATCAATGTTGGGGCCCTGTCCTCTGCACTGTCTTTACTCTTTGGGACTGCCGCCCTCTGTCTCCTCTAGCCTCATCCTTTTCAGGGATGCCCAACTTAGGGCATAGGCACAAGAGATCAAGACAATTTGCGTGTCAGGTCTCCTCCGTAGCAAAATCCAATCCAAGTTGTTGAGTTATTATCTGGAAATATGTGAAGGTAAATGTTTGTACATTAGTTATTCGAAACTCCCAAACAGATCCATATATTGATTTATTCTTTACGTTTCCTGCAGAAAATATTGCATATAGCTAATATCAAAATAACATACACAAGATCAGGTTCAACTCGAAAATTGGAATGTGATTTTCCATACATCCGTAGTTCAGAAAACAATTTTAAGAAGTTCTTATTCTATCTCCTTTGTGTTAATCGAGATACTCGTTTGTAGAAAATGTTCTATTATATATTTTTTGTATACAGGACAGAGTGAAGAAGAGGGAAGAAATCTGGTTCGATTTCTGCTCAATGGAGGCAAAGACATGGTCAGACACTAACCAAGATCCGCGATACTTCCTCAGCTCAATATACCCGGTTCATGGGTATATTGCACCATAGACTGAGTACTTCCATGACCCAGACGAAAATTGTGTCTGCAAGCTATGTAATGATCAATGATATCGGTACCATGCAACCACGTGTAAAAACCGGGTATCGTCCATCATGAGCTCTTGTAAAAGTCAGAGATGACAGTAAACATAACACAAGTTTGTTAACGTTGTGCACGATTTGTACGATGTATCTTTATTATTATATTTTCTTGTTAGTTTGCGGGAATTGTGGTATACAGTAGGCTTTAGGCCACAACAAATCTTTTAATACCTGGTTGCCACATGATGACCCTCAAATTTCCTTGATGGTCAAATTAATAAAATGTAATATCGACTTCCCACTGAAAAAAAAAAAAACGTAAGTATTGTGGAATCCATTATTACGACTGGCGGCGTACGCGCTAAGAGGGTTCGCGTGGAGTGATAGCGCGGCTTGTTTACACAAAGGAACTGATAGGCAGCACAGTGTGGAAATAAAGAACCTGCAAAAATAGATAAAGATAGCCCGGAGATAAAAGACTTGCCGACACAGATAAAGTTAAATGTCTAGAGCATTCGTGTTTTATCTGGTGACATGTTAGAGAACATTCTATAACAGTCTGGAATTCATGAATGGTTGTGTATAAAAAGAAGCCATGGCTAGTTATCGGGCAGTTGTAAACAGAGACGTAACGAGAGCTGTAACTGAAACTGGTGTTTTGGAAGTGAAGTCTATGTTGTGGCCAACGATCTTGGAAGATTGTAGTTGTGTATGTGACGTAATTCTGCTGCTGGACAAAGTGTATTTCTACGCAAATAAAGAAAGTTTTGAATTTCTGCAACTCGGACTTTTAATTCTACGAAAGCAAAAAGTCACAGTATTTTAAAATGCAAACCAGTAACAAGAAATATCTTGGAAATGATTAATGCCCCAACTAATTCCATATGAATTGCATGGTTTAAGGAAATCTACATTTATTGCGTAGTCAGAATTCTTACGATTGACCACTTGTGCGCAGGTATTTCAGAACGAAGGTAACTTAAAGATGCTATACCCAGAATTCAAAATATGTATTTCATTTCCTTGGAACTGTCTTAAGTATACAGTATTTTCGTTAAAAAAACTTATGACAAATTTTTGAGAAGATCTTTGAAACGTTTTTCTATATAAGGGCAATTCAAATTATCCTGGAAATTTTCTTGGAAATCTTTGTGTGTTATCTTGAAAGATGCTAAAGTTAAATACAAAGTTTGATTTTCAACTCATTTCGTGTTTTTAAATTATGCTACACACTCGCTCACATACACACACACACACACACACACACACACACACACACACACACACACACACACACACACACACACACAACATTATTCTATTGTTGCCTCATTTCTTTTAGATTGAAAAGGTATAACTGTTTATTTCATGTGAAATCTCGGAAACGAATGTATCCCAAAACAGAGATTATTATTTTATCATTGCAACCATTATGAAGTTCCCATTACTGTTTTATTGAAATTTGTAACTACTGGTAGAGCGATTCCCCCATATTCAAGAGGTGTCGGGTTCGAAACTCGAATGGGATGAATTACTAGGTAAAGATTTCTTCCAGAATTTTCCCTTATTCAGAAAAGACTAATGTCTAGTATGGACCCCGAGCTCAGTTGAGCATCATTTTACCTAAATGGGTCGTTCATCATCTGCTATGACCTACACAATTAAAGGAGTTTTAAACTACAAGAACCTATAAATAACTAATACTAATGGAAAGTATTTTAATGCAGAATTAGCAAATAATCATAACTTATGAGTTCCCATTTCATAATACACATGCTATTTTCTTTGCGAACAGTTGAAAAGTCTGTCTGTGAGTGTGTAAATCATACTAAATGTTTTCTATAGGTTCAAGGCAGGTGATGTTTTACAGTTAACGTCGTAATCAGTTACCAGTTCCTGAAGATAGTAATGGAATTTAACATTGCCCAAAATTGGAATTTATGTATGTTGGCAGGGCTGATCAGCAAGTGCTTGAGGGATCTAATAAGTATCAAATAAACATGGCAATGATTTAGGCTTAGACATGTAAATTAATAAATATTTATGGCAGCCAGGAAAAAAGAAATATTGGGGAAAAACGCTTTCTATTTCGTTTGAGCACCACATCATATGGACAACTTTGAATGCTTAACATAAATGCTAGTAATCATAACTTGATAATTTAGCTATATAAATATGAGATATGGAGGTGTTAAATATGTTTTACTTAATGTTATGTTTATCAATTAATAGTTTATTTTGATTTTTAACCTTTGTAGCTTAGATATTACCACAGCTATTAAGAACTTAAATAGTTTTCCCTAGGTACAAGTTGAATCTGACTTGAGACTAAAAGTTAAGGGCTAAGTCTCATACCTTTATTTTATGTTCTAGATACCAGATGCTCCTGGCTTCTTACATGAATATATGTTTGACTTTTATCACCACAAATAGGTCTTATTTTTAAACAATCACACTAACATAATAACGTTTTGTAAAGTCAGTGTATATGTTGCATCCAGTTCTTATATCCGTAGCTTTTCGTTCGGCTTTACTTCACGCTATTTTAATGTATTGTCTTCAAACAAGTTATTTCTGTGAAACAGCAGCTCTTCAATTTTATAGTTTATTGAAAATATGTGTACTTTCATGTTTTGTAGTCCTGCGCCGTGGCGTAGCGGGCTAAGGCAGCATGCCTTGGTCCCTGGCCACGGAAAGCGGCCCGGGTTCGATCCCACCCATGTGTTGGGGATGTTAGGTCCCGGGTATAGGACCGGTGCCCACTCAGCATCGTGAGGAAAGTGAGGAGCTTACGCTAGGTAAGCGGCCCAGGTCACGAAAACCAACATTCCGGCTGGAGGATGCCGAGATGCTGACCACATCTCCTCCCCGTATCGGCTGGATGAGCGCCCACCTCTGCCGTGCGTAAGTGGTGAGGCCGGCAGTCGGGTTGGTAGGCCTTGGCCCTCTAAGGGCTGTCGCGCCATGGGTTATTATTCGTGTTTTCTAGGCAGAGGCTCACTTATATATGCCTGCGAAGGTATACATGAATTTTATCGATATATAATTTTTCCTGAATACGTTTTTGACTATTTTGTGGCTTGCAAGATACTGTTAAGCTAAATCAGAATGAAGAGAACTTCACAGGCTAGGCACAGAATATTCAATTTATTCAATGTACAATTTACTATGTATGAAAAGAACTTAAACCTGCGATATACTGAACAAAATTGTATTATTTTTTAGAAAATTAAAAGTAATGATTCTGTCCAATATAAGGAGCTTGCCAAATTACCTGAATATATACAGTTTGGCTTCACCCCACATTTCATTTTCTTTTGTTTAGTTATGCTGTTTGACACGCGCGCTTATGGACCTTTGTTTATCAATGTTTCCCAAGGCGGACATTGGGACCAAAACTAGTGAAATCTCTAAATCATATTTTTGGGTAGAAAACAAAACTTATGTATGCAACAGTTAGGTTATTTTCAGTTACCATAAAGATATCCATTAACGCTTAATGTTTTTCTTTCAGTGAGATTTCTACCATTTTGTGCCTTTATGTAAACACTATATAAAATGTAGCTTAAAGTGTTTGTTTCAGACGTCTTTAAGTCTTGAAAGTGTAGCGTGTTAAAATAAAAGGATGAATGTTAGAATTTGTGTGTTGACCTTAAAACAATTAGTTTATTGCATGGTTTGCAAGAGTCTTTTTGTGTCTAGAAGATACACGCTACTCTCTGCAGGAAAGCATAATTACGTGCAACAGCAGAACAAGTGTCATAAATCCCCTTGGGAATACTCTCTCGAGATGGCTGTCTGTTTATTCTAAACAAGCTTTATCAATTATCAGCTGAGAATTAACAATTGACAAAAATAACAATTAAATTTACATGGCATAGACAAACAAAGTTCAGCAAACCACGAACACCATAGAAACTTGAAGCAATTCGCCCTCTTCCAAACGTCAGTTGTCTCCTCAAAACAAAATTGAGTTAGAGGTGACATTTTGAGGAAACTGCTGAACTTCAAATAAATTTCTAAAACTCGTCAGTTCATGCAAAACTAACTGTCGTTAACAAACGTAATAAGTCGTTCATATGCGCTGTGATTTTTACAAACTCAATGGCAAAAGTGCAACATTTTTTACATAACGATAGGTTCAATAAAAGTCTTTCTCGGTCCGCAGGTAGTTATTTCCCATTTGCTCATAGATGAAACCATATAGTTCTGATCAGTTATGGAAATGTACACTTAAATGTCGGCATTTATCAGACTTACAGCACATCTGCACATCGCTAGGAGAGGATTGCACCTCATCACCAGCTGAATGGTGCCAAAAATTGTTTATTCAGTACGTTTTTGGAAATTAAGTTGTGTAGAAATAAGAGTTGTAGGACAATGTTGGAAACTGGAACTCTTTTGTGCAAATTGGCAGAATGAACATAGCTAACTTTTGGCCAATTGGCCCATGTGTTGGCAAGCAAAGTGACGATTTCACTGCATAACTTCTTCCTTTGACTCAACCAGTTACAAATGGTGGTCGGTGTTTGAATATTAGGCTTCTGTTCAGTGAAGAATCAGCAAAAAGCGAGGCACATTTGTATTTCGTGCAGTTTTCACAACACCAGATATACATTTTCTCAGTTATATAAAATGAACATTCCTTCTATCCTGTAACTGATGCGATCGCTTATCAGCAGCATCAGATTATAATGTATTCACGAGCTTAATTGGACGATGACACAACACAAGATATAATCAGAGTTACGGAATGGTTCATTTTAAAAGTCAGATTTTCCACGTATATGTTAGTGGATGCTGTTGTTTCACGTAACGCCAATAAGTGTTTTAGACACGTTTATAGGTCCAACAGCGTTTAGAATCAGTTTTATAAATGTGTTCTATCCGCTTTAATGCACCTGTACTTCATTCTGTCTTCTTCGTAACATTCATTCTCAGTGCTTGTGTTGTTATTTTTATGATCCTCCAGGCGGCACGGCGCCAAGACAGGACGTCTCTTGGTCCGTTCTTGTTCTCAAGAGGAGAAGCTCGTAACTTGCATCAGGAGCAGGCTGTTCCTACTTAGCCCCGAGTAGAAGGGTCGTGACCCCCATGGTCATCCAAGTCACCACATTTAAATAACATCACTTGGCCTGCCTGTCCCTCAGAATAAATGTAATGAGGCCGTGTATTGAATGTACAGTCATCGCCTAAAGGCGACACATGTGATCAAGCTATAGGGGATTCAGTGCGCAGTCGACCGCAGCGCGACGTTAAATATCTTCCGGCAAACGCGTTGACAAATACCGGCTGTCTCGCAAGGACGCGCTCCGCTTACTACATTTAATTGGTTAAGGATTAGTTCACCTGTGTTTATATATCTAGTCTGAGCTGATATTATCTTTGCTTCTCTTCTACCTTGTATTTACAATGTTCCCTGATATTTCTATCAACTTTCTCCAATAACTGGAAGCAATAATTCCCTGTATACGGGCAATCAGTTTTCCCAATTGTATCGACTTTTTAGAGAGCACGCGTTGGATTGAAGCATTTCAAAGGCTACGCCTAAAATTAGGAGCTTCTAGTGAGGAACAGGGAAGGCAAAAACTTGCACCTAGCTGGTTTCCTTCGGAGATCAAGTGCTGATTACATTTTTTGTTGTTGTAATTTACGTCCTCCAACGTTGTCATATCGGACGATGAATGGAATGGGTGAAATTATCTCAAATGAATCCGGGGTCCATGGAGCTTAGAGCTACCCGAAATGAAATGTGTAGTGTTTAACGCCCACTTTTACTACATACGGCACCGCAGGCGGTGACACTGATGATACATGAGATGAAGATAGATCACCGGTGGAATGAGATGGTGGGGGAAACAAGAGGTCCCGGAGAAAAACCGCCCCAGCGCCGTGTTGTCCACCACAAATCTCACTTTGCGGTCGCCTGGGATGGAACCCGGGCTGCCTTGGTGAGAACTAAGCGGTCTAACCACTGAGCCACGGCGCGGCCTAGAGTTACCC
This sequence comes from Mantis religiosa, assembly GCA_030765055.1. Classification (NCBI taxonomy): domain Eukaryota; kingdom Metazoa; phylum Arthropoda; class Insecta; order Mantodea; family Mantidae; genus Mantis; species Mantis religiosa. Next base: position 112,260,055 of record CM060949.1, read on the forward strand.
GACATTCGTCTTTCAGGATAAAGGAAAACCCCGGGAAAACCTTATCCAGGTAACTCACCCTGACCGAGATTCGAACTCGAGACCTCTTGAACGTGAGGCAGACACGCTATCATCTACGCTACCGAGGCGGGCTGATTACCATTAGAATAAACTGTTCACTGTGGTGAAGAAGTGCCAGTAACATTGTACAAAACTCAATATATACCTGCGCATTATTTTTAATGAATCTCAATGGAATAAAAGTAATGCATAAGACATCGCCAGTTTACTTGAACACATTAAATACTTTTTTTTATTGTTACTGTTGTTGTAAAATGTTATTTTACAGTGGTTTCAAACTCCGGCACAAATACTATACAGGATGTAACAAAAGGGTATGTCAACATTTTTGAAAAGTTTTCCTGCATATAGAGGATTAAAATGTATGAACAGAGGACTGGAAATTGTTTATTTCCATGGTAGAGCTCCTTTTCTACAAATGTTCTTACACGGTGGTCCTGTGGACATAACTACTTGTTTAATTACATATTAATAAACATTCGTTTCCACATCAGGTTAAATTGGGTGAATATGATGCACTTCACCATTGTTGTCATTGTGCTACAGTACGTAGTACCTTTGTTAGACACCGGTGCTCAGTTCATGTACGATGTTACTCCTCATTTCAGACTTTCTGACCATCAATTTCTCAATAGCAGGTGTCTTGGTAGATGGATAGGAAGAGGTGGGCCAACTCTGGGGCCTCCACGATCGTCTGACTTAAACCCTCTGGATGTATATTTGTGGAGACATTTGAAACCTCTTATTTATGTAACTCCAGTTGTAGATGTTGAGACTCTTCGTGCTCGTATTGTGGAAGTCTGCCAGACAATATGAAATTTTCCAGGCCTAAATCAGCGCATTAGGAAGTCCATACGGCAGCGGGTTGTTGGATGCATGGAGCTAATGGAGGTCATTTTGAACATGTGCTGTGCGTTCCTGTTTTCCAAAAGTTCATGTCATTGAGTGTTGTTGTATGGGGTTCAGCTGTAGAAAAAGTGTTCTATAAAGGAAACAAACAATTTCTGGACTTATGTTCATATAATATTTTTTATCCTTTATCCGCAAGGATTTTTTTTCTCAAATGTTTGACAAACCTCTTTGTTACACCTACATATCCAAGCTTAAAATTGGTATTTCCTTCAAATATTAAGTCTCCTTTATTTTATCTCCTAAGGAGCTTCTGAAAATCCTACACAGCTCAGCTTTATCACACATTTGGTACTGGAGACGAAACCTGGGTTCACTACTACCAACCGGAAACGAAGAGAGCGAGCAAGGAATGGCACCATCACTCATCACCAATACCAAAGAAGTTTCGCACAGAACCATCAGCAGGGAAGGTATGCTGACTCTTTTGGGACAAAAAAGGTGTCATTTTGGAGCATTACATGCCTAGAGGGACCACTGTCACCAGTGCATGAACACAGTTCTCCTAAAAGGTCGTCTGCGGCCTGCAATCAAATCAAAGCGACGTAGATTGCTGTCAGCAGGTGTCCTTTTGCAACATGACAATGCAAGTCCCCACACTGCCCATACAACAGTTGCAACAATCACATACCTGTATTTTGAGTGTCTTCCTCATCCACCATATTCAGCAGACCCTGCCCCAAGTGATTTCCATATGCTTGGACCACTCAAAGACGCAATGGGAGGAAAGAAGTTCCGGTCTGATGAAGAGTTACGTCACGTGGGGCATGCGTGGTTGCGCGAACTACCAAAATAATTTTTTTCTAAAGGCATTGATGCACTTTGTAAGCGTTGGAGGACTTGCATTGAGCGTGGGGAAATTATGTTGAAAAGTGATACAGCTTTGTACCACTTCTGCACAATAAATAATATTCAAAAAATATTTAAGGTTTTCATTTGACTCACCGTCGTATATTTTGTTTTCCTTTTTCAGGCATATATGTGGATAGCCCAATATATTTCGAGCCAACAAAAAGTAAAGCAGTACGTACATCCAGTATGAGCCAACTGGTAGATTACATTAGTGAAAGTATCATTTATTCGTTATAAACATACACTAGCTTTTAAAATGAGAGGTTCTGGCTTCGATAGTCGTCGAAGAGCAAAAGCGGCACAAAAATGCAAAAAAAGCAAAACAAAAATTAATCAGGCTCTGTAGACACTGACTAAAAGAATGAAGAGGATTTAATTTCATGCAAATCATTTATAATTAAAACAAATTGTACAAACTTTAAATTGATTTTCTGTAGTATATTTTATTACATAAATATGGTTATTAATCCATATTTTGGCATCTTAGAAATATTTAAAAATTCTATCCATTTGCAATCGATTCACTGACCTGTTTCCAAAAGATGTAGTCACATCTATATTTTAACTAAAGTGTGAATAATTCTCTAGCATCTGTCATCTCTAAGAAAAGAACAGACCAGAGAATAAAAAATTGTGTGGCCCTTTGGATACACTTTAAAGAGATTGTCAGTCAAAGAATGAATCTGAAAGAACAATATCAAACGATGAATAATTTTACAATTTTCCTTAGATAATTTCCATGGAAAGTATCAAAGGATGAATAAGATTCTGAGAGTAAGAAGAAAGTAACTGCAAACAATCGGTGTTTGTGAACCTCCTGTAAAGAATCATATTATTCAAAGTGCACCGTGCAGTGCTGTAAACGCTCTAAGATGCATCACATCATCATAGAATATTTTCCATTCATCTACATTCATACGTTACCAGCTTTTACCGGTAAGCAGATGTTTATGGTAATACCTATGCTTTACCAAGGTCTCATTTTAAGTGTAAAGCATGTGGGTCAACAACCCCAAATTATCACGCCAGTGCAAATCTCAGAACTGTGACGAAGAAATGTGAATTAGTTTTAAATTTGGATTAGAAACTATATTTTGTCCAATGATTAGAATTTATATAGTAGTGTAAATAAAGTTAGCCCTAAAACGTCAACCATTATTGACCTGAAAAGAACAAATAATAACTAAGCATATAAAGACGAAAGAAACTATTTGTAAAGCATACATTTCTCTATCGTAAAACACAATGAATTGACAAAATATCTTATTTTTCATACAAACTGTCACTTTAAAATGCCTGCAGAACTTATGGGCCAATCCATATGTCTGTCATCTATCTGTCTACCATGGCGGGGATTTCGGTATTTCAACCGATGGCTTATGGCCAACCACCATTTAAATTAGTAGCAGCTAACATGTCCGGTTATTGTCATCAACACATACAATAATATTGCAACAGTAATCTTTAAATTTCGATGGGTGACATTAATGTGCGGTGGAGGCCTACTACTTTTGAAATACAATACAGTTAATTCATATTTACGGAATATAACAAATACATTTGGCATTAACTGCTTTTGTAAAGAATTCACAATTAGGTATACAAGTTTAAAACAGAAATGCTACGCTTATTGGTTTAGTTTTCGTAAAACTTTTCTATAACAAAATTTCCATAGAGTTTTGGACGTATTGTTATGCGTAGAATTTTTTTGTATAATTGTTTATTTTTAGTTGTTTTCACAAATGCTTTGTTTTCTTTTTTTTTTGTTATTTATGTAAGCTAGCAGTATGTGAGACATTGTAACAAATTTTTAATTAATTTATAATTTGTCAAATTGAATAGGTGTTGCATTTTTTTCGTTAAAATGAATTTATATTATTATTAATTCAAATTATATTCAGTAAACTGCTTAAGAAATTTCAAAAGAAGTCAAGTTTTTGTAACAAATAAAGGTTTTTTTTTAACAGCAACATTAAACACTTTTTATTCTTTAGCTACAATGAAAGTGAATTTTGTTGTACATTATCATAGAAGTTAATACCTCCAAATGGATTAGAAGCAACATGATAAAATCGTCAAATGTCCACTAATGCAACAAATGCTAATTTTGAAGGCTTAACACCTAAATTTTACCAAAAGTAAGACAATGAGGAGAGCGAGAGATACAGTTAAGGAAATTACTGTTAATTAATATAAGAACTCATATAAATAAAATGTATTTACAATTTATTCTTCACTCTCTAAATTTACATTATATTTGCACAAATACCTGCAAAATACTATACATTTATCACTAAAACAGTAACACATTCTCTAAATTCAACGTGAATTTACTTTATGATTATCTCTTTGTACAAACTACATCTATAAAATCTTGTTTTATACCTATTTCATGATAAAAACAAATAAACGTTGAGTAATACAATTTTATAGTAATTTCACGGGAAATGCAGAAGGATAACTAGGCTATTGGTTTGATTATTTGGTTCTGAAATTTCTATACTTTGTGGATAACACTATGATAAACATAAGAACAGTGCTTTAAAATTCAAAATAAGTAAAAGGATTTGAAAATCCAAAGCCACGGCAACTCATGTCTCCGAAATGTTTCATGCAAAACAAACATGTTTGAATACGTCGTGAGTTTTAAGGGGACCCTACACTTTTAGCGGCTTCTCTCTCTCTCTCTCTCTCTTCTCTCTCTCTCTCTCTCTCTCTCTCTCTCTCTCTCTCTCTCTCTCTCTCTCTCTCTCTCTCTCTCTCTCTTCTCTCTCTCTCTCTCTCTCTCTCCCTCTCTCTCTCTCTCTCTCTCTCTCTCTCTCTCTCTCTCTCTCTCTCCTCTCTCTCTCTCTCTCTCTCTCTCTCTCCTCTCTCTCTCTCTCTCTCACTCTCTCTCTCTCTCTCTCTCTCTCTCTCTCTCTCTCTCTCTCTCTCTCTCTCTCTCTCCTCTCTCTCTCTCTCTCTCTCTCTCTCTCTCTCTCTCTCTCTCTCTCTCTCTCTCTCTCTCTCTCTCTCTCTCTCTCTCTCTCCTTCTCTTTTGGTTTCTCAGTTCCAAAACTACACCAAAATGACTGATTCAGAATGATGATAACCTTTTAGCCTATTCAAAGAAAATTCAAGATAGGAGTTTTGTTAATCATGGAAGTGATTTACTCTATTTACTCTATTTTAATTAATTAGAACTATTTTTGAGAAACCAAAGATGGATCAAGGAGCCCCCTACATTTGTAATTATTAATATTCTATGTATTATTCGTATGAAATATTTTTATTAAAATAAAGTTCTTAAAGTGTCTTTCTGTCTAAGTTATCAAAATTCAAACTACAAAACCATAAAATAAACTTCAAATATAATATAAATGATGACAAACTTTTCACATGAGTGTAGTTAGTGAAGGGAAGCCTTTCTGAAAATCTTGGTATTGCAACATAAGATACTTATCTTAAATAATTGGTGTGCAATTTATTTAACATTTCGTTTTGAGTGTATTTCTCATGACATCTGAATACAAATATCTGGGAATAGAATATTTTCTCTACATACTGAGTAGGCAGTTTTTGTGTACCTTATATAGCTTTCGTCGTCTGAGTCATACGGCATAATTCTTTGTACTAGACTGCAAAACGTTTTTTGTTTCATTGTGGGGGAGAAAGTTTAGCACGTTTAGGGCGTTATCAATTCGAGACCCTGACACTGGGCAGCAATGCGGGCGAGTAGCTGATAACCGTCACTGAATAGGACAATTAGCACAGGAAGTCATTTCACTTTTCCTAAGAGAAGCAGTCTGCAAAATAAATGAATAAAAGTTTTTCTTTCTGTATCTTAATTTCATTCTTCCTTCCTTCTTCCATTCTTCCTTTCTGCCTTCCATATTTTCCCTCTTATTTATTTAAATATTTAAGGTCACGTAATTTCGTGAATATATTGCGACCACATTAAATGCAAAAGTCTCAATTCAGAGAACCAAACTGTGTTGCATCTTAATATTTTAAAATGTACTGACTAAAGGTAACAGATACAATTGCCATATATAATTAGAAATTTGTTAGAATTTAGAATTAGAATAAGTCGTATAGGCAAATGTTTTTAAGGTGGTTCTTCACTACGGAAATATACTGTTTTCATTTAGTGATGTACATGGGTTACCTATTTGGTATGCAAGGTTTCTTTCTAACTGAACTACATTGTGGACAACATGCTATGTTAAGGAGACATTTACATGCATCACATAGGAGGTTCATCTTTTGAAAGTGTATAGCAATGTGTCAACTTTATAAGAACAGTTCTTAAACGAGCAGTTTTATTCTGTCCTATAAATTGCTTGGATTCTGATGTGATGGTGTGAGCTTAACTAAGGAGATTCTCGGCCCAGTTGTTAATATATCCTTATTTTATTCTCTTGATAATTAGAATGTTAAGGACATAATTTGTCATTTTATGCTTTATTCTAATTTACCTTCACTAAATAATTCTAAAATATTCTTAATTGCTTTAAATTTTCAGATACTACTCTTCAAGAGCGAGGTACCTATTTATTTTCTTTCTATGGGACAAGCAAAGAGTGAAATTGAAAGTCGCTTCGGTTAACTCCGTCATTCTTTACCTGCTATATATTATTCAATAAAGCTGGTTATCTAGCTTCATTGCATATCTGGATTAGCAACACCTATCTAATCAGTCTATCTAATTTGGGACATGTTCCGAGATACGCGTTGGAATAACTCTTCTCCTAATACGCTAGCCGATATTATAAACTTCCCTCGTGCAACTCTGACATCGCAGATCAACGAAGCCATAAATAACTTTGTTCAGTTAATAGATTCGGCAGCAAACATTGGCCCTGTTGCAGCCCGCATTCATTGCAAAGCACTTTCAAAAGTTCCAATGATTAAAGTTTGCTTTCGTCAACCCAAATATGGCTATGGCTGTGGAAATATACCGTCTCTAGTGAAGCATGACTCATCTGAAAATTAACAACCCATCTTCGGAACAGGGATCTGGAATATACTTCAGCAAAACGCATCTGCAGAGAACTATAATCATTCAGTCGAGGTAAGTTTAGAGCGTGAAGTGAATACAAATCTTGATGTGTAAGACTCTTCAAACTACAGACCGGGAAGTCGGCAGCACATATTCAGCTACATGATTCAGCACGTTTTCCTGAAAATTAGCTATTCGGCAAGCTTTCCTTGTCAAGCTTTTCGATAACAGTTTTCCTGACCGTAGCATAAGTCATATCGTAGCTCAAAACTGAGTATTTTTAATTACAGTTGTTGAAATGTCTGAATAGAACGTAAGATTTTAGCATTTGTTTTCCTATTCCAACTCGGGAATGTACATCTCTTGTTTCTTACTTTTTTTTAAGTACTTCTAACCTTGTAACACTTTGCAGCACTATTTTGGTTAGCGTTTGTATGTCATTTTATTCAAGTTTGTTTCATTTTGAGTTACTCACGTTTATACATTCTACGGTGTTCACATTTTCACCAGCTCACTCAAGGCTGTTTCCTTGCGGGGGTAAAAGCACTTGAAAGGTTTGGTGAAAATAGAAACACTATAGTATATTTACTGCTGGTTATTTTATTTTGTTAGATAAGTCAAATTCCTTTTAGTGGTCGAGAAAATCCACCTAGATCGCTTTGATTGCTCCTGCCCATTAATAAGAAGCCAACGTTCACACCCATGCAATTAGAACTGGTGAATGCAAGTGTTGCATATATAGATTATGATGGTCATCGTGTTTATAACTCGTCGGTCTGGGTGGTTCATTTGGTCAGGCGTTGGCCTAATGATCTCAGGATTGCGGGCTCAAACCGGCCTAGTGTGTTTAAAACGACGACGTCAGTAGATTTACTGGCATATAAAACTTCTTTGGGACGAAATTCAAGCTCAGCGACGGCATTCATATGATCTTGACAATTGACTGTATCGTTAGCAGACAAAAATAATGATTTTATTTTATCATATTTATAGCGTGAGTAACGTACAGTACGCGCAAGATAAGTTGAGCGCTGGATTTACGGTGTGGTGCGGGCAGATGGGAAGAAGCGAGAGCTAACGCTCCTTTGTTTCTGCAGTGTGCTCAACCTTGAAAAACACAGTTCGGCAAAATAGCGTGTAACATAAGCGAATATATCACAAGTAACGTTGCATCCTCTGAAAGCATTCCTTAGTTTTGCCCACGTCAGCTAAATTACATTCAGATCACAGTTATACGGAAGTAGACGATTAATAATGTGTCCCCTTCCGAGAGCGATAACATCCACAAATGTTCAAACAAATACAACTCATTTTCAAGTAAATGCTGATGTGTCACACTCGTAACAAGGATAAACTGGCAATTCGAACGCACCAAACGAGCCTTTATGAAGGAAGCTTTAACCACAAAGGGATAATGTTATATAATAAACTTCCAAATTCATTTAAACAAGCTGCATCATTCAAACACATTAAGAATACGGTTATAATTAATCGAAGAATTCCACGTTTCGCCAACTACTGCGCTTGGCATCTTCAGGGTGAGGATTGGTTGTCTGCGCTGGTCAGAACTCGAAGACAGAAACTTAGCCAATTATATTTTTTTTTACTTTTAGTTTACTTATTCGAAATATTGTAATTATTTTGATGGAGACAGAGCAGATATTACTTCTGCCATATTAGATATAACGTTTTTTTTTTTTTTTTGCGCCTTAAATTAAATATATGATCATCTACTGTTTCCTTCATCATATTAAATTTCCTCTGTCTTAATCTGGTAATCCGCGATATTAAGTTAGAACAAAACTTCAATAATCATTAAAATCCTAAATTAGTTATGAATCACTATGCATTTCTTTTCATAGTTTGAGTTATGCAAGGTTCTAGTACAGAGCCCTAATGACATTGACTAATCTGTTTATCCATTGTATAGAGGTTTCTTTACTAAGTTAGTTGTAAGCATTTTGTTAAGCTGACTATAGAATACCAAAGAAATTCATGGATTTGAAAATTGTCCACATAACTCACTACATTTTTCCAGTTTTTAAATACTGAATATTTAAATATTTAGTTTCACTAACATCTATTCAATGCCGTTAAGACTGATTCCGCTGTAGTCATATGTCTACAAACACTGAGAATAGGATTGGCTGCAACACACTATGCTTGGAACTTCTCATTCACATTGTTAACCTCTTAATGGGAGCGTCTGCCACGATCCCCCCCCCCCTCCATCCTTCCACTACATACAATTGAGCTCAGCTGGACTTCAAGCATAACGTCATATTTTCATCCATCGAATTTTTTCCTGATCATCTTGATTGCTGCTTCCTTAGATTGAGGTAGGTTTTTGCTCGGTAAACAATATCTTGCACGTGACACAGAGCTGTTTTCTGGTTTAACCTCGAACACGCATGCGCTGTGATCCTCTCCAAAAAACAAATCATCTCCTTCAGCAAGAACTGCTGTACTACACCTTCAATAATAATAATAATAATAATAATAATAATAATAATAATAATAATAATAATAATAATAATAATAATAATAATAATAATAATAATAATAATAATAATAATAATAATAATAATAATAATAATAATAATAATAATAATAATAATAATAATAATAATAATAATAATAATAATAATAATAATAATAATAATAATAATAATAATAATAATAATAATAATAATAATAATAATAATAATAATAATAATAATAATAATAATAATAATAATAATAATAATAATAATAATAATAATAATAATAATAATAATAATAATAATAATAATAATAATAATAATAATAATAATAATAATAATAATAATAATAATAATAATAATAATAATAATAATAATAATAATAATAATAATAATAATAATAATAATAATAATAATAATAATAATAATAATAATAATAATAATAATAATAATAATAATAATAATAATAATAATAATAATAATAATAATAATAATAATAATAATAATAATAATAATAATAATAATAATAATAATAATAATAATAATAATAATAATAATAATAACAACAATGGCTGTGCTTAATATTGCATACGAAATGTATTATTGTGTTAACTGCGGAATTAACCATCTTTTCTTACAGCGAATGATTGAGTGTGTGTGAGTGTGTGGTATCTTTTCTCCGGTCTGTTCTTAGATCTGGATTGGGTCAGGGGGTTTCAGACGCTAGCGAATAGCTAATAAAATATTATTTGCTCTGATTTCTCGGTAGCGTCTTTTTATGGTGTCTGAGAAACTGCTCATACAACACTATACTTCCTCTTCATTCAACACCTTATAAAATATACAGTTAAATATGAAATGCATGGATATGTTATTGTTGGATTGCAAGAAACTACACACAAGCAAAGTTAATTTATAATGAATCCTGGAAGGTTTCTCTCTCTCCCTCTCTCTCACTCAGACATTAACTCCTAGTCTTACGTTTTGGCACTAACGCCTTTTTCGATGTTTTTGTCTTAAAATAATTCTAGCAAGTGGTAGGACTATCATGACTATATAAGCTTGAAGTTAGAGATTATAGTTTCTTTATTTTTCTTCGTGAATGACATTTTGTGGGGTGTGAAATCGCATAGAAGGTCAATTGTAAACGCTGCGAATTGTTCACTATACTCAATACTCTTTTGAATTTTGAAATCTTGGTAAACTTGTCCATATATTGTAGGTATTATACAAAATATTTGAATACGGAACACCAATTTGCTATGTAGCTGTAGTTTACTGCAAAAGCTTTAAGATCAGAAGTTCGAAAGAGCCGAGTGGGATGAACGCAGTGAGATGCATTTCTCCTAGTTTGTTGAATTTTGTCCGCTGCACCTGTAATGGGCACTGTGCCAAAATGCAGGAGCATTAATTTAATTCGTGCTACATACTATTTTCTGTACCTTGAACCTGCATCCTGGGACTGACGCCAGCCAGTGGATTTCATGAATGAGAGAAGCTAAAAAAGTAACACTCTTCCTGGAACATCTAAGTTATCGTGGTTAAGTGGGTTGACCTGTTTGCTAAACTCCCATAAATTTATCTGAACTTGGAATATAAATCTAAATTGTCACATTTTCTTATGAAAGAACGTGTCTCTTGTAGCTGTCTAGTGCTGATTGCCATTCGTTTGAGGTTGGCATTACACGCTAAAACCTATTTCTGTTTCGTTTATCTTAATGTAAGGTCCTTTTTTTTAATTTACGTTCTCCAAGGTTAAGTCATATCAGATGATGAATGGAATAGGTTCAAATGAGTCCAGTGTCCAAAGAGCTTAGAGTTACCCCACATTCGTCTTTCAGGATAAGGGAAAACTCCGGAAAAGACCTTATCCAGGTAACTCATCTTGACCGAGATTCCATCTCGGTACCTCTTGAACGTGAGGCAGGCACGCTACTACCTACGCTACCGAGGTGGGCAATGTTAGGTCTGACGATTCTGTAAAATATAAATATGAGAATGCAATATGCGTCACTAACCATACCATATGCTGAAGGTACATAATATCAGTCAGTCGTATTTTTCACCAGGGTTAGGTCATTTACTGCAAACCAGCCCCCTTCATTTCTCCCTATTTTCTTCCCATCTCTCAAATAAAGTTTATACCATGAGTACTGCCTTCCCTTGTATTAATCCTACTAGTTTCTTCCGATTTTGGCCGCTTTAAGCACTAGCTAGAGGGTGTGTATGTGTGTCTATAATTGGATAAACGGACTGACAAATTTTGTTGATATTTTATTGTCTTCTTCTTTTTTATACTCATTAGAATATTAAACGCAAAACTCGTATTTAATTTGAAAATAACCATTTTATTGCTGAATGAAAACCTGAAGACCCTAGGTGTTTCGGTATATGGAGTTCAAAGGGTTTCAATAACCCTAAGAAGGTTACATGGCCGCGCCTTGGCCGAGCGGTTAGACCGTTTGGCGCTGACCAAGGCGGCCAGATTCGAACCCAGGCGACCACAAAGTGAGATTTTTGGTGGACAACTCGGCGTTGGAGTGAGTTTTCTCTGGGACCTCCGGTTTCCTACGCCATCTCATTCAACCGGTGCTCCATCTTCATAGCGTGTATCATTAGTGTCACCGCCTGCGGTGCCGCATGTAGTAAAAGCGGGCATCAAGCACTATACATTCATTCATAAGAAGTTCCATTTTGGTTAACGTGGCATTTTATTTGCAGAGGGAAAAGATCTAAGTTTAATTTCATCAGTTAACTCTCTTAAATAAAGTTTTCTGTAAACTGAGTGGACTTCAAAAGATTAATATCATGAACACAATCTATTACAATGATATCGCAGCCGATTTAGGAAACCTGTAGAAACAAGAAAGCCTGTGGTTCAAATCCCTGTTGTAGTACTGAATTTATCAGAGTGATTATACCTTTAGAAGTTGATCCTACAGGCGGCTTGTGTAAAAAAATAATTAATTACACTGAACAAAATTATTATTGGAAATAATCATTTCTTCCACATTAGCCGTGTGTAGGCTAAGGTTTGAATGAGTAGTGCCAGACTGAAAAATCCAATACCATAGCCTGAATTTGAACCACGGATCTCCGGCTCTCCGTGCGGTTGTTCTAACTAACTGAGCTACTATGGCCAACATGCTTACATGACGTTAAATTCTCCAAATAACTCACTATTATTTATAGTGATTAAGCAAATAATACGAGGGGTGTTAAATAAAGAATGATCATACATTTTTTAACATTAACATTTTTAGCGCTAACATTCAATCTTATTATATTCTGTTAGCTTAATGTGAAACAAACACTCCGTAGTAGTTTCATTGTTGGTACTCCTGGTTCCCGCCTGTGAGAACATGGCGAGTTCAGACATGTTCAGTATCGCCTACCGCTGCAATGGAGGTAACATGCAGTTAAAGTTGATGTTAGGGGAAGATCCGGAGTTTCTTTCAAACGTAATCACTGCTGATGAAACTTGACTACATCATTTTGATCCTGAGAGCAAAGAGCAAAGCTCAGTGTGGAAATCTCCTTCATCACCAACCCCCAAAAAAGCAAAAGTGGTTACTTCTGCTGGGAAAGTTACGGTCATCTCATTCTTTGATATTCATGGAATGGTTTGTCAGCATGTTGTACCTGCACACACATCAGTAACTGAACAATACTACAGAGATGTTCTGAAAACATTGCAAGTCCATATCAGGCGCAAAAGACCACATTTCCATGAAGCAGCCTGGATGCTGCACCACGATAATTCGCGGCCGCATATTGCCAATGTTGTTGCTGAATATCTTGCAAAAATCAACGTGAAGTGCATCTCCCCCCCCCCCTCCGTATAGTCCGGATTTAGCCCCATGTGACCTTTTCCTATTCCCTAACTTGAAGAAACGCCTTCGTGGAGGCATTATGCATCATCGGAAGCAGTGGTGAAGGCTGCGGAGGCGATTTTGAGGGATCTCTGAAAAATGGTTGCCAGCATGTCTTTGAAGACTGGCAGAAACGCTGGGACAAGTGCATCGCATTCAGGGGAGACTATTTTGAGAAGGACCATCAAAATTATGAGGATGAGTAAAGGTACGTTGTCAAAAAAAAAAAAAAAAAAAAAAAAATGTGATCATTCTTTATTGAACAGCCCTCATAATTTGAATTTTTTTATATCAGTGGTCTTTTATCTTTGAAACATGTTGTCTGTCAGCAATAGTGTTAATTCATATAATTGCCATCGAAATTCCAGTTTTTTTCTTTGGGTTTTATTCATTAGGGCACACAGCACACTCACGCACACACACTCACACACACTCTCACACACACTCACACACACTCATTCACACACACTCATACACATGCACACTCACACATGCTTCCGACTCTGAGGAAGATGGAGAATACTTTGACAAGAGAAAAATGCTCATCTCGAGCCGGTAATGGAATCTCAGACCCTTTGCACAGCAGGCAGATGTTCTACTAATGCAGCCAGTTTTACTTCTTGTGTATCAGATTATTCCTACTCTAGTAGCTAGCTTGCACTACTTTGCACTATTAGTTTATTAAATGTCAAAGGAAATTATTCCCAATACCACCGTACTATTTAGGAGGTTGATCAAAAAGGCGATAGGGGCAAAATTAGCATATTGTATTGCTAAGATGCCTAAACCTAGCTGATATGTTGAAACTGTAGCCGTAATCTACCTCAGAAAACACATTCCTTACAGTCACAACCTCGTCAGAGGAACATACTTATTAATCTAGATAGTAGATCCATTTATGAGATCATCATGGGCTACCAGGTCTAGTGTTCGCCCTTTCTCCTATAGAGCGCAGGACATTCCTCAGACGCTGTTTTGTCAGAGGCCTATAGCATTTAGTATACATTCGTAATGAGCTTGTATACATTAACAGGAAATACAAGAAAACTGCATAACATATTTTATATACGAGACTTGCTTAGCTAAATATATCTATAGAATTAAATAAAGTTTCTTCAGCGATTGCGATAGTCTCATTGCACACATCTACAGTATTTGATAAAATGCAAATTAAAGAAATAAATATGACGTACACATCGCGCCGTAAAAGAAAGATTCGATTATCATATGTTTCAATCTATCTTCTGTTTGCTTAGCATTCCTCAGGCACTTAACCCCTGCATCAAGGACAGCTATGCATATACATATGCTTGGAATAAAATATATCGTCTTTTGTTTTACCCACATTCTCTATGGAATAACAATTACCTTAAAAGTCAAAACCATCCTACTAACCATTTTTTGTTATGACTCAAACACGTCCTAATATCGAGACCTTATAAATTTTTTATGATTTTTAGTTAAACTTGAAAAAAGGTGGCTTGTGCCTTTATCTTCGTCGGGAAGAAAAGGAACTTTCAACGGTGCCAGGGGCGATGCCAGGTGCTTTTTCTAAAGATAAATTTCGTGCTCTGATAGCACTTCAGTTAATGCACTATTTCATACTATATCGAAATTTCAAAGTAAGCTGCATTTACATAGCGTGCATTTAAAGGAAGTACATACCGAAATGTTAACCCCTACTGCTCTTGTCTCAATCAGAAGTGTTCATGCGTTCGTGGGCTAACCACGAAATCGCATATCAATTTGTGCAATCATCCCGGTTTATCCCAGTCCTTAACAATATGGCCTTTCTCTACGAATTCACTAACAATATGTTAGCAACAAAAGACACATCATGCTACAGTAAAGCTTATAAGCAGGGCTACGAAGTTGAGGACCTATAATAGTATTATCGCGAGGCATTGTTGCGACGGGCGTGGCCGGCGCACACAAAGAGACAGAGAGTGCACGGCGGAGATAAAAGCTTGCCGAAACAGAGAAAGAAAGAGGCAGATATATGACTGGAAGGTTTGCTTTCTTGATTGTTATAGAACGTTCCACTAATTTCTAGAACAATGAGTGGAACTATATAAGAAGCCGCGGCTTGCCAGTTGGGACAGTCGTAATTGGAATTGATAATCCTGTGCGTGCAGCTGTGATTTGAAAGTGCACTCTTTTGTTTGTGGTCGTGTGGCAGAAGTCCTTGAAGGTTGTATTTGTGTATGTTACGTAATTATGTTTCTGCAAAGGGGTGTACAAACTTGTTTCTGCGGAAATAAAAAGCAGCTTGAATTTCTGCAAACTAGAGTTTTAACTTTCCGAACCCACAAGTTACAGTATATTATGCAACGAGACTATAATGGCAGTAATTAAAACGCGAGTATTTTTATTGACCGAGTGAAGCGAAGCGAGGTTAATAATTATGATACTCGTGTTTAAAATATCATTATAGTCAAGTTTCATGCGCTCGATCATGTATCTAAATTGAATGTTTCATTCTAAAGTATCTATATCTGGTTTGAGTTATACGTTACAATAGTTATTCCTTTATTTAAAGTGAGACGTAGTACGTAGTACGCAGGCGCAGAAATATTGATTACTTCCCCATAAACAGCTGTTAATGTGTGACACAGCTTAACCTAAAAGAAAGTATAGACAAACTGGAAAAAATGAATTTATTGAAATATCATTTGCAATTAATGCTAATGATAATGTGAACTGAACTGATTTTATTTCAAATATAGAATATTTGTTGTACAATTAGTGAAATGAATCGGGAATGGGCTTTGTTGAATAGTTGACTTACTTAGATAAGTAAAAAGGATGCCTAATGTTGAGTGTTTATTTCAAAAGAGAATAGTGAGTTTACAGGGTCGATGATTTCACATTTTGAGACAATTCTTCAAAATACATTAGGAATAAATTTTCTGAGAACAAATGTATACCTTTGGCACTCTCCAATCCATGAATTGTGAATAGAATTTCTTGTACATCTATCTTGACTTTTGTGACAAGTTATTAGTAACATTGAGTGCTTTTCCGTAATTTCTGGGGGTCAGATATTTAGACTTTTTTCTAAACTGGCACTAGTACCGTTGTCGATTGAAACGATAATCGACACTTGCACTTTCACAACGCTACGTGGCACTTCTGATTGGTCGAATACCCATTCTTTTTAATGAACAGGTGTACTTTAATGAGGCAGCAAAAGTACTGCTACCAATCGTATAAATACTGAGGTTTGGCATGCTCGAGCATAAAGTATCCAAAAGGTCCTTTAAAAAGACTTAAACATATTCCAAAAAGGGCTTAAAGAATGGGAGAAAAGAAGAGAAAGAAAATGTGAAACTGCAGTAAAACCGACCTACCCACTCATTCCCTTGGTCGAGGTCATTGTTATGATCCTGATCAAAATTAAGGGGATATTTAGATAAGATTTACTTGTATCACTGATAGTGCTAATGACTTGAATACAATAGAAACGGTTCTCTCACCTATTATCTGTTGTATCCAGTCTTAGGAGTACATATTAGAAACTGGAATTTAAGCTAGACTCTGTTGAACAGGAAATAGGTAGTTAAAAGAAGTTAAAGTTGAAGAAAAAAGTTAAACGAAACAAAAATTAAGAGCCTTTAAATAAAAAGTAGCTAAAAAGGCAATAAGACAGATTAAGCTCTAAAAAAGGGCTTTTAAATAAAAACTAGCTAAAAAAATCTTGCATTTGCTGGCCTATAGTGACCCACAATTAACATATATTATGGTGGGCCTCATCTTCAGACACTAGGGAGAAAAGGACTTTTGCACAACCTTCTAGCCCTACTTATAAGTCTTGGATTTTAAACGAGAAACTTCTTTCTGAAGGAAATAATAATGTAACGTTATCCATACTTAGTTACATTCCACATGCCGTACTGCATTTCACTGTGACATTTATAATTAATTTGAGAAGTTTAGGGACTACTGATACCCTTAAAATTATTTGGATTGCTCCTTTCAGGTGGAGTTCAAATGTGACAAATTTCCAACATCCTCAAGTAATCTCTGTATACGATAGTGGTCTGTAAAACGAGTTTTAGAAGAAAAATGAATGGAGTTCGTTGACTTTCTCCCAGGAGTCACAAGCAGAGACATGTTTGATAACGAGGAGTATAACGGTTCTCTTTCCCCATTTACACAAGTTCTATAAATGTGAATAAGCTTCAGCGGTACGTTCATTTTTCATGGATTCTCCTCCAAGTATTTTGTTAACGAACTGCCCAGCTGGAAATCTGTGGCTAGAGACCAAATGGACAATAGATACAACAATCTCTCCAATTGTATCTTGTGGCTAAAGGATTTGAATGCACTTACCTAATCTTTACCAAATGTAATTTAACTATGTATCAATGATGAAAAGGAAAGAATATTGCAGGGTTGAAAATAAACAAGGCCAAAGGTAGACCTTAAATTCAGAATCTGTCTTTTATTAAAAGCATTCCAAATTTTGCATTTCATCGAATTGTTATGGTTATGCCACTGATAGTTTGCGTCAAAGTGCTATATATATTTTCATCTCCCTGTACACCATTTGTAATCTCTCCATTACCACCTGGATCTTTGTGACATTCGTATACCTGATTTTAAAACGGTATTTGACACTCTGTTCTTTGTTATTCTGGTCAAATGCTGCCTCCAATACGATAATATATACAGGACCGTATTCCTAACAATAAAAAGTGGGGGGACGCTCAACTAAAATTTTTTCCAGATGCTGGAGAACCGATCACAGCCTTCCTGCTTTGGTTCTCCTCAGCATGCGTATGACTTTTTATCCATTCTTTTATGTAATCCTCTGGGTTCCACATACGTACTGGAGGTCCGTTAATAGTCATAAATATTATTTGAATGTATTTCGAATGTAAGTATATATTTTGTATTGTTACATTATTTTTAATGTTAAATTAAGAAAGGTATAAATAATATTAATAATATTATTATTAGTAAGGGGACTGCGTCCTCCTCCAAAAGTAGCGGGGAGACGTTGTACATCCGCGTTCCCCTTCCACTACGGCTTCCAGTAGGATCTTCTACAGGACAGAGGCGATGTGTGATGCAGAAAATAAGTTCAGCCACTTAACAGGCTGCTAACTTAAGCAGTGAAAAAAAAAAAAAAGCAAAAAAAGGTCAGTCAAATAAATGAGTACTATGGCTAAGAAACAGGAAATGTTTAAAGGTTTGAGAAATATGATTCTGAATAAAAATAAACTAGCAGAGTATGATAATTAAACACTGAAGAACTATTCACACACACACACACACACACACACACACACACACACACACACACACACACACACACACACACACACACACACACACAGACACACACACACACACACACACACACACTCACACACACACGATTTTTGCTTTTTTTCACTGCTTCAGTCAGCAAGCAGCCTGTTAAGTGGCTGAACTTATTTTCTGCTTTATATTTATCAGTTCCAGTTTTATGGTATATGCCATGAAGGTAAACTTTGGTATTTAGTACATTTTATTTTCTACTGTTTTACAGTTTGCAAAGAACGAATACATTACAGATCGTCTCTGTCCTGAAGAAGATTCTACGGGAAGCACCAAGTTATCCTGTTGCGTACAGGAAAATCGCTGGTCTAATCGTTCGAAATTTCTTGACCATCACTCGCTGGATCATGGATTCAGTTTGCTGCTAGATTGTATGAGAACTTTTACTAAGGAGTTTGTGGTTTCTTTGTATCTAGCTAATGGCGCAGCAACATCTGTTGCAGGAAAAATATTCTTAATTTTGTAGAAAAAGTATTTTGTGTTCATGGTTACAGGTAGGATTGGAAGAACAAGGTCTCGAAAATGAAAAAAAAAAAGGGGATGCTCTTATTTTAGTGAGGCAACAATTAGATGATTTTGTCAAATACAAACTTGTGTTAAACTTGAGCTTGATCTTCAGAAAAATGCCGAGATGGGGAATTTACCACACATATAAAGCTGTTATTTGTCTAAATACCTTTACTCCACTAGTTTCTGTGGATATCGGAAGAAGCTTTAGCAATCAACGTCGTTTAGCATCATCACCTAATAGAAAGAAGGAATTTTTTTAATTTATACTGATACGCAATTATTTGAAGTACAACTGTTCTATATTTTTACCCTCTTTTAATGAGCGATGGTTTGTTTATAACTCTATTAACTATATCTTATATGATGATAGAGCATTTGTAGATTTAGTTGAATAAAACAAGACTTTTTGTCAGTTTTACCTTATCTTATACTTTCCCTCTTCCTCTTCTTTCCTAGTTATTATAATCTCTAATTACAAATATAATTATTGTATTTTTTCATTTTAGGCACCTGGAGCAATATATTTTTGGTGATAAAACATCGAACTCCATTATAAGTTTCGGTCTTCATGCTTAAGGTAAGGAAAGAAATACTCCTTTTCCTTAAATAAAATAAATATTTGGATTTGATTTCGATTCTTATTGTACGCTATTTTTCATTCGTGAAATTGTACCAAGTCACAAATATTTAAAGAGACATTTGTATGTTTCGTGATTATTTAATAAGGTATGAATAATATATAATGTATACAGTGAAATAATTACTAGTTAGCTGTTGTATTTTTAACTGCGCCTCATATCAATTAATAAATCAAATATTGTAAATTCATTATGCAACAACTCAACAGTAAAGCTTATTCAACAAATTTTAAATGCATAATGTGTCTTAGGCATTAAAACAAATAAATTTATTGCATAGTTATTTTAAATCAAACATTATTAACCTTTTCTAGCTCATGTTCGGAAATAAGCTTAATTATATTTTAATTTCATTCTTGTAAAACTTAGCTGCTACTTTTAAAATCATTGGCTTTTATATTTTATTAGTGGGATGCATTTTGGCTTTGTTATTATATTACGACATTATAATTACTTTTAAAGTGACCATGTAATTTTTAACTCCTTATAAGCAATAAACTGGAATTTTGCAGTAACACTTAGAAAGATTTAAGAATAATATTGCCACGTATGTCTTAGGTAGCAAGTTTGGCTAGGTAGCAAGTTTGGCTAACAAATTACTTAATACCAGTGTTTCATAACTACAGAGAGTTACTTTCTCATCGTCCCGAATATTCCATTCTTAGCTCTCATCTATGCATTTGACGAAGTAAAAAGGACCGGAAATTCGCTCCCACGTCCTTCCCCACTGTTTTAAAACCGTCCCTATTCCTTGGAAATAACAGTTTACAGAGCATTATTCGTGATCTGGCATGTTTATTTCCATTACCCACACTGCACTCCACTCCCACAGTCTTTTGTTTTATTGCTTGCACTTGAGGACCTTCCTGAACAGCTGAGTCTGACTCGGATTGTGCTTCAAGGACAGTAAACAAATTTTTCTTTCTCTTTATGATTCAGTATCATCGCGTCCCCTTCCCTGTCATATCTATGTGTTACAATTGCTTACATTTTTCTAATATAGAATACAAACTAAAATTAGTCATTAATGTATTTTGTTTCATTGCAAGGCTTTATGAATCTGTAAAACATCAGGTATTTGAGAACAAATTTGTATCGCAATTCGTGTTTAAAGTTTTGCAATTCATTATCTTATCGTTTCATTAACGTAAATTTTTAGTTGGGTATAGCTACTCCACACAATCGTCAGATGTTTCTCTAGAGGAGGTGTTCTAACCCTTTCAGTAGCATAGGTGAGGAACTTGCATGCCCCTACATTCATGGTATTTGTAACGTTTCTAGAGATTCTTTCTGGATTGGGTTGTACTTGGCGGAGCAGAATCTATCAAAAATTAGGTGGTGAAACCCCTGAGAGACAACTAGAATTTCGTCGTTTCGTAGAATTGGGGTTGACGCGCCTAAGTTGCGTAATCGGGGTGGAAGGGTTTTAGTTTCAAGTTGGTTTTGGAAGGGGAATTTCCACTGGCTAACTACTAGCTAGGTATATATGTAATATGTATGATCTACTTATCCGAATGGGCTTACGGCAACAAAAGGAAACCGTGCTATACCCTATCGTACTGTCTGTACCTGTCAAAGTGGCCATGCGTTGTTGAAACTGAAGCAATTTTTACAAATGAATTTTTCGCTACCATAATTATGAGTTATTAAATGAATGAACATTGTAATTACTTTAGAAACTATTCTTTAAAATATATTTTTACATGTGCTTCATCTTAATCTTCATTTTTTGTGTGTAATTTACGTCCTCCAACGTTAAGTCATATCGACAATGAATGGAATTGGTGAAATGAAGCTCAAATGAGTCCAGGGTCCTTAGAGCTTAGAGTTACCCGACATTTGTCTTTCAGGATAAGGGAAAACCCCGGAAAAACCCTATCCAAGTAACTCACCCTAACCGAGATTTGAACTCGGGACCTCTTGAGTGTGAGGCAGACACGCTACCACCACGCTACCGAGGCGGGCCTTAATCTTCCTGGCTGGTAGTGTTTCCATTAGGTATTTCATGGTAGGTACACGGGAATTATAAGAAGTTGAAGCGTATGTAAAAAAAAAAAAAAGTGCATCGCTATATGCTAGTTTCACAAACTCTCCTTTCAAGACCACGATAGACATTTGAGTGCATATTTGAAGTTTCAAACAAATTACAACAAGTGTTTTAAAATCTATATATGCGTAAGCATTTGTCCATATCGTATTGTATACCAAGTTATATTAATTTAGAATGAAAAGGGCTTGACAAGGTATCCATACAAAGTTCGAGGTACGTAAACATTTGGTGTGCTAACAGAATTTCTTTGAGACATTTTTGAGAAAATAAAACGTGAAACTATTCCATTAAAACGGTAGCCGAAGTGAAAGATTTATATAAAAATCTTCGTGTCGCATTCTTTAAAATATTTTTAATTAAACAACTTTGGTAAAGTTTGTTTTCAGTTATTTTACACGCAGACACAAGCGCGTTAAATTTATTTAAAAATACTCTTTTGCAGACCTCAAAATCTCTAATTCCAAAGGAACTTTGATATGGAATAATTCTGCATACCTATATACGTACATAAGAAGTAGATAAAGTAAAAATGTATTGATGTCTACTGTGTGTTGTTATTCATTTGCCTGTGCTTACTTCTCTTATTTAAGGAAGGCTCTTCATTTTACATTGTGTACCACTTGTGACAATTACAAAACACGAGGGGTAATTCCAAAAACACCTGAGATCCAGTACAATAATGACATTTGGAAAGATTTACAGTGAATAAGTGCGACCAGCTAAGGTTGAAATCATTGTAGCTGTGTTAAATTTCTGTCTTGTAGTTGGAATATTGATTCAATTGCCTCATTTTGTCCTGGAGCAATCAGGACTACTTCTCTTTCTTACCGAGCTCTTAGAGAAGTTGTACTTAGAGTAGCAAATTAATGGGTTGGGCATTTATATTGCATATTTAAAAAAATATAGAGTATATGATGTGAGTTTCCGGGCCCTCGAGCTTGGCCAAAGAACCGCAGCATGCGGAATGTTGTCCCGATTAGCCGGAGGAAGGACATGCTTGGTCACGTGATACTTTGACGCAATAGGGGAATGTCATAGAGGGACGAACAAAAATATCCCAATCGGTTCATTAAAATGGAAATAGCCCCATCACGTGACCATTTGTTCCAATCAGACACTTCACTCCGGGATGACAAATAGGTGACTGCCGGGTTGACTGGCGAGCAATTACAGGCCGACCACGCTCTATTCTTCTTCTTTACCTCTAGGAGAGTACTACGTAGAGGTCAGATATCTGAATAGCAGTTCCATCTGCTAAAATATCACCTGGACTAAGGTATTAACTTGTTGAGTGTATATTAGACGTGTTTTTGAACGGCTTGCCCCTGGAAGGACAGGCTGAAATTCTATATCTTGGTTAAAGCAGACTGGATTAGTTAGTCCCTTACGTACTGGCTAAAAAAATCCCATAAGGTTATTCTTATATTTATTTTATTCCTGATTATATATTATACTAATACGAAAATGTGGATTACAATGATAGAACCATCCATTTCGCACAGCATGCTATTGTTTGTGCATAGGCAAAACAATCTTCCCAATAATTTGATCAATGAATAGTCCTATGCCCAAATGACATTGCGAAGTAACTGAAGAGCTAAGGTATGGAGCCCATGGATGGTTTACAAGAATACTGATGTGTGGACAATATTCAAGGCAGCATCTTAGTTGGGAAGATGTAATACCTATATATTATTCTTCAATAGTCTCCTTATTGACTTCTCACTATTCAGATAACGCGGCCAAACTTTCAATCCCATCATCAGGATATTTATAAAATTTTATAACCACAAATTAAACACTGGATATAACACAACTATAAACAAAGATAAAACACCATCAAAATTCGCATTTATGAACAAAAGACTGTTTTTAGTAAATTAAATGCCAGGTCAGGAGATGGCGAGAGTATAGAAAATTGGTCAAAGAAACGTAACTACTTGATTATCAAGCTGTATAGATCTTTGCTTCTTATATCGACGGATTTCCATTTTAAGGCTGGTTTCCAAATGGAGCTGCACTGAAATCCAGCATCACGATTAAGCTTGCTCCTTTCAGAGGAAATCGCCAAAGCCTCCTTAATTCTACGCTCCCAGTAACTGTTGCATTTTGCCAAGATGGTCGTCTCCCGAAAATTGGCTCTATGGTCGTTATCAAAACAATGCTCTGCCAGCCCAGACTTCTCAGGTTGCTCCGTTCATGTTCGATTATTCTAGTAGCGATGGTCTTTCCGGTTTGTCCTATATACGGTGTCCAACATTCACAGGGAATGCGGTACATTCCCGGAACTTGGAAGTCGTGACGTGAAGTAAATAATGTGATAAGACCTTTCGCTTTAATGTTATGGACATCTTAATTGCAGTGTCAATTTAATTATAAAATGACGCTTACTATTACGTACGCCAGCGGAGAGCTCTTTATAGTAAGATTTCGTCGGAAATTAAGTCTCCTGAACCGAAGAAAAAATGTTTAAAAGGTCTGCGGGCACATGTATGGGTCTATCTGAAAAGTATAACTAAGAAATGAAGAGTCCATAAATACCAGAGTTAATAATAGTTCAGTATCTTGCATAGGGAGACACGAAGATTTGCTAGAAAAAACCCCAAGTCAAAATATCGTTTTTGTGTGTCCTTTTTTATTTTGCCTTTAGGAAAAGCCCATATGGTCATTGGAGTACTATCGTCTACATGGCAAAGATATTGTGTTTTTAATTTTTAAAAAAATGACTAACGATTTCGATTATTTCGTTTAATCTCCCAAGTCAAACTATCGTGTTCTTTTTTTTTTCTTTCTTTTTTTTTTTTTTGCTTTTTATTTTTGGGCCTTTAGGAAAAGCCCATATGGCCATCGAAGTGCTATCGCTTACATGGCAAATATATTGTGTTTTTAATTTTCTCAAAAATGACTAACGATTTCCATTAACATTTCGTTAAATCCTCCAAGTCAAACTATCGTTTTTTTCTCTCCCTCTTTCTCAGTGGTTAGACCGGTTGGCTCTCACCAAGGCGACCCGGGTTCGATCCCAGGCGACCGCAAAGTGAGATTCGTGGTGGACAACACGGCGTTGGGGCGGGTTTTCTCCGGGACCTCCGGTTTTCCCCCGCCATCTCATTCCACGGGTGCTCCATCTTCATTTCATGTATCATCAGTGTCACCGCCTGCGGTGCCGTATGTAGTAAAAGCGGGCGTCAAACACTACACATTTCACTACACATTTTCTCTCCCTTTTTTTTTTTTTTTTTTTTTTTTGTCTTTAGGAAAAACCCATATGGCCATCGAAGTTCTATCGTTTACTTGGCAAATATATTGTGTTTTTAATTTTCTCAAAAAATAACTAACGATTTCGATTAACATTTCGTATGTTTAAAATATTTTAACAACAAAATCAAACGTATGAGTAAATTAAATACTTCGGGAATCACTGTCGAAACCTCGGCAACAACTTGCTTTACAAAAATTAAGATCTCGTTACAGCAGACATCTATGCCACATAAAACTTTTATCGAGTTATACTTTATAATGGGTCTTTCAAATACTTAAAGTTCTCTCAGCTGGAAAATGTATAATCTCTTTACCTGCATTTTCGCCTCGTGGCTATGCTGAGGCTACAGAATTTCAAAGACATCACATAAATACCGGGTCTTAAAAATTTTACTATCGCTTAAGACAAAGTACTGTTTTCTCCTGTTGTCATTGTACCCACAAGAAAATATATAATCAAGCCCTTTCTGCAAAGTTTATCCTGATCAAAATAAGGTAAATAAAGGACTAGGGTTTTGAAAGAACTGTACATTAAAGAATGCATAGAGTAACATAGAGTAAATAGATGAATGTAGCACAACAAATACTTAGGTTGGATATGGTCGATAGAAGAAGCTAACTTTTTTTTCATATAGTATATTAAATGACTTTGATTTTGAATAACATCACCCTTTTAACTGAAATAAAAAAGGTCTTGTTTCAGAAAATAATTGACCTAATAGTAGTTTGAACTATAAAGCCCGGACCTTAAAATATGTACTTATAGCACAATAAGTCGCCATTAAGAAAGTTGTCTCATGTGTTTATGAGAACCCCTAGCGGTTTACCGAGAAAACACAAGTCAGTTGGAGAATTTAATGTCGTGCTGCCACATTGGCCACAGTAGTTCAATGGTTAAAAGTAACCGGAGGGAGACCGGAAGATCCGTGCTTTAAATTCCAGTTATGGAATTTAATTTTTCAGTCTGACTCTACCTTTCCAGCTCTCGTTTTGTTTGATTTTTCTTTCGATTATATGGGAATATGTGGGCGAACAAAATAAGCTTCTCCACTTGTTAAATAAAACTGGAATTAGTGACTATGTAGCCTAGCTTCGAGTACTGTGTCACTTCATTGCATCATTATAGAAGTACTACAATAATATGCTGGTAATTATAAAAATTACTGCCCTCATTTTAATAGTTCTTCACTATTTCGTTTTTTTCGCTATAACTACAGATACGTAAAATTTAATATCATAAATAAACATATGTATGGCATTTTCTGAAACAATTTAAAATGATATTTTTGTAACTTTTCTCTGTCTCCGTTGTAATTTATTCTATACTAAAAGACACCATCTGAATCTTTCATTCTTCTTCAAATGTTTTGTTTTTTCTTCCTGAGTATACAGTACTTAACCTAAAAAACAAACTTATTGTATTAATTTATTTTATTTGTCCAAAGACTCGAGAAGCTATCCGTCTCCTCTTTAAAAATCTACTGTTCAAATTTGAAATTTTACTATGTAGAAATGAGAATCTAATTTACAGGCTACGTGATTTGGGCAGTTCGGAGGTATTGTTCATGATATTCGTAAATTTCACCTGTTTTTCAAGTTCTTCATAAGTGATGTTTGAAACATTATTTTTCTTGTATTTAATAGAGTAAATTATTTAAAATCCGTAAAATGGGTTTCAAAATGACAAGGAAATCCCATAAGATATCATCAACGCTTTCAACCAACTTTCTCTTCAACGTTCACTTGTTACAACTTGAGAAAAATGTATTTCTCCAGCAGTTTGAAACATATTATTGGACATGTTGGTCATTGTATAGGAAAACATTCTTCTTCTAAACGCACAGAAACTAGTTTTAAACACAACATATACGAAATCTTAAAATAAAGTAAACACATATTCATAAGCTAAAAAAGCGTGTATTTTTTAAAATGTATGTATGAAACAAAATATGAAATCTAAAAAGTAAAATCTAGAGCACGTTAACTATAATATAATTTGTGTTTTATTCTTTAATTTGGCTTCTAATCTCTTTTTCTTTTCTTTTTAATTTAGAGATGATCACTTTATACATGGTCTAGTTTATTCTTTATTAATATTTGTTATTATATTCGATTCCTGCCTGCATAATTAGCCATTTAGTGCTGTTATACTTCATATTCAAACTTGTCCTTTGCTTCATATCCTAATCTTTAATTTTAGGTAAGAGAGAGACATAATATATTAGCCAGGTAAGCCATGAAGTCAGACACAGTCAATGGTCCAGCTGGAGAAGCTGAGGCCGTGCATTGTTACTTGATATATAAGAATTCAAATGTTCCAGAGATAACACAAAGACGTGCTTGGGAGGTCACCAGCGGGTGATGTAGCATTATCCGGTTTTAGTGACATAGGGATACCATTCTTTAGAACATTACATTATTCAGGCATCTCTAATACGGAATGTTACATTGTTATCTGCTACACACAGGCACAGCAAAGGGCTTTTCCCTACAGGGAGGAAACACTTAACTCTTCCTTAAAATACGATAAGACCCAAGGAGGTATGCAGTAACTTATGAACTCAGGTTATGTTACTTAAGAACCGGAACATAAAGTGCTAACGGAAAAAAAGAATACTTTGCTGTTGGTGTTCAAAAAGATCTTTCTGCTCCTCTGTGTGTTTACTGGATTGACACAAAACTGCATTACTTTTGCAGTATAATGTGTCTATCTGAATATAAAATGTGCCTCTGAAGGATGAATTATGTTTAAATTTATGTTTGACATACAAATGACTGTCAAATTAAACTGAGGTTTGTCAATTGAGAACTTATCTCAGAAATGATAAAACTAGACATGCAAATAGGGACTAGAACATGCACCACTCTTTCTCGGGGAGCATGTAAATTCAATTTAAGTGTACCTGAAGGTAACATTTCTAAATATTACACTTTTTATATAAATGTTTTGAATCTAGTCACAAACTAAGTGCTTCTGATCCTCAACCAATTGCCTGCAGGCTTCGAGTTTGCGCGGTTCATAGGCCCTATGTTTCACTTAAGGAAATACAGAAATTCATTCAAGTGTTTTTTTAATTTTAAGCGGGTAATTTTAATTTTTTTTCGAAAAAGTTTAAATTTTACTATATAATTAATAAGCTGTTGTATACATTGCAGAAAGTATAATCTCGATAAAAAAGAATAATACCACATTATATATTAATACACAAAAATGAGTTATGCATGTGTATTAATGAGTTATGTTTTTTTTTCACTCTTCTGGTTGTTTAACTGTGGGAGTGTTGGATATTTTAATAAACTAGGCCATTAGTGGTTTTACTTAGCTTTATTTTAGATTCTACATTAGCACAGATCACAGACACACTATAACAACAGAACAAGAATGCCATAAACAAAATTGAACAAAAGAAGGGCACATACAAGCTCCCTAGGTGGCGCTAGGTGTACCATTACGAAGATCAATAATATATTATTTACTATACAATACAACATTAACAAAATGTCAAAATTTTAAATATACATTAAAAAACGTTTCCACACGTGGTGGAATTAACTGTCACATTCTTAGCAATTTAAAAATGTGGCAAAGACCATACGCCAGTTGTTTGAGTTCATTCTCCTAGAGTTTCAACTGAAAATTTGAACAAGACTGACTACAAATTGCAATATATAACACCTTTAACCCGCAAAAGCTTAAGATTAATCAAAGTCCAATAAAAGCAATTGGAAGTAAACAGGAACAATAGACTTTGTGTAATTGAAAATTTGAGCTCTCATGTGTTGCAGCTTCAAGAGACTATAAGAGCAATTGTTGTAGTATGTAATTGCACCTAAATATTCCAAGAAGATTTTGAAAATAAAAATATTTTTGAATTTTTAAAATATATTATTTATGATATTTTAGTTATTTGTAACCTTTAAACTCAACAAACTAAAGAATTTCCTTCCCGCTTCTACCAGACCTAGAGCTGGCAAATTACAAAGTCTGGGATGGTGCAGTGGTTGTTCCACACTATGTATTACTATAATCTTGTATTCCAATTGGACTGACGCTCTTCAAGAACGTTCCAACGCAGACGTAGCCTCTTCTTTGGGCCCTAAGAGCATATACACAGTGTTCACTTTAATTCGTTATTTCCCGCCCTCCGATAGAGCAAGAATGACGTCATAGTTGACTGGCGAGTCTATCTTGAAATCATAGTGCCCTTTGCGGAACAGTAAGCAAATTACAGCGCCCTCAGTGTGGTTGCTCTGGTAACTTATACCATCAGCTTCCCCTGGAAATGAGCACAGACTACCGCGTCTTCATGGATGAATGCTACTTTCGTACTGGCATTAAAATTGGTGCGACATATAAATATAATTTAAACCGCTGCATAGAGGAGTTTATGGAACGCTATTCAGCATTCAGACAAGTCCCTCGGAGCGTAATGTTGTCAAAAGTGTCCAGGTACCGTCAAACTGACGTACTTTTGTTTGCAACATAAACGTCTTACGTTTTATCAGTATACGATATAAATTTTTTGTCATTCTCACGCTTAATTAAAACGTCTATTAATGTTGGTATCCTTATGTCTTTTAAAACCAGTAAGTGCATCAAACATGTCCAAGATACAGGATCAGTTACTCGCAAAAAGAGAAGCACTGGACGCTATAAAGTGACTGTTCCAATCTAGAAGCAATAAATAATGTTATGACAGAAAGCCCTCAAGCATACATTCTCGCAATACAGTGTTTAAGGGAAAGAGAGAAAGGAAATATAAGACAATGGACACATAAGACTATATACTAGAGATATTTTCTTGTTTAGACTTGGATAAAAGCTTTGTACATATTGTAACACTAATTTATTTATCATTCCTAGACAATGTTCTGCTAATTTTATGGGAGGAATCGTATATAAACTCGCTCCATCAGCGATGCTATTAATGATGTCAAATTTTGCACGATAAAATTACAGATAAAAATGAACACCGTGTAGAAGGCGACCTGAGGTTGTAAAATCTTGGGATTCTGACTTTTCTAGCTTTAACCTGAGTTTAGGGTAGGGTTAATGTCGTTTGATGTAAACTTTCAGCGTTTTACTAATAACATCCACAGGGTGATTCAGTCGCAATTTAAACGGTAACTCCTAGGTGTAGTGAAAATAAGTGCTAAATTCAAACGACAAAATGGCATCTGAATTCCATAGCTAACGCTCAGAATATCGACATGAATTCTAAACTATGTCTGGAATCAATTTAAAAATATATATCAAGTAAAATATAAATTGGAATAGCAAACGTCAACGTAACAGTTCATAAATCTATTTTAACGGGCTGATTGGTTGCCATTCAAAACGTAAATGGTATACGAAGTAAAGCTAATGCACGGTTATAGTCCTTCAATATTTGTTCAACGATTGTTGCATATATTTAAAGAGCATAACTCTGTTAGGTGTTTTGTAAACTTTTAAAACATTGCCTCATTTTATAAGTTTGAGAAGTTCACCTCATATGTGAAACAGTTCCAAATGCAAATAGAATTTGTAAATAGAATTCAAATTTTCTAGACAAATGTCTCGTAGTATTAGATTGATCAATAACGTTCTACTTCAAAAAACTGAGTATTTTCACCTACCTACGTTCATTTGTTTTAATGTCTTCTCGTATTGGGTTCAGGAACAAGAAAATGTGCATTTGCATGTATTGGCAGTTTTTAATGTTGCTGTTATCTTAAATGGCCATTTGTCATTACTATACTTATCTTAATTGCAGATAACTACACGACTCTACCGAGAATTACAATCAATAAACTTGGGTGTGTTTTGCTAGGAAAGAGGTAAACGTAACTCAGTGCCCAAATGATTATGATTAAATAAAAGACAAAGTAAAAATGGAACATTTTTATATTATACTATCTAATACTAGTCATAAAAGTTTGATCTTTGGTGTTGAAATAATGGTGTGTGCTAAATTACAATAAAATAAATCTGCCAGAGTTCTTTTCACTGAAGAACAACTTCTGTGATTTTATTTCTTTTACGGTATAACTGAAATAAGACAACCTTTATCATATGCAAATAGCCACCATTTTATTTTTAAATATACGAGGGTCCTTTTTAAGTAAGGACCGATTGCACAGGATGTCAATAATGCCGATTCAAGAGCAGCCACTTCAGCAACACTCTGCCAGTAAGTTTCAAGTCTGTGTTAGTTGTCCCTGCCACTGTGACAATTAATTCGCTAACAGTGAGATACGTTCTGCATCTGGTTTTGAAACTCAGATAAGGCCCATTCTGTTGGAATTTGTCATCTAAGTTTTGCAGTTCTGGAGAAGGTGTAATGAATAATGGAAATGTACATAATAGGTGCATGTTTTTCATGAAATAAGGACATGAAGAGGATTCCGCCAATGTAGCGTGTCTGCCTCGCATTCAAGAGGTCCCAAGTTCGAATCTTGATCAGGGTGAGTTATATGGGTGTCCCTTTTCCTGAAAGATGAATGTCGAGTAACTAAGCTCTATGGACCCTTCATTTGACCATCATTTCACCCTTGCTTATTCATTGTCGATATGACTTAACGCTGGAAAATAATAATATAAAATAATATATAAATCGACCCTGATGAGGGTCGATTTGGATGACGTATTGTGATCAGCGAAGCGTTCACACAAAATGGTGAGAAGATTCCTGAAAACAGTCCCTTCAGTGTTAACGACTACTGATTTTAACATTTCTCTCAGGTTTCAAGGTCAGTAATTCATGCAATTGTTATTGACAAACTTTAACATAAAGAACGAGTGTGCAAGATGGTTCCCAAGAATACAGACAAACACGTTTGACACTTTTTTGTCATTATTGGAGCGCTTTGCCAAAGAAGGTGGCGAGTTCTAGAGTCAAATTGTGATTGCTGATGAAACAGATTATACAATCCAATGAGTGGCATCATTGAAATTCTGAGAGTTCCGCCAGAAACTGGTCAACTGATATTCCGTGAAGCAATAACATTAGTTGAACGAGAAATCTTCCGTCCTTGGTAGTGGTTGGCAGATAGGCTAGGCAGACTGTGGCATACACAGCTCGATAAAGAATGTACAACGTAAATGGTATTGTGGTAATTTTTCATTTGCTTCTGCAGTATGGGAATGAGATGATCATATCCACCCACTCCTGGACCAAAAGGGAAGGTATGCTACGAATGAAAAATCCTTCTAAGCCAAAAATCGAATAGGAGAGTTCGCTAACCACTAAGCTAAAGGAACATATATTATTCTTATCACTTAAATATTAATGTGCGGTTCAGTTAAAATCAATTAAAAACTGAATGCATGACTGGACGAATATCTCTTTTAACTTTCATTATTATGAAAGCATGATTCAACAATAAAATAGCTGTAGTAAAATCCCTTAACTTACTTATCCTTTTACTAACACGATATCAGTTCTATTAAAATAGTGTTTATGAATAATCTTTTAATATCTGATACCAATTGTGACAGATGAATTACGAGCTAATTTTAATCAAGTGTTGGACGCCAATAAGACAAAGCTAGAATTGTCAAGACTGAGTTGATTGCGCTCCTTGACCTTCATGCAGTTGGTAAGTGCAATCTTTTCGATGTTACAAATGAAGAATACAATCGGTTTCCTTGTAACGAAAACAGCTGCTTTTAAAGTGCACGGTTACGTCAGGGAAGAGAGAACACAAAGCGTTCAAGGTCATCACAGTTACGTGTAATGTAAATTCATGGTCAAGGAATCTCCGGGAAAAAGAGTATAAAACAATAGGAATGCGACACGCATGGGTCTGTACGGTTGTTTTGCAACTCTCCAACGTTGCCAGCATTGTGCAAATATATCTGCAAAATAATATCGGTATTTTCAAAAGATTTAAATAGCAGCTTATAAGAAACTATGTGGAGGATGAAAGTTTGGAAAAGTGGAACAAAAGCTGTAAAAGCTGGGCGCAAAATTGATTGAATCCGCAGTTCCTCTCTCGTTTTAGGGCTGATGGATCTCTCTCTCGCTCTCTCTCTCTCTCTCTCTCTCTCTCTCTCTCTCTCTCTCTCTCTCTCTCTCTCTCTCTCTCTCTCTCTCTCTCTCTCTCTCTCTCTCTCTCTCTCGCAAAATTGATTGAATCCGCAGCTCCTCTCTCGTTTTAGGGCTGATCTCTCTCTCTTTCTCCTCATTGCCATTCTCCTATTCCATTTTCTTCCATCACATCGCCTTCCTCTTCCCCTCCGTTTCACTTTCATGTGATCTTTTAAAAACTAATAACGAAAACAAACCCTTGTGAGATGTTAGTAATTAAAACAAAATTAGAAGTGTAAGGTTCAATAGTCACCAAGGTAGTATTTATCGTTTTTTTTGTTTTACGATAACTATGCTGTTTTCCCTGTAACCAGAAAATGATATTAATTCAATCAGCTGTAATGTGTGTAAAAGCCGAAAACACGACTAGTAACAACCAGAAACTGTGTGTTAAAACTAGTTGTTCATTACAATTTTTTTAAACCACAATTCACAGACATTCTGCTTATAACATTAAATTTGTTCCAACAATCAAGGAAGATGTTTAGGCCGCCCCGGTATCATAATGGTAGAGTGTCTGCCTCATGTTCGAGAGGTCCCGAGTTCGAATCTCGGTCAGGGTGAGTTACCTGGATAAGGTTTTACCGGGGTTTTCCCTTATCCTAAAAGACGAATGTCGGGTAACTCTAAGCTCTATGGACCCTGGGCTGATTTGAGCATAATTTCACCCATTCCATTAATCGTCCGATATGACTTAACGTTGGAGGACGTAAATTACACACAAATGTTTTGATTTTTGACTTCGTGTTCCATTAATCCATTACTTGTCTAAAGTAATTTAGAACCTAAATGGTACCTAAAGTATACAAATTATCGGAAATAATCATCTCTTCCACACTAGCCGTGTGTAGGCTAAGGTTTGAATGCATAGAGTCAGACTGAAAAATTGAATGCCATAGCCGGGATTTGAAACACGGTTTCCCCGCTCTCCGTGCGGTTGCTCTAAACTCCTGAGCTACTATGGCCAACATGCCGACATGACATTAAATTCTCCAACTGACTCGTATGTTTCCCAGTAGACCACCAGGGGTTCTCATATGCTATGAGACACGCATCTTTTGTGGTGACTTACTAACACTATAAGTACTTAAGTGTCAGGCTTCATAGTTAAACCACTACGTTTTCTCAGGTAAATTGATGGAAATAATCATTTCTTCCACACTAACGTGTGTAGGCTAAGGTTTGAATGAATAGAGTCAGACTGAAAAATTCAATGCCATAGACGGGATTTGAACCACGGATATCCCGCTCTCTGTGCGTTTGCTCTAAATCAATGATCTACTATGGCCAACATGCCGACATGACATTAAATTCTCCAAGTGACTCGTATTTTTCCCGGTAGATCACTAGGGGTTATCATATGAAGTGAGAAGTGCTTCTCTTATGAGAACCTCTAGTGGTTTACTGGGAAACATACGAGTCAGTTGGAGAATTTAATGTCATGTCGGCATGTTGGCCATAGTAGCTCAGTAGTTTAGAGCAACCGCACGGAGAGCGGGAGATCCGTGGTTTAAATCCCGGCTGTGTCATTAAACTTTTCAGTCTGGCTCCATTCATATATAAGTTATCCTTCCATAGTTCGGCTATTTCAGGGTGGAATCGAAAAACACACACGCACATTTTATTAAATGTTACTTTTGATCCTGGTGTAGCTCACTATACACTTTAAAACCCATCCAAAATGGAAAAATAACAGAAATGTCATACAGGTTTATTGTATGTTCAGGAATCTCTGCTACATTGATGTTACAAACAGAGCTAAGAATTTTTTTTTGTGTGAAAATAGTTTAAAAATACAAATATCTGCGTCTCTGCTTCTCTGCCATAGGCACTGGTTTGACAAGGAAAGGGCTATTTACAAATTAGAATCAATTACTAATAATATTTAATTCCTTGCATATATTAGTGTTTAAAAGCAATAAACGAGGGAATTTACAACAACAAAAACTACAATTTTTATCTCTTCCCTTTTTTTAAGGAGTGTATCACTGAAAATTAATGTAACCTGGTCGATTTTCTCTTCACTACCGTAATTTTGTTGCAGGTTATCTTTAGTACGATTTTACTAGGGAGTACTTGTAGCTTCGATGTGCGCCACAGTGTATAATCCTGTATTATCCTGACCCTGACAGTTGTTCGCTGAGAGGAAGACCGACATAAATCAACCGGCACAATTTAAAAGCTGGTAATGTTTTCCCCGACTAAAAGGTGAAAAAACCGCAACAGAAGTAGCTGGTTTTGTTTTTTATGTATTCTCAGTATATAAAAATTGCAGCTTAATCTGCATCATTGTGACAATAGATCCTTGTCAGTTTCAAATGTTTCGTATTCTTCATTTCAGTAAGGTCTCTTTAAAGTGACCCCATTGTTATACAGAGAACATTAAGTAACACTGGGCAGCAATGGAAGTGTTTCGGGCTTAAAATAGTGAATTTACATGTATTTCCACCTGCTGATTCCAAAAATCTCCATAAAAATGATAGATTAGCTCTTGTTTTGAAGATAAACTGACATTTCATTTTTAGAGGGAAGATTTAAAATTTGGGAGATTTTTTTGGGGAGTTGGCACACCTGTCAAATAACAAAACACAATCAAAGAGAAATTTTGGAAATTAAGTGATGCAAAAGTTAAGGAAGGCATTTCTGTCGGACCACAAATAAAAGAACTTGTAAAGGATCCTACATTTGACCAAATTTTGGAGGGGAAAGAAAAGGAAACTTGGGAAGCCTTCAAGAGATGACAACTACAAGAATTTGGTGACTGTGCTCCTGCAAAAATACCGTAACCTTAGATGCAACATGTCCCTTAAGATCCATTTTCTCCTCTCCCACCTAGACCTTTTCCCTCCTAGTTGTGGAGCTGTTAGTGATGAACATGGGGAGAGATTCCATCAGGACATTTCTGTTATGGCACAGAGATATCAGGACCGTTCGAATGAAGTAATGCTTGCAGATTACTGTTGGTCTTTGTATAGGGATTCTGCGGAACACCATCACAAGAAGCAAGCAAAATACCGTAATCTTGGACGCAACATGTCCCTTAAGATCCATTTTCTCCTCTCCCACCTAGACCTTTTCCCTCCTAGTTGTGGAGCTGTTAGAGATGAACATGGGGAGAGATTCCATAAGGACATTTCTGTTATGGAACAAAGATATCAGGACCGTTCGAATGAAGTAATGCTTGCGGATTACTGTTGGTCTTTGTATAGGGATTCTGCGGAACTCCATCACAAGAGGCAAGCTAACAGACGACTAAGTCATTAGGCCACCACATGATTCTCTTCAGACACGACTACCTGCGAAGTATTTTTCCAGCAATTTAGAACTCTTACCAGTTAGAACTCTTACCAGTTAAAAAGTCAAATGCACTTTCATTGCTGTTAGCATGTATATAATTAAAATGTCTGCTTTTCTCTCAATCCGTTAATATGTAATACTTCCACCTTGTGTATATCATAGAAACTAGAGCTAATAAAATTTTTTTATTGTCATATTAGTTTTTCTCAATCCATAATTAGTAAGAATTGCCTCATGAAGTGCTCGAAACATTCAAAAATCATGTTTTTGTTGCCCAGTGTAATTAGTGGCAACATATGAATTAACAAGAAATAAAATATTTTTCGAGCAGTCACGTTGCTGTGCTTAGACGTAATCTCCAACATGAGTAACTCGCCCCCACACTTCATGGTGACGACACGAGCCGTCCACGGCGTTTTGTATTTCATTCTCGAACAGACTGTTCTACTGCTGCTGTAATTGCCAGTCTTGTTCTAGAACCAACTCCTAAGTGGTAATTTCGGTATCGTGAAAAAGTCAAAATTATTTGGGCTGTTTGAGGAGTGTATGAGGCAGTCCATAATTTTGCAGCTCCATTGTGAAATAAACAAGCACTGTCGTAGACATTTTAAAATGTATTGTATCCAGTTTCAACCTGTATTTTACCTATAGTTATGCCACAGGTTATTTGCAGTTGTTAGGTTGTCCCATAAGTAAAGTCGGTTCTTTAATTTTAGCGTTTTGAAAAAAAAAATATTGTGTTTTGGTTTAGCAAACTATTTACAGAATGTCATAGCTAGTGTTGTGTACAATGCGAGCATGTACCAGTCTTCAGTTTTTAATAAATAGTCAAAAATGCAGATAACGAAGTCCCTCTAAAACACCACTGGATACAAGATCATGAGGACTGATCAACAAAGACTAATTTTGTTTTCACAGATATTTATTACTGCAATTGAATGTTTACATGATCTTTTACAAAGTAGTCACCTACTTCAATGCACTTCTTATAGCGTCCCTGTCAGTCCTTGAACACGTGCTGCAAACCATTCTTTGTCAGGTCCTTGAGAATCGCCGCACTTTTCTTGAGCACTGCTTCAGAACTCTCAAATCGAATACCCCTAAGCTTTGCCTTTAGTGGTGGGAATAAAAAAAGGTCACAGGGTACAAGATAGGGTATAAAGGTGGATGTGGTACACAGGTAATGTTGAATCAAGCCAGAAACTGCATGACTTGATTTGCGACGTGAAGCCGTGCATTGTCATGATGAAGTCGCCACCCAGTCCGAGAAAGCTCTGGTCGTTTCTTTGCAATGTGCTTCCTCAGTGTAGCCAACACTGACGTGTAGTATGCTGCTGTAACAGTAGTGTGAGGGGAAACTGCATGTTGGTAAATCATTCCATTATAGTAAAAAAATGTGATCACCATCACTTTCCCTGCAGTAAGAACAACTTTTGCCTTTTTTGGTGTTGGAGAACCTGGCGATTTCCACATTGTGCTGGCTTATTTTCCTTAAGGATAATAAGATGCAGCCATGACTCATCACCGTGATAATCGATTTAGAAAATGCATCCCCTCCATCAGCAAAGAGACGCAGCACGTCACGGCTTATCTCCATTCGCACAAACTTTTGTTCGAGAGTCAACAGACGTGGCACCCAAGGAGCACAAACTCGGGTCATGTGGAGATGGTCGTGCATAACTGCAAACACACTGCCATATTTAATTCTCAACACTTCACTGAGGTTACGTAATGTTATACGGCGATCATCTCGGACAATCACAGCAGCTGTGTTAATGTTGACTTGCCGAAACACCAGGCGCGCCTTGCTTAACACTGACAAGTCGGCCTTCTTTAAAATCTTTGACCACCTAAACACTGTTGCACGAGGTAGTGCATCTTCACTGTACGCTTGCTTCAGCTTTTCATAAGTTTCGGTAGCTGTATGGTTTAAACGAAAACAGAACTTGATTGCGCTGTACTGCTCCTCTGGCGTCACCTCCGTTGTCTGGTATGCGAAATGCACTTAGGTTCTCCAAAATAGAGCATTACTACCAACCTACCAATACGAGAGTGCTGCCGCCTACTGGAATTATACATAAAAACCCGCTCTTTTCAAATATTTATGTTACAGATACGAAACCATCACGGAAGCTATAGGAAAAAATCACTCTCAGTCTTTGTTAATCAGCGCTCGTATAAAGCAGCTGCCGCAGCTCGAGGAGTATGTGAAGTGGAAGGAGAAGTTGTCGTTAGTAAGTGTGGCACAACGATGGTTCTAACGATAGTAATATTGAATAATGCAATAATAATTGTTATAAAGCACGAATGTTGCAGTTTATAAGTGAGTGAATGTGTTCGGTTTATGAGCTTGACAGCTAGGTAACTCGGGCCCACAGGTTAAAACACATTATTATTATTATTATTATTATTATTATTATTATTATTATTATTATTATTATTATTATTATTATTATTATTATTATTATTATTATTATTATTATTATTATCATTATCATTATCATTATCATTATCATTATCATTATCATTATCATTATCATTATCATTATCATTATCATTATCATTATCATTATCATTATCATTATCATTATCATTATCATTATCATTATCATTATCATTATCATTATCATTATCATTATCATTATCATTATCATTATCATTATCATTATCATTATCATTATCATTATCATTATCATTATCATTATCATTATCATTATCATTATCATTATCATTATCATTATCATTATCATTATCATTATCATTATCATTATCATTATCATTATCATTATCATTATCATTATTATTATTATTATTATTATTATTATTATTATTATTATTATTATTATTATTATTATTATTATTATTATTATTATTATTATTATTATTATTATTATTATTATTATCATTGCTGTTGTAGATATGTACAAATAGAGAATTAAGGAAAAGGATCAGAAGGTATGATTACTAGCAACTTTAAGTGAAAGACTAAAAAGGTGCAGCACAATTTTACGTCAACGATGTTCGCATATACAGGATAAATCTATAGATCAGACAATGGATATGACGAACTAATCTGCTTGGAACTGAACTAGAGTTGAAGAAAAAAGAGAGAGAGAGATCGACGCCGATGATCTTTTCTCGGAGGAGATTAATGTGACATTGAGCGATATCTCAATGCTGCGCAGAATGAAATAAGTGAGTCGATCAGATCTTTTCAACACTTCCAAGAATCTAGAATACATAGCAACTCAAGTTAATTGGCACTTCAACAAGCAAGCACTGACGGAATGATGTTATCTTTAGATAATGCACATGAACTGGCTCTCAGAAATGATGAGCAGGAGAGATTGACGTCTGATCATGCCTTATCTCCTTGCACATTTCCACTGTTTAACATCACGTCCTACTTCGATCACTAACTGAAAGAAAATGCTATCATTTTAATAGATACGGCTGCATTACTTATCTGTATGATGCAATCAAACTGTTGGCATGATAACAAATCTGACGGATGCCGAAATTTTCTACTTATTATCAGTTTGCATGTTCTCCGTATGCACAAGAAGCTGACTTTTATTTTCTCTACCTATTATCCTACGCAAAATTTCGCTATAGAATGTACAATGGAAATAAAACAAAACTGCTTGTATATCGCTAACCCATTTGTTTAAAACTTATGAACCCGTGAAGGGGAGAGAGAATCGATGGCAGATTTATCAGTGCTTACTGCAGTTCAACTTGCAAAAGTTTAAAATCTAACAACGAATATTTGGGAAGTTGAAAATATCAAACATAGTATATAGTGATACAAGAGGGTTCGGTATATCTTTTGGAAACGAGAAAGTGTTTGAAAATATGATTCGCCTTGTATTAACGCTGTGCTGTGTATTACTTTTTTCGAAGATAGTGATTAACATATATACTAGTTATGTAGATATAAAAAGAATTACTGCCAGCTGTTGAACATGAATTCCAATAGCGAGATCAACATCAACACTGATGGCGAACTAGCGATTAGTCGTATCCATGCGTGGGCAGTTGGCCTAAAACACAAATTAGTATGTCACGTTTAGCTGTTGCATGAATATAATAATGATTATGATGGAATTAATAGTGTTGCACAGGTATCGGAACATTCCAGATGAGTATTTCCACAGTTTGGAGAACTCTAAGAAAACATCTGAGCCTGCATTCAACGTTTGCACTCAAAGGTGACAAGCTGACAGATACGAATTTACTTTATGTCATCGCAGATTCAAATTAATGATTCGTTGGACAAGCATACCTGTCGTTTCATTAAGAAGTTAACACACATGATTGCAGAATGTTTAATGTTCCAAAACTTATTGTAAATTTTAAATCAAGGTTTTCATGATTTAACAATTACGGCTTCATTTCACAATTTAATTGGGCTTTATTTTTTCGAAGAAGACAACAATGGAATGAGTGCTACTATGGCATACTACAAAACTTTGTCATCCCTACCTGAGGAACAACATTATCTTCATACAAGATTGCTTTCCACCCAATATCTTTACTCCTGCAAAACAATTAGTTGCCCACATGTTTGGCGATCGCGTTATCAGCAAAGTGGCCACCGCGATCTCCAGATCTCAATCCGAACGACTTTTGGTTGTGGGGTCTCTTCAATGAACGAGTTTTCCTGACACATTCAACAACCTAACACCAACTGAAAGGTGCTATCTCACAAGAAAATGGTAATAATTCAAGACATCATGAAGTCCAAAAAGAACGATGTACATTGAACAAGGGAATGGTGGAAAGGTTCCCAATACATTATAAAACCCCATTGCTTGCCCACTATGTGACTTCTATTGTTTTTTACTTATTTTAAATATTATATTAATAAGGATTAAGTGACTTTTAAAGAACCCTATAGATTAGAATTAAAGCCCCGAACTCCCGAAGGTAAGTCAGCAATTTAAAAACTGATCACTTATTATGTATTTGAACAGAATACTCAAATCCGAACATTAGGATAGCGATCAAATAATGCATATGAGTAAGGTACATTTTAAGCATGCAGTGCAGAGTTTCAAACATAATTTTATTCATTATGTGTACCATTTTTATTTTATTCTTAATATAACTCTAATGGTTTAATTAAAATATATTCCCCTACATAACTGGAAAACCAAAGATATGTGTCAACTTGCCACAGGAAGAATGCATCTCATTAAATGATACAATTAAGTAAAGACGTTTATGGTAATTGCTATATCTTACTGCCGCCGTTTGAGTTTTTCAGTACCTTAACAATGACATAAACTCTTCTATGCGTCCATTGGTCGTACTATTTATAAGAGCTCTTACATTGTGTAATATCAGCAAAACAGTTGATTGTGAACCCTCAGGGGCTTCTGTAGCTTATGTGTGTTGTGATTGATAATATAAGCACAAAATATAGGCAGTTCTATTAAATTATAGAAGAAATAGAAAGTACAGAAAAATGAAATCTAGTAGCTACGACAGAATGCGTTTTGTTAGTTATGTCAGGCTAGTTATGTCAGGAACGTGGCAAGTAAAAATAACAGCATTAACACCTGTGTGTGAATTATTCCTGGTAACAACGACGCTCGGCTCGGATCATTGGCACCAACATAATCCGGCATGTTGTTTGTTGTATGATAAACACATAACGCTATGAGGATGCGTCATCCACAAGTGGGAAACATCTGCAGGAAATATGTCGCCCTTGTTGTTTTCTCTTAATCCCCCGTCTTTGCTTTTTTTGTATCATGTGAACTGTAGGGTAAGTGTTCCAGTATTTTACTGCACTACAAATTAAGTGAGACTTCTACAGCTGTATGCTACAAACAACATGTGCGTGTGCTCCGTCGCCCAACAATGTCCAGCGTCTTTGACTTAATGATCTCTTGTTTTGTATGAGTTATCTAATATTGAGAGTTTAATCGTGGCACTGGCTTCTCCCTTCTTCGACATTCTGGTATATAGTTGGCTGCTTGTGTCATTGTTATACTTTAATAATATATTGATTTTTATTTTAACATACAAAACTTGTTTCATTACATTATCGCAGGATCTTAATTCTCCTTAACTTAGCTAGATGTTTCATTTTTCTAGGTCATTAGGAGCCATGCAAAGATGAATTATTGTACCCTACCCAGAAACAGGTTGGCGAAATTTCATTAGAAGTACGCGTTTACATGTACGAAGTGTCTCGAATTAATCTCGAACAGTAGGTTGGGTGGCCCGCTTGTGTAGGGGCTGTATGTATTCTTAGTGGATAGGTATTAGTGCTCAGCTGCAACACACTGCTTCCGGTTGAAACTTCGAAACTCAGCGACTCGCGTTCCTTGCTGTGATTAATTATTTTCTCATGTTATGATAGAGCATCAACGATATGGAAATGACGAACAGATGATGTTAGGATTAGGATTACTATGGAGGGAATTCGGCACAGCGACCAGTCTTGTTCTATTGTACCTATACCCCAAGTGGGGCTTTCTAGGGAGAAAATGATGAGGCCAGAGGACAGAGGATGGCCGTCCCAGGGAGACACGATAGTGAAGAGGGCAGGGTTTCTACATTTTACTTAGATGGAAACCTTCTCCGGTAGGCCAGGACAATGGACCTTCCCTCCTACTGGGGTTCCGAAGCGGTCCCAGCAACCGTTTCGGAGACCGGCAACCGACCTACCGGAGAAGGAAGTGGTTCGCTCAGAGCATATTATACAGCCATGCACCGCCGAGACTCTTGCCGACACTGTTACCCTGAAAGAGACCACCAAGTGAGATATGATGTGCAATAATAATGGAGATGAAATAGAGGGACAGGAACTTCGGAGTATATAATTAATCTACCGAGCAATCACCTGGTGATCCTGGAAAAGTTCCAAAAAGGCCCAGGGGTATCAAACTTGGGAGTCCCAAATGCAGGCCACTGGGTTCGTTCGGAAGTGGGTAACATTTTCAATAGTTCATCACTTACCTGTGACATGTAGGTTACCTATACAATTTGTAAGCTATTGGTTAAAAATTAATATTTCCACATATTTTAGGTTAAATCCCTGTTTTATCAGCTCATTAACGTATTTTAATTGCATTAACTACCTCAAAATTTACTTCAGTTATTCCTGAAGGTTTTCTTTTCAATTAGCTTGAGTATGCTCCCATAAATTTCAAACTGCAGACTCCAAGAAAGATATGTATGTGGTATCTTCGTCACACATATATTTTAAAAGTTAACATTTATTTAAGTACTCAATGTATTATAAACATTGAAATGAATCCAGTGAATACCAAAGTATTATTTTGGTTCTGTATGACTCATTTTAGTGTTTAACTGTGAAACTATTTGCCAACTTTATGCAAATAGGGATTTAAAGCTTTCAGAAACTGTACTTAGAGTTTGTGGTTCCTGGCATGAAAATTGTAGCAGCTTCGTGCAGAGTTGATGAAAACAGCATTCGCAGGCGTCGCTCCCTTTCTCGATGGATGATAATTTTTTTTCTATTAATAAACATGGTAAAAGTCAAACGGCAAGAAGATTAACTAATAGTCAGCCATTTAATGTGCGCAGGCGTTAAAACTTCCGGAATTAGAGATACTTTGAAGAGTATCGCTTGAAATCGGGTCAACATATAGTTCAAAATTATGATAATATAATAAGAATAAAACAGGGCGCCGGGATAGTGCAGTGGTTTCCTTCGCAGCTCCCGTACAAAGGGACCCGAGTTCGACTCCTGGCTCTGAGGTT
Source organism: Mantis religiosa (assembly GCA_030765055.1). Lineage (NCBI taxonomy): Eukaryota > Metazoa > Arthropoda > Insecta > Mantodea > Mantidae > Mantis > Mantis religiosa. Next base: position 112,304,102 of record CM060949.1, read on the forward strand.
GGCGATTTTAAGTCAGCCCTATTCACTACTTCGTCTCTGTTTAGCACATGTAAAGTGTCTCCTATACCCAACGTGGTTCGCCTCACCGCCATCTTCACTATCATCCTATCATTGGAGGTAATGGACACCGCCCTCTGGATGCCTCCATCTGAGATATGGTGTCCGGACATCACGTGGTGGGGCGAGGTTACCCCGAAGGCCAAGGCTGCCATGTGGGGCATGTTGGTAACCAACCAACCATAATAATAAAACAAATATAATAAATAATAATATGGATATAATAAACATAATCATTATAATGAAATTTTATATCATTATTATTGTTTATGTATGTATTGGTGATACAGAATATTCATTCGCTTTGTTTCAAAATAAAATATTATTCGTTTGATTTTTATGTCACTTTTTTTACTTTAAAGTGAATAATATAAAACTATTTGCTGAAAAAATCCTGGCAGTTTCAATCTTTTTGACTTTTTAAAACATATATTACAATGTATAGGTATTGGGTTAAAATAATCCTTGATGAGAAAAACAAATGCCAAAACCGTAGTTTTAAAGTTTTATTTCTAATCATAGTTTTGTAATAAAAAGGATAAATATCCAGAATATCAACGGTGATATCTGATTTTGCTGTGGCAGAAAGTATAAACTACTTCAATGTTTCGAGATTTTCGTCAAATTTCTTAAACCGTTTCGGAAATGACAGATTTAACCTGGGCAGAGGTAAACACTTGTTTAGGTATTTTTGCATAACTATCAACAACCAAATTAATTATTAATGTGATGACACTTTCCATTAATGCTGCGTACGTGAATGAGTGGAAACTACAAAATGTACAATGGCGACTAGTTTGGAATTGACAGTACAGTTTTGAGATTGGAAGAAACAGGTCAATAAGGTATGTTGCTTGCACCTGTACCCAGCTGTAGTTACTTGTAAGTAATAATTGCAGGAACTCAGGAAACGGTCATACTGAGCATCAAGTGGATGCCTGACGCAGTAGTGACCTTGGCAGATTTCTTAGTTTTCAATTGAATCTCCTGATGCGCAGGCAACTTCCCTGCTATAGCGGTAGAGCGGGGCGTTCCACACTAACGGCGAAAATATTCTACTCCAGAAGAAGGGCCATCCTAAATGCGAGCGTTCTCCGAATCACAGGAAAACCGATGTGCTTAACATCACCCGGTAGAAAATAAAATACATCAGGATGTAACTTAGACTAAAGAACTTATTCGAACATTGTACTCTAAAATAGGTGTGCTTAGTTGTTGTATGTTTATATGCAGTTGGTTTTTTAAGCCAATAAAATGTACTGTTAAGTTGGCAACAAAAAGCGTTTTGGATTCCTTCGACGTTTTCTGTTTTATCGATGTCCCAAGCAGAGAAGAGAAGCTACTCCAACTTCCCCAATTATTGTGACCCAGAACACGTGTTTAATTACGAAGTATGTTATCCCAACCTCATGAGCGGAGCACAAAGTGATGCAATGTTCAGTCTCTAAATATGCTTCTGTCAATCGTCGACGCTTGTGTTTAAATTTGGCTCATCATGACTTCGTTCCAGATTTAAATGATTGCAGTTTGTTACATATAGAGCATATTAAAGGCGAATGTTTATGATGTATGAAGTTTATGGCAGTTGTATGAGCTCTGAAACACTACAGAGGGACCTTTTTTAGTTACATTTACCTATATGTCACACTTAACATCTAAGTTCCCATCATCGGCTTTTGCCATTCACTTTCGTTTACTGTTTTGTTAATATTTGAGTTTACTTTTACGTTGGGATTTCTTTTTATAAACATTAAATTCATACACACATTTATATTTGTATTTATTCTTTTTTTCAGATTCTAGACAGAACGGTGGATAATCCTGACCAACGGTAAATTTTCATTCTCTAGTCAAAAACTGAACCCGGGATTTCTGGATTAGAAATTACCAGATTACAGAATCAAGCGTGAGGGAAATTATAAAAAGTTCTTCTATGTATTTTAAAACGAAGTTACCATTATAGGATTCTCGTAAATTACATTTTAATTTTGTTTATTTACCTGTATCAGAGAAAGACTTCAAGAATATTGATGACTTAACACTGTTTGAAAGTGACCTATAAAATTCCTCTAAAATTTAATAACAGTATTGCGCGATGAGACTATAATGGTAGTAATTAAATACAAATATATTTATGAAACTAGAGGAGCCACTTGTTCATACGAACACCTTAATTCCCAAATTAGTCAATTTTCACATGACTATTGTGCCTAATGTTTACGTGTATTGGTTAAAAATAGCTATAAATTATTTTTAATATTCTAAGCTTACCTGAGTCAATAAGTGCATTGACCTTGCCTTACGCAGTCAAACAGCTGTCTGTGTTATGGTATGTGCGCAGACGTAACATTTATTGTCATATGTGGATCTTTTCATTTGGGAGACTAGCAAAGTTGCTTTGAAGCACATGAAAAGGTGCATCAAAGACGCATAATTTCAGCGTTTCGGTATGTAGGAACTTAGGAAATCGTCCACTTATTACAAAATGTTATGTTATGTTTATTAAAATAAGTGTGCAAAACATTATGCATTAATTTACGCAAAGGCATAACTGTTAAAAGCAGATAAAATAGATGTAGAAGTAATGAATGAGATATATAAAATATTATTAAAATATTTTTTTCCATGTTCGTGTTTGAAGACTGGAATATGGAAGAGCATATTTTGCTTTAATTTTTAAGAGAGTATTCAAGAATTTTATTTATAAGTACATTATATGTTTAATTTTAGGTTATGATTTAAATTCATTTACTTTTTATCTAAAGTTAATTTTATTGTTTATATATATGAACTGTTTTGAAGCAGAACTTTTCCACTGTTCAGATTATAGAATAAGCTGGTGAAAGATGCATCTAATGTATCTACTAAAAAGGGAAAATAAACCAATCTCAAAACAAGGAAAAATATAAGCTTGTGAAAGATACATTCATTTGAGTCAAATATGTCAAAGGGAAATTAATAAACAGAAAATATAAAAACTATGCGTATAGAGAAAAAGGGTGGTAGAAGTAACTGAAAATAAAGGAATGAGGAGCTAAATATTTAAGGGAAGAAAAACTGGAACAAGGAGAGCGTAAATTGAAGAGAGCTGAAACAGTGCATGTTAAGTGAGTTATTCTTGTAAAGTCTGTAGTGAGTAATGCAGAGGGCCATCCTTAGAGTATAAGGCAGGGACTCCAGTCAGGTATAACTCGAGCCAAGTTGACGTTTGGTACTCAATAACGTTTCAGTTAATTCAAATTAACCTAATTCGTCTTCAATTTGGGGCATGGATTCATAATACTAGTGATAGTTGCTTCTCTTACAATGGCCACCAATCCACCTATACAACCTTTTCCATACAAGTAAATGGAATTATATACCTTTTTTTCAAGAATGCGAGTAATTCATGCACAAAGCTACTCTTATTTCTGGGTTGAATAGACGACTTTTGATTTTTTTAAAGTTATCCTTATGTAAAACATCAGTACCTAATATAAAACTATTTGAATATCCAATGTAATAAAATATAACGAAGCAAAGTGAGGAAAAAGATGCTCAAAATGGGGAAAAAATGCTAAAATATAAAATTGAATGAAATGACCAAAAAACGAGTTAATAAATATGTTTTTAATAACTACCACCATAAGGATTTATATATCTGTATGTATGATGCAACAATGATATCAAAATAGGAATCTGTTCACAAAACTTCTTTTGCAGCTTCTTTTTTTTTTGGGGGGGGGGGGGTATCCTTTTCATATGCCAGACAGTAAACTCCTTATGGAGCCAATAGATTCAGCCGGAAAACGCGGCTACCAAGTTGAAGTAGCTACAGATGTGGCCAACACTAGGACGATTACCCTGCGCATCATGATGCATGTAGCTTGCCTCTGTTTGCCTAGTCTTTTTCTCCATTACTGCCTAGACAGCTTCCCCCGCATGGAGAGATCCGCCTCCCGGAGGACTTTTGTAATTACCAAGCTAATAGAGCCCCACTTTATTAAAGGGCCACCTATATGTAACTTTGTGTTTACTTCTCATGCTACTTGAATTAATTTCCACAATAATTTATGGTGCAGCACGAAACCCTATATTGTGAATAACAATGGCGGTTATTTTGTTGCTTTGAGAATATAGCCTAGTGGCCGACAGCACAAAGAACTGTGCGAGCTGGGAGGTATATCAATGTCGTTGGCGAAGCTTGCCCTTCTGTAATTACTTTTTGTCCCTTGCCGAGAGCGAACATCTAAGTGACTCGCTCTGGAAGTTATTTGTAGCGTATGACAATCGGATAATAGCTGCACTGGCAAATACATTTAATATTGATGATGATACTACTACTACTACTACTACTACTACTACTACTACTACTACTACTACTACTACTACTACTACTACTACTACTACTACTACTACTACTACTAATAATAATAATAATAATAATAATAATAATAATAATAATAATAATAATAATAATAATAATAATAATAATAATAATAATAATAATAATAATAATAATAATAATAATAATAATAATAATAATAATAATATTGATTAAATGAACAACACAAATTAAAATACAATTAATTGAATTATTAAAAGAAATTTCAGAGAAAGTTGGTCTTCAGCTATCTTTCGAAAGAGCTGAATATAAATTAAACGAGTTTCACAGTTTAAATATCTTGGGGAAATAATTTCGGAAAATCTAAACTAAAGCAAACAAAAGTAGATGCCAATTAAAAGGAAACAGCATATCGGCTTACTCAAAACTTAGGTATTGTCGCCAGACATTGTTGTGCTGCTGCCTGCCTGCATGCGGACAGGAAAGAAAGACAGCGCGTGGGGGCAGCGCTAAACGCTTGCCGAAAGAGAGAGAGAAAGCAACAGAGGGAGAAAGAGACAGAGATGGTTCCATTGTGCTCTCGCTACGCCAAGAAAGGCCTTGAAGCGTCGACAAGTTTCTGGAAACAATGAGTAGAGGTGTAAAAGAGCCGCGGCTAGCCAGTCGGGGCTAGTGGAGAACTAATAATCGTGTGTGTGCAGCTGTGAAGCGATTTGAAAGTGAATTATTTGCTTTTTACGTATGGTGAAGCAACGAGAGACCTTGGAGATTTCGTGTTTGTATGATACGTCATTTTTAGAGCCTGTAAGGGTTGTACAATGTGTCTTTCTACTTGAAATAAAGAGCAGTTTGAATTTCTGCACACTTACTTTTAATTCTACTAATCTCACTCCTGACATCAAATGTGAGTTTATGGGTCACATGGGCTCATTTGCAACAACAACAAAAGATAAATTTTGCCACAAATTCCACCTGCCCTTGGTTCCTGCAGGGTTCATCCGAACTTGAAAAGCAAAATGCTAGACTTTATCAATTCATTTCAATAACATTGGTACTATTAGTAAGCAAGTGTTTATCTTGAAAAATCATGTAACATATTTAGGCATGACATAAAAATGTAACAGAAACAGTCATTACAGGCGCTAATAATTCCATGTTTGTGTGTAAGTTATGTAAGTTATGTTGAACACCCTGTCGCCTTAAGCACTGTATAAACACAGCTTTTCAGCTATAAACAGAAATAATATCCTCATAAAAACTACATTATTCTACGATTATTATACTTGTTTCATTGTTTATGCTTCGTAAATGACTTCCAGTCATAATTGTTAGACTGAACGGCCTTAAAAGATACACATTAATTCTAGAATATTTAAATTTAATTGCAGTTTACAGAACCCCTAATAAACGCCATGCTTTACACTTTATCGGTATCTTGGTAATACAAGAGCCGTTTACCTTCACATTCGGTAGTGATTTTGTTTGTTCTTCACATTCGCTCAATAATGTTATAAGTAATGTGAAAGAACATGTGTAATAATTGCAAGTAAAATATTACGAAACATCACCCAAAGCTCTATTGCACATCAATGTTGGATAATAGATACATTTATATTGCATTAACTTTTAAATTTTATGCGATGCTATTTTGTGATAAGTAAGAACTAAAGAAGAATAAGAAGAAAAATGTGTAAATTACAAAGTATGTGCCACATATCTACCGTGTTTCGGTAGATATGTGGCACGATAAAATAAAGTTGAAAGCTGAAGCTAGAAACAAAACTGAAACGAGATTTTATAATGATAGTACCTTAAACATGGCAGCTTATCTGTAATTAACTAAAGATGCAGGTTGACTAAAATGAGGCTCTAAGAACTTAAAGGTGACATTCTAATATCAAATCCCGAATTGTGAAGTAGAAGTAGAGTTGGAAATGGAAGGAAAACCACAAATTACAGAAACGAATGGAGATAATATATGGACAAAATGTATTTAGATAAACGCCCAAGAAGAAACTTAAGGATGAAAGCATTCGGTAAGATTAAATAGTAATTTTGAAGTTGGAGCAGATATTCTCCCTAATCTTGAAAGACAGAAAAGAAAGAAAAAGAAGACAAGAATTTGGGTTCTAACGTTCTAGGTAACAGCCACGGCATTTGCTAATATTTCTTAGCCATTTTCCCATTTTTTTTTAATTTTACGTCCTCAGACGGCGAATGAAATGGGTGAAATAATGCTCAAATTTGTCCAGGGTCCATGGAGCTTAGAGTTACCCGACATACGTCTTTAAGGATAAGGGAAAACCCTAAAAAACCTTATCCAGGTAGCTCACCCTGACCGAGATTCACATTCGGGACCTCTTGAACGTGAGACAGACACGCTACCATCTACGCTACCGAGGCGGGCATTTTCCCATTAGAAAAAGATTACACTCCGCGAATATCAAGTTTTCTATCGACATTATCACCGAGTGGGATGGCTCAGGCGGTTTCGTCTGTGTTCTGTATTCGGGAGATCCAGGTTCGATTCCCGTGGCCGACCTACCTGACCCATGGGTTTCCCAGGTCGCCAGGTGAATGCTGGGTAGGTTAATTATATCCCATGAATTTCCTGTCCCTCCACTTAATCTCCATTATCATTTCATATCACGTCTCATCTGGTGTTCTCTTTCATGGTAGAATTGTCGGTGGATGTCTCGGCGTTGCATGGCAGGATGATATGCTCTTGGTAAACTTCCTCTTCCGGTAGGACGGTCTCCGGTCTCCTAACCCAGTCTGGTGGTTCACAATGGGGAGGGATATGGGTTGTACTGGCCTGTCGGGGAGCTTCCAACTGGTAAAGTGAAGGGAGCCTGTTCTTTGTACTGTTGTGGCTCCTTTGCTCGACCGCCCTCTGCCTCCACTCGCCTCATCCTTCCTCCCGCAGTGCCCTACTTGGGGGTATAGGTGCAATAGAACAAGTTTGGACCTCCACGCCAAATCCTTTCTTAAGCGTAGACCATTCCATCTGCATTATCAGCATCATGCTTTTCTTCATCAGTACATCACATCATTTTGTATCTCTGGTGAAGATGTTTTCGAAGTTGGATTCTTTGCTCAAGAAGTCATAATTAACCAAAACAGTAAAATAATGAGCAAGTTAGATAATGTTCCATCAGACCATATAAGAAAAAGTAATTAAGGCTGCCAGACTCTATTTCATTTAGCTAAATGGAACACAAGGCATTTCCAGAACGGTTCTTTAAGAACCTGAGAGTATGAAAGGAATGTTAGCAACGTCTCCCTGATCTTGAAATAATTGTTCAACAAATTCTCTTAATGTGGGACAGCTTAAGTAATTATGGAGTTCATTTTTTGTAGCCGTTCTTTGTACACCGGCACTGCAGGCGGTAGACTGATATACACAATATGAAATGGTATTTGGGAAAGAAATGACCCAAGCTTAAGCTTAGAGTAGATAACTGCATTCGCAGTTATGATGAAGACTAAGAAAAACAACCTGGAGGAAGAAACTGGCGAGATTTGTGTTTCGTACCTCCATGCTTTAAGTGTTGGTGTAATATATGTGATCATTAACCCTCGTATGTTCCTACAAAACCTGTAATGTACTCTCACCCGTACTGAGATACGACAGAGTCAATTCTTGCGTATCAGTAACCATGCACTGTCTACCCAGCGCAAGAAGGCAAGACTGAGGAATGTGTAACGTAATAATTTTGCTGTCGGTATGATGTTTAAGCTCGACCTGCGAATATGATTTCATGAAAAATACACAGTGTTGTCACATAACTCGCCGATGCATAATATCTATTACAGCAGAGCATTAGATCTGGCAGCGTAGGTGACTCATATACACTCTCATGCACTCCCGTAGTAAACAGATCCTCAACAGAGCAGATACACAGTTCAAACCCCTCTCCCTTTTCAGGCCCCGTTTGCCTTCTTGTGATAAAGAACTAAAAGAGGCACCATTGCTATTTTTTCTTCCTATGTAAACATCATTCAAATAGGTTTATAATACTTAGGTAATTCAATAATTAGAGGCAACTTTTCGATAAACAACAAATAAAACATTTTTGGAGCAAACACATTATTGCAGTGTTTAGAAGTAATCTCCTCCAACATGAAGAACTCGTCTCCACATATCACGGAGCTGACGCCCGCCTCGGTAGCATGGTGGTAGCGTGTTTGCCTTACGTTCAAGAAGTCCCGAGTTCGAATCTCGGTCAGGGTGAGTTACCTGGGTAAGGTTTTTCCGGGGTTTTCCCTTATCCTGAAAGATGAATGTCAGGTAACTCTAAGCTCTATGGACTCTGGGCTCATTTGGGCGTCATTTCACCCATTCCATTCATCGTCCGATATGACAACGTTGGAGGACGTAAATTAAGAGAGAAAGAGAGAAAGAGAGAAAGAGAGAAAGAAAGAAAGGAAAGAAAGGAAAGAAAGGAAAGAAAGGAAAGAAAGGAAAGAAAGGGAGCCGACGGATGCCATCCATAGCATCTTGTTGTCCTAATATTTGAACAGACTGCTCTACTGCTGGTATAATTGCCTGTTTGGTTCTAAAGCGAACTCCCGAATACAAGTCCAACCACAGCTTAGAGCAGAGCTCTAAGAGCATTCACATGCACATCATCACTTGCTGATTGCGGTCTGCCAGCTCCACATTTTTATGGAAGTCTTCCCTTCCTCTACTAAATACACTCGCCCCTCTAGCCATGTACGATATGGCGAAGTCTGTCTACCACAAACTTCCAGCAATTCTATATGGCATTGTCTAACATTGATGCCTCTTGCAACCTGAATTTTAATGTCCGTGTTTACTAACCATATTTGGAGGAATAAAGGTAGCAGCCTGCAATTAAACTTACTAAAATGTCTTATTAAATTATATTTGTCCTCAAAATCACAGCTAACAAACATTAGATGCTCTTATTTTTCATTCTTGTCAGCTTACATGATTTACCACTGTTAACTCCAAATGCAGGCAGTGTTGCCCTTAATTTTTGAATGACCCACGTATATGATGTACATTAAATGTGTTATTATATGCTGTTTTTGGTCATTTTTGTTCTAAATTTGTTCTCCAGGTTTTCAATATTCATCCATGATGATTGATTAATGACAATGAAAGAAATTTTCATAAACAAATTTGATTAAAATACCATTGTAATGAATGTTGATCCGAAAACTGAGTAAAAGGGGTTTCTAGTGTTCTAGTAATTGCTGCCATTACAGAAGCCACCAAGGACAGTATATCTTACATAAATTTTTACCGTGAACACTCGCATTATGAATTCAGAATTGGGTTCTACGGATGGAAATTGAAAAGTTAATACCTGACAGTGCGTTCTGTTCTGTTCCGGTTCTCCTTTAATTGAGAACACCCACATTCTAATACGCGTATTTATTTTCTGATCCCTCTTACCATGAACCTGGTTTAAAATAGTAACAACAACCTAATATAATAGGTTTCTACTGAGAAGATACTTCCCTTTCTCTTGTACTGTGCTGGTCAACGATAGTATCGATTTCCTCTAAGAAATGTAATCTTTTTGAAAAAACGCTGTTGGTGTCAAATACACACTTTGTAATCACAGTCTCGTGAGAGGAACTCTGTAGATAGTAGATCTATTTATGTCATGATACCCCTTTCCCCTCCAGATGTGATGCTGCACATGACGACGTAGAGCAGGAGAGGTACATAAATTACAGAAGGTAAGGAAGGCATGACACAATGCCACCTGTGGCGGCCCCCTCCCCTCACCAACCGAGGCGTGGCATCCATGGTAATGATCTCTGGCGCGATGAATACGCTGTGTTATGAATATCTTGTGAGTTCTTTCTGGCAACGTGCCTTCCACCATAGCTTCGTAACACGGTGATACAAACAAGGCGTCCTTTTATTATTATTATTATTATTATTATTATTATTATTATTATTATTATTATTATTATTATTATTATTATTATTATTATTATTATTATTATTATTATTATTATTATTATTATTATTATTATTATTATTATTATTATTATTATTATTATTATTATTATTATTATTATTATTATTATTATTATTATTATTATTATTATTATTATTATTATTATTATTATTATTATTATTATTATTATTATTATTATTATTATTATTATTATTATTATTATTATTATTATTATTATTATTATTATTATTATTATTATTATTATTATTATTATTATTATTATTATTATTATTATTATTATTATTATTATTATTATTATTATTATTATTATTATTATTATTATTATTATTATTATTATTATTATTATTATTATTATTATTATTATTATTATTATTATTATTATTATTATTATTATTATTATTATTATTATTATTATTATTATTATTATTATTATTATTATTATTATTATTATTATTATTATTATTATTATTATTATTATTATTATTATTATTATTATTATTATTATTATTATTATTATTATTATTATTATTATTATTATTATTATTATTATTATCATCATCATCATCATCATTATTATCATCATCATCATCATCATTATTATTATCGTTATCATCATACTCTTTACCATCAATGCCGCTGTCGGAAGAATGAGGATTGCAGTGTCTCTCCTTAATGTTGTGAGATGAGTTGCTTTAACCTGCTTTTGGTTAAAGACTTCCATCACATTATCTCTACATAGTAAATACATAATTTGTGTATGGCTATTAAATCTTGAAAAAGAGTTATTTCATTTCGCTAACACAAGGTATTTTTCTACGACAAAATAATATTAGCTTGCACTGTTGCATTCTTTTTCCCGCTAGGTCAGCTTCTGGTACCTATTAGATGGACACCTTGCCGAATGTCTACCTTCGTTAGAGCTCCCAGAATGCTAAAAGAGGGAACCTCTCATCCCTAGTTTGGGACATAAATGATACCTACCCCTAAGGCAATATCACTCCTCCATCCGCAAGCAATCCTTTTCAGACTAGCCTAAGAATGTACTTCTCGTCCAAATATGTGATAAAAGATGTTCAAAGTTGCTCCTTTTTTTATTTCACTTATATGCTAATTTTAACGTCTAACGCCTTGATGCCCGCCTCGGTAGCGTAGATGGTAGCGTGTCTGCCTCACATTCAAGAGCTCCCGAGTTCGAATCTCGGTCAGGCCAAGTTACCTGGATAAAGTTTTTCCCAGGGTTTTCCCTTATCCTTACAGGCGAATGTCGGGTGGCTCTAAGCTCCATGGACCCTGGACACATTTGAGCATATTTCACCCATTTCGTTCATCGTCCGATATGACTTAACATTGGAGGACGTAAAATTACAACAACAACAACAACAACAACACGCCTTGATCTTTTGAACAATTGCTCATTAGTAACGATGTACACTTGTTTACTACTGTGCACCTGAGTTTGTTTACGCTGCATTTTACTTCTAAATATTGAATTTTTTTGTTGTAAGTTTACGTCCTCCAACGTTAAGTCATATCGGACGATGAATGGAATGGGTGAAATGACGCTCAAATGAGCCCAGGGTTGATAGAGTTTAGAGTTACCCGACATTCGTCTTTATGGATAAGGGAAAACTCTGGAAAGAAACCTTACCCAGGTAACTCACCCTGACCGAGATTCGAACTCGGGACCTCTTGAACGTGAGGCAGACTCGCTACCACCACGCTACCAAGGTGGGCTCGCGCTGCTTAAATGGTTACCCTGGCTTTATCTTTGTTAATATAAACCTCTCAGATAACGCAATGATTACGCCACTTGAACATAACATCTATTATTTGTGATACCTGCGCCTTCCATTGGCTGAAGTGATTTCATTGGTGCTTAGTACAGTTAGTTATGTGCAGAGGTTCTACTCCCATTAGTCCTGGACCCGCAGGACCAAGGACTCGGGCTTCCTTCTACCCGGGAGTGATGGATACTCCGGGGTTCCTTCCATAGGGCAATAATTGATTTCTTAAAAAAGCCCCCTCTGCTGAGCACAACGTCAAAACTGTATGGAAGTGGATACGCCACTTACGCGTGTCAACCCCGCAAGGAAGACTACCGAAAAACCTCGGTTGGGCCGCCTGGTGATCTAGCATACCTTCTACTAGCTCTGCAGGCTAGTACCCGGGACTTATTAGGCAACCCTCTACACCCTCCGGGCGGCCGTAGCCTGGCCGGAGGTACCCCGTGGGTGTCGGGAACGCACTGCCTCCTCGAGTCCAACCCAATCTGAACAACTCCCCGACGGGAGGCGCTCGGCAGTTCGGCCCGAGGTTCCTCTAGTAACGTCAGAGTAACCACGAGTATTAAGGGTCCGCAGCGCCCGCACCTCGGCAGCTGAAGGGGACGGATCCCCTCCCCTATGGGATGGTGTTTAGTACACTCTTAGTCTGAGAAGCGCGGAAGTTCCTCTCTCATTCGTACAAGAACGATCAGTGCGTTATCTGAGAGGTTCCTACTAACAAAAATAAAGCCATGTTAACCTTTCGAGCAGCAGGATAATACACGTGCACGCACACAATCTCCCTCATACTCCCAATTTTGTAGAGGTTAAGGGATAGGTAATTCTAAACAAAATATCCCATCCTCCAACCGATAATTGAACCTAAGTTTGATCGCTAAAATGCAGAGGCAATTTCATATTCCTCGTATTTCTCACCTGAATAGAGGAATTCCAATTTTGATGAGTGCTTTAAAATTATACCTACTTTTAAAGAATGCATTCTTAATGTTTAAACAAAAATACTAAATAAATACGAAAAGACACGAAAATTACATTTACGAGGTCTGTTCAATTAAGAATGATCATAATTTTTTACGCACATAATTTTGCGCACTGAAGTTCAAACTTATTAAATTCTGTTAGTTTAATGTGAAACAAACACGCCGTAGTAGCTTCATTGTTGGTACTCCTGGTTCCCGCCTGTGAGAACCAGGCAAATTCAGACATGTTCAGTATCGCCTACCGCTGAAATGGAGGTAACATGCAGTTAAAGTTGATGTTAGAGGAAGATCCGGAGTTTCTTTCAAACGTAATCACTGCTGATGCAACTTGGTACATCATTTTGATCCTGAGAGCAAATAGCAAAGCTCAGTGTGGAAATCTCCTTCATCACCAAACCGCAAAAAGGCAAAAGTGGTTGCTTCTGCTGGGAAAGTTATGGTCATCTCATTCTTGATAGTCATGGAATGGTTTATCAGCATGTTGTACCTGCACAGATATCAGTAACTGAACAGTACTACAGGGATGTCCTGAAAGCATTGCAAGTCCATATCAGGCGCAAAATATCACATTTCCGTCCATCCAGCTTGCTTCACGGAAATGTGATCTTTTGCGCTTGATATGGACTGAATATATAATGGCCCAAAATGTCCAAACAAATATGCATTTTTATAAGCTCTAACCTATGATAAGGATTTCTGTACTGTCAGAAAATCCAACTTAAAAATGACATCGGAATCTGGACCTGTTAATAACCAACATCGGTTTTCCCGGACACATTCAGTTATGTTCCATAAGTGGAAGTATCTATTTGTCTGCTGCTGAAGAAAGGTCATGACTTCTAACATCCTATTGCATTTCACAGCATTTGCATATTGCAGCGTCTGGAAAAGGTAGTTGTAATACATTCCTGTAATGACTGGAAGCGATGCGTGGGGGAATTTCTGCTTGCTTCATGCCATATCCATGAACAATTCCCAGAGCTGCTTGTGTGCAGAAATACAACGCTCTTTCTTGGTGGTTCTCATAGCTGAAGCACATTCTCCACTGTAACAAAACAAGCTGTTGTCGAGAAGTCTTCTGTACTCTGTTTAACGAAGTTGGTAAATGAAAATGTTTTGTCACGAAAAGCCATGAAGCCAAAACAGATCAAAAGCCTAGTATTTCTTAAGAATGAGGAGTATGGCTTACCTACAATTTGGTCCCTCGATTAAACTCGAAAAGCAGTTTCCTTCTTCAATTCTATATTGAGCATGAAAGAACGCTTTATTTTACATAGAGATCTATTAATCAGGGTTGAGATTATTTACGTGCCGTAAATGTTCGACACTGGACCGCTGACTGGAATTTCACGTACCACATAATCTTACTTCCGGAAAGAAAGAAATATCCCAAAATTTTGGAGGTTTGTATATTTTGCTTCTTTAAAACAAACTAGATAGAAAAACAATTCTTAGTGCTCCAGTACCCCCAATTTAAAACTATTAAGAATTTTACAGATTCTTTATTTTATACATTCATAATACATTAAACACAGAAAATGACATAAAAGTGTTAACATTTGGTTTAAAAATGAGGATGTAGGAGGCTTTCTTTATTTAGATCTTTTAATTACGATGAAGCAACCATACGGGCGATTTTGTTGTTTCTTTTTCCTTCTCCCACTTTCTTGATCGGTTAATCGCTGTGTATGGGCTTAAACAGTAAACCAAAAACAGACACTATAGAACCTCATTTAATATGCACATATTTTGGTTTTATAAGTAAAATAGCTAATATTTGAAGGTATTGCTTAAAGTTTACCCACATAACTTGCCAAATTGTCGCAGATCCGCCTCCTATTGGAACCAGGCAATGTGGGCTTTGTTGGACATTTTCCAAACGTGATGATGTTGTGTATAATGCTAATGATGGCTCATTTCGCAATCGCTGTTGTGACCAGATTTCATGACTTTGCACCTGAGAAAAGGGGGCTGTTTTGCATTTTGCATCGTGATTTGATGTCTATGTTTAGTCACAATTAACGTCAGCACATGCCACTTCTCTTCTGTACTTATTCATCCTAGATGACGTATTTTCATGCATTTGTAGCTCCGGGGATTCAATTATTGATAATCTGTCTTGTTCATATGGACCATTCTTATTTTCATGAGACTTACAGCAATTAGAGGAGCCTTCTTGTTATAATAATGCTTACATTACAGAATTTATGTAAGACAATCAGTAAGTTGCACCCACATATTCCAGTGGAAACTACAAGCAAATTTAGGACATCGATAGAGTTGAAAGATGCAGATAATATGATAGTTTAATAAGAGTTGTGACTAGGGTGCAGTTAGAAAATTCAGTTACAGATAAACAGATTTGGACTGAATAATTTGTTTTTCAGACTCTCCAACATAGAAGAATAAATTGCATAATGTCCTTTGTAGAGTTTTTTTTTTTCCTTGTTCCATTTATACCGCCTTTAACTGCTATGGTCATATCGGCGGCCGTTCTCCTTTGGAACATACTGAAGGTGTTAACTCGTTATCTTTGGTTTTTAATCATTAGATCACGTACACATTCACACTCTCATTCATACTTCCAGACTCTGGGGAAGATGGGGAATTATCTTGGTCGGAGAAAAATCCCCACCCCCACCGCCGGGAATCGAACCCGGGACCCCTACCTTTGTAGAGTTGTTCCGGGTAGCTTAGTTGATTAGGTGCCAGTATATTGATTTCGAGGTCGTGAGTTCATACCCAGTTCAAACCATTCGTTTGTAAGGGTGCTTGAAAGTGACAAACCCATATTAATAGTTTTACTAGCGTGTAAAACAGCTCCTGTGGAACGAAATTCCGGTTCACTGGCGGCATTGATTTGATTCTGATAATTGACTGCATTGTTAACTAATAAAGTACTATTATTATTCTTTGAAGATACACGGAACTACCGTTTTTTGATGAAAATATGACCATACATATATAACCAATACTTCCTAGGCGTTATTTGGTGTTCATAAGAAACACTGTTATCGTATCGGCCGAGAGTAAATGGCCGATTTACTTCCTTCTGGCTCGCACTTTATTTAGGTCATAAAGTACCTAATAGTTTGACGTATAAATGATAAATTGTATCCCTTTGTAAAGAAAAGCACTTAAATAACTTTTAGTAAAGAGAAAATGTTTATATAGAACTAGATTGCTTGGAAAGTGAACAAAAAGTGCAGTTGGCAAATAATTTGGTGTATCATTTACAGAAGCCGTCCGATATGACTTAACATTGGAGGACGTAAATTAAAAAAAAAATGCTCTGCAAAAATATCCGTTTATATAATTGTACTTCTTTTAGTTTATGGAAGTATAGATATTTCCTTGTGCTCCCTACTGTTACAGCCACGCCAACTTAATGCCTGCTACTGTATCGCAGATGGCAGCGTGTCTGTCACTCGTTCAAGAGTTCCCGAGTTCGAATATCGATGAGTATAAGAGGTTTCCAGTGTTTTTCCTAATCCTGAAATATGAATGTCGGGAAACTCTTAAGTCTATGGACCCTAGGCTTATTGGAACATCGTTTCACCTATTTCATTCACCGCCCGAGTGACTTCACATCCATTGGAGAACATATACTATAGGTATTACATATAGTATGTATGCATGTGTATGAATGAACAGGATACATTATAAACTAAAACAGATTACTATATATTAAATATGAGGACGATTTTCATGGCATGTATAACTTTGAATGAATTTTCTATCAGTTAGCGATGAAGTCCTTTACATTCAGAATGGATTTTGTGTTACTCTGTTTAACACTGATAAGATGCGGACAAAAATTTTCTGAGCAGAATGTCTAGATCTCTTTATAACATACAATTTATTTAAATAACCTCCTTCGTAAATGTTTTAAACTGCTGTTACCATTCACACATTCCTCCCGATGCCATGAAGCAGCATGGATTTTGGGCAGAGAAACAAGTACATACGATGTACCTACCATAAGTTATTTCTTAAAGCAATTTGTTAAGATCATCTCTGATAAAAGAATCCTAGAAGCCTACATTCGCATTCTGGGCTTTTGTTTGCCGTTGCCTGCGTTATGAACAGAGATTTTCTTGATGCGGCATACACTTTATGGAAAGTATGATACAATCCTTACATACAGATAAACTTGATATAAAAAAATCAAATGAAATTACGAGGTAATTATATTACTGCATATATGATGATGCCCATTGTGGGGATGCGATAGCCTTTTTTTTAAAAAAAAAATAATTCATCTTCCTGCAAAGTGTTAGACCTGTCGCTCTGATCCCATCTCTCTTTTTAACTGTTTTATAGTTTTCACTAATTTACTGTCGTTTTCTTGGTTCAGCTGTTACGCAGCGAGGTTAATTAGTTGTTGCATAAATTGCAATCTGGGTAATTGAGCATACTGTAGAAAGTAAATGGTCATATTCCTCAAACTTTCACTATTTTAAGAAATAGAGAACGTTTATCGTGCAATTTCTGCTTTTGGTTTTACAGCTGAAGTAGAAATAAATCTTTTCGACTAACAGTAGAAAAAAACACTATTACTGAAACATTTGTACGAGGCATTTATTGTAAGCTGCAACTTAGAATTCATAGCTGAAAAAAAAAAAAAAATGAAAGAAAAAAGACAAAAAAACATACTAAAAATAAAGAATTGAAAAAGGCTAGGTCTACTCCTCATTATGAGATCTTAGATGTCATATCGTATGTTAGCGTGTATATATTAGTAAATTCTGGGCCACAATACATTATTAGGCTCTCACCAAGGCGGCCCGGGTTCGATCCCAAGCGACCGCAAAGTGAGATTTGTGGTGGACAACATGGCGCTGGGGCGGGTTTTCTCCGGGACCTCCGGTTTCCCCCGCCATCTCATTCCACCGGTGCTCCATCTTCATTTCATGTGTCACCAGTGTCACCGTTGCGGTGCCGTATGTAGTAAAAGCGGGCGTTAAACACTACACATTTCATTTACAATACATTATAAGGGCTGGCCCCGTAGCTCAGTCGGTGGAGCACCTGCCTACCGTGCTAGGGGTCCCGGATACGATTCCCGGCGGTGGGGTAGGGATTTTTCTCCGTCCAAGATAATTCCTCATCTTCCCCAGACTCTGGAAGCACGAGTGAGAGTACGAATGTGTGTGTGCGTGTGTGTATGTGTGTGTGTGTGTGTGTGTGTGTGTGTGTGTGTGTGTGTGTGTGTGTGTGTGTGTGTGTGTGTGTGTGTGTGTGTGTGTGTGTGTGTGTGTGTGACCTAATGAGTAAAACCCAACGAATACGAGTTAACACCTTCGATACGTTCCAAAGGAGAACGGCCGCCGATACGACCATTGCAGTTAAAGGCGGGGTATAAATGGAACAAAAAAATAAAAAATTGTTTGGGTGTTATGGTGCATATTATTTTAGTAGTCATTAAAATGCTAGCCCTAATAATAAGTAAGAGCATGACGAATAGCTTTGGACAGACCTATTCAATATTAGAAGTGTTAAACATTCACTATGAATGTCATAGTTTGAAGTAAAAGAAACACGTGGTATTGAAATAAATAATGGTGGTGGTGTTGTTTTTCTTGTGGTGTGAAAGAGTTAAAGCGAACCTCTCTGACAACCTGTGTTGCAGTACATTATGCAGCTGAGCACGTACAACCCAAGTGACCTTCGAGTCTATGCTCAAGTTTTTCTTTGGGTCTTCCTCTCCACACATACACACGCTCCCTGTCCGTGCCGGGGATTTAATCAAACCATGTTGCCAACTGTTACATGGGAATGCAGCTGGCATTACCAACTGCAGGGAGACAATTCATAAATATAGATGCAATAGAGATGCCTGTAATAGCGATCAACTTGATCGACTATTGGAGTACAAACTCGCCGAACATACTTCTAGAAAACAGTTTAAAAATGTAGATTGTCACATTAACATAGTTCTCAAACGCTTTCTACAAAACATGTTCCTGTTAATCGAAACAACGTTTGCAGAAATAGCTTCACATTCCGTTGCATATGCAAGGTAGAGCTGGACACCCACACTATAGCGATGCTCAGATTTTTTTCGTATTTTCGTCTTCCAACGTTAAGTCACATCGGACGGTGAATGAAATGGTTGAAATGATGCTCAAATGAGTCCTGGGTCCACGGAGCTTAGAGTTACCTGATATTCGTCTTTCAGGATAAGGGAAACCTTATACAGGTAACTCACCCTAATCGAGATTCAAGCTCGGGATCTCTTGAACGTGAGGCAGACACGCTGCCATCTACACTACCGAGGCGGGCATGATGCTCAGATGTTCACAAAAGGGTCACTTATATGCTGGTTTTGGAAAACTATACTATTTCCTATATTATAGCGGGAAACAACTTAATGCTAACATACCTTAAAAAAATGGAGCTTCAATATGAGCCTTAGGTTATCACAAATACACTAAATATACAGAGGTGGCCAAATTATTAGAGTAATTAGTAAAGACCTGAAAACCTTCTTTATTTACTTAACATAATACATGAGCTCTCAGTGCTGTGCCTGATACATCTTATTGTCTTCGTCCATTTGTTTAATTCTCTTTACAGATTTTGTGATATTTTGAGTCTCCGTGTTTTTTTTTTTTTTTTTTTTTCGTTTTTTAATTTTACGTCCTCCAACGTTAAGTCATATCGGACGCTGAATAAAATGGGTGAAATGATGCTCAAATGTGTCCAGGGAGCGTAGAGTTACCTGACCTTCGTCTATCAGATAAGGGAAAACTCCGGAAAAAACTTATCCAGGTAACACCCTGACCGAGATTCGAACTCGGGACCTCTTGAACGTGATGCAGACACGCTAGCATCTACGTTACCGAGGCGGGCAGAGTCTCTGTGCTACTTATTTTGTGTTTACCGTCGTTCTGCTATTAGTGACCTCTTAATACCAATTTTTCTAGGTGATAAGTCACTTTTCTTCCCCATAACCTCAAATTTCTTTTAACATTAAATCTCACAGGTTCTCTAGTCTTTCACTGCATGCAATAAAACTTTAAAAGTGTTAGTATAATACAGAAGAAGTCTATTCACAAAAAGAAGCCAACAGTTCTAAAGATAAACCTTTGAAATGTCCAATAAATTTGCATGGGCACATATTAAATACACACAATAAATGTATTCTTACGGCAGCTGCAGTTATACCGGCATATGCTTACAAAACATCCTAAAATCATAAAATATCCCTAAATGATTCTTGTGTATCCTTCAATCATTGTTACATCCCATGTTGTCAATTCAAAGTTAGGCTGAAATAGGTTAATTTTTATGACTAATTCAGCTTAGTCTAATAATTTGGCCATCTCTGTGTACGCATTTTTTTACTAAAATGCTAAAATTATTCTCAAACATAAATAAATATTCATAAAATGTCTTATATACTAAAGAAAAAACTAAATAATACTGAAAATTTTAATCGCGTACCAATGGACATTCTAAACAGCTGATACAATAAGAAAGGCCTGTGATTCTTTTTAAAGTGATATCCTTTTTTGTAGGTTTTTGTCTGTCTCTAATAAGTGTGCCAATTACGCGAATTT
Source organism: Mantis religiosa (assembly GCA_030765055.1). Lineage (NCBI taxonomy): Eukaryota > Metazoa > Arthropoda > Insecta > Mantodea > Mantidae > Mantis > Mantis religiosa. The sequence continues at coordinate 112,324,775 of CM060949.1, forward strand.
ATTTCCGAAAGACTAGGCCATCGCAGGCTATTCAAAATATAGGTTTTGTTTTCATATAAGTGTTTTAAATTATTTTAATAATAATTGCTAAGTCTTTTTGAGAAAATAAAAAATATTTAGAAGTTTTCGTGCAAAGGGTAGTCTGACACGCTAATTTCTTGAAAGCCTTTGTATTGGATCTTTGCAACTCCACTTAAATACCAAATTTGGTATACACACATTTCGTTATTGAGATAAACTGTACAGGTACACAAACACGATTTTCCTTGGGAGAAGAAATTCAGGAACCTCAAAGTATGTATTTGCAGGAAATCTCTTTTTCTACCTTCGAGGCAGAAAAGACAATCAAGGCAGAGAGTGTAATACACATGAACGCATATCATTCGCAACTTTACTCTTGCTGTAATAGCCCTATTGGTATTCCAAACACTTTGGGTTAAATATTTTATGCTCGAAGAAGCTGATTTTCTAAAACCATTATCATTTCACATATGGATGGTTCTAACCCCTTTTTGCCAATCAGAATTATCTAACGCTGTCATAGAAACAGTTCTTCTTAGGCTCACATTTTTCACGCAGTTTACAATTTATAACTGATATTTCGGAAATGGTTAATACCATAGACACTGTGCTATAACTCCACTGGTAGAATGCAAACTTTTGTGTCTACTACAACATTCTGGAAACTGTACAAATGGGGAAATATTATAATTTATAATATTTAACAGGTTATAATACAGTTATGTGTAATTGCTATTTTCAGTATTGTGCACATAATTTATATAAGATTTAACATTATGAGAAGTATTTTTAAATTAACTAAATGTGTATGATGAATGGAGCATATGACTTTAATTGGTACTTGAAGATGTTATCGAAGGTTACGGAACTGGTAAACTGGAAAACGAAGGCGTCAGCAGCGAAATGCAGTAAAAACGAAAAATTATATAGTTTTATACAGGTGCCAAAAGTAGCAATTAAGCTGATACAAAATTTGAGAGTTGTGGTTTTGATTGGACCTTCACACATTCAAGCAAGCAAGAGATCGTACAGGCAGGGAATATGTTAAAGTCGAGGTCACAGACAGGTCATCGCCACAAATTCGGCTAAGGGAAAGTTCAATCGTGTGACATTTTCCTGGCTAGGACCTCCTGGTGTTTCACATGTTGGATGCTGGTGACAGCGCCTGTTTTGATAATATTCCATATTTCACGTTTTTTATTCTTCGCCCAGCAAAACCTTCAGCATGCCGGAATTTCTCACGTTGTTATCTGTTTAGAAAGTGCTGTTCTTACAAGTTCCAGGTACATGGATACATTGTATTTAGGTATCTCAACTATTACAAAGAACAGATGAAAATGTGTAACGATATTGCAAAATATGGTGTCAACATTCAATTTTCTCGGATGTAAAGTATGCTACACATCTATTGAAGTAGATAACTGGAAGATTTGGATGGACTAAACTTAAGTATACAGTAACTAAAGTGCATAAGTCTATATGACAATACCCGCTCTCACATGCGGATTCGAAACATGGTTAACTGAAAATGTTCATTTACAAACAACGTAAACTACATAATGAGAATTCTGATATATATATATAACGGAATATACAAGTATTCGCGAAGGCTGGCCCCGTGGCTCGGTCGATATAGCATATACCAGCCGTGCTAGGGGTCCCGGGTTCAATTCGCGGTGGAGGTGGGGGGTTTCCTCCAACCAAGATAATTCCTCATCTTCCCCAGTCTGAATGAGAGTGCGAATGTGTGTGTGATCACGTGATTAAAACCCAACGAATAGGAGTTAACTCCTTCAATATGTTCCAAAGGAGAACAGCCGCCAATATGACCATAGCAGTTAAACGCGGGGTATAAATGGAACAAATAAAAAAACATTATTCGCCAAGTACTCAGAGTAGAAGAATTAAACAGCGTTATTAAAACATAAAGAAAACTAAAAATTTCACTTGTACAGAATGTCAAACAACAGGGTGCCTCTAAAGTGGCTCAAAATTATATGTCACAAGGTAAAAGAATACCAAATAGTTCAAAGAGACGATGGAATCAGCAATTTGTAAACCTGGAAAGAGCGGAAGCCCAAACCGTGAAGGAGGAGAATGAGGGGGAGAGGGAGGGGGAGGGGAGAGGTAGGAGGAGGTCATTTATTCATAAACTACCAACTCACAGCTATAAGTTTTTTTATTCTACTGTTCCTATATAAAGTATAGTTCTGTCCGCTTTAAACTTTATGTTTTATCCAGAAAGACTGACATGGTTACAGCAAGACACGGAAAGAAGCGACTGATTTTATCATACTACGAGTTTTATTTCCATCAGTTAGTCTGCAAAAAAGCTGCACATTTTCAAATATATTACATAGATTGAACACTGAGATAAACCAATAGGGAAGCATTAAAAAATTTGACAGCAAATATTTCGGTTAATACATTTTTTAAGTTATATGTGCATTGTGCATGTTAATGCTATAGGTACACAATACTTGCAAAGAATATTATTCTCAGTGAATAAGATACACTAGTAACATAACCTGAGGCACCAGTGCAGACTGTGGTGGGTGTTGTAGCTGTAAGAGAAATAATAAGTTGAAGGAAGATAGATTAGGGGAATAGGTCCTGACACATCTCCCCCCCCCCCCGCCAAAAGTTACTGCCGACTTAAATTACACTTATTTATTAAAGTTTTCTTAAGCTATGGGATTGTTTTGCTAGCTGTGTGTACTTTATGTGAGTGGTTGGTAAATATTTCAAATATGCGTTTGACAAAATAAAAAAAAAAAAAACTTCGTATGAAAGAAAGATAGGATACGATAGAATTTACTTAGGTGATTCGCTACGTCGACCAAACTGATCTTCTGTACCTATGACCCAAGTAGGGTGCCCTGGGAGGTGACAAAAGGAGGTCGAGCCCAAGGAGTCACGACAGTGCATAGGGTGGTGTCCCTATCAATGACCAGTTTGAAATTCCCGGCAGACTAGTACAACCAGCATCCCACCTGAAACGGTCCACTAGGCCTGCTCGGAGACTGGAGACCGTCTATCGGAGGACGGAGCTGTTTGCCAGGAGCATATCATCCTGCCGTGCTGCGCCGAGATTCCACCGACACTGCTACCCTGAAAGAGACCATAAGATAAAAATTATATGAAATGATACCCGGCATTCGCCTGGCGACCCAAGGAAAAAACCGAAAAACCCGAAAACCGCCATGGATCAGGTAGGCCGGTCACGGGAAGCGAACCCGGACCTCGTGGAAATTGGCCACCGACGAAACGGCCTGAGTTATCTAGTTCGGTCCATACAAAGAACTTACAATAAATTTTAAAAGGTATCATCCACTACCAAGAGCTAAAACAATAATTTAAAGGAAATCAATAATTTCTTCCACACTAGCCGTGTGAAGGCTGAAGTTTGGATGAGCAGAGCCAGACTGAAAGATCCAATGTCATAGCCAGGATTTGAACCACGGATATCCCGGTCTCCGTCCGATTGCTCTAAACCACTGAGCTACTATGGCCAACATGCCGACATGATATTAAATTCTCCAACTGTCCCGTATGTTTCCCAGTAAACAACTAGGAGTTCCAATATACTTACAACGAGACACGCACCTTTATGTGGCGATTTACTATGCTGTAAGTACTTAAGTCACAGACAGGCTAAAGTTTGGATGAGTAGAGTCAGACTATATAAATGCGAGGGTATCTAGAAGGGCAGCCTTCACAAGGTGAGACCGACCCCTTCTCAAAACCAGGGAGTTACTGAGCTGTCCCCGAAGGGCGCCCGGCGCCTCCGTGGGTCTTTCCATAGGGCAAGACCTAGAGACTAACAAGCCCCTCACCCCATCTAGTCCGAAAACACAAGATGGGATGGAAGTGGATACGCCACTTACGCGCGCCAATCCTAAAGGGGAAGGCTACCGATCAACCTCAATGGGGCCTCCTGGTGATCCAGCACACCTTCTACTAGCTATGCAGGCTAATACGCGGAAATATATGGCTTCCCTCAATGCCGTCCGGAGATGTACCCGATCTCCTTCGGGTATCGGGAACCACTGTCCCCCCGAGTCCAACCCAATCCGAACAACTCCCAATTAGGGAGGGGCTCGAATGTTCGGCCCTAGGTACCTCTAGTAAAGTCAGGGGTGCCACGAGTGCTAAGGGTCATCAGTGCCCGCACCACGGCAGCTGAAGGAGACGGATCCCCTGCACTACGGGAAGTAGAGTCAATCTGAAAAATTCAGTGCCATAGCCAAGATCTGAACCACGACGGACTCCGTCTGGTTGCACTAAACCACTGAGCTACTATTACCAACATGCCGATATGATATTAAATTCTCCAACTGACTCGTATGTTTTCCGGTAAACCACTAGGGTTCTCATGTACAATGAGACACGCACCTTTTGTGGTGACTTACTATGCTGTAAGTACGCCAGTCCCACACTTCATAGTTGAACCACTATTTTTTGGGTAAGTTGATGGAAATAAATCATTTCTTCCACACTAACTGGTGTAGGCTCAAGTTTGATGAGTAAAACCAGACTGAAAAATTCAATGCCGTAGCCGGGGTTTGAACCACGGATCTCTCGATCTCAATCCGTTTGCTCTAAACCACTGAGCAAATTTATTTAAAATTATTTAAACAAATGGTTGCCTATTCATCCTATGCTTTGCACGCAAGTTCGTCGTTCCTTCGTAGTCCAGTTTCATTGTTCAAATTACACTCAATAGCAAGGACGATATTTAAAAAATCCTACCCTTAGCATCCCTTCCCGGAAAATAACAGTAGATCATCCTTGATTATCAAACAGTTTTTCATCCAAAGCATTGCTGGAGAACTTTAGCACCTCCTTTCTGGTCAAAACTTACGATGTCCCTTTGAACCTTACTTCAAAAACCCATACAGTTTAGGAAGGTTTGCATACTATTTAGTTTTGCATACTTGGTCCTCAGTGAGTTAAGAGTAAATGTTTTAGCCATATCCCTGTAGTAATCTAGTCTTGTCTAACTAATTGTCTCACTAATGAGTTATGCAACAGTGGGAGACACACACCGCGCACTGCGATTTTACAAACACTTATGGTATCTCCCCTCCCTTACCGAAACCCAGGAGGAAGGGATGAAATAAGGAAGGCTATGAGTCACATTCACACAGACTGCAGAAACATCAGAAGTCCTTAAAATTTCCTGGCTCAAGACTTTACCCACTACTGGGAACTGCTCAAGAGAGGTCAATAAACGACCCTTTCAATCAGGCAACCCTTGATGGCCACATCATCACTGCCACGAAACTTAGAAGAACACCTGAAACATGAGAAGGATGCGTGATTAAATTAAACCAAGGTGGAAGACAAACATCACAAGAATTTTCTTAGTAAATCAGAAGGGGGGAAAAACAGTCTGAGTTGGCTTTCGCCAGCAATGAACCCGGAGTGTTCCGCATAGGAGCCTCAGATGTTGAATTCTCTACGTTCATCGATAGTTAATAATTAATTAACAATTAATATTTTTATTCATCATATACAAATGCAAAGTTTTCATCGGCATTAGCTTATGTGCAGTTTCTACAACAATTTCTGCAATTTATTTCATTTTGTTCAAATACTTAAGTGCCTTTACAATGAAAAAAAAAATTCATGAACGAAGTTTTAATTTACAGCTTTTATCTAAAATATATATATTTAGTGAACAACAAACAAATTATCTGTTTCTCCATAAATATAATGCTAAGGAATAAAACTGGAAATAATGCAGGTGGATTCTATGTGCAAACTTTTCTTTTGCAGTTTTACGGCGAGCTCTCCTAAATAAAGACAGGTCTATAATTATAACTCGCTTTGGAGGCAGTGGGCGTTTGAGAGACTGATGGATACTAGCCATAAGGCTCGGTAGGTGGAGGCCTGTTCCTGGAATACAAATCAGATGGTGTACCACAAAGGAGACATACCAATAATGCTGGAACAGTAGCCCCCTCTCCCCACCTGCCCCTTCCAGCCGTGTGGGTGACTTGCTGCATCACAACAAACCTACATGTTGTAACCTTTATGTTTGATCTGGCGTAATCTTCGATCGATCATGTTGAAGGAACAATGTTGCGTAAAATCTAGGTTTCCTTTTTTCTGCCAGCCTATTGGCCAGCACTTTTATGTTCAATAGTTTTGACATTAATATTGTAAATAAAATTCATAATGAGAGAGGCAAACGAAAAATCATTTTGAGACAAGTCTTCACAAACTAACAAAACGTACTATATGCATGCCACACGCTGTTTTTTTTTTGTCCCAATTTCAGCTCCAGATATACTGTCATTTCTAAACAAGAAAGAAAATCGATGAATAATTGACAAGCAATTACAATAAACATTAAAAGTACTAAGGTAAAAACTGTAAAAAATATGTTTTCTGCAATCAGAATTCGTATGGGAAATGACATATTTATATCCAGTTTCATTTCACGACATGGAACATTTACGTCTGTTTTGAAAGGCTTAAATTAAAATTTAAGCAACTGCAACGAATCCTTCCCTGCCATATTTAATGTATCTTGCGTGAAAGTTGGATGTCCTGTGATATGAATATCCAGAAATCTTTGCTTAGAGCTTTAGTAAAATATTTATTGCATACATTTTTACAATTGCATTCTGTAGTATTTAAAAAGGTATAGTTTCTTAACAAAATAACAACATAAGTAAACGATTGGTTTAGATAACTCGATTTAAGGATTGAATTTTATGGCTTATGTTCATTTTAATTCCACAGGTGGATAGCTGCAAATACTTGGGAGTGTACCTGGCAAGTAATGCTGGATGGGACGAACAAGTAAATTCCACATCTAGGAATGCGTGGAAGGCATTACATTTCGTAATGAGAATATTGAAAAAGGGGAGCGCTAGGTCCAGGGAAATTTCCTACAAGGCCTTAGTGCGGCCGGTTATGGAATATTGAGTAGCATGCCGGGACCCGTATAGAGCTAACCAAATCGATCCGTTTGAAAAAATACAGAAGAGGGCTATAAAATTCATAAAAAGAGGCAAGTATTTTGGGCCTATAAAAGGAGATGAGACTAAATGGGAGGAATTAAGAATTAGGCGTAAAAAACATAGGTTGGTAGCATTATTCAAAGCTAATGCTGGTGTAAAGGCATGGGTGGACGTTAGTGTAAGGTTAGATAATCCGGATTATTATGGACGAAACAATCATAGGTATAAAATTAAGGGTAGAAGATACAGAACCGACGTAGGAAAATTTTCTTTTGTTAATAGAACCATTGAAGAATGGAATGAATTGCCTGTAACAGTCTTTCAGGGCTGTCCCCTGTCGCTGAAGAAATTTAGAAAAAATCTAGATGGTTATAGTTTAACTTTTAAATTATAATGGTATATAATATGTAAATAGAGAAGTAATTAGATATGTTTTAAGTGACTAAAGTTAAAATAATATCATGTTTGTATTGTTTATTGTGTTATTGTTGTAAATCTAGTATTGTAATTTGATCTGTATTCTTAACTCTGCCACCGGGTAGTACCCAATTGCAGTGAATAAATACATACATACATAAATTGTAATTAAAATAAGCTCCAAGTGTGTCAAGGGTTGGCCTGCACTGTATTGTACAAATACATGGTTTTCAAGATTAAGTATGGCATTAGGTATTTGTAATCACAGCACTAATAATCTAATAATAAAATAAAATCAAAATCATTAAAGGGCTGCGCCTGATCTCTGAGAAAACCCGCCCCTGCACCGTGTTCTCTACCACAAATCTCACTTTGTTGTCGCCTGAGATTGAACCCGAGCCGCTTTGCTGAGTCGCGCGGTCTAAGCATTCGGCCAAAGTGCCGTCTGTAATGATGATGATGGTGATGATAAATAATAATAATAATAATAATAATAATAATAATAATAATAATAATAGTAGTAGTAGTAGTAGTAGTAGTAGTAGTAGTAGTAGTAGTAGTAGTAGTAGTAGTAGTAGTAGTAGTAGTAGTAGTAGTAGTAGTAGTAGTAGTAGTAGTAGTAGTAGTAGTAGTAGTAGTAGTAGTAGTAGTAGTAGTAGTAGTAGTAGTAGTAGTAGTAGTAGTAGTAGTAGTAGTAGTAGTAGTAGTAGTAGTAGTAGTAGTAGTAGTAGTAGTAGTAGTAGTAGTAGTAGTAGTAGTAGTAGTAGTAGTAGTAGTAGTAGTAGTAGTAGTAGTAGTAGTAGTAGTAGTAGTAGTAGTAGTAGTAGTAGTAGTAGTAGTAGTAGTAGTAGTAGTAGTAGTAGTAGTAGTAGTAGTAGTAGTAGTAGTAGTAGTAGTAGTAGTAGTAGTAGTAGTAGTAGTAGTAGTAGTAGTAGTAGTAGTAGTAGTAGTAGTAGTAGTAGTAGTAGTAGTAGTAGTAGTAGTAGTAGTAGTAGTAGTAGTAGTAGTAGTAGTAGTAGTAGTAGTAGTAGTAGTAGTAGTAGTAGTAGTAGTAGTAGTAGTAGTAGTAGTAGTAGTAGTAGTAGTAGTAGTAGTAGTAGTAGTAGTAGTAGTAGTAGTAGTAGTAGTAGTAGTAGTAGTAGTAGTAGTAGTAGTAGTAGTAGTAGTAGTAGTAGTAGTAGTAGTAGTAGTAGTAGTAGTAGTAGTAGTAGTAGTAGTAGTAGTAGTAGTAGTAGTAGTAGTAGTAGTAGTAGTAGTAGTAGTAGTAGTAGTAGTAGTAGTAGTAGTAGTAGTAGTAGTAGTAGTAGTAGTAGTAGTAGTAGTAGTAGTAGTAGTAGTAGTAGTAGTAGTAGTAGTAGTAGTAGTAGTAGTAGTAGTAGTAGTAGTAGTAGTAGTAGTAGTAGTAGTAGTAGTAGTAGTAGTAGTAGTAGTAGTAGTAGTAGTAGTAGTAGTAGTAGTAGTAGTAGTAGTAGTAGTAGTAGTAGTAGTAGTAGTAGTAGTAGTAGTAGTAGTAGTAGTAGTAGTAGTAGTAGTAGTAGTAGTAGTAGTAGTAGTAGTAGTAGTAGTAGTAGTAGTAGTAGTAGTAGTAGTAGTAGTAGTAGTAGTAGTAGTAGTAGTAGTAGTAGTAGTAGTAGTAGTAGTAGTAGTAGTAGTAGTAGTAGTAGTAGTAGTAGTAGTAGTAGTAGTAGTAGTAGTAGTAGTAGTAGTAGTAGTAGTAGTAGTAGTAGTAGTAGTAGTAGTAGTAGTAGTAGTAGTAGTAGTAGTAGTAGTAGTAGTAGTAGTAGTAGTAGTAGTAGTAGTAGTAGTAGTAGTAGTAGTAGTAGTAGTAGTAGTAGTAGTAGTAGTAGTAGTAGTAGTAGTAGTAGTAGTAGTAGTAGTAGTAGTAGTAGTAGTAGTAGTAGTAGTAGTAGTAGTAGTAGTAGTAGTAGTAGTAGTAGTAGTAGTAGTAGTAGTAGTAGTAGTAGTAGTAGTAGTAGTAGTAGTAGTAGTAGTAGTAGTAGTAGTAGTAGTAGTAGTAGTAGTAGTAGTAGTAGTAGTAGTAGTAGTAGTAGTAGTAGTAGTAGTAGTAGTATTTTGTGAACACCTTGTGAATTACATGAATGCATCAATGGACCAGAGCAGAATTCAGACATTCTGACTTCCTAATCCTTTGAATAAAACAGCAAGTGAGATCCAAAAGCGTAGCAAAGACATGGTTTTCTGAGCTGCAGCACAGTGAATCCTAAAAACAGAAAAATGCGAAAAGTAACCTTAGAATAAGGTTCATTATGCTGTACCACGTTAGGTATTCAAGTCAGTTGTGTAGACCGCCAACAGAGAGAGTTAGCTGCTTTCACACGTCCCTATTCACACGCCGTTATCTCTTTTGATTAATTCTAACCTTGACAGTTATATTAATTAAAAAAAAAGGAAGTACAATGCTTCTAACAACCTCAACACTTTCTTCTGTCCTCCCCTATATACTGCTTGTTACGGCTTCTGTGAGTTTTCTTTAAACATTTGATGTTTACCTGATAAGTGTGCATGTTACCTGTACCTGCTTGGATAACAGAATCCTACATAGCTCTGGGTTACAAACTCCCTATGAGCAGGTCGAAGATGATTTGCTCTTATTAATGAACCGTAACCTTGAATTACACTAAACAATGGACCAACTTAATAAAAATTTTGCACCAAATATGTATTAAAACTTTAAACATGATAATAGTACTGCTGGAAAAGCTTTATAAAATTCGGAAGAGTGAGATATTTCTTTAATCTTTCAAAATGTAACGTGCTTCATAAACGTATATAATTTGAGCCTTTTGGGAGGAGAGGTGCTGTATTTTGAGAGAAGACAACGGATTGTGCTACTAATAATTAAAAAAAGAACAGATGCTAAATAAATCGATAAATTTAAATGTCCTAAGAATTTACGCGCCTAGAGACTAACTTGTAAAATGTGTCCTAAGAATTTACGCGCCTAGAGACTAACTTGTAAAATGTGGATTATAGGTTATGTGGTATTTATTGAGAATAGTTATAAGCAGTCATAGGAATGCTTAAGCAGTTGACTTAAATTTAGCTATACGTAAATACAAAGAATGTAAACAACGGCGTCCTTGTATCGCTGGTGGGCGGATAAATCAAGGTCCAGTGACTGTTGTTTGCAAACGCCGGACGAATGTACGAGGGATGCTGCGATTTGTAACCTGCGATTTCGCTGTGGCAATCCAGTAACACTTCTGTTTAATATCCTTTCGATCTAACTTTCATTCTTAGATATTCCCATGCCAGCGTATACATGTAATTGTTTTGTAGTTCATAATTTTTCTGTGTTGTAGTTACAATGTATTTATTTATTTTGTTGCTCTACTTAAAACTATGAAAAATGAAACGTTTATCTGTTAAGAAAGGCATTTCTTACTTTATGATTTAAAATAACGTTCTAAATATATATTTTTATTTACTATGGTTATTAAGTGTAAATTTCTCATTATATATTTGCTTATTTACAACTTTTGCACTTTACAAACGAATTAAAAGAATTGCTGAAGCAGCAAAATGAAATGATATGGGAGGCCGCTGATTGAGGAAGTCATGTACTCGGAGTATTCTGATATAAGTTTGCCCGGTCGATAACCGAATTTTAGGGACGAAAAGGTTAGTCTTGTTCATCATTGTACCTGTGGCCTAAGAAGTAAAGAGATGCCTGACATTCTTACTACTGCCGACGGTGAGTAAAGAAAGAATAAATCTTTAACAAATAACCTAACATAGATTCAAATTCTAGGTTGAAAGACACACTATATCTGCGCAACAAATGCGCAACAAACATTATAGAAACGCATCCTCAAAAAGGACATAATGAATTTTGTCTTGCGTTAAGTTTGGCCGTTGCAAATATTTGAACTTCCATTTCGCATGTGTGTTAGTTTATATTCCCTAAGTTGGAAGGTCCTATTCCACCTCTGGCACTTAGACCCCTGAGAGCTGGGGGCTTGCGTGCATGTCTTATGTTCAGTCCGTTCTTAGGAGGGACGAAGTCAGATAGCTGCCAGGGTATCATTTTCAAAATTATATTTAAAAAATGAAGGGAAAGATTACACACGTAAACGTCCCTCAATCATACACAGTGTCTTCATGGCATCTCCAGATAATACCTAATTCTCACTAGAGCTCACTTCGATCTCCACTTTTCTTTATCGAAATGGGGGCTGAAGGGTATAAACAATATGCGGTACAATCCCCTGGCCCATCTGCACAACCCCGTTTATTGCGCTTGGCCCTGCAAAGAGGAAGTTAAGTGAAGTAAAGCGGCAATGAGAGAAAATTGTGGAGCGTAAGAATGTATCCTAGGATCCACCTAGCGACCAAATAAAACCACTCAGGCTGGTTGATCACCTTGCTGGTCAACATAACACAATTCATTACAACTACAACACATTGTGAGATCGACAATGAAGAAAAATTACGAGAGGAGGCGAATGCCCCTGTTTCATTAGCCCTCGTATTTTTATCATCCACTTTCCCAGTATTATTGCTTAGCGTGATGGAAAGATGAGAGTAATAATAGTGATTCTTTTTATAATTTACCTCCTCCAACTTTAAGTCATATGAGACGATGAATGGAATGGGTGAAATGATGCTCAAATGAGCTTAGAGTTAACCGACATTCGTCTTTCATGATAAGGGAAAACCCCGGAAAAGTCCTTATCCAGGCAACTCACCCTAACTGAAATTCGAACTTGGGACTCTTGAACATGAGGCAGACACACTACCATCTACGCTACCGAGGCGGGCAATGATGGTAATGGTGATGATGATGATAACAACACCAACAACAACAATAATAATAATAATAATAATAATAATAATAATAATAATAATAATAATAATAATAATAATAATAATAATAATAATAATAATAATAATAATAATAATAATAATAATAGTAATAATAATAATACTAATAACAATAATAACAATAATAACGATAATAATAATAATAATAATAATAATAATAATAATAATAATAATAATAATAATAATAATAATAATAATAATAATAATAATAATAGTAATAATAATAATAATAATAATAATAATAATAATAATAATAATAATAATAATAATAATAATAATAATAATAATAATAATAATAATAATAATAATAATAATAATAATAATAATAATAATAATAATAATAATAATAATAATAATAATAATAATAATAATAATAATAATAATAATAATAATAATAATAATAATAATAATAATAATAATAATAATAATAATAATAATAATAATAATAATAATAATAATAATAATAATAATAATAATAATAATAATAATAATAATAATAATAATAATAATAATAATAATAATAATAATAATAATAATAATAATAATAATAATAATAATAATAATAATAATAATAATAATAATAATAATAATAATAATAATAATAATAATAATAATAATAATAATAATAATAATAATAATATTAATATTAATAAATAGGATTATGATGAAATCATATTGAACAGTTTTACTTTACTGCAGTTCCTGAAAGAATAGAAATGAAATCAATAAAAGAATTATAAATATGCATTATATGAAAATTAAGTTAGGAATATCTTTTTCCAGTTACTGGAGTAGAAAATTAATTCTATATGCACCTTATAAGCACCTTAGTCATTATCTCGAGATGCTTCAAAATTTCTTTACCTTCCTCTGTTTATCTTTACTACCACTTTCTCCAGATGTCTTCTAGAACAACTTTTGGCTCTTGCTGTTGACACGAGTTAGCAAAATTATCATATTTCCACAAAGTACTTAATTTCACAATATAGTCACTCGTTGGGAATATTTCTTCAAGAACCTATTTGAATTTTTATTTCATCCTACAATGAAGAAAGTTGATTTCTATTGTAATAACTGAGCAACTATACGCAAACTTTAAAAGTATTTTTGAACAGTAAATGACTTATTATATCTATAAGAGCTACACTTCTTCAACGTGAACCACTTTGTAAAAAGTAGTGTTACATTTCCAGAACAGATTTTAAAGTCACCTATTTAACTGTAACGTTAAACAGTGCTGTACCAGTAATAGCCATAGAACTTAAAGTTAACTTTTAATTGTTAACGAAGTACCTGCCTGTCCCGATTTTTGACGTGGATTACAAGATAATAAGTGCAACAATTGCGATATGTTCCACATAAGAACCACTGAAATGGTAGTAGGAACCGTAAGCAATAATTTTTAAAATTACCTAACTGTTCCATATAAAGTTTCCACAGCTCTCTTAATAATCAGGTGCACTAGCTATCTACCTTGTAGGGCAAAAAGTAGTTCCTTGCTTAACATGAACATTTCTGGGAGAGATTTGTCAAATTTTTACACTTTTATGATCGTATGAGTATCATAATCTATACTGACTGTTTATATTTCTCTTGTCTGTCTTTTCACTGCACAGGGCTTGTTTACCACCATCATCCTTCCATTAACCAATCAGAGGAAAGAGGAAGGATACGTGACCGCAGGGCAAACTGTGCTCTACTAAACGATCCAAAGTGGAGTTTTGAGTGGCTAGATGGGCAAATTGCAGGCACTACGGCGGTAGTTGGTTTGTGCAGCCCTTTAAAAACAAGTGATGAGTGTTGAATCATTCCACTTAATCACAGCAAACACTCGCCGGAAATAGGAGCGCGAGTGTTATAAATCCAATCCCGCCCACAGACTCTGATCACGTTTCCACCATTCGTGCCTCAATGAAAACAACCTAATGTATCAATTTTCATTATTTTGCAAAGTTACTTATGTAGCGAATATCTAAAACAATAGCATAATTTTCGGGGGGAATAATGTTCTGCAAATAGCTGGACCGATACCGGTGATCTAAGTCGATAAGACACGGATTCATAAACCGGAGATTTGCGGTTTCAAATCACTGCAGGACTGTTTCTTTACTTCTCTCTGCCATAAATTGGGGATTTCGATGCAGAGACTACATTGAAAATACATATTATGTCTTTGTGTGTGTGTGTGTGTGTGTGTGTGTGTGTGTGTGTGTGTGTGTGTGCGCGCGCGCGTGTGTGGCGCGCGTGCCTACAAAGTAATCAGATTAAACTTAAACTTAAGATCTGAAATTATTTGTTGTGCGATTCGATGTAATCTGAAATGTATAGAATTTTTTATCTATTTTAATACAAAGTATTTAAATTTAAAAAAAAAAATGTTACTGTAGAATTTATGAACAGTATAACTTGAAAAGAAAAGCTAGTTAAATGCCAAATTTGGTATTTCAGTTTAGCACCTTCCAAGGATGCCAACAAGATTTTCAAGAAAAATTCCGAATCCAAACTACTCTTTACATGGAGAAATGTTCTAAATCTTTGATCTTCTCGAATTGCTCCAGTGCTCTTGATTAAAATATCGTATGTTTAAGATATTTTCATGAACAATTGGATGTCTATCTGCAATTTTTCTTGGAATAGTTTCTGAAGTTCTCTTATTCCGGACGATCATTGCACACCTAAAGCTCTAAGACAAAATGTTAAATATACAAAAATGTAGATATGTTAAAGCAACAATTATGTTGTATAGAGATTTTTTAGATATTCCTTGCTAATGTTGGGATTTTCAAATACTTATACTTCTCTGCAATAACTTTTCCCCCTGCCTTTTAGGTCTCGATCATGTAAACAGCTATCGTATAGCTATCAATATAGACAGCAGCTCTTAAAATATTTGCCTATTGCTTAGCCCTATTCTACTTTCCTATTCCTATTGTACCTATAGGTAATGTGTAATAAAACCATTTTTTTCACAGATGTTTATCTCGATTTACATCAAGTGGATAGAGGAATAAGCATCTTTAAGAGTAATTTTCATGGCATAATGGTAAAGGACCATAAATGAGCAGGACTGTGTTCTATACCAAGAGAAGAAGAAGAAGAAGAAGAAGAAGAAGAAGAAGAAGAAGAAGAAGAAGAAGAAGAAGAAGAAGAAGAAGAAGAAGAAGAAGAAGAAGAAGAAGAAGAAGAAGAAGAAGAAGAAGAAGAAGAAGAAGAAGAAGAAGAAGAAGAAGAAGAAGAAGAAGAAGAAGAAGAAGAAGAAGAAGAAGAAGAAGAAGAAGAAGAAGAAGAAGAAGAAGAAGAAGAAGAAGAAGAAGAAGAAGAAGAAGAAGAAGAAGAAGAAGAAGAAGAAGAAGAAGAAGAAGAAGAAGAAGAAGAAGAAGAAGAAGAAGAAGAAGAAGAAGAAGAAGAAGAAGAAGAAGAAGAAGAAGAAGAAGAAGAAGAAGAAGAAGAAGAAGAAGAAGAAGAAGAAGAAGAAGAAGAAGAATATGAGTCTACTATATCAGTTCTTGTGTTAGTAATGAAATTGTGTGGAAAAAGTTCTGCTTTGTCTAGAATATGGATGTATTAGATCAGTGTATCTCAAAGTGTGGTCCGCGGACCACCGGATGTCCGCGAGGGGATGTCAGGGGGTCCGCGAATGGATCCATTAAGTTAAGTTCTAATGTTGAATTAAAACAATAGAAAGCGTAGAATTTAATTTACTGAGTCACTTATGTGCTCTGTGCAGAACTACGTACGTTTTACTTAACATAACAAAAACTAAACAACAAAAAGATCTTAAGTATTTCTTTAAATTCCAATTATAAAATTCAACCAAAAGTCGACTGCTTCATATAAAATGAGTTGCCAAACTATGGGGGTCCGCGAACAAGTTGTTAGATGATAAGGGGGTCCTTGCGGCAGAAGAGTTTGACAAACACTATTAGATGATTGTAGTTTTACTTCATTGACCACAACTGGACTAGGAGAACCTGGGTTCTCCTTAGCCAGGGTTTCAGAGTGGGAACACACAAATACTGGAATGTTCTTGTGTTCACATATCCAGTTGCTATCAAAATATTTTCATATTTCTAAATCTGCTATATTAATGCCGATGATAAGTGCAAATCATTTTGTATGTCGTGAACGAATCGATTTTCGGATTGTATTCATTTCTAAAGTCCCTGATTACTCTCACATCTAAGTAGTAGCAAGCTTTTAAAATTACTTTCGCCATCTGTGCGGCCTGGGACTGAATTTGGCTGAAATACATATCTCCCCTAACTTATGTAGGTATACAGTGTATACACTTGTATACATACATAAAAGAACAAAGAATTCGGAAACGATTAACGTTACATAAAGGTTGCATAAAATTCAAGACTTAGATCATTTCTTATCATTTTCCGAAATTTATGTAGTTATTTCGGAGAGCTTTTGGAACAGGGAGACTTTCTTAAAGTCTTCAACCTGCATTCTCTAAAGATGACTGGCTTAAATATGAAAGTTGATGTAATTTGGTGCTTCATTGTATCATAGTCCTTACTCATAGGAATGAAATTTGATATTTATGCTGCCGGCTCTCATCCCTCGTTGAACAAAGAATCGAAAAATATGCGTGTCATGCTGAGGAGTACGTTGACAATGGAGCTGGTTGATTCCACAGAGAGAACTGTTTCATGAGTCTTGAAGCGTGTTGCGTGAGAGTTCCTGCACGGAACACGTGAGTGTGTGCGCCATCCATGTGGAATCCAAATAGCTTCTTTAAGTGCGGCGATTCGTGCGAGCTGCTAAATAAATAGTAGCCTGTCGCAGCATTCCTGAGAAAAACTTAATGACCAACTGCGTGACATCTTTGATCACCAATTTATGCATCACGCAACAAATATATAGCAAGGTTTGAGTGCTTAATATGGTGTGTCCTTCTGAATTTATTTTGGGCACAAGGCACAGGGATCGACATAAGTCACTTTCATTCTAAAAGAGATTGACTGACTGTGTGATCTGTTTTCTTGACCTGAATTCGCCAGCGTTGCGTCTGCCCAATATCCTAACACAAGTGTAAACAGATATTGGTCCTATCAATCGACAATTAAAGACTTAATGCATTCGATGCTCATTCAGTCTTATATTAGTAAATAACTTATTAACTTTGGTAAATAAAGAATTCAGACTTAGTTTTAAGATGATAAAATTCTCTTCCCTTTCCAATTATTAAACAAAGACTTTAAGCATTTTTGTTGCAATGTTTATAAATTTTGAAATATCTTAGATAGGACCTCTGAAATACTTGTTTAGAAATATAATTTGGGACCGTATTATTCCGCTTCTGTAACGAATTATTTGAAATAAAGCAAATATTTATGGAATATATTACGTTAACAGGAACTGAACTCTGAGTTATTGAACATTTCTCTCCCTCTTTCTCTCCTTCCCTTCCCCTCTATACTTCTTTCCCCATTTCCCTCTTGGTCTTTTATCCACGTCTCTCTCCTCCTCATACTGGTTATCTCTTTTTCCTCTCATCTCTACAAAGTGCGTATCTCTCTTTGTGCAGAGATTATGCAATAAGGTACATATAAAAATTGGTGATTATATTTTAAAAAAAAGTTATTTAAAGGCGTATTTGTATGACATTCTCTAGCTGTCATAGTTGTAAAGCGCCCTTGAAAAATGTTTCATGTTTGTACCTACCTTTACGTAATTGTGATAATTTTCTATGAATGTTGATGAGAACCCAAGAGATTTCTTTTTTCAACTATATGAGTTTTGGATGTTACTAGAATTTCAATACCAGTAACTGTGCATTTCTCCAATAAATTGTTGGAAATAAAAGATAAACGAAATCTTCAGATTATATGATAAACAATATATTAAAGCTTTAAGCTAAACAAAACAATATCTCTCAAATTATAAACTAAGACATTTATTAAGTAACAAAAGCTTCCGAATATTTAAAGACATTTATCTCCAAGTCTTAACCTAGCTTCAGTCATCGTTATTATGTTAGCTGGAGACTTTCTCTCTTTCCCTCCTTCACCTCCCTCTCCCTAAATGCACCAAATATTAGGTAATGACAACCAAAGTTCTGAAAGCAGAAGTGAAGATGCACTTGCTACTTCCATTTTGTGTTGCATATTCATGATGCATAATGGGATGCTGACAAATCGACACTTTGTGGTTGTTTTGTTGAAAAGACAGTAAAAATCCAGAATTATATCGTGCCACAAATGTATTAGCCTTTCTGGAGATTATGTTGAGAAATAAAGGGGGAGAAAAGGTTTTAAATGTTACCTTTTTTATTGTGAGGCTAGGGACGTATCAGCCGACCCTCGTATATGCCCCTGCAACATCTGTATCCCAGCATTATGAATCGCAATTTTCGCCGCCACTAACCTGATGATAAAGTAAAGTAACCTTGAAGTTGAATTTCAAACTTTATATGTTTTGACGTTCATGTTCATCACTTGACCTGAATTTCAAATGTTGGTTTACTAGGCAGCTTATGCCATTTTAAGGTTCGTTATTTTGTAATTGAATGGATTTATTTATTTCCTTTATTTCTTATTTTAACTTCTTCCTTTCCTTCTTTTAATAACATTCTCTTTAATATTATTAATCTTTGCTCTTCAGCGTGGCTTCTATCTGTAAATTTTCCTTGTTTCATTTGTTGCCACATGTCATATATAACTGCTTTATTTGATTGTTGTCATATACTTTTCTCTCTTTATTTTAAGCTCATCGTCTCTGTCTGTCTGTCTGTCTGTCTATTTCTCTAGTCCAATTTAGTCAAACCAAACATTGCCATAACTTAGGGAGGGACAGGGGTTACTCCATAGTATTTCTAGTTAGCAGAAACACGAAAACAAATAGTATAGAGCGAAGTTATGAATCATGTTCATACCAGGCAAACAACGTATTTCCTGTTTCCGACATAAATCAGATAAGTTGACACGGGTGTTGGTTTTTTCGAATAACAAAACCATATGACAGAACAACGTAGCCAGAAAGCCTATGGTAACATACTGTTTAACTAGTACTTTTCTTCTTTTAATTATTTAGCTAACCTTCTTGCATTGGTAATACACTTGCATCGATTCAGGTGAGCTATAACGTCGAGTGTTAGTTGTAGTATATGTGTGTACCGCTATTTCGTACATTGTAATAGTTATTAATAATAACTAAATATTGAATAATAATAATAATAATAATAATAATAATAATAATAATAATAATAATAATAATAATAATAATAATAATAATAATAATAATAATAATAATAATAATAATAATAATAATAATAATAATAGTAATAATAATAATAATAATAATAATAATAATAATAATAATAATAATAATAATAATAATAATAATAATAATAATAATAATAATAATAATAATAATAATAATAATAATAATAATAATAATAATAATAATAATAATAATAATAATAATAATAATAATAATAATAATAATAATAATAATAATAATAATAATAATAATAATAATAATAATAATAATAATAATAATAATAATAATAATAATAATAATAATAATAATAATAATAATAATAATAATAATAATAATAATAATAATAATAATAATAATAATAATAATAATAATAATAATAATAATAATAATAATAATAATAATAATAATAATAATAATAATAATAATAATAATAATAATAATAATAATAATAATAATAATAATAATAATAATAATAATAATAATAATAATAATAATAATAATAATAATAATAATAATAATAATAATAATAATAATAATAATAATAATAATAATAATAATAATAATAATAATAATAATAATAATAATAAACTACTCTGATGAACACTTTTAGGTAGTAATTTTGACGTATACTGTCACAAAAATCAACACCCAACTTGCGCGAAGGGTCATCTAATTCTCAGGCGTTCCTGCATAGATGGTATGAGAATAAAAGTTGTTACATCCTTCCCTTGTTCAGAGGCCATGGCAGTAACCGACTTACTGAGAAATTTTGAAAAGTAACATTACAGCAATCATTCTGCATTAACGGAAAACTATTGCAAATTCAGCTTCAGTACACTGTAGAAAACATGTTACACCCAGAATCTGGAAGTATGAATGAGAATGTGAATGTGTGCGTGATCTAATGATTAAAAAAGAAAAATCCAAAGTAGCAGCAATCCAACGTCTACGAGATAACGCCATCGCATGAACATTGTCAAATCACAAATTAGCAATTGGCACCTTCACTGTCACTGCAGAAGTGGCTTCCCTTTATATCGTAACAGAAAATGACTAAAATTTAATTGCGATATTGCTCTGTCTTGTATCAATACGAGTCTTAGGGCACCACGTCACAGGGACCTAACGACACTGAGTCGACAAAGGATGTCGAAAATCCCGAGTTGTCCCCGCCGTCGCTTCAGTGTTCCAATCTGAAAAGAACCATTTATAGTTGTTGAAAGACAATTAGGATTTGTTTCCCTTTAACATCAGACTGTGACCTGGTTTTAAAAGTACCAGTGAGAATAATGTGTGAAGCTTACTGCTAAGAAAAAGGACAATAGATAATTCTTATTGATGCTCACCTATGTCCAAAAGAAGAGAATTTTCAGGTTAAATGTTATCGTAGATATATTTTGGCATTCTAAGTTGTAAGATGAGAGTGAAATTGAGAAGTAATTATTGAAGGCATTGAAGAAGAGAATTAGAAAATTTTCTTTGAATACAATGATATTATTCTGCTGCCAGAGGTAATTCACTGAAACCTTACTAAGGCATAAATTTATGGAAGAAAATTACAGAAATCCAGCCAAATAAGCCAGAGTTCGTGCAACCTTAATCTCGAAATCACCGGGTATACACTATAGATCCATGGTCTTGAAACCGCAACACAGTCAGTAATTAATTTCATTTACATTAGTTCTAACTAATTAGGGTTCTTTAAACTTGAATCCTGATTTACTCTTCTTCGATGGGTAATCATATCCTTCAGCATGTTGTTTTCAAGGCTTGCTTGTATCGTAATGAGTAATGGAGGACCAAACTATATCGGTTTTTATATTTAATAGGCAAAGGATGGCACTATATTAGTACACATACTTAGTGATATAGAAGTGAGGTTAGAAAGAAAAAGATTGTAAATAACTTGCAGGACAACTAGTTCATTAGTCCTGGCGTTCCTTTTCCTTTTCTTTTCTTTCTTTTTATGTGAAAGCTTTGCATGAAAAATAAAATGCTTTGGCAACGTGTTTTATGTTATTCAATAGAACGTTCTCTACCAAACAGTGTGTTATTTTTATATCCTTATATACTGTTTGTTCCTTTCCGTCGGTAAAGTCGACAACCAAAAGCATTCTCGACACCTGTTTTTGAGTTTAATCGAGGTGCCAAAGCCGCAGCGCCAAATGACTGCGCAAAGATCTCTTTATTGCTTTATTCTCAACATTGTATTGACCTGTAAAGAACAAGCAGTATGCAAACATAAAAGGCAATCACAAAAAAAAAAAAAAAAAAAAAAAAAAAAGAGGCGAAAGATGCCAGGACTCATGGGACAAAACAATACATGTGATGACAACGGGAGAGAAAGCAGAGCAAGAACAAAGTGAATAGGTGTGAGATAAGAGCTACATCAATCACAAATACCAAATTTGTAATGCCCTTTGTTGAACCCTGGGGCCCCGGTCGGCTAGCGACCTACCAGACGTGGGTAGTGCGTGAGCATATCACGTGCAGTCATCCATTCACTTCTTGTGACGAGCCCTGGCCTTGCAGTGTTAATGAAATGGAGCCAATAGCTGTGGAATCTCTCTCAAGCTGACCTTGCTGTCCACCCACGCAACACCAACTTGCCAGCTTCACTCCCGGACCTCGACACTCACAAATCTTCATTATCGCTGTCATTTCAACTGCAATCTGCGGGTGCCAAAATCACTAGGTCATAGTTTTAGGAAATGCTTCTCAAAATGATGTCATACTTTAGCTATGACATTTTTCCAATAAAGTATAGAATGTTTCAGGTCACTTGAGGCTTAATTTGTACAAAAAAACTGAAAGGGGATATCTTTAATTACATTTACCATTTTGAATCAACTAATCCCTATTAAGAGATCATTAAACTGCGAAGTTACTTCATAACATCTATGGCTAAAGACACTTTATACATATTGAAACTTTTTATTTGGTAATAAATATTCATTATTTTTTAATTTAAGCCAAGTGTTTCTAATATGACTTTAAAAATACAGTTAGAATGGCATTGTCTTTCAAGTGTCATTTTCATACATTTTTGTGGTAAATGCTCCCTGTATATGAAAGGACATTTTCGTTTGAAGGACCGTGGTTTCATTATAAAAGACAAAATTTAGCACTGAAGATTTGCGAATAGTTCTTAAAAATGGTTAAACTTTCGCGTGTACCATTTTTAAATAAATATGTTTCAACGTAATACTATTGCATTTATGTGATTAAAACATGTCACACTTATACATTAAATCTTTTGTAGCACAATGACAAATTTAACACTGGTGAAGTAATATTTTCAATCTTCCACTAGATCTAAAATACACAAACCTGAAGCCGGGAATCACATTTTCGAAATAGTTATTTTATGTGTGTATTACCTTTCTATTTGAGAACAAATAGATTTTTATGAAAACTATATAAATAAAACCACAACGAATTTTGGTTTAAATTAAAGTAGAAGCAATTCAACTACGTATGCTACAAGATTTACTTATGTTGAGCAAAGGTCTACCTCGAAGTCGGAGCCCCCTTATAGAACCAGGGAAGGCATCTACCAAGATGCCTTCTATAGGTTTTCATTCCGAGCAATAGCTGGCTTCCTAAAATCAGGAATTTAGCAGCGACTGCCTCGTCGAGTCCAACCCAATCCGAAATTCCATAAGCAAGGGTTCGTCTTATAAGAACGTAGATGGAAACTACAGTATACATACTCCCGCTTACCCACTAGTCCTTTGCTAGCAATAACTTTTTCTCTTGGCTCACTTACCACTTTCTGAAGCTGGGAGCGAGAAAACAGACGCTTGCTGACGTCACAGATCATTAAATTGGTAGACTATATATATCGTCGTAATGCCTTTCTCCAATATGGGAGAGGTTTTTAATGTGGCGCAGATCAAGAAATCAAAATGTCTCACTTAAAAAAAAGTAATAGTTCTTTATTAGGAGATTTTGACAGATTTTGTTGCTTAAAATTCAATATGTTTAAAGATAACATTCCTAAGTGTGAAGTTCGTTAATTTAAACGTTTTCATTCTTTATTAAGAATGTAAGTAGCGTGGTTTTGAAAGTGAGTAGGCAATTTTTTGCAGATTGTTTAAGATGGTGCAAACAGGCGATTGGAACTATAAGCTGGATTACTTTGTTGAATTTTTTAGGAATCTTGTAATTTCCGACGAATCCTTTAACTCAAACTGTCCAATTTATGCCAGGATTGGATATATCTTCGTATATGAGGGGTTTTTAAAATGTTCGAGACACTATAGGTTTACAATTAAGGTTTGGATAGTTCTAAAATAAACGATAACTTTTGCCAGTTTCTATAACACATATAATTGTGCAATATGTTGACAGGTAGTTTAAACTGTAAACATTTCTACACAAGAGGTTGAACCTAGGATAGATATAGCTTGAGAGCTGTATGGTAGCCTACTTTTAGGTCATATACTGCAAGTATACAAAGTGCTATAAAGAAATGTCAAACACAGCGACTACAATAATGGTGGTGCAAGTTTTTTTAATGTTTCAGGGAAGTTTTCCACTTTTTTCCGAATTCTTAACCCCAATTTATATCAAATATTATATAAAATGCTTTTTGTTGTCAGTTTGGTAAACTTTCTTTATAAACCCTCCTTTATTCCATTGGACAGAAGCACTTAAAAGTCTGCCATGTTGTGAATAGGATTAAAGTTGGGTGACATGCATAAAGAAACCTTCCAAACCACTCCCAGTTTTAAGGTGTCTGGGAATTATTTCATAGCCTTTGCCCATGAGGAAAACTAATAATGCTTTTCAGTGGTGAAATAATTATCCAAATCAGTAGTTGCACACGCACTCACTCATTCACTCTCTCTTACACACACCAATGTTGACTTTGACTTTGGAAATTAATTGCAAGACCGCATGGGTGAAACGCCTGCCAAAATCTCCCAGTTTCGCTTAATGTTGTTTATGCAGGAGATATTTCTATATGTGGATGAGTCATCCTTACCTGAAACTATCATGAACATTACGCAGAGGTTAGCTTCAAGGCATCAGTCACTTGGAAGAACAATCGAGCTAATGACATAATGTAAGTTATTTCATCGTCGTGCACAGAAATTACGTTCTCACATTCTTTTGTTACTTGCCGACCATGAACTCCAATGTTACGCAAGAAAAACTCTGTGTTCCCTCCTGAAATTTAAAATATTCTGCTTCTGTGATCTTCAAAATGCAGAATGAACAGCAGAAAATATCTGCTTGACGCTTAAGGCTTGTAGCATCTCATGGTCACGTGTTCTAAAATAAATATCTAAATTTTGTTCGACAAGGGATAATTGAATTAATCTTAACATACCTTTAAACTTGGAAACCATAAATAATGTTGTATAATATACGAAGTTTTAGCAACATTTCTATACAAATGTGTTCTGGAAGAAATCGTTCTTGTTTGCACAAGGGAGAGGCAGAAACAGTCTTCAAAATTGGTTCCTAAAGCAATAAAAGTGGATAAATAGAATGCTGTAGTGATTATTTTGAAATTAATCCCTTAAGCCTAAAACCACCCGGAAATTTAGGAAATAAGGCAAGTGAAGTAAGTTCCTTAAGTTTGGATGATGTCTGACTGGCCATAGGGTAGGGCGGGACTATTCCGCTCACGGGGCTTTTCCACCCGAAATAAGCAAATTAGTTTACTGCCCAATAATCATGGGCAGCGATGACTTCCCTGGAAGTTCATTGTCAAGCTTGGTGTTTGTGCGACGTTTCTATGAATTTACTTCACCTTCTGGACTGCTATTTTAATAGTAGTAATAGAAGAATGCTACAAGGTAACTTAATGTTACGTCTTTTGCCTTGAATAAGAAATACCATTTGTAACTTGGGGTCAAGTATCAGCAGATAGAGAGATTTTTTTATCTAAAATCAGTGTCAATGTAGGTTATGGTTTGGGTTACGTCCACGGATAGCAGATGGCGCGTTTCTTTTATCATAGCTCTCACATGACCCGTAATTTCAAAAGTTCAACATTTGAGGCTATTCCACCCAAGCAAAGAGGGACTATTCTCGCCCAGTTACAATATAGGTTTTTTGTACTCTTTTAACATAATTATTTCTTATACAACTATTACTGAATTTTATTTGATCGTTTCAGATGGTACACACACATAAACAATGAAGCTGGAACGAAACTGGACGAGAACGACATTGCTCGTGCTGTTATGAGCGTATTAAACGGCGATGTAAGTATGAGAGGAGCAGTGGACCTTTTCAGAGTAACTTACTCTACACTCAAGGATCGTGTTTATGCACATCAACGTCAAGAAGCAATAGGAGGAGGACTGTACAAATCAGTTGGTCATCCTACACTATTCAGTTTGGAGGAGGAGAAATATTTAGTTTCCAGGTTACAATACTTGGCAGCAATAGGCTTTGGATGTACACAGGAGCCTAAAGGAAGAAAACCGTAGACCTATTGTAAAACTAAATTGTGGGAATAGTGAGTCAAGAGATGACTTCGTTCCAATCCAAATAGAATACAGTGATGAGGAAGATGCACCATGTGGATTTTGTGGTTTAACATTTTATTCTCCGATCAAATGCCAGAAATGTGGTTTACGGGTTTCACGAAGTGTACGGTTGTGCAGTTGCTAAGAAGAACTTAATTTGTGGCAAATGCATTTAATTAAAATGCAAAAGTACTGTGAGCGCTAATAGCCCCAGGGCCTTGCGGAATAGCCCCGTTAATTCTGAGATTTCCTTTCTGTGCAACATTCGCTGTTTTATTTGATCACAACTATAGCAAGTAAAATATGTGTGTTTATAACAACTGTACGCTTTAAGGGATTAATAAAACTGTTCTGCTCTATGTTTAACATAAAAATTGCTTTTTATAACGCCATAAATTTGAAATGAGCGGAATAGCCCCGCTCTACCTTACGTAAAAGTTGTGACGCCAGAATTAAAGTTAATTTAGAAATTTACTGTAAGAAATTTTGAATATGAAATATGTAAGTATAAATATTTTAAGTTGCTTCCAAACAGTTTTCTCAAGTATTTATCAGATCAGAAAGCTTATGAAGGAATATATTTTGAAAATCTGTATTAAAAGGTATTACTATTACATAGTTAATAATAAACCGGAGCTTTATGAATGAAATTTGATCTTTTTTCTTTACAAAGTATTTGGCACTTCTGAATTTATTTTTCTGTGTTTTGAAAGCTGTTTTAGCATATTACACGTAACGCATAACCAAATACTATTCACTTAATTCGAAATTCTGGAAAGGGCAAGAACATAGATGCGCATGTGCAAGCAGACAACCGTGAGGTTCTCACGTTGTAGTAACACTTGCAGCCAACCTCTGCAAAAATTCCCCTAGACATCTGTACAACACCGGTGCAGAGAGACATGTGTAGCAGGTCAGTTTTGGAAAATACTTACCAAGTTTCCTCTCATGTTTTATTGCTTTACAAAAGTGCGCTTGTTGTCCTGCTAAAGCATTGTACTGTAGGAAGTGAGGGCTATTTTTTGTATGTTAATCGAGCATTTAAGATTCGTGCTGTTACGGCAACAGGCATAAAAGTTTCGGCACAAATAAGAAACAAGTCGGCGTATAAAGTTTCAGGGTAATAATGAGCCTTGCTAAGCAGTTAATGATAGCGCGGCTATTGTAAACAAGCGCCGGCGAGCAGAGATAACTGAGGTAAAGGACTTGCCGGCATAAATTAAGTTGCGCTTCTGGAATGTGATAGAATATTTGGTTTCTTTATTCTTCCGGAAATTTCTGGACTGATAGAGATTTTTCGGGTTCTGGTTTATTGTAGAACAATCTAGAATTACGAACTAGGTCTTTAAGGACGTGACGGCTCGCAAAGTGAGTAGTTGTAAACAGAGTGAGTAAGCAGAGAGAACAGCTGAGAGTGTTGTTGTTGTTGTTGTAAAGACAGTTGTGTAACAAGAGTGTTGTAACGAGAGCTGAACAGGACGCTGTTGTCATCGACCTTGGAAGATTGTGTTGTTATGTGAGAATTGAACAGTGTATCTCTATGTAAATAAAGAACATTTAGAATTTCGACAAATTGGACTTTTGATTCTACGAACCCACATTGTCACAGTACAGTGCATTGTTGAAAATCGGGAAATGGCTCGACAAATAAGTAAAATGTACTTGTCCTTTAATTTTAATAATGATGAGGCCTGCCTTCAATTATTATTCGAAGGCGGTCTGCTGAGGACTGGATGTTGTGCAATTTAGGGACAAATAAGACTGTTGCCAGCATTGCGTTCAGTGGAAAAACAAGGATAGTTTGGTTGCATTGAATTCTTCAATATGGCTACATACGCAGTAAGTAAATAAATAAACAATTGAGTTATGAATTTAGTAACGTTAAAAGAATGCCCTCCAGCACGAAGTTGTACTAAAAAGTAAAGATATATTAAACATCATAATTGTATAAAAAGTGCGAAGGACTTAAGAAAAGTCGCCGGCGTCACACATTAGAAAGAAGAGGTGAAATGTCGAAGGATATCCAAAAGACTCCGCAGAACATCAGAAGAACGACTTAAACTGATGCTTTCGCTTGGAGGTTGTCTATGTTGCAGGCGGGTACAGATAAAGAGCTCCAAAGATCGGTTCAGTCAAGTTGACACGCAATAGCTGACTGGTCATAAGAAACAGATTACGGCTGCTGTTTTAGAAGTTTCGATTTCGCTTTACTGTGAATCAAAAATTGTTAAAATCTGTTCAAGTTGAAGGAAAATTGTCTTCATTGTTTTCTTGATCGTTTATAATATATCCATTCTGCATACAAGGGTGTATCTAAATGTACCTACGTGTTCTTGTTGAATGTTACAATCTTGACTGATTTTTTCCCACTGAGTTACGATTACAATTTTTCCAACATCAGCACTTCCTGTTCCTCTCTTATGATTTTATTTATTTTCAAAATCATGTCTTACGCCATGGAAATTAGGCTTCGACGCCATGTTATTTTTCACATTCCTCTCTTATGATTTTATTTATTTTCAAAATCATGTCTTACGCCATGGAAATTAGGCTTCGACGCCATGTTATTTTTTACATTCTTTTCTTCTTTAATGATATTTAGTAAATTTTTTAGTTTTAGTTTGTCCATCACTTAACTAGGCTAATTTGAGCAAATACTCCATCCAGCCTAGTAATTCTTATCTAGGTTCATTACAAATAGGTATTTTGAGGTTCCGTGGTGCACAAACATGTATGAACAGTTCTGAACGTGTACTTCCGTTTTACGACCGTCATTAAAAAACAAGTAAATACTAAACTTGTTATCTATTTAGGTTCAGCGTTTCCCAAAAGTGAGACATGAAGGTTTTCAGGTAATTCCTCCAATCTGAAATAGCTCTTTTTAAGGAAAACGTTTCGTTAATTCACTTTCTCAAGCGAAATCTCTTAAAGATTCTATATAATTAAAACACCACATAACTAATAAATTCGTGTAATAAATTGTCTGTGAAGGTTGCATATGGAAAGAGTTTTCTATTGTTTTGTGCAGCTGCTGAATCACGAGAGGTTCAACAAAAATGTACATGGCTTCGCTTATATATATATACACATAGTTTGTTCAAAATATTTTTAATTATAAGCTCCTTAAGTTACGGTGTTAAGAACATTTTATGCCACATTTCTCTTTCCCACAAGAGCTCATTACAACAAAAACTGCTATATCCAACCAAATCCAAATTATTTAATTTTATTTCAAAGCAAAAATGTATGTAACATGAATAAAGCGATCTCATTTTTATAAACACCCACTGGTACTATAATAATAAATGAAAATCTTACTTTGTGCATAGTGATATATAAATTATTATTCTGCTAGTCTTGTTATTGAGATAGTTTTTTCTTTCAGTTTCAAGCATATCTCTCCCAGATTGTCGCAAAAGTTGCACACGCAATCTTCTTTCGGTTTATGGAATCTTTGGTTTCGGCGTATTTTGTGGTGAAACCCGTGCGTTGCATATCTTGTCATTATGTGCCGAGTTCATAGTATGGCCGCATAGTTCTTTATCGAGGACACTGAAGCACAATTCTGGCTAAAAATACCAAGGCATTTGAGAAGACAGCACGCACACTAAAAGAGAAGAATAATGCCATATTCCCCGAATTCTACACAACAGTCTATTACTGGTACTATAAATCTACCATAATAATATTATATAAGGGATTATGTGAAGTTGTAAGCGCAAAGGGGAAGTCTTGTACCGTATGAGATTTTCTTAGCCGTTTTGCACATCATGAGGGGATACGAAAAAGTGACGGAAAAATTTATTTTTCTCTTTTTTCTCTCTTTCCCCTTTGTTTCATTTTATTTGTGTATTTATCACACTTAGTTAACTATTTATTTTCTTAACAAAAATAATAACAATAGGATACAGCTCCTAACCTATTTAAATGCTGCACTGAATCTTCACCCGAAGTCAAAATGCGAATCCTTACGCTACTGCAACACATTTCTTACTTATATATTGCATAAGAGCAAACAAAAATAAAAAATGAAAAATGAAATAGTATGCATTTAACATAATATATATTTCCTGGATGATTTTGTATAAGGTAGAACGAGTAATTCTAAAGTAATGTTAGTTATGCATTAAAAACAACGTCTTTATTTAAAACAGTTTTCCTCTGAATGACTCCAAAAGTGGGAACATGAAGGATTTCGCAGTGTTAAGAAAGACAAAAACACTACTTGTTAAGTTAGTGAGGTAGTACTTTCACTTTTACACTAAGTAGGTGCACAGACACTGGAAGTGCATTTAACAGTTGCATGTGAAGAGGAAGTTGTACACGTGCGGGATGGCACAATAATGATATCCACAGGCAGGTGGTCTGCAACATTTGTTGTGAATGAGGCCGTCAAGGCTACTCTTTGTGCCCCTCCGGGCTAACCAACATTGGTATACGTAGTAGGTACATACTTCCGCAATGGACGAGGAAATGGCTGACTCAGGATGCCACCTGTCTTTGGTCTTGTTCATCAAGATAAACACATGCCCTACTTCCAGCTGGGACTCATTTCATACTATTGTCATACTGCCAAGTGCTCCTGTCCTACTACAATTACCTCCCTTCCCTCTGTGTCCACCAAGGGTTTTGTCTCATCTAATGCTACATATATAAATCGTTTGCCCTAGGTATCACTTTAGTAGAGAAAATTCTCATTTCGATATACAAACAAGAACAAATAGTATTATACCTTATGTGATGTGGCATTTTTCAAGACTGCTTATTTCTAAAAGGTACAAAATTTTTCTGAACTCCATTAATTTTTCAACTTTTGATGTGCAACATTTATAAAATTATTTTACAATATAAGCTGACTGATAATTGTACTTCTGAAATCCTAAAAACTGAGCTTTTAACGAGAAATTTCACCTAAAATGTAATTAATTATGTTTTTTGGTATATGCCCTCCATTCAATCATACTGTAACAGTTCTTTTAAGTTTAATCCCCCAAGAGATCGTTAATATATTTATATTTGTTATTTTTAATTTATATATTTTGAAATGTATATTGAACATTCTTTATAAAATTAGTTAAAAATGATTGTAAAAATGTTACTGAGATTAAAGAACAATTGAAAAAAATACGTGGACTAATATGGGAAAAAATGTAAAATCGCTGTAGCAACGGAAAAATAACACTGGGCAACAATGAAAATATTTCGGGCTTAAAAATAATGAATTTACATGTATTTCCATGTGCTGAATTCAAAAATCAATATAAAAATAATAAATTAGCTCTTGTTTTGAAGATAAAGTGACATTTCATTTTTTAGAGTGAAGATTTTAAATTTGGAGTAATTTTTTTGGGAGTTGGCACACCTGTCAAATAACAAAACATAATCAGAGAGAACTTTTGGAAATTAAGTGATGCAAAAGTAAAGGAAGGCGTTTTTGTTGGACCACAAATAAAAGAGCTTATAAAAGGATCCTGCATTTGACCAAATTTTGGAGGGGAAAGAAAAGGAAACTTGGGAAGCCTTCAAGGGTGTTGTTCCTGGATTTTAGGTAAAAAAAGAGATGACAACTACAAGAATTTGGTGACAGTCCGCCTGCAAAAATATCGTAACCTTGGATGCAACATGTCCCTTAAAATCCATTCTCACCTAGACTTTTTCCCTCCTAGTTGTGGAGGTGTGTGTGTAGTATTTAACGCCTGCTTTTACTACATACGGCACCGCAGGCGATGACACTGATGATACATGAGATGAAGATGGAGCAACGGTGGAATGAGGTGGCGGGGGAAACCGGAGGTCCCGGAGAAAATCCGCCCCAGTACCGTGTTGTCCACCACAAATCTCACTTTGCGGTCACCTGAGATCGAACCCGGGCCGCCTTGCTGAGAGAGAAGCGGTCTAACCACTGAGCCACAGCGCGGCCTCTAGCTGTGGAGCTGTTAGTGATGAACATGGGGAGAGATTCCATCGGGACATTTCTGTTACTGAACAAAGATATTAGGGCCGTTGGAATGAAGTAATGCTTGCGGATTACTGTTAGTCTTTGTATAGGGATTCTGCGGAACTTCATCACAAGAGGCAAGCTGAAAGGCGACGAAGTCAATAGGCCACCACATGATTCTCTTCAGACACGACAATCTGCGAAGTATTTTCCCAGAAATTTAGAACTCTTAGCATGTAATTACCAGTTTAAAAAATCAAATGCAGTTCCACTATTGTTAGCATGTATGTAATTAAAATGTATCCTTTTCTCTCAATCAATTAATATGTAATACTTCCACTTTGTGTATATCATAGAAAGTAGAGCTAATAAAATTTTTTCATTGTCATATTTGTTTTTCTCAACCCAAAATTAGTAGGAATTGCCTCATGAAGTGCTCGAAACATTCAAAAATTATTTTCCTGTTGTCCAGTG
Organism: Mantis religiosa; assembly: GCA_030765055.1. Taxonomy (NCBI): domain Eukaryota; kingdom Metazoa; phylum Arthropoda; class Insecta; order Mantodea; family Mantidae; genus Mantis; species Mantis religiosa. Next base: position 112,357,162 of record CM060949.1, read on the forward strand.
TAATTAAGGAACTGGTGAGGAGCAACAAGATGATGTCTTTTTAGTATTGAATCACTGAATAAGTTACTTGAGTAAACTTCGTATGAAATCAACGTAATTTTGTCTGATAATTCAATTGTACAGAGAGAAATAATCTTATAACAACGTTGTAAAATATGTTGTAATTTAAAGATAGAAGGGAATAAAATAAAATCAATTTTGTTGCTAAATTTAAAAGATTTCGGTATATTACATATGTGAGTATTGAATCTATGTGGTCAGAATTCTACCTGAGACTAGAAACCTGAAATAAGGGCTTCTCAGGCACCGACTGGAACTTCCACGAGGATCAAGAATTTCCTACAAAATCTCTCAAGCCATGGATTCCGCTTTAATACTCCATTTTTGGCAAAATAAATTCATCTATATATAACACCAAAAATCATATAAATAATTTTGCAAATATGACACCTGAAGAAAATGAAAATTCGGCAGTTTCTATACATATAAGAGTGATAAAAAAATATATTTTTAAGGCCCAGGACACCTATACTTGCACTCCTTACATTTTAAAATAATAATGTGTGTATTAATTTGGTTGCTAGAATATTTTAAAGTAGACAGAAAAACTCTCGGAAACGAATATATTCAATATAAACTCAGTAATTCTTAAGAATAGGGTTTTATAAAACCTTAGTTCCAATACTATGGGTCGCTTGCAAGAACGATACGTTAAGTGCTACATTAAACCTTCCATTGCTATATTCATGTTCGGGTAAAACTTTAACTGTACAATGTTTAAATCGCCAAAACCCCGATAAGAGAGAAGTATCGAGTGTTAGCGTTTGACACTAGGTGCATTTGGTGAACGTCTATCTACTACAAGATGTTCCCAGTTGGTGCTCCACGACCAAGAGAGGTAAATGTTGCAGATTCGAGAAGTCTGAGGTGAAGATAGTCACTTATTTACCCGAAGCCCAGGTATTGCATGTGATACACATTGCGTGAACTACGGGTGCTTTGGCAAGAGAGAGGATGGCAGTAATTTTTGTATCTACAGCAGAGGCTGCAGGCACTACATGCCGTGTTCATCCGCAGTCATCAGTATCGGCCTCACTCACAGATATTCCAGACTACGAATTCTCAACGTACAGAACGCTACAGACTCCCATATATGGTGTATACCACTAGGAACGATGGACTCTCATTAAATCTATTCATGAACAATGGATACCAGATTTACAGACAATGGAGCTTAAAAGAAAGCTTACCGTACGAGATGAGTCGAATGAAACATTCATTTGAGAGCTCTCGGGTTCGACTCTTGCCTTGAATTTCTGACGTAGGACTTTTTCGCGGTTTTTCCTGATTAGTAGGCGAATGCTGGGTGGGATTATATAATGCTGCGACTTTTCCTGTTTGCCCATTTCCTGGCGTTTGACTTCCTTATGTTTCAGGATGGAAGTTTTAAGCTAATGGACAGCAGGCGAAGTGTTCTGTACATAAAGGACCCTCAGAGAAACCTCTCAAAGGGGAGTTTCTGTCGAGTTGTAATATCCAAGAGAAGACTGTCCCAGCTTGCTGCTCCGGATCTGGCGGTTCTTTGCAACAAAATGTTTTGGTTCAGTTTATTTTTCTTTTCTTTTCCCCGCACCAATCTCAAAGTAGTTTTTTGAGTATAAATGAGGAGTCTTGATTCTGCCATCTGAAAATAAATACATAAGTAGAACTTATAAAAATGATTACTTAATATTTATAATAAAGTATGAGTGTTACTGAGTGTACAAATTCTGCTGCACTGTTTACTTATTACCAAGCTGAATAGTTTGTTTTCAATGCCTGAAACGAATAATCGTTTAGTTTTTCACACTATTCCTTCAATATTATAGTACTAATCAGTTTTTTTAAATAAAAAAGTGAATATTGAAAAACAAAATATATAGCCCACTCTGAATGTGGATTTGATTTCTGCGAATTCGCGCATGAACTTCACTGTTTTTCCTGATTTTTTCCATTGATTAGTAATGTTTATAGTTCTGTAACAAAAAACACATATACACACATGTTGTACCAGATATTATACCTATATGTTCACAAAAAGGGCACATACCAGATATTTTGTGTTTCACACTCGAACGTTTTTAAAGTAATTACCTTTTCTAATGATTTGAATGGGTCATACTATATTAAAGGAAAAGCAAGTTTTAAATACAACTTATTTTAAATAAACATTAATGTAAGATGGGAGAAAGAGTATTTCTGGCGTATTTAATATTCCAGAAAAAGATATGCTTCACAGAAAAATATTTTTGATAAATTATTCATGTCAGTCCGCTGCACTAATTATTTTTAATCTGGCGATGAATATAAAAGTTGTAAAAGATGGCCCCCAACAACCTTTTCAGTTTGCAGAAATTGAGTTAAAATATGAAGCAGGAAAATTAGCAAACATAAGAAGTATCGTGTGAAATATGTTCAACATATATATGTAAAAGGCTACAGCAACCTATAAAGGGCCATATGATGTTATTTTACATATAAGGAATTGTAACATATATCATTTATAAAATAAGGAATTTCACAGAATCAGCAGAATTCTCGCCAAATACATCAGGACAATCCACAAGCCACCTCCGAAGATTAAGCATCTGTTGACACCAGTGAAAGATAAACTGGACTTCTAAGTTCCGGGGGTGTACCGCATTCCCTGTGAATGTGGGACACCGTATATAGGACAAACCGGAAGGACCATCGCAACCAGAATAAACGAACATGAACGGAGCATTCGTTTAATGCAACCTGAGAAGTCTGGGCTGGCAGAGCATTGTTTTGATAACGGCCATAGAGCCAATTTTAGGAAGACGGCCAACTTGGCAATATGCAACAGTTACTGGGAGCGGAGAATTAAGGAGGCTTTGCCAATTTCCTCTGAAAGGAGCACGCCTAATCGTGATGCTGGATTTCAGTTCAGCTCCTCTTGGACACCGGCCTTAAATTGGAAATCCGTCGATTTAAGAAGCAAAGATCAATAAACTCACCAAACAAATAAAGTATATGAAGTAGGTACCTATTTGTCTTGAATAAAAAATGAAAGTATGAGCCAAATTATGCTCATAAGAAAATCGTACAGAATTCTCTCTTGCACATGAAATATATTTTCACCCTATTTCTTTTCGCTCTTAAATTCGCTGAACATTACAATACATAGTACGTAATTGACTGGGCTTTGAAGCATGATTTTACAAAATTGAAATATGAGATAGGGCTGTGCGGGAGAGATGAAGCTGTAACTGTAAGTGCGCATATCATACCTTGTGGACCTCCAAAACGAAAATTGAAGTTATATATACATACACGGTGTTAACTTTTATCTGTGATTTTACCGCGCAAAATTTGACGTCATCAATAGCATCAGTGATGAAGCGAGTTTATATACGATTCCCCTAGCGACTTGCGATGGTATTTGATGAGCTTACAGCAGCTTTGAGGCCTCCCGCTACCGGCAGGTAAATATACTATCTGAGAGGTGGGTCTGCCCGCGTAATATAAAAGTGCATAATTTCGTCCGGTCGTAAATACGATAACTTTTTTTTTTTTTAAAAAACTATATACTGCAATGCAATACACTGCAAAACTAATTCTGCAGGCATAAGGGTATATCATGAAGAATATACGAAATGACAAGTCAATGAACACCTATTTTACAATGAGCATCTGTTTTTCTGTTACAGTTGACATATATGCATATTGTAAACCTGTCGCATAAAACAGAAATATTTAATTTGATCTCAATTATTTTCTATCATCCACAGTTCCCTCAATATAACTTCATTAAAAACTAGAAAATTAGCAGAACATGCTTTGGAATGAAAAGTAAATTAGTGTTACAATATGTACAAATCTTTTATCCAAGTCTAAACAAGAAAATATCTCTAGTACATAGCCTCATATGTCCATTTTCTTATATTTTCTTTCTCTCTTCCCCTTAAACACTGTCTGTATTGCGAGAAGGTATGCTTGAGGCCTTTCAGTCATAACATTTTTTGCTTCTAGATCGGATTGATTGATTGATTATTGGTGTTTTAGGGCCCGTCGACAACGAGGTCATTTGGGCCCGTTCTAGATCGGAACAGTCACTTTATAGCGTCCAGTGTTTCTCTTTTTGCGAGTAACTAATCCTGTATCTTGGACATGTTTGATGCACCTATTGGTTTTAAAAGACATAAGGATACCGACATTAATAGACATTTTAATTAATCGTGAGAAAGACAAAAAAACATTATATCGTATACTGATAAATCGAAAGACGTTTATGTTGCAAACAAAAGCGTGTAAATTTGACGATACCTGGACACTTTTGACAACATTACGCTCCGAGGGACTTGTCTGAATGCTGAATAGCGTTCCATAAACTCATCTATGCAGCGGTTTAAATTATATGTTGCACCAACATTAATGCTGGTACGAAAGTAGCATTCACACATGAAGACGTGGTGCCCTGTGTTCATATCCAGGGGAAGCTGGTTATATTAGTTACGAGTGCAACCACACTCAGAGCGCTATAATTTGCTTACTTTTCCGCAAAAATTACCGCTTCTTCTCCGTAGAGAGCACTATGATTTCAAGACAGACTCACCAGTCAACTTTGTCGTCATTCTTGCTCAATTGGAGGGCGGGAAATAACGAATACAAATGAATACTGTATGATGGTAAAAACAAAAGTTAGCAATTCTCAGAACTGATAATGAATTTAATTAAATACAAGAAAAAAGGAAGAGACAGAAAACACAGATTGAAAGGAAAGAGGATTTGCACTCAGCATCAATTTGCTACAACAATGACTTTTACTTCTGTATCTGATGTTTTTATACATTCGTTTAATAGGTCCCCCATGCATACATATGACAACTGGAGGTCAGAGCTGAGGCTTGGGAATAAACACGAGTTAACCACTTAACGGTGGATTGTTACAACAAAAGAGGACAACCATTGTACACTTTTATTAGATGTGTAATAATTTCACGGGAAAGACCTGCACGTGATGTCTTTGTTCCCGAAATCCTGGCACGGTGTCCTTCACGATGATGGATAATGATGATGTAGTTCACTGTGTTGCATGCAGTAGAGTCGAACCAAGGACACCAGGTTTCTCACTCAGTTGCGCAACATAGTAGACAAGAACGCCGCTTCTAAGTTCAGGGTTGTGGGCCATAATTTCCTGCTTGTACAGTCACAGAAAATACAATTGTCTCTTCCTCAACAAAGACCAAAGAAACGACATATACACAGTTGGAAATATTCTTGGCAATATTAAATGTTACACTTCTACTCTTGTATGCAATAAGACCGTCTGAGTGGGTATACTCGTATCCCAACATCTGTCTCACATAAAAACATCTTGTGTAACAATCATGCCATTTTGTGTATGTACCAACACCTCAGAATATTCTATAATCTTTATAGCGTGATAATTTTAATCCCCTCCATGCTAAATGCTATAGAAAGTGAGTCAGTTAAGTAATGCAATGCCAATACACACCTTTTAGGTAGAGTATGACCATCATAGCATAAGAAACAAGAGAATGGTCACTGAAAATTCAATTCGCTGAACAAAGGATAAATAGAAACGGCCATTATGAGAGAAAAAGGTTGTTAAAACAGAGTTGTTTTGTATTAATAGATATATAACTCTTCAATAAGTTGTATACAATATTTAAGGGTAAAGGGGGACTTCTTCGATACCTATATGAACAGTCAGAAAACTTGTGTACTCTATTCGTAAAGCAATTACCAAGGGCACTCGTATTTTAATGTGAATCTTTAGAGCTATTTTGAGAAAATAAGATATAATCGAGGTAAGTCCAGAAAGTAAGCTGTGTTTGGTAATAAAATTAAATTGTGTACAAATACAGAAAATTTATTTACTGCACAAAATTCTAAAACTCTTAAACTACTTTTCCACATAACTGCCGAACTTTTGCAGGCATTTGTCATAGCGAGGCACAAGTTTTTGTATCCTGTGTCTTCAACCAGTTGGAAACATTTTCTTTCAGCAAAAAGAGATGAAAGTCGCTAGGAGTGAGGTCAGGGCTGTACGGGGGGTGGTCAAACACGACCCAGCCAAATCCCTGTATGATGCTTTTCGTCGCATTTGCGTTGTCGTGATGAATCACAACACTTTTTGACAGCGGATAAATTTCAATTGGTTTCACTTTCCTAGCATTCAGAAAACGAATTACAGATCTGATTTCACAAGCGGCGGGATTTTCAATCAACACCGACATTGTAAACAAGCACAACAAAGCGTACGTGGCTGACAGCGATCTCACAATGGCGCACGTTTCTTCTCCTTGATACAGAGCGTCTAACGCGTATGTGCGGAACTGCGATCGCAGCGCTACAGCGGAGATAAATTGAAACAGAGCTTACTTTCTGGACGCTCCTTGTATACGTGTGTGTGAATTTCGTGAAAATCTTCACTTTATATTCTCAAAAGGTGCGTGACTTTTCGACAAATTATCCTCCCACCCTACACACACAACACACACACACACACACACACACACACACACACACACACACACACACACACACACCACCACCACCACCACCACCATTACCACCACCACCAAACTCATATGCACATAACCAAAACCTTGCATTTTGCTATCTGGGAAGACACACATAAAATAGCGAATATTTTGGAAATATCTAATGATGAAAGTGTTGTTACATAAGTTGTTGTTGTAATATCGTGCTACTCAAAAGGTTACTCTGTCATTATCCTTTTACTACAAACATTTTATTTACTACAAACTTATTACTCTCGAAATAGTAAGAGGGTACTGGCGCGCTTCTCGGACGTGTGCTAAGCACCAAGGAATACATCATTTCAGCCAATTAAATGCGCAGGAATCACAAATGAATATACGAGGGCCGTTCAGAAAGTAACCTCCGATCGGTGACAGTGCGGGTAGTGGGGGGAGTAGCGACGCCATCTGTGCATTCACGCACTCAGCAGGTCAGCCGGCATCAAGCGTGAACGTCGTATCTGTTATCTGTATCGTGAACGTCGTTTAGTGTTTGTGGCCGTTTGAAATGTGTGCTGCAATAGAAAACCCCGCCAAATGTGAAGTGCGTGCTGTTATAAGGTTTTTACAGCCAAAGGATATTCTGCAGCAGCTATTCATCTTGACGTTTTTTTGCACGATAACGCCCGTCCTCACTCTGCTCGCAGAACAACAGCCCTTCTTGAGTCCTTCAAGTGAGACGTTGTCAACCATCCACCTTACAGCCCAGATCTGGCGCCAAGCGATTATCACCTCTTCATGCATATGAAGACATGGCTCGGGTCCCAGCGGTTTGATGACGACGAAGAGCTCAAAGATGCGGTCACAGGCTGGCTCCAGGTACAAGCGGGTGATTTTTATGCAGAAGGAATTTCAAAGCTTGTGAACAGATACGATATGTGCCTCAATCGTTATGGAGACTATGTAGAAAAATAGTGCAAAGATGTAGTTGTAAGATGTATATATTAAAATACTTTTATTTAACTTGGTGAATTTTTTGCAATCAACCGGAGGTTACTTTCTGAACGGCCCTCGTAGATGTTACGTCCACGTGCAGTAATCAGTGCGTTATCTGAGAGGTTTCTATAACAAAGATAAAACCTGCGTAACCTTTTGAGCAGCACGATTAGACTATATTGCCGGCTCATACGAGTTGCGTTCAAGTTAAAACACCTATTATTTTCAAGACTGGGTCCAGATAGGAGCTGCTGGATTTTTTAGTACACCTGGACTGTTTGTGAATGCGTGACAGAGATGGCAGCACTGTACAGTGCATAGAACTCTAGTGGCAGTGACGAGATTTAAGACTGTTTTTGATACTTAAAATGGTGACGTTTACATTGCAAGAACAGCATGTAATCATTCGTTTTCTCCATTTTACTGATGTGACACCTACTGAAATTCATCACCAGTTGAGTGAGGCATATGGTGATGGTACCATGGATGTGTCTAATGTGCGCTCCTGGGTGCGACAGTTCAATGAAGGCAGAACATCGTGTGACAACAAACCAAAACAGTCACGGCCTCGCACCAGCCGATCTGATGACATGATGCAGCGAGTGGAGAACGTTGTTTTGGAGGATCGCAGATTGAGCATTTTCAGATTTTCATGCAGGATTGTGTGCACAGGTCCCACGGAAATGCCAATTTTGGAGGCGATACCTGCAACTATCTTGGTTTGTTGGCACACGATGTTATGCCTTCACTAAACTTTCGCACCCAGGAACACATATTAGACACATCCATGGTATCATCATCACAATCCTCACTCAACTGGCGATGAATTTTAATAGGTGTCACATCAGGAAGATTGAGAAAACGAATGATTACACGCTGTTCTTGCAATGAAAACTTTTGGCTACGTTGTGGATTCCCATATACATGAAATTCGAAGGAAGAAAGGATTCCATAAGATATCTGAGGCATACGTTTTATTCTTCATGCCAGTATCTTAAACACATATGAGGCAAATAAGCCACCCTTAGGGTTCTATCTCTACGCAAAATCCTATATTTTCACATATAGTGGCAATAACTAGAAGCTGCAGAAAATTTCAAAGGTTGCAAAGGTTGCTCAAAAATAGTTTAGCAAAGCTTCCTTGTGGTAAAAGTAGATTAATGCTTCGATAGATGTGGACTTATAAATCTCTTGATGTGAGAAAGGATTTTCAATATTGAGTTTGATCCTTATCACTTGAACCAAAGAGTAGAACCTCAAATTATTAATGTTGCATACTGTTTCTGGTTCCGCAGATGGCGGAACTTTATTAACTAACTCACTTTATTTCACTAAAACTAGCCCTAGTTAGTACAATGCTAACTTACAAGATCTTTCACTTTTTGAAATTACACAGAGTAAGCACGTCAGTCCAATGTTACTTTGTCTCTGCTGCACGCACCAACTTGCGCTGCTCGAAATTCTCGATGATCACTGTTCGCCGATCAATACTCTTAACAAACAAATGCTACAGCCAAATAATTCACACTGGTCAGCCCATAATTAGCAACTGAACTGAACTAAACCTCAGGCTGGTTTTGCGCTCTCCGCCAGTTACAGAAGAATGTTTGGAAAATCAAGATCTCTCGAATCGAAGGAATGGAACATTGTCGATGTCAAATCTCCTAGTTCTGCCGAAATCGAATGATCCGGAAAACATCCAGAGTGATACGAATATTAAGAATCACTCTTTCGGGTTCTTGATGCCAGGCTGTTCTTGAGTGTTCCACTTTATTATTATTATTATTATTATTATTATTATTATTATTATTATTATTATTATTATTATTATTATTATTATTATTATTATTATTATTATTATTATTATTATTATTATTATTATTATTATTATTATTATTATTATTATTATTATTATTATTATTATTATTATTATTATTATTATTATTATTATTATTATTATTATTATTATTATTATTATTATTATTATTATTATTATTATTATTATTATTATTATTATTATTATTATTATTATTATTATTATTATTATTATTATTATTATTATTATTATTATTATTATTATTATTATTATTATTATTATTATTATTATTATTATTATTATTATTATTATTATTATTATTATTATTATTATTATTATTATTATTATTATTATTATTATTATTATTATTATTATTATTATTATTATTATTATTATTATTATTATTATTATTATTATTATTATTATTATTATTATTATTATTATTATTATTATTATTATTATTATTTGTTTTTGTTCCATTCGTTTAGCAAACACCAAAAAAAAAAAAAAAAAAAAAAAAAAAAAACGGTGGAATGTGGTGCCTCACTCTTAATCCCTTTACGGTAAGCATTCGTATTTGTGACACTACACACATATTACTTTTAATTATTTTGGCCAAACCTAAACATTTTAAACGGTGTGGCATACTTTAAACTGTAATTTTATTCTGAAATCTATCCGATCCTGAACACAAAGCAATAACAGGTGTAATCTTGAACGGCTAGTGCTTATACCACTCAGTTATTTGGTACTTTGAATATCAATTGCTTTAAATAGCTTTAATCTTACGTTACACTTGACAACCTCTTGTTTACATTTGGAACATTGCTTGTATGTTACAATCTCTTAAGCCGAATTAAGTCATTATACCTTTATTAATCAAATTGCACAAATGTGTCCAATGTATGCAAGGTATAGCAAATGTACGAGATAGGTACTACACGTCAGTAATGAAATTAATGCGAGTGAAGAAGACGGACTCGGGGCATATCGATGGTTCAGTAGGTTGTACAGATAACGTGACAGATTGTTCACCAGGTATGTTGTAGTCAGACGTAATACTAATAATGATGATGATGATGATGATGATGATAAGTGTGGGAATGTCTTGAAAATGAGCTGGACAAGCGTGAAAATCTGCCTTTATGCGAAATTTTCTTTGATTAATTAACGTTCCTTCTAAACACTAACACGTGCATGTGCATATGTTTATTTTCATGACAGTTACCTATATATTTTTGTTCTGGGAACTTCAAAGCTTACGTCTTCTTATGGAATCTTAGTAATGAGTTTTCAAATGGAATGCGGTAGGTACCCCATAAAATTAAATGTTTATTTAATAGATATATAAAAGAATATAATATTTTAATGAGTCTTTTGTTTGCCTGAAAGCCGTCAGTAATACGGTTGCCGTCCATTATATACGCACGTAAAGGTATTCATCTGATCTAGGCACGTGAAGCCACGAGGGATATCCGATACACTAAATAAGTTAGCACCTGTCTGATATATCAGTAGATCAATTCCTTCTTGCAGTGGTCACAGTGGTCGGCCCCTAACCAAAAGTCACAGGTTCGATTCCAATGCCATTGGAATAATATCTACCAGCAGAAACCTTAGTCGCCATTTTGCGGTCACGCACGCTTTTTTTTTCTGGACTGTATGGCGACAAAACAAAACGTAAGCGGAAAACGACACGTGTGTCACACAGTTGCAAGGTAAATGCCGAGTCCTGTTTTCGACTTCCGGAAAACTCCAGGTGTTCAGGTATTGCCAGATAACGGTGGCACGTGTATGGAAAATAATGGAGAATCTGCCACGGATCTAAGAATAACCTTTTAATGAGTAGAGCGTAACAAATGTTCTTTTAATGCAGCAGCTTATCAGTGTTCTAAACGTTCCGCAAACATTTTTCCTGACATCCAAATTCCACAAAATCGGTATAAACAAGTAACTAAGTAAGTAAGAAAGAGAGAAAGAAAGAAAGAAAGAAGGAAGGAAAGAAAGAAAGAAGGAAAGAAAGAAAGAGAAAGAAAGAAAGAAAGAGAGAGAGAGAAAGAGAGTAAGAAAGAAAGCGAGAAATAAATAAATAAATAAATAAAGAGAGAGAGAGAAAGAAAGAGAGTGAGAAAGAAAGAAAGAAAGAGAGAAAGAAAGAAAGAAAGAAAGAAAGAAAGAAAGAAAGAAAGAAAGAGAGAAAGAGAGAAAGAAAGAGAGTAAGAAAGAAACAGAGAAAGAAAGAGCGAAAGAAAGAAAGAGAGAAAGAAAGAAATAAAGAGAGAGAGAGAAAGAGAGTAAGAAAGAAAGAAAGAGAGAAAGAAAGAAAGAAAGAAAGAAAGAGAGAGAAAGAAAGAAAGAAAGTTAGAAAGAAAGAGAGAAAGAAAGAGAGATGCAAAGATAGAAAACACAAAGAAAGAAACAAAGAAAGAAAGAAAGAAAGAAAGGAGTGGAAGAAACAAAGAAAGAAAGAAAGAAAGAAAGAAAGTAAGAGAGAAAGAAAGAAAGAAATAGAGAAATAAAGAAAGAGACAAAGAAAATAGGAAAGAGAGAAAGAAAGAAGGAAATAAATAAAGAAACAAGGAAAGAAAGAAAGAAAGAAAGAAAGAACGAAAGAACGAAAGAAAGAAAGAAAGAAAGAAAGAAAGAAAAAAAGAAAGAAAGAAAGAAAGAAAGAAAGAAAGAAAGAAAGAAAGAAGGAAGAACGGAGAGAACAAAACGTCCGCCTCGGTAGCGTAGATGGTAGCGTGTCTGCCTCATGTTCAAGAGGTCCCGAGTTCGAATCTCGGTCAGGGTGAGTTACCTGGATAAGAATTTGTTCGGGGTTTTCCCTTATTCTGAAAGACGAAAGTCGGGTAACTCTAAGCTCTGTGGACCCTGGACTCATCATTTCGCCCATTTTATTCATCGTCCGATATGACTTAACGTTGGAGGACGTAAATTAATAAATAAAAAAAGGAACAAAAGAAACGTATCTACTATCAACAATAGAAAGAGGGAGACTAATTATTATTATTATTATTATTATTATTATTATTATTATTATTATTATTATTATTATTATTATTATTATTATTATTATTATTATTATTATTATTATTATTATTATTATTATTATTATTATTATTATTATTATTATTATTATTATTATTATTATTATTATTATTATTATTATTATTATTATTATTATTATTATTATTATTATTATTATTATTATTATTATTATTATTATTATTATTATTATTATTATTATTATTATTATTATTATTATTATTATTATTATTATTATTATTATTATTATTATTATTATTATTATTATTATTATTATTATTATTATTATTATTATTATTATTATTATTATTATTATTATTATTATTATTATTATTATTATTATTATTATTATTATTATTATTATTATTATTATTATTATTATTATTATTATTATTATTATTATTATTATTATTATTATTATTATTATTATTATTAGTATTATTATTATTATTATTATTATTATTATTATTATTATTATTATTATTATTATTATTATTATTATTATTATTATTATTATTATTATTATTAATTATTGTCATTATTATGTAAAATCAAATGGGTGTTTAAATGTTTAAAGGATTTTTCGTTTTTAAAAACATTTCCCTTTAAGATCAACATGCTCGTCTCTATGTTGTAGAGTTACGTGTCTACCTTAAGTTTAAGAAGCCGCGGGCTGGAACCTTAGAATGATTTATCTGGATAAGTTTTTTCCTTAGTTTTTCCCTTATCCTGACATATGAATGTTCGGTAACTCTTGAGATCTATTGTTACTGGGCTATATTGAACATTGTTTTATTCATCGTCCTCTATGACTTACGTTGGAGGAGGTAAATTAAAAAAATAAAAGATCAATACACTTTTGCAATCACGAATGCCTTCTTCCTGAATCACTTGAGAAGCCAGGTTTTTAGTAATGTTGCACTGCTTCAACTCATAACAGAAAAAGTGATTCCAGGCATTTTATCTACAATTTTTTGATAAAAGAAAATCACCAAATGCTAGTGCTGCAGGGTACATTGTAGTAACTATATTGTAATAATTTTATATTGGAGTATATATATATGAAAATTAAACCTTTAGGTAATCCATATATTTCATGGTTAGTTTTGTTGTATGCGACAATGTGTGCCATTATATTTTTCCTGTTGCACTTTCCTAAGCAACTTTTCTCAGAACTCGCCGATAAGGAGACATTTGTGTATCGATCAGCACTAACTTTATTTTTGTGTTCTAAGCGATGCTATTAGATACTATTAAAAATATGTTATATATTGCTATAGTATCGATATGGCTCGTTTTAGGAATTAAAAAAAAAAACTAATAACCGTAGTTGAAACACATATTGAGCTGATTAAGTTTTCTTTTCAGTATTATAACAATCAATCTAAGTTTCATCACCAATAAGAATATTTCAAGCTAAATTTAAGCATCGTCTTGGATTTTTTCCAGAGTTTTTCCATGCCAATCAATGAGTTGTTGTTTTTAATTGGGGTCAGTTTATGTGGAATGCAACTACAACAAAGTTTTCTTGCATCTTACTTTGCTGTAAAATGTTTGGGATTTCACTCACACCAATCCCAATATATCCATACGATGTTTGTCGATGTTCTACAAGCATTGCTCAAACAGCAGTAATATTTTCACCAGTAACTACAGTTCTAGGAGCGTCCTTCACGAAGTTCGTCAACAAGAACAAGTCAATCTCTCATGAATTATGAACTGTTGCCTTAAATGGGTTTCGCGCTAAATAAATTTCTGTTCCATTCTTCACATTGTTTAGGCGTTAATGACAATATATCCTGTAGTTAAAATTCATGCTTAGGGAACACAAATTCCTTAAATGGTTATAATTAATGGACTATGAAACAGGATATTTGTTAAGCGTTTCTTTCTCGCGTGAGTGGTTTAAGGCTCTTGGGTTCTGAAATAAATAATCGTGTATTCTTTTCATCAAACATTCAATTTAAAATACCGTTTTAAAAGGTTACAGTTCTTCAACTGTGTAAGCAGTATCATATATCGATCGCGTATTATCGCGATATTAAGTGCCTGTGAAAGAGTTCCTCATTCTAAATGTAATCATATGTTCGCTAATTGAGTTATGTAGCAATGTAGTTCAGTAATTTATGCTCTGTATAAATAATCACTTTTCTTGGAAATTAATTATTCTTTCACACTGGCCGTGTGTAGGCTAAATTGTGGAAGCGTTGAGTCAGACTGAAAAATTCAATGCCATAGCCGGGATTTGAACCACGGATCTTCTGGTTTCCGTCCAGCCGCACTACCATTGTGCTACTATGGCCAACGTGCCGATATGACATTAAATTCTCCAACTGACTCGTATTTTCCCGGTAAACCACTTAGTAGTTCTCATAAACACATGAGACAACTACCTTAATGGCGACTTACTACATGTAAGTACTTTAAGGCCCGGGCTTTATAGTTAACCACTATTAGGTTAATTAATGGAAATTAATTATTCTTTCACACTGGCCGTGTGTAGGCTAAATTGTGGAAACGTTGAGTCAGACTGAAAAATTCAATGCCATAGCCGGGATTTGAACCACGGATCTTCTGGTTTCCGTCCAGCCGCACTACCATTGTGCTACTTCTCAGTTGGAGAATTTAATGTCATATCGGCACGTTGGCCATAGTAGCACAATGGTAGTGCGGCTGGACGGAAACCAGAAGATCCGTGGTTCAAATCCCGGCTATGGCATTGAATTTTTCAGTCTGACTCAACGTTTCCACAATCACTTTTCTTGTTTAACTTCCTACTTTAAAAAGAGGAACTCCTTTGGTTATTGGTTTCTCAGAGTAAGCAGACGAATATATAAACTCGGTTCAAAAGGTTAATATTTTTAAATTGAACGGCAGCAGGATGCAGATAGTACACATTCCTTTTTTTTCTTCTAAAATTTCTTCGTTTATTTCTTTACTTCTCTAGAATCCAGTGTCCGTCACATTCTCCAAACATACAGGTTTATTTTACGAGAGAAGACTTAAATAGCTTCTCCAAGGATATGCGTACATTGAGTATTACTAATGTTGTATACCAATTAGAAAAACGAACTAAATGGTCTGTGAACTCTTGGCAGCAGACATATGATAAGTTATTTTCTACAAATACAGCTTAATTGTGATACCTGCAATCATTTGAATAATCCTTAAAGTTCGAAAAAAATTATGGCGATATTAATTCTTTCACACTCGGCATGTGTAGGTTAAAGTTGAAAGGTAGAGTCAGACTGAAAAATTTAATGTCTTAGCCGGGATATGAACCATGGTTCCTTCTAACCATTGAGCTACCATGTCGAACATGCCAGGTATGACATTAAATCCTACAACTAACTCATATTTTTCCCGGTAGGTAAACTACTAGGCATGTTGGTTATGGCAGCTCAATGGTTAAGAGCAACCGGATAGAGACCATTCAAATCCCGGCTATGGCAAAAAAAAAAAAAAAAAAAATATTCTGACTACCTTTCCAAACTTAACGGAGCATTCCCGCAATATGCCTACGTCTGACAAAAATATTGCTGACCTCTGCTACTCATAAAACTGCCTTACATAGCAAAGGATAGGGGATTTGATTAAACCGTGTAATAGTGGTACTGTCCTTTAAAAATGCAAGACTTTTAGTGTTCACAGATTTTGGTAAGTTAACATACATTGGACGTTTTAATGAATGTTTGACCTGAAAAGAAAGCCAAACTATAATATGATATCCTCTATCGATAGCATTTCTTGTCTGCTGAACTTTATCTTTTGGAGTATGATACCTCTCTTTTTAGGTGCATGCTAAAATATTTTATAGATATTAATTTCCTTACTTGGATTTATATTTAATAAATTGCATACATTTTTATATTTAATCAGATGAGTGTAAGTTAACAAAATAGAGGAATAGTGAAAAATTTATGTGTCAATACCCTATAAAGGTAACTTGAGTTTCCTATGAGTGCTGTTCAATAAATAATGATCATAATTTTTTTACGGTCATAATTTTTCGCACTAAAATTCAATCTTATTATATTCTGTTAGCTTAATGTGAAACAAACACGTCGTAGTAATTTCATTGTTGGTACTCCTGGTTCCTGCCTGTGAGAACATGGCAAGTTCAGACATGTTCAGTATTGCCTACAGCTGCAATGGAGGTAATATGCAGTTAAAGTTGATGTTAGAGGAAGTTCCGGAGTCTCTTTCAAACGTAATCACTGCTGATGAAACTTGGCTACATCATTTTCATCCTGAGAGCAAACAGCAAAGCTCAGAGTGAAAATCTCCTTCATCACCAGCCCCCAAAAAAGCAAAAGTGGTTGCTTCTGCTGGGAAAGTTATGATCATCTCATTCTTTGATATTCATGGAATGATTTATCAGCATGTTGTACCTGCACACGCATCAGTAACTGGACAATACTACAGGGATGTCCTGAAAATTTTGCAAGTCCATATCAGGCGCAAAAGACCACATTTCCATGAAGCCGGCTGGATGCTGCACCACGACAATGGGCGGTCACATATTGCCAATGTTGCTGAATATATTGCAAAAAATCAACGTGAACTGCATCTCTCACCCTGCCTATAGTCCGGATTTAGCCCCATGTGACTTTTTTCTATTCCCTAACTTGAAGAAACACCTTCGTGTGAGGCATTATCCATCATCAGAAGCAGTGGTGAAGGCTGCGGAGGCGATTTTGAAGGATCTCTCAAAAATGGTTTCCAGCATGTCTTTCAAGACTGGCAGAAACGCTGGGAGAAGTGCATCGCATTCAGGGGAGGCTGTTTTGAGAAGGACCATCAAAATTATGAGGATGAGTAAAGGTACGTTGTCAGAAAAGGTTGTGATCATTCTTTTTGAACAGCCCTCGTATTTTACATATTCTTACTATAGAGCGAGGTGGGGCCAAAATAACCCGTACGACTCGCATTCGGAGGTTCCAGCTAGGGTTTGACCGAGGGCTTTACCATGTTTTCTTTGGTCCTTAGATGAATGCTAGATTGAATAACTACGCATATTCCTATAATTCCTTTCATCACTGCATGCTATACCATGCTTTGGGGTGATCATTCCAGCCTGGATATACAATGATCCAAAGTGTACTTGCTTTACAACAGGTTACTGGCACAAGGAATAACTTCTTGGTGGTAGAGAAGGGTGTTCCATTGAACAAAAAATAGAAGAATGTATGTCACCTTAGAGAATTGTTACTGAACGCCGGATCCGGCAGGAAATACTTTGTGTTCATAAATGAGACAGCATTTCACAATGGGCAGCTCAAACTAAATTATACTTAAAACCAAATACAACTCATAAGGGAATCCAATGGGCTTCTACATTTAACTGCTAAATTGCATATTGTCTTCAGCAATCGTTTGACATTTTACCGCGGTGTTAAGACGAATTTATTTTGTTTATGTACCTAGTACCTTTTCGTAACAAAAACGGCTTTGCATTGTATATTTTTCCTTCCCTCTGTATACATTTAGCTTGTGAATTTTTAAATCCCTTCAATGAAAAAGTAAAAAGAAGGTACATTATATCTACAAAAAGTACAATATAATAGAATGAATTGTAATCGTTTGGACTTGTTAGTAAGATATTGTATAAGTCCTGATCAAATGAAACCATTGGTTTTCTCTTAACCTTGCTTTCCTATACTTTTGTAATTTTAAAATATTTCTCAGTATGAAGTTTTGTCCAATTTCCTTAAAAATTGCAGCATATTTTCTGCGAAGATGCACGATCTAAACTGTATATATTTGATAAAGAGTGTAGTTTCGTATTTCGAGTTTTAATAATTTAATATATGATTGCGATTTAACAATGAAGGTGTAATATTCTGTAATTTCAGTTTCACAGTTCTAACTTTCATCAGGAGGAAGGAGATTTTAAAATTCACTTACTCCGCTCTGAATGTATAATTTGCTGTCTACCTATAGAGATATATTACGCTCTACCTAAACATTATCTACCAAAATATCAACAGAAATATACGTTTTGATGCTCCCTAAATAAACGAAACATTTTATACTTCAATAGATGTATGCACTGAAGTGCAGAACTCGGTGCTTCTATTGTAATCAAGTTCGTCAATGGAGTATGCTAAATAATGGTGTATAAAATGGTGTAAAGTGAGAAAATGGCTAACATTAGAAGATTATTTCTCTGGATGACCACAGATAAGTCTTCCAAAGAAGTTAATTGGTAGCCTAGTGGATAGCTTTCAAATTCGTCACCTACCGCTCTATTTTGTTACCTTTTGCATTATATAAAATCTATGGAAGTATTTGTCGGGGGCCAGAGAGGCACAACATTTCAGCTACTCTAATTATCTAAGATTGATTCAACCATCCCGACGGATAGAGAGAGTCTGCAGCATTTTTAGAGCTTAAAAGATTATCTCGGGGAAGTTATGAATGTCAGGTGCTCTACCGATGTTTCATTTGTTTCGTGTGAATATCGGGGGAACTAGGAATACTCGACTCCACACGAAATTAACCTATAAGGGGTAAAAGGGAGAATTGACTATCAAAAATCGTGGAACCATTGTACAATAATTTGATAAAAGAACAACGCTAATTAAATAATTAATGTAGAAAATGCCCGTGAGAGGCCGGGTACTCTAACTGGTTTAACAGCAGTGTTATTTAATACGTGGTATTCCCTTCCTTATGATGTTGCATCCCGATTGCTGTAGTCACGTGCTATACCACTGTCGTTTAGGGCAGTAGCCTTTCTCAAGGTCCTCTCCTCTTAAGTAACACGGCGTTTGTGTTATTTCATAACAGCAACACGGAAAGTGTTTAAGTGACACGGTGACCCACTCTGGCCTGTAAACACTCCACCGCAGCACATCTCACATTAACTAATGCATGTCGCGCGTTCCGCTTTTCACTTTTTATTTCCCCGTTCTGATGAACTAAACACTTACTTCATAAGCAAGTTCAAAGGTTCGAGTCTTGTGCTGTGAAATAAACATTCATGATGAATAATTTTTTTAAAACTATAGGGTAGGCAGATAAAACTGACTGCATCTCATTTTATATGATTTGGAAATAAATTGTGTTGTCCTCTCTTTAACATATTTGCAATGAAACATTGTTATGGTAACTATGTTTTAATTGCTGCTCCTTTTTACAAATGAATGAAAATGATTTATAAACTGATTTTTGTAAATGAACATGATTTGTTTAGCACATACAGTCCAGCTGTAATAAGGACTCTGATAACTAGAACCCGGATTTCTAAGCGAAATGTTTATAACTTTTTTTGTGAAATGAAGTGTTTGCTCATTTTTATGTTATGCTTTTTAATTAAAATAGCTTATTTTATTCAAATCATGTAAATTTAGAAGTCAATTTTCGCTGCTAGCCATCTTTTATCATTCAGACGCGTTACATCCTCTCGCTGAAACAGGAGCCCATGGATCTTCTTGTCTCTAGCGTAAAGAAAGTGTTTGTACCGTCGCCGATTAGAGTTCAAAAATTCAATGAAGTCCTTCCAAATATGTCTTTACCTTCTCAGCCAGATTTAACTCGATGCGATTCTTTGTTAAAGGCTGTGTCATTCTACTAACTTACTCCTTAGATATAGATGTAAGCAGCATTTCCGCAACATAGGAATGTTTTGCTAATACGAGGAACGTCCAGAAAGTAAGTTCTGTTTGGTAATAAAATTAAATTGTGTACAGATACAGAAAAATTATTTATTTCACAAAATTCTACAAGTCTTAACTGCCGAAAATTTGCAAGCATTTGTCATAGCGAGGCACATGTTTTTGTATACCTTCTTCATAGAAGAATATGTGTCTTCAAACTGTGTCTTCAACCAGTTGGAAACATTTTCTTTCAGCTCTTCGTCATTGTTGAAGTGTTGACCACCAAGGAAAGATTTGAGATGCAAAAACAGATGAAAGTCGCTAGGAGCGAGGTCAGGGCTGTACGGGGAGGGGTTGGTCAAACACGTTACAGCCAAATCCCTGTAGGATGTTTTTCATCGCATTTTCAGTGTGTGGTCGTGCGTTATCTTGAAGAAACACAACACCTTTTGACATCGCAAATTTGCCAATAAATTTCAATTGGTTTCACTTTCCTAGCATTCAGAAAACGAATCACGGATCTGATTTCACAAGCGGTGGCATTTTCAATCACCACCGACATTGTAAACAAGCACAACAAGGCGTACGTGGCTGACAGCGATCTCACAATGACGCACGTTTCTTCTCTTTGATACACAGCGTCTACCGCGCATATGGGGAGCTGCAATCGCAGCGCTGCAGCGAAGATAAATTGAAACAGAACTTACTTTCTGGATGTCCCATGTATTAGCATGCAAGATAAGATAGAGTACATCCATAACCGTTTCTGCAAAATACCTGTTATTATTACACAGTTGGAAGCGCGAAATGCCCTTCTCGGTAGCGTAGATGGCGGTGTTTCTGCCTCACGTGCAAGAGGTGCCGAGTTCAATTCTCCGCCAGGGTGAGTTAACTGTATAAGGTTTTCTTGGGGTTTCCCCTTAATCTGAAAGACGAATGTCAGATAGCTGTAAGATCTATTGACCCTGGACTCATTTGAGCATCATTTCGCCCATGTCATTCATCGTGCGATACCTTTTTATGCGCAGAGGATCTACCTAAAGGTCCAAGGACCCTGGCCTCCTTCATACCTGGGAGCGATGGAAAACTCCGGGGCTCTTTCCATAGGGCAATACCTGGTTTCCTAAAAGCCCCCTCCCCATCGACAACAGCGTCAAGACGGGATGGAAGTGGATACACCACTTAGACGCGTCAACCCGCAGGGAAGACTACCGAAAACCTCGGTGGGGCCACCTGGTGATTTAGCACACCTTCTACTAGCTCTGTAGGCTAGTATCCGGGACTTATGAGGCAACCCTCTACCCCTTCCGGGCGGCCGTAGCCTGGCCGGAGGTAACCGATTTCCCACGTGTTACGAGAACACACTGTCCCTTCGAGTCCAACCCAATCCGAACAACTCCCCGACGAGAGGGGCTCGGCAGTTCGGCCCGAGGTTCCTCTAGTAACGTCAGAGGTACCACGAGTGCTAAGTGTCCGCACAGCTCGCACCACGGCAGCTGAAGGGGACGGATCCCCTCCCCTACGGGACATCGCCCGATATGACTTAACTCTTGAGGAGGTAAATAAAAAAGTACGAAATAATGCCCTTGAACATTCACTTTCTTTGATACATGAAATTTCAATAACGTTGTCTTCAGAGACACGTAATTGCTAAAGCTACCTTTAAGAAACCAGTAAATTATTAATTAAAAGCCCTGTGTCAAATTTCTAAAACGCTCTCTGCCACAGGAACGTATATTGAAGAGGAATTCACTCAGGAAGAACTGCGGTGCTTTTCGGATATTCCAGTAACGTTATGTGACGTCGAGACATACTTTTCACTGGAGCTTCACACAAGAAAATCTGAAGATAACCTCCCTCGTGCGACTTAACAAGCTTACGTAAGCTAAGAATTCTACGAAACAATATGTTTATGATTAAATTTTTATTTTTATTTACTTAGTTTTGGTGCTTATTTGTGTCATTTTTCGTGGCTATATGCTTGCTTATTCCGCCATTTGATTGTGCTTATAAATCCGAGGTGTACACATAACTATTCAAAGGCAAATATTCACTTCGCACATTGCGAAAAGCAGAATTCAAGATCTAGTGCACAAATGACATAAAAGAATCTATTACAGATGCGAGGAATAGAACGTCTTCTCTCCGGAGACCTTAGTTTACGACGTGAATTAACGAAATATGTCTAGAAATCCTCGAAAGTCTACCACGAGATTGGCTCAAGAAGTTCGTACGAGTAGAACAGTTGCGGTCGGGTGTTAAAGTCTTTGAAATTAAAATTGTACCGAGTGACAGCTGTACAATTGGAGGAGCCGATAGGGCTAAATGTGTAAATTTGTGGCACTGGTTGTTGAAGTCACAGAAGTCATATGAAGTCACTCATGTTTATCTATCGGGATATGTAAACTTTCAGAACAGTTCTGGGAAATACAACATTTAAATCTATTCTGCAGCCTCTACACGACCAAATGAGTGCGGAAGGTGCACTGACTGCGAAACGCATTATGGGTTCAATAATTTTCTGTATCAAGTCATCAGAGCTGCCTAAATGACCTTTTTGGATGAAACAAATGTATCTTCAACTAACAGAAGAGCTAATTACCGCTTCTTTCAACATGATGGGGCATTATGTCATATCTGTTTACTGAAGAGAGAACTGTGACCAAGGCTTTCGGTCACCACGATCACCAGACTGTCGAGTGCCGAGAAGTCTACGAGCCGAATCCATATTCCATTGATGAACTGAAGGATAACAAGGAAACTGCATCCGCACTATCACCTATGACATTTACACGTATTTTTATGACGTGCACAGAGGCTTCTAAATGCAGGTGGAGGGCACTTCCATCATTCATTGTAAAGTTAAATAGAGGTCGCATTCATTTATTCATGTTATTCAGTTTCAAGTTTGTTTCAATGACACTGACCGGTTGTAACTGCCCAAAGCTGTATAACACAAATCACAAAGTGTTGAAAAGTAACAGTAATCGAAGAAAATGCCACATAATTATGGAATGATTGAAATAGTGGAAAGGACAATTTTCATTCCTTGAAACCGGCAAATATTAAATTGACATTAACTTGAAAACGGTTGGTTAATAATACAATCATTGGACAACCTTTAATTCTGCTGGCTTCCAGCAAATAGACGATTTAGCGTGGGTAGTGGTAGTAGTGGTGATGGAGGTGGAGATAGCGGTGGTGGTGGTCGTAGTAGTAGTAGTAGTAGTAGTAGTAGTAGTGGTAGTAGTAGTAGTAGTAGTAGTAGTAGTAGTAGTAGTAGTAGTAGTAGTAGTAGTAGTAGTAGTAGTAGTAGTAGTAGTAGTAGTAGCAGGAGTGGTAGTGGTGGTGGTGGTGTTGGTGGTGGTGTTGGTGATGGTCGTGGTGGTGGTGCTTTTTTTATAGTAAGGGAAAAATCCTCTTGGACATCACTATGCGTGGTGAGTTGGATTTCTACCAACAAAGAAACCCTTATTCTCACAGTAGACCATACTGGAACTGCAATTATTGTATCTCTTCAGTATGGCAGCTATAATTTAGGTCACCTTCTTAGTTTTACAATGTACAGTAGATCAATCTGCGAAGGGGAAGTAGGTTACTTAGTGTATCATCCTTTCGGCTCGCTCCTTAGTAGCCATGATAGCTCTGGCCAATTGTTGCACTATATCCCAGGAGTGTTTGCTCTGCATCATGGTGGTGCTTAGGTTCTCAGATGTCAGCATTGCATTTAGTTTGCCATACGCGTCCCTTCGCAGGCCTTCCCATCGCGGGCATATGAAAAATGTATGTTCAGCAGAATCCTCGGAGGTACAATAATCGCAGGTAGTGGAATCACTTTTGCCCATGCGAAAGGCGTAATTCTTAAATCGCCCATACCCTGTCAGAATCTGCGTAAGGAAATAATCCAAGTTTCTATGTTTGAAGCGCAACCATGGGCGCACGTCTGGTATCAACAGTTTAGTCCATTGGCCTACTATGGTGGTTTCTGTCCATCGCATTTGTCATTGCGTGATCAGGTGGTCTCTGATCAGGTTTTTAACGTGAAGATATTGATAGGTAGTTGTGTCACTAAGTAGCTGACGTTCTTTGACCAGCAGGTCAATTGGGAGGGCCCCACTCACAACCTGTAATGCCCTATTGGAGATAGTTCTATAAGCACTAATCAAACGCAGGAGCACTTTTCTTTGCACACGTTCCATCATTGTGGTGTATTTCTTCCTGTTGAGGGCAGTGTACCAGATGGGTGCGGCATACAGCAGAATAGAATATACTACCGCACAACATCTGGCGCTTCATGGACCGCTGACCATCAATATTTGGTATGAGTAGGGCAAGTTGGGATGCCTTTTCTTCCGCTTTCTTGGTCAAGTTTTAATGTGCTCGCCAAAGGTGAGGTGTTCATCCAGTAGGACTCCCAAGTATCTGATAGCCTTTTGTGGTACTATCAGTGTTTGCCTTAGCATAAAGGAAATGTGTGCACGCTGTCTAGGACCCTTCAGAATGACTGCTTCAGATTTCTCGAGCCGGTGATAGGTCATCCACCTATCAATACGTCGCAGTGATTCATTAGTGCGATATATTAAATCCTGGTCGTCCTCCACGCCAACAAGTAGTGCCAAGTCATTCGCAAACGCAACTTGGTGTACACCTTCAGGAAGCTGCAACCTGAGAACCCCATCATACAGGATGTTCCACAAAGTAGGCCCAAGAATGGAACCCTGAGGCACACCGGCCGTGACAGGAAGCCTATGCTTATCACCGAGTATCGTCTTTACATGGAAATAAAATGTCAATATATTTAATAGGTATGGCAAGATGTTTCTGTGTCTAAGACATAGGAGGATAAGGCTCCATGAGGCAGTATTAAACGCGTTGCGTACATCTAAGGTGAGTAAGGCGGCCCATTTCCCTCTCAGGTCGTCTCTAATTCGAAGTACAGCCGCAATAGCCGGTATAGAGGAGCGGCCCTTCCGGAATCCGTATGGTGGTGGTGGTGGTGGTTGTGGTGGTGGTGGTG
This sequence comes from Mantis religiosa, assembly GCA_030765055.1. Taxonomy (NCBI): domain Eukaryota; kingdom Metazoa; phylum Arthropoda; class Insecta; order Mantodea; family Mantidae; genus Mantis; species Mantis religiosa. The sequence goes on from CM060949.1 coordinate 112,382,149, forward strand.
GTGGTGGTGGTGGTGGTGGTGGTGGTGGTGGTGGTGGTGGTGGTGGTGGTGGTGGTGGTGGTGGTGGTGGTGGTGGTGGTGGTGGTGGTGGTGGTGGTGGTGGTGGTGGTGGTGGTGGTGGTGGTGGTGGTGGTGGTGGTGGTGGTGGTGGTGGTGGTGGTGGTGGTGGTGGTGGTGGTGGTGGTGGTGGTGGTGGTGGTGGTGGTGGTGGTGGTACTGTGATTACATATTTGTGCTTTACTCGTTTAGTTTAAACTAAATCTGTACAAGAATGTAAAATTGTTTTGGAAGAACCACATAAATATTCCTATTTCCAATTTCGGTTTAGGAAACGAGATACAAGGTTGGCGTATTTAAGATGTTATTGTTATACTCTCCTATGATTTAAATTAGATTTTGCAGAGGTGCACTCTAGAGTTGACAGTTTGTCTAAAATATTCGGAACGTCCCTAAACAAAATGTGATATTCAGGGCTATTGACAGAGGGTAGAACAGTATAGCAATAATAATAATAATAATAATAATAATAATAATAATAATAATAATAATAATAATAATAATAATAATAATAATAATAATAATAATAATAATAATAATAATAATAATAATAATAATAATAATAATAATAATAATAATAATAATAATAATAATAATAATAATAATAATAATAATAATAATAATAATAATAATAATAATAATAATAATAATAATAATAATAATAATAATAATAATAATAATAATAATAATAATAATAATAATAATAATAATAATAATAATAATAATAATAATAATAATAATAATAATAATAATAATAATAATAATAATAATAATAAATGTACATATACAATATAGTAAATTTATCATGTACTTAGATAACGAAAGTGTGAAATGTTAATATACTAAACGAATGGAGATTTAGGAAGAACCTACAATTGGATCTTTATTACTGTAAAACATTTTGGAAACACAGCCAACAGAACATCAGAACAGTGAATATGGGTCTGAAAATCACTAATTGCTAAGTTAAAAGACAAAATAAGTCACAAAAATTGTTTCTGCTTAGATGCATTATATTAAGTCTGTATTTCAAGCTATTGAGTACTAGTATTTTGTAATAGTCAAATCCAGTGTGGATACACTACCTCAGAATGTCAATATTCGGCGTAGGAATCTGTAACCAGATTTCTTATGTTGAAGATGGAATGCACGTTGATTATTTTGAAGTCCCAGGTTGGGAAGCCATATGTAACAGGTTTACTTCGTTGTAGTTTGAATTGCGATGTTGAATATTGTGTCTGCTTAAAAATGAGTTATGAGATCTGTTTTCAAGGGTGGTTACGAGTAAAAGTAATAAAATTTGGATAAGTTCAACTTCGTAATACATCATTTAACGGTATAATCTGAATTACATTTTACTTGAACTTTCTTTCCTAATCAATCATTGCAGGTTACCTCCAGCATATCGATAAATCCTTACTTCCTTAATAAATAGTTTCCGTTAATTACATAAAATCACTCACTCCTGCAAGTCCATTCTTCACTATCCGAACCTCTATCTTCCCGCGTCGTCTTTTCACCCAGAAGCAAGTTTATTGATTTTTCTCCTCACTATAGCAACCGTTCACTTGTCTATATTAACGTCATTACATGGCCGACTAAATTTCCTTCTAGAATCTCGCTTCCACACACTCAACACAAACATTATAGTACTTTTAAACATGTTTCCCAAATTCCAAATAACACCACCAAGCAAATGAACAAAACTCATTTTCAAGGCAAAACATAAACAACCGTTACAAATCTTATATTTCGAGGTTTTCAATGTCCAAGTGATTAAAATCAGGAGATGGAATGCATACTCCTCGACCAATGCATCATTCAGGAAATTGCTTACTTTCTGACTGAAATAAGCTAGCACAGCATTAAGATGTATAGAAACCACATTCCAGAGGCGATTATCAATCAAATATATAACAAATTTCTGAGAAATTGTGGATGAACATCTCCGTTCATAAGGCGGAGAGAAGAAGCAGGTGATAATAAATTAATAAGTATTCGATTTATAAAAATGTGCGTGACCAGTAAAATACCTGTACCGAATTTTTGATTGGAATGCAATACTTATTTTTACTACAAATATGTGGTAGATATGGTAAAATTTATGGTATTGTTTCGTATAATGGAAGCATTTCTGCAATTCGAAAAGCAGGCAGATTTAGAGGTAGGTTTCACACTGTGTTATTCCCCCAAAACCCTTTCTTATAGCATACTTGTGAACCTTTATTCTTCAATTATGCAGGAAGTGACCCCAGTCTCTCGGGCGCTGCGGTATAGCTTACAGATGTGTTCAAATTTACACTACTCCCTGGGAATGGTACATACATGAAAGTAAACATGTGGTGTTTTTTTCTCTTCGCTTTTTCCCCCTTCTCGTTTTCTCTGCGCAGATATAAAAAGTGGGCCGGACATTAATTTAAACACCAGCCTGGAAATAAATAAGCGGTCGAGCGTAGTTTACGATGATCTCAGCAGCTTCCCTTTCTGGCTACAAGGTCTTTCCAGATCATTATGAGAAGAATAAATATAGTTCTCAGAAGGAATAAGTTGAATGCGAGTTGATTTACCTCCGAAGTATCCCTTGTGTAGGTCTTACTCATGGCCCATGTTGCTACTGCAGTATAACGATGAAGTGAACCTAAAGGACTTGTACCATAGGGCTTATTTACCAGTAAATGATGATCAGGAGGTACTGTAGCAGTTACATAGAGCCTGCTTTACCACTCACTGGATGGTTTTTGGCGTTTTCCTCCATTTCACGTCAAGTGACCCGTTCAGCAATCGAATGTATTATTTGTAGGTGTAAATAATGAATAAATTCGGTATAAGTATATTCCTCTTTGTTTAAATTAATCATTTTTGTTGTGCACATAAATTCATCAGTTCTGCACAATGAAATTTATTTACAGCTACTTTGTACATTTAATTACCGTGTTCAGCTATATTTCACTTGTCTTCAATAACACACAAGTGTTAGGAAACGTTTTAAAGACAAAAATAAACAGTTGTGTTGCCAAGCTGAAGGTTTTGCTATTTGAATGACACTAATTACACCTCAAGAATAAAGCTATGGAAGATATCTCAACAGATACTCGTTTTTAATTCCTTTTATATCCTTTCTCTTTTGTTGTCAACAGTTAATCTTATAGCTATTCCTTATATATTCAGCTTAAATACAACTTAAGTTCAAAATGTTCTCAAACGGTGTACTCTCGTAACTTCCTTGCTCTAGTATGCAACGATATAATCTTTAAGCATTACTGCAGAAATAAACTTGTATGAAAATTAGGAATTGTCAGCCTATTGTATTTTATATTTCTAAAATCCTTTTACAAAAATGTGATCAGTTAGGTTTCAAATATAATAAATTTCTCACCTGGTACTTTTCTTCATTTTTGCAAATGTTTGAGGCTATACTGGGTAAACTTACTCTTTCTTCTTTCATTTAGAATAGATCTTGTAGCTCTCAATTTAGTAACAAAGTGTACAAGTTACACAGAGGAAGGGACACCTCACGCACTGCGACATGAATCTATTGCGGTTACTATCCTTCAAGTGGAAAAAAAAAAAAAAAAAAAAAAAAAAAATAAGTGAAGGAAACACAGGACGGCAGAGGTCACAGAAACGCGCGGAAATAACTAACAATTCCACGCTCGAAGTTCCCTCCACTACCGGTGCTGCTTAGACGATGAACGACCCGTCAACCAAGCAGCCCTGTAGATAAGAAAAACATACCAGCATTCGCGCACCAACTGGGGAAAACTAAGAAGAAAAACAAGATTAGAATTGCTGGTCGACGGGAAACCTATCTGCAACATCTCATTCGGTTTTCAGAAAGTAACTCCACGTGTGGTAGACTCACCCCCAAACTGACCAGTTAAATTTTGCCTTCTAGCTTGCATGCAAGAGCTAGTTTTTGTATCCAAATCCTGTAGAAGTTTTTATTTTGTATATAATCTCGTACGAGTCCGCGTACTCTTAGGTGCGTATCTCATAGTATATGAGAGCCTCTAGTGGTTTACCGGGGAAAATACGAGTCAGTTGCAGAATTTAATATCATGCTGGCATGTTGGCAGTAGTAGCTCAATGGTTAAGAGCAACAGATCGGAGGCCGGGAGATCCGTGGTTCAAATCCCAGCTATGGCATGGCATTTTTCAATCTGACTCTACCTATCCAAATCATCGCCTACACGCGGCTAGTGTAGAACGATTAATTTATATGATGAGGACCCTTAGCACTCGTGATACCTCTGACTAACTAGCAGAACCTCGGGCCGAACTGCCGGGCCGCTCCCGTAGGGGAGTTGTTCGGATTGGTTTGGACTCGAGGAGGCAGTGTGTTCCCGACACCCGTGGGAGATCGGATACGTCTGCGGACGGGGTTGAGGGAAGCCATATATTCCTGCATAGCTAGTAGAAAAGGTGTGCTAGATCACCAGGCACCCCCACCGAGGTTGATCGGTGGCCTTCCCCTTTGGGGTTGGCGGGTGTAAATGACGTATACATTTACACCCGTCTTGTGTTTTTGGACCAGATGAGGGGCTTGCTAGCTAGGTCTCGCCCTATTGAGAAAGCTCTGGATGCGCCGGGCACCCCTCGGGGACACCTCGGTTTTCTCCTTGGTCGCAGAGGGAGGTCGGTCTTTACTTTGTGAAGGCTGCCCTAGTAAATACCCTCGCCCCTAAATGTTTAAACATCCACCGTCTGAAAAATGCTTAAAGGAATATCTAGTACTTGTGAGTACTAAAACGACGCGTGACTCTTATGAAACAATGTGTATAATGAGTATTTTATAATAAGCATGACAGATGATAAACTTCTCGTCAAGTATGATAAAATTCATAGATATTGCATTTCAATTAATACCTGCAGTCATTTTTAAGAAAATGAAAACTGAATAAAAATTTTCCAATAAAAGGCTGGTTTGAAGATTTAAAAAAAATGTTCATGGAAGTTTTGAACTTAAATATATAGATGTACTTATCCAACTTTTAGGTTTTGATATAGGCTACACTACAGCGCGCGTACACACATACACACACATTAACACACACACACACACACACACACACACACACACACACACACACACACATTCACCACCTCCTTCTAAAAAGATTTTCTTCTGGATTCAGAGGACACCTAAACATAAATGTTCAGTGATATCTCCACATTAATTGTTGGGCAGGCTACATCATTTATATTATTAATATGAAATAACATGCCATTAGAAACTAACATGGTCTGGCCCACTTTTAATATTCTTCTTGGATGTGATAAAAGAGTACCTGCATTTTGATATTAAAATGACTCAGTTTATGACAAATGGTACGTTGGTAAAAGTAGACCATTGCTTAAAACGCTCTCAATAACTAATTCTTACACTGTCATTAAATGGACAAACGCCAAAATACTAGTATATCATTCCAAGTTTAGGTATTTGTGCGGTATCTCTAAGTGTTTCATACGCAATCAAATTTGATAATTTCACTCCGTTTATTTAGAACTTGCTTGGCAAAATCTGGTTTTGCGTTATTTCGGAGTAAAACAGGAAAATACAAGAGTTATAACTGGCAATGCTCATCAACCTCATGCGAAAGATGGGAAGGCAGATTTACCTGCACCTGCTGTTCGCCGAGCATTCATGGGACTCGAAAGCAAATCTCTCTACCTCATCTGCATGAGGTAATATGAAATGAGTGAGTGCTTTATCATAAAGAACTGGACACCATCATGGATTCTAAATGTCTTAAACGGCAAGAAATTGCGCAAATGTGCAGATACTAATGTACTAATGAGATGACTGGTTTTGGTTGTCTATTTCAATACCTTGTAAACAAACTGAACTATACTTAGCGGCCCCCTACCGCTGTGTCAAAACGGCGTGGACAGAAGTGCATTACTGGAGCAACCGAGACCCTCCCGGCAGTTGAACGTGGTTTTCGTAACCAGGAGCTGATAATTTTCCGTCAAATAGCTTTTCAATTGCCCTCACGAGGCTGAATGCATCCCAGCGGGAGAAAATCTCCACGCCTGCACCGGAAATCGAACCTGTACCTCCCGCTTGGTAAGCAGCTGCGCAACTCTCGAGCTAAGGAGACCACCAGCTTGTTGACAAAGACATTTCAGAGTTAAAATTGTACGGTTTTTTCCCCTCTCTTCCCTTCTCTCCCTAGAAAATGTCTCACTAATGATGTGTAAACAACCATACATTTTCATAATATTTAAATCGGTGTAGGATTATTTTGGCGTCGACCAAGATTCAAACATATTAGCTAAGATTTTGACTAAATTTATTAGAATCTCCTTGGAAATAACACACAGGGCTGAAAGGATGATTTGCATATTTGGAAGGTGTCTGCTTTTAACTTAAGAGACGCAGTAAATTAAATCTCAAGGCCGAGACTCGAACCATGGAAATTGGTATTCCCATTGAGCAAGAAGCTGAACGCATATTTAACTTTTTATCTGATCAGGTAACTGATAAACCTCCAGGATATTCTACCACAAGTGGAAATACCCGGAGATTTAACGCTTTTGATGAAGCATTAATAATAGAAATATCTGCTTGCTTACAGACTGTCAGCATTCAAGTGTGTTAATTTGATTGGCTCACCCCAAATGTGCCAAATTTTACATTGGTGCTGATAAATCTCCAAATTCTCTTCCATTCCACATTGTTACACCGATCCCATATTATGGGTAGTTTTTGCATAACCATCCATAAAACAATGACAAGAAAAACATTGAATTACCCCATTTGTGGCGAATATTCTTGAAAGTGTCCCCTTCCGTTGGGGAATATTCCACTCTGTCTCTCCTTGGAAGTTACTTATATTGATATAAAAGAACTTGGATTTTACTTTTATTTCACAAAGTCATAGAGGAAAGGACCCGATCATGCTGAAGAATAAGAATAAGGGGACAACATTCAAAACTGCTCACTCCCAAAACACATTCTGACCCCTCTTCCTACGTAAAGTTTTTTGAGATATCATCTCGCAGAATACTCCTAGAGAAAGCTTCAAATTTCCTACTCGTATTGAAATAGAGGATTCCTTCATGCAGCTGTTGTGAGAAGTATGACCTTATTAAGCTAATATATATTTTCCTCAAAAGGCAAATTATCCTCATTTCAAGATCAAAGGATAACAGCCGCCCTTGTAGTTTGGACATTACCACTCGCTCACTAGAGTTACTTGCTGCCACTGAGAGCTCGATTCCCTCAGTTCTCTTTTCTGGTCTAAGTTATTTAGCTCGGTTTTCATTCTTCTCTTCTTATCCAGTAATCCTTGTATTACAATATCAGCGTTAGTTCTGTGCAGCAGAACTCGGAAGTGAGACAATAATTGTAACGTGCAAGAAGCTAAACCCTCTTTCAAGGCTGCAGTTGTTATACATCTCCCATTATGGCACTCTTTTACGTTACTATCCCTAAAAGAATAAATGGAAAAGCATTTATCTCTATATTTGGCACAAATATTGAAGAGAACATGAGAATCCTCAAAATATCCTATATATATTTTCCCCCTCTCATACGTTGGGGGCTCTTTTGATACTGCCCCTAAAGTAGTTTTACCCTTGCTGGATAGAATGTGTAGCAAATTTGGTCGAAACATGCGCGCAAGCATGTACACACATAACAAGTATGCCGGCATATAACATTAAATAAAAAATCAATAAAAAAGACAAAATAAGCTTAGATATCCCCTGAAATGGTAACTAAGCTTTATAGTTAACAATGATTATGAAAATCGCAGTTCCACATTTCGATTCCTGGCTGTGATATTGTTTCGTCCCCATATTCGCAATAAATTTGCTATATGCAGAATTGAAGTTTGATTTTTTATTTCTGTGGCTACCTGCTTGGTGCGGTGGAATGCATCTGCTTGCAAAGCGGGAGGCCCGGGTTCGTTTCCCGGTACCGGCGTGGTGATTTTGTCCCGTGCAAGGCCTGGTACCTTGTTAGTCCCCTGGGGAGGCAACAACTGGGGGAAACATAGCGGCCCATGTGGCTAAGATCGCCTTCACCGGAGAACTCGGGACGCAAGCTACGTCCCACCCTCCAGCACTGCAACCCACTCATGACACCCATTGTGGCAGACACAGTAGTCAGGCGGTAGGTCTTGATCCGGTATCGGTCTATGGTGTCGCGGAGTTTATAAAACTTTTGATTTAATTTTTATTTCTAGCACCCTCTCCCTCTCTTTCTCTAATTTTTATGGTTTATTATGGAAGTCTGTAGAGTTACAATTACAATGAAATGTCTTATCTGTTTTCAAGAATAGTACTTCCTGTACAATAGTTAACTCTCGCTAAGAGTGGAACTGTTCATGTCTTAACCTTAACAATGTGTAAACACCGCTATCATTATAAAGATGGCGCTACTGATGCTACAGCAGTGTAAAAATGGCTGCTGTTAGTAATAATTATGATCAGAAATGTTTATAGCTTGACGACAGTTATTTGGAAGTCGTCCTTGACTCAGCGGGTTTAGAATTTCTTGTAGCAGGCCGGCATTAAAGTTAACAATGGGATTGCGTAACCTTGTGGTGGGTATGTAAGTACAAAAAGATAATGAAGGAGGGGGATACAAGATGTGGGTCCCCGGGGCAACAGCTAAAGCACCTGCCTCATCATGGTGGTATGGCCAAGGGCATCCCCGCTCTTAACCACATGTATGTGTTGTTGCTGGCGTTCAAATTTTCTGCAATGGCAATCGAGTTAGCTGTTCTCACATATATCAGCACTACACTGTCATTAGCTTCCTCTTCCCCTCTTGCAACCAGAATCCTCACTTTATGGCTCAGTGGAAACTTTACAGGTAGGTGATGAATGATGCCTGCTTCTCTAGCTTTGCCTAACCCGTTACTTCGCTGCAGTTTCTGGTTTTTGAAATTCTGTCGGAACAATGCACAATTGCATTTCATTTTTATCGGAAAATTAATATCTTTCTCAGATTTAGATTTCAATTATATTCATGCAGAGGCCATAAACTCAAAATGCCTAATTTAGTACAGTTAAATCTAATAATCCGGACGTCTCTAACCCAGACCAGTTTTGAAGAAAAAATGTTTGTTTAGTATAATAAATAAAGACTTATTATTCTCACTAGATACATTACTGGAATTCTCTTGCCAGCGGGCGAATTCATTGCACTCACCACACCTGCTTGGGACCAGATTGGAAGTGAAACTTTGATAACGTCATGGAAAATGTTATGGCCTGGTGTGTGTGACTTGCCAAAAAAAACAAGAATGAAGAAGAAGAAAAAAATGTAAGTGTGGAAATAGATGTTACAGACATTTTTAAAAATATGAATGGCTGTTGCGATGTTGATGAAGAAGACATTGACAACGACGGAGGTTATAAAGCGGATCCTGAAGAAGACATTGTTGCAACATGCAGTGTTATTGAAAATGGAAATGAATAGTAATCAGATTCAAACAGTGTTGATGAAGTAGCTGTGGTTATGACCTAGACACAAGCAGTAATAAACATAGAGAAATTGATGCTTTATTTCGAGAGTCAAGCCGAAACATTTCCAGATATACTTCTAATGGTAGAAACCGGATGCGAGATGGACTCTCCTAAGCGTTACACTAAACTGAGACAACAGAAGTCACTGCCTTCTTTACTACCAACTAGTTTGTAGTACAGTGCAAATACATAGGCTATTACAGTGCATACAGTGTGAGTGTTTTTAGGTGAAAGTGTGCCAATAGTAATTTGGAAACTCCGTTAAAACTATGTCGGTAATATTTACATGTTTTTTAAATATTTGTAAGAGCTACTTATAAAAAAATGAGCAAAAATTTATTTGCATGGTATATTTGGTGCCCCTGAGATTTAAAGTCAAATATTAACATATGCCCTATTAATTTTCAGATACTGAAATACCTTCATAGATATAAATTTTATGTAGGGTGAAACAGAAAGATTTCCTAATTGGTCAGCAATATTGAAAGCCAGCTAAGTCCATGTCATTATAAAAATGAACTAAGAGAACATATAAACCTTAATCCCTGTTTATAGACTGCAGCTAGGTTGGACAGAATGGTGCCATTAGTCATCCAAAATCCAAATGTAAATCATTTTGGATATTTGCAGCTAAAACTGAAGCATCACATGTGGGTGATTGGCAGGTTCTTACAGAATATTGGATAAATGAACAAAGTTCCACTAAGGCCAAAATGATGATCACTGTGATTTATAATCTTAGTTTGCTTACTAGCAGCTTCTATAAAAATATATGATGACTATCAAAGATGAATTCTTTCTCATGTGCTATAACAGTGTACCATCACACAATGATGAAACCAAATGAGTTTTCATTGGGTTCGTCTAAGGTCTTAACCTAGATATATTAGATCTCTAACCCCAAAAGTGAAAATTGCAAATCTAATATTCTTGGAAGACACAAGTTTAGATGAAGTGGAGGTTGTAGATGTTTATGCAAGAAATTGCAATTACCTACACCTAAAAAGGGAGTTAAATGGTTTGTTCCCATTTATAGAAAGGAAAAAAATCCAGCTTAGTTTTCTTACATATTCACTTTAAAGTAGATAAATAACTATACAAATGCATAAAGATAAAAATTCACATAAGTAGTTCTACATATTTTACCATGAAAATACAAACACTTGTTGATAATTTACTTATTAGAAGTTATTATCAGTGAGATTACTTGAACATTAATTGAACAGTGGTTATGCTCACACTACTTTTGAAAAAAGTAAGATTGAATTAGTGAGTGTGTTTGGGCCCAAGTCAAAAATTAAAATCTTCTCCCTTTCTTCTTCTTCTTCTTCTTCTTCTTCTTCTTCTTCTTCTTCTTCTTCTTCTTCTTCTTCTTCTTCTTCTTCTTCTTCTTCTTCTTCTTCTTCTTCTTCTTCTTCTTCTTCTTCTTCTTCTTCTTCTTCTTCTTCTTCTTCTTCTTCTTCTTCTTCTTCTTCTTCTTCTTCTTCTTCTTCTTCTTCTTCTTCTTCTTCTTCTTCTTCTTCTTCTTCTTCTTCTTCTTCTTCTTCTTCTTCTTCTTCTTCTTCTTCTTCTTCTTCTTCTTCTTCTTCTTCTTCTTCTTCTTCTTCTTCTTCTTCTTCTTCTTCTTCTTCTTCTTCTTCTTCTTCTTCTTCTTCTTCTTCTTCTTCTTCTTCTTCTTCTTCTTCTTCTTCTTCTTCTTCTTCTTCTTCTTCTTCTTCTTCTTCTTCTTCTTCTTCTTCTTCTTCTTCTTCTTCTTCTTCTTCTTCTTCTTCTTCTTCTTCTTCTTCTTCTTCTTCTTCTTCTTCTTCTTCTTCTTCTTCTTCTTCTTCTTCTTCTTCTTCTTCTTCTTCTTCTTCTTCTTCTTCTTCTTCTTCTTCTTCTTCTTCTTCTTCTTCTTCTTCTTCTTCTTCTTCTTCTTCTTCTTCTTCTTCTTCTTCTTCTTCTTCTTCTTCTTCTTCTTCTTCTTCTTCTTCTTCTTCTTCTTCTTCTTCTTCTTCTTCTTCTTCTTCTTCTTCTTCTTCTTCTTCTTCTTCTTCTTCTTCTTCTTCTTTCTTCTTCTTCTTCTTCTTCTTCTTCTTCTTCTTCTTCGTTTAGTATGAGGGTGGTCTGTAAAGTTCTCGGCCTAATAGTGAAAAACGACAATTCACACATTCAAAGTAGTTTTATTTTACAAAATAATCTCCTCTAATGTCAATACATTTTGTCCAGCAGTGTTCCAATGCCATTATACCCTCTCTGTAGTGTCCCTCTTGAAGTGCTGCAAAGTACCCATTTACAGCCACAGTTGCTTCTTCACTGGACAAAAAGCGCATACCAGGGAGAAATTTCTTCAGTTTTGGAAACAGATGGAACTCCGAGGGAGCCAAATCTGGGGAATAGGGTAATGTTCCGACACTTCATAATGAGATCTCTCAATTTCCCCATTGCCAAAACACGTTGGTGAGCAGGTGCATTGTTTTGATGGAAAACATTTTTTTTTCTTTTTAAGCCAGATCTGTTTTCACGAATGCTTGCATTCAGTTTGGTTAGAAGTTTTTATCATTGTTCCGCCATTCTCTGAATAACTATGATTTTCGTTAAATCTGAGCGACCCTAGTCCCAGTTGTTCCGAGTAAATGAAGTCCTACTGTACCGCTTTTCACCTCTAACTTTCTGTACCTTTTGCTCAGAGAACCAGAATGTAATTCTTAATGTATTTGAAACGTATGTTTTAATTCTTCCATAGTGCTAAAAGGAGCGTAGTTGTTGGCATGTAAAGAATTTAGACAGTAAGTCACTCTCGTAGTAACTAAGAAGCTACCCAGATATAAAACGTTTACTCAGCCATGTACTCCATTTATGAACACGAATTAAGAGGTGGTGGTGCAATAGCAACAGTTACACGCTTAAAAAGCTCAGTACAGCGCCCATTTGGTTTTCCTATTTCAGTGAATTAATATTGCATTCTACCGAAAATTTCTATATCAGGTTCACACAAATATACCTGAAACTGAACAGCCATTTTTGGAAATATTTGAATTTCATTTGTATAAACAATTTCGATATATTACTGCTTGTTAGTTTGAATTCTGCATGTTCTAGTTAACCAAAACACAGTATAATATGTTTCAAACTAGAACGATACTGATGTAAACATATGGGAGGGGAGGAGAGAGAGACAACGGAATACTCTTAGGCTTAGATGATGTATAAACTAATATACATCAATTATTATTACTATTATTATCATCATCATTATTATTATCATTATTATCTTAGTAACTCCACACAGAGTGACATACACTTAGGAGCATTATCATTGGCCCTTCTGATCTTCTTGTCAGCTTCGACGTGGTTTCTCTATTTACAAGAGTACCACTTCAAAAAGCCATCCAACTTCAGAAGGAGCAATTTCCGGCTGATATCATAGAGCTCTTCCGACATACTCTGACTTCCACTTTCTTCTTGTTTGGTGATACTTTCTATGAACAAGTAGATGGAGTAGCAATGGGCTCCCCTTTGTCACCAGCTATAGCTAATTTCTATATGGAACACATAGAACATGAAATACTTGCCACAGCTCCACTTAAACCATCTCATTTCTAAAGATACCTGGACGACACTTTTGTAATTTGGCCACATGGATCAGACACTTTGCCTAGCTTTCTTACGCATCTCAACAGCCTTCGACCTCAAATACAGTTTAACGTGGAAGTGGAGAAGGATGGAACTCTTCCATTGCTGTACACTCTTGTTTCAGAAAACAGCAACAGTACCCTGGGACATGCTGTATATCGCAAGCCTACACACACCGATCTCTATCGGAACGCTCATAGTTTCCATCATAAGTATCGACGACTGGGAGTTCTCAATACACTGGCCCACAGAGCTTTGTCTATCTCTGATCCCAGCCACTTAAAACAAGAATTACAGCACCTGAGACTCACTTTCCGTCAAAACGGCTACTCAATATGACATTGAAGCCTCGATCAGCGTCAGATAAGCCTACCGCTACAGCCTGCATCCCGTTTACCGGCAATCTATCCGGCAGAATCAGCAGAATTCTCGACAAATACATCAGGAACATCCACAAGCCACCTCCGAAGATTAAACATCTTTTGAGACCAGTGAAAGACAAACTGGACTTCCAAGTTCCGGGAGTGTACCGGACACCGCATATAGGACAAACCGGAAGTACCATCGCTACTAGAATAATCGAACATGAACGGAGCATTCGTTTAATGCAACCTGTGAAGTCTGGGCTGACAGAGCATTGTTTTGATAACGACCATAGAGCCAATTTTCGGGAGACGACCATCTTGGCAAAATGCAACAGTTACTCGGAGCGGCGAATTAAGGAGGCTTTGGCCATTTCCTCTGAAAGGAGCACGCTTAATCGTGATGCTGGATTTCAGTTCAGCTCCTCTTGGAAATCGGCCTTAAAGATGTAAATCCGTCGATTTAATAAGCAAAGATGAATACAGCTTGATAATCAAGTAGTTACGTTTCTTTGACACAATTTTCTATACTCACGCCATCTCCAGACCTGGCATTTAATTTACTGAAAACAGTTTTTTGTTAAGTAATGCGAATTTTGATAGTGTTTTGTCTTTGTTTATAGTTGTGTTATATCCAGTGTTTCATTTGTGCTTATAACATTTTATAAATATCCTGATGATGGGAGAGATGTACACTCCCGAAACGTTGATGTCTAATCAACTTTTCACCTGGCTGGCTGCCCGAGAAGAAAATGAGCAGTCTTAGGCTGTTGATTGGTGGAGAAAAATTCACGGATGTTTATAGAAGCTGTTCCCATCTCGCGAACCTGCACCAATCAACAGTCCAAGAGCGTTCTATTGTGTCTCTCTTCCTCCTCTCCCATATGTTTACAAAAGGATCGTTCTAATTTGACGCAGATTACGCTGAGGACAACAACATACGACAGCCAATGACAAGATCTACGTCTCCAGTGAAGCGACTACTAGAGTGTACAAATGCTTTTTATTGTTATTTTCGACAGTTCCATAATTCAATTTGCCTGAATGAGAAACCTGTTTTCAAGCAAAAAGTGGCGGTAGTCCTGGGAGAGGGGAATTTCTCGTGAAACCAGCTCACATTCTTGTGACTGTACACAATTGGTACTTGTTGATGCGCTTCCTTGTAATTATATAGGTAATACTAGAAGCATATACTGACAGCGAGGGGAAGCCGGAAAACAAGGAAGTTAAAAAGGGAATTAGTAAGCCGAGGAAAAAAAGGAGCATTACCTTAGGAAAAGAAACGAACAGCGCGATGAATAGAAGAAATAAATTACTTTAATAGAAACAACTTTCTCGTTAGGATACGTTTGCCAAGTCAATTTAATTTTCACGTCAGTTTTGGTATATATTTCTAATTTCTATACTACATACTACTTACCCCTCTCTCTCTCTCTCTCTCTCTCTCTCTCTCTCTCTCTCTCTCTCTCTCTCTCTCTCTCTCTCTCTCTCTCTCTCTTCAGCGAGCTTCAAAACGTGTACTTCCGGTGTATTTGACTACCCTGTCTCTCGTGGAATACAGTATTCTTATTAAGTAAATAATTTTTAATATTTCACTTCAAATAAATTATTTTTAGAGTATCTTTAAAAGTCTACAAAATTAAAAATTGCGTGGATACTTTCTTTCGACTATCATAATTTTATTGGGTGAGAGATTTAAATTCTTGGGCTTCTGCGTTTTGCATTTCTACTGCAGATATTACTAAATGTATTTACTCTTCGAAATATTGATATCTATATAATTCTTGAAGATATGCAGTATACTCATGTTGACAGTTGAGGTTTATAATTTACTTCCTGTATTTGTTAAAATATAATTCATCCCTCATTATAATATAGCTACTTCGGCGCAAGCAGCCATATTCCTACAGTTGGTTGACCTTTTTTTGGTGTAATTTACGTCCTTCAACGTTAAGTCATATCGGATGATGAATGGAATGGGTGAAATGATGCTCAAATGAGCCCGGATACATAGAGCTTAGAGTTACGTTCGTCTTTCAGGGTAAGGGAAAACCCCGGAAAAACCTTATCCAGATAGCTCACCCTGACCGAGATTCGAACTCGGGACCTCTTGAACGTGAGGCAGACATGCTACTACCACGCTACCGAGGCGAGCTTAGTTGACTTGGTGAGCATTGCCAGCGTGGCTAATCGATCAGCAGTTCGAAGATACTAGGTATTCCCTCTTAATGCTGCTTTTGAACAGCTGACTGATTAATATTTTCGCATGAGCATTTCTATTACTGTCATAAAAACTTCTAATCACATATTTGAATATGTGGTGCTCCCGGGTTTTCAGAATTCCTCTTCTGTAAAAATGCAGTTATCCTATTGCCTTATAATACGGTCGCAATGATCATAGCAGTTGCGCGCCTTCGAATCACAACTCCACTACTATCACAACTACTACCACTACTACTAGCACTCCATCACAATATATGTACTATTGTTTTACAACATTAGGGCATCTACCGGTTTAATTTATTCTGATAGCTCTTCGACGATATCAGAATACCAAAATCAACTGTAATTATGCAAATATATATATAACGGCTGAACCGATTTGCCTAATTTTGGTTTTGAAATATTTGTATAACTCCAAGGAAGATTTAAAAGTTGAAAAAAATCCTGAAGTGATAATGGACGTGGTTATTAAATAAATATAAAAATACACTAGAAAAATTTTATGGAACACACACACACCTTCTTTTATTTTCAAAATAAAAAAAGCATTACAAAGTACAAAGATATTCCACTAATTGCCAAAGTCTTAAAAGATGTTTCACTTGTCCCCAACATAACATTACCCACAGATTCCTGTCCCTTCACAGATTGGAAAGAGGAGCTTATTGACAGTGTTTCGTGGCTGAGTGAACGAGCAATATTGGCGACAAAAAAATACAGACATCGATAATCTCAATACGACCATACAGAATTTTTTTCTGGAGGAGTTGTTTTCGTACAAATCAGTTGACATTGTTATATACCAGGATAATGTAGTCAACTATCTCACAGCGTTTATAAATTCATTAGAATTGCCTGGACTCCCACCTCACAAATTAAAATTAAAAGTAGGATCAGTTGTGACTATGTAATGGAACGAGAATAACTGTGAAAAAGCTAAGGAATAACGTCATCGAGGCAACAGTCAGGGAGAGTACAAAAGAGAGGATGTCTTGATTCCGCATATTCTGATGATTCCAACGGATTTACCTTTTGAATTTAAGCGACTACAATTTCTGCTACGTTTGGTCTTTGCGATGACCATAAATCAATCTCAAGGGCAGTCGTTGGAAGTTTGCGAAATCAACTTGGAGTTCTCCCCCTCCCTTTTTTGTAATTTGCGTCCTCCGACGTTAAGTCATATCGGACGATGAATGAAATTGGTGAAGTGATACTCAAATGGTTCCGGGGTACATGGAGCTTATAGTTACCTGACATTCGTCTATCAGGAAAAGGGAAACAAGGAAAAAATCTTATCCAGTTAACTCACCCTAACCGAGATTCGAACTCGGGACCTCTTGAACGTGAGGCAGACACGCTACCACGTGAGGCGAGCTTTCCCTGTTTCTCTCATGCACAATTATACGTCGCTTTTTCGTCCGTCGGAAAACCATCATCTTTATATGTTTACGCACCACACAAAAGACAAAAAATATTACCTTTTGATTGATTAACTTAATTATAACTATGTTGTATTTAAACTTTACCTCCAATAAATAAATAATAAATAAATAATCGGAATTTGTTTTATTTATATAGATAAGTTCAGACAACTTTTTCTGGCGGTACGAATTCGCTGGGTCAGCTAGTAATCTGTGCAGTTGGGAGAGGGCATCGGTTTGCCAATTAATCGAACCGCTTCGAAACGATCAATAACACAAAATAATGGGATATGAGGTTACCTTTTAGTGGCTTAACGTCATGCACGGATGTTTGAAAGACCCCAGAGAAGAAGAGTGTGAGAAGAAGAGTGTGCAAGGGAACGAATGTATGCAAACAAGTGCTGATTTAGGGAGCGAGAGAGAAAGAAAATGAAAATAAAAGAAGCAGCAAGGGAAGCAACAGGAGAAAATTAATTTCAATGCCGCCGCTATTAAAACCGCAGCTCATCCGGCGCTTGAAGGCATATGGAATTGTTTGTTTAATTCTTTGACTGGAATAGGAAAGAGCTAGCCAAACAATGCATGGTTATCAGTGCAGTGGATCTGGCGGAGCAAGTGCCTGCAGCAGTTGGCGAATTTGCTCTCCGTGTGCCATTTTTCCGGTCACGATTTCGTGCTACCGTCCATATATATACACACGTAGAGAAACGTGCTTACCGAGATCAAGACCTTGGCCTTGCTCTACAAGCATTATCCAGCATGTTATGTCATCTGTTGCAGAACACGAACTAAACGTGAGAACAAAACATCACTTACATCTGCACCATCATTCTTGTATATACGCTGGGGAACACTTTCAAGTGAATTAAACCAGATGGCTTGCAACACTACTGGCCGTATTCTACATCTGCAACAGCTTACTGCACATTCGTAGCTTCAGCGTTTCACTTTTGTTTGGAACAAAGAGAGCTGGAACGATTTGGTGGAAGTAATGAGAGAACCTAAATTTCATGGAAGATTTCCGGGCTGTTAAGCAGTTGACTATTGGAGATAATGTTCCAGACGTTTCGTCCACAGCTGAAGGTTGCCGCGACAAACAACCGTTCCTGAGAAAACTTCGACTGCGCCAATGAAGATGTACACCACAGTTATGGCCGAATCATTTAGTATATCCATCTCCAGCAAAAGAGAACGTAACAGCCCCGAAATAACTATTTTTAAAGAACTGATAGGAAGCAGGCAGTAGTCTGGCAGTTGCGTACAAGACAGGACTGCAGTTGTTTGCGGTGTTACCAATCGTTAAGAAATGTTTTTTAATTCCCAGGATCATATCAACTCCGCCGGTGTGACCTTGGGAAGCTACCTTCTAACCTCCTGATCCTACAGACCAGCATTATTAATCTTGGAAAATCGGAGGATTTGTAGAAAAGCAGTGATAGTGCAGAAATATAAGAAGTGCAGCACATTTTGGCAATTCTAAAATTGCAGCTTCTTTCTACTCTAATGCCCGATTTCACCAACAGATGTTAAAATCGACGTTAACAAATGTAACGTAACAATTGTCACAACGCTGAAACTAATGTTAAATTTCTTGCATTTCACCAACCTGTTTTCTGAAAATTTTAACAAACCTGTGTTAACGCCAAGAAACTTGTAAATATCACAGCTATAGAAGGCTATGGATGAGTCGTATTATTTTCTGAACGTACTGCGATGCGATTTTCTTTTCATTTTCGTCTGCACAAATGGCGGATGAACAAAATCATAAATAAAGCCGTGAGACAAATTTCTCATCGACGGAGAAAGAATTTTTAATTGAAATGGTGACGAAGTGTAAGGATATCGTGGAAAATAAGAGGACGGATGCAGTGAATGTAAAAGAGAGAGATGTTGCGGGTAAAATATTGGAAACGAATTTAATTCAAATGCATGTGTCAACACTACAAGCACCAAACAACTTGTCAGTAATACGTAAATTTAAAACGAGGTGCGAAGAACAAGTGCCTTAAACGTTTCAAGACAGGAGGTGAACAATGTATTATCCACATAATTCAGTGAATTATAAAATCGCAAAGTTATTAATACATGAAGCAAAGGCGAGATCGGCATATTCCTTTCGATGTATATTCTAACACATTATTACGTAAATTTAAAACGAGTTGCGAAGGACAAGTGACTTGAACGTTTCAAGACGGTAGGTGGACAGTGTATTATCCACATAATTCAGTGAATTATAAAATCGCAAGGTTATTGATACTTGAAGCAACGGCGAGATCGCCATATTCCTTTCGATGCATGTTCTAACCTCTTTTGTACTTCCGCAGTAACCTTCATAGCAACATGTTTCGACAGTCTATACCTCCGTAAAACAATTTTCTTCGGCTAGCTCCTCAAAATCATTTCTCCTCATAGGCCGTACTCTATTACGAATGCCATTTAGACGGTCTTAAATATAGCAAATCGACATCAACAGCTGAGTTCATGCTCGCCATCTTGACTATTTACAATTGTTAAGGACTTAACATCAGAAATTCGGCTTGTTAGTTTAACATGAGATTTAACACGAGTGTTACGCTAACACTTGTTGGTGAAATGCAATTTTTGTTTTAACCATTGCTAAACTCGTGTTAAGTCTTAATATTTGTTGGTAAAATCGGGCATAAAAGTCTTAGTTGTTATATGTTGACCGATGTTGGCCATTATTCTTGAAACGTTATCCACATTGCCTTATTAAGTGCTGTCTGAATTTGGCCGTTCTGAATCCGCATGGCTGTCAAATGATAGTGTTCTCAGATGTGCAAATCTAACATGTTAAAGTGAACTTAAACTGCCAATATACTTTGCTGAAGGAAAAAAGAAAGCTGGATATGAGGAGTAAATTGGTATTTTGACATTTAGTAAGTCAATTACAAGCCTTAGCTGATGAGAATATTTTCCATGTTCTGCTAAAATAGAAAAACAAATCTTTTTTCTTGTTTTTAGAGCAATCCAAATTTGAGGGTGATTTCCTCTGTAATGACCGACAATAAAGTTGGAAAGAGGAAGTGAAAGTCTAAATCCAAAAACAGCGTGTTAGTGACGTTAAACACAGAGATCAGTTACAGAAAAACATATCTATCACTGGTCTGAAAAACACGTGTATCATCTCTCTAAAAGCGAAAACATGAATCTATATAACAAACGAAATTCCATGACATGTTCAAGTTACATAGGTATATATGCAGATAGGCTACCTGTCATGTTAATGCTTTATACACTTGATTACTCATTTTCATGATGATAGTGATGTAATATAGGACGATAAATACCCTAGTAAATAAATCAAAACTGAAGAATGACATTTGTAATTAAATGTTTTGCCTGTTTTGTAAATCCTCGCAATGAGGCTTTCCTACCCTTTCTCTCCAGGAAATATGGGGGAATTCCGATACAAAGGAAACTGGCAAGCAAGTCTTGAGCTTTACGATGTGGGTAAACATGGACATCTAGTTCAGCAGCTTTCCAAGTACATTATATATGTATACTCCTGAATACACGTCTAAACAAAATTTACAGTACTTCTTCTGTTCAAAAATAAACAGAAAAATAGGAAACAACTTTCGAGGTAGACCAGTTACCTTTAGAACATGGATACAAGAACACCTAACGTTATTTCAGAATAGTTTAGTACTGAAGCTAAACGTAAATATATCTGGAATGCTCTTAGAAAAAAACGACTTGATACCGGATACCGCAGGAAACATTAAGCCCTTAATAAAAGATACACATATTTATATAAAATAAGTACAAGAAGGTAGAAATAACTCTTAACTTTTCATGATTTCAACCACAAAGGAAATTGAAATACGCAATATATATTAGGTATTGATTAAAGTATGCGTTCTATAAGTAAGAAATAAATATTATATCTACTGAAGCACTATCCTAAATTTAAATACATTTAGAAAACAAACATAAGAGATGAAAAACACACAACAGAAATGTTTAATACTTTAATGATATTCATTCCTACTAATGTGATTCTGTTTCTATAGCTACTGTAAGAAACACATTCTTATGGCAGTAAATTGCGAAACGGACGTGAGACGAAGATATATTTGATAGAGTAATACAACAGAGGGGAACATTACGCACAAATTAAAGAGTGCATGTCACAGGGACGTGCTGAAATCCGTAATAGTTTCAGGCTCAAAATTTAGATGCTCGAATAAAGAGCTTCCAGTATTTAAATATGTTGCTTTTCTTATTTACATCAAAATTTAAAATGTTTTATAACTTATGCCTAACATGGAACAATACATTTCACGTTCTATACAAATTTAAATATGTTTACTGCTAATGAAAATTACTGAAAACGACTTTTCTGAAATATTACGCTCCCTTTTTTAAATAGTTGACTGTCTTTCTAGCCTCCTTATGTCAGTCTGATCAAGACAAGGCACCATGGAATAATTTTGGCCAAGATTCATTGGATTAACAGGATGTCATTCGGAGACTATGAGAAGATAATGTTGGTAGAAAAAATGCTGCGTAATTGTAAAATATCAGAACTTTTACTTAATATTTCAAGACTAAGACCATTTAATTCAGAAATAAAAATTGTGATTTCGCTCTGAAGAGGCGCAATAAATCCGGAAGGGCATTAAAAAATATGCAACAGCAAAACTGACCGTCAGTTGTCTTTTTTCGTAAAGGAACCCTCAATACAAATAAACGATTGTTTCCTTAGTAAACAACCGTTGATATATGGAAGTTTGTTTCCTTCTTTTCAAATAAACATTCTTTATAGAGAACAGTTTTCATATTTTGTCATAAAATGTATGCAATAATATTGATTAAACAATCATATTTGAGTCACGAATCATCAATCAAATTTACATTCTGAATTTAGGGCAAACATTTTTTAAAATCCTCATTGTTGAACATTTTAGTAATTTCATTTTCTAATTGATGTATAAATGAACGTTTGAAATGCTTAGACTAAATGTAAAGAAATGGATAAATCCATAGTGCCACACCATTATTGCCAAATAATCACAGTATCTCATCGAACGTAATGCTTTTAAAATGCATTTGATATATCAAATGAAATTCCCGGAGAAAAACGTCTTCATCTAGGAATAAACGAACTTGAATTTACCTCCATCACATCCTCTGTGAACGTTTGTTTTACTTTTTAAAGAAGTAAGAAATAACAATCAGTAAAATATAGATGACAACCCACTTTCTTTATTTTTATATTTTGTCGAAACTACGAATTAAACCAAGAACACATACATTCAGCTGATTAAATGCTGTACTCTTGGAAAAGAATGTGTTTTAATGTAGGTAACAATGTATTTGGCAAAAATATGGCAGAATTCTAACAGCCAATGAGAATACAGGGCTCCTTGACCACATAAAGTTCTGATACAGGCGCTGTATTTTAAGCAAGTTTTCGCGCCATCTTCTGCCACCACGATGCACTACGAAATCTATAAGTACTTTTGAAATAATGAAAGGAAAATTATTGAAAAGGAATCGAGGTGCATGAGAAACGCCCCTAGCAAACCAGGAAAACCAAAGCCAAAGTGGGCGGTTGATGGGAATCAAACCTGGGATCTCGTGAATGCCAGCACAGTACATTACTCGGGGCCCCTCATTCGGTAAGATATATGAAGAATGATCCTATAAGATGCGAAAATGAAGAAATATCATTTGTGGTGCGAAAACTGAGAGTTTGCAGCGGAGCGAGGAAAACTACTTATTTGAATTGTGGATTTGGATAAGAAGGGTGAGGTGAAATCAACACAGCAGATAATTAATGAGCACTTTTTAGAGAGAGGGCCAAGGTAAAATTGTGAAACTGATTACATAAAGGAACGTAAATCGGCTGTAGGAAAGTGGAGAAGTAATATGACAAATATGAACGACTCATTGCAGAAGAAGCCACATACTAGCTAAATAAATGGTACACTTCCGAAAACAGTGGGCCAGCGAGAGGTAAGAATGGAGTTGGCTCGACAAAGGAAACTCCTCTTATTAACAAAAGTTAAAAGTTTGCTCCTTGGTTATAAAAAATAAAATTAAAATAAATTTAAAAAGTAGATAAATAGGGTGAAAGTGAGGTATGGTAGAAAAGGTTGATGCTTTCTCATTCCTGTGTAAGCTCAAAGACCATTGCAAGTTAAACATACAGATGATAAGGAACAGTTTATGACTAGGTGTGGTAAATTTTTGCAAATGCGATATAGCGCGATAGAGTGCGAAAATTGACTCAAAATGCGATATAAATGCAAAATCGAAGATGTTCCCAAGTAATTATTTTGTTCCAATGCGTTTTCTTCTGGAAACTTTAACTGAAGAATCCTTAGAAGCTTTGCATGTTTAGAAATTTATAAAGTAAGTGACCACTCTTCTGGAATGTGGAAAGCAACCCTTCCCGCTAAATTAGCCTATTGTTCCAGCATTGCCCATATGAGCATGTTTGGTACTGAAGTGAGTTCAGTTGTTTTACAAGAGAGGCCCCTCTTACCACGGTTAATGACTGTCATAAATCTATCTTCACAGCCCAGTTGACGGAAAATTTCAATCCTTGTCTCTGAAAACCAATAGAAATCCTAATTTTAAGGAAGTGTTAAACACATGTTCATTCCAGTTGTAGTTCTCAGTTGCCAAACCGATTTTCATTGTTCTATTCGGTTTTACGAGCAGCTTTCATTCATTATATGCGTATATCAGTATGTGCAAGGCTAATTTTGTGCATTTTCTTTTCCTTGTGCTAGTTTTACATCAGTATGCATTTATCTTTTTTGTGTTATGCTGGTTCGATCCCAGGCGACCGCAAAGTGAGATTTGTGGTGGACAACACAGCGCTGGGGCGGGTTTTCTCCGGGACCTCCGGTTTCCCCCGCCATCTCATTCCACCGGTGCTCCATCTTCATCTCATGTATCATCAGTGTCACCGCCTGCGATGCCGTATGTAGTAAAAGCGGGCGTTAAACACTACACATTTGTGTTATGCAGTATGCTTTAGTCTGCACTAACGTGTTCTAATTTCTGTGTATTGCTTTAACCTATATTAATGTAAAATAAATTGACACTTTATACACTTTTAACTCACTGTCATTAATAAACTCCATAAATGTGTTTTAAATCAAATATAAATAGTGTTAATATTCATAATTCAAAAAATTATCTCAAATTTAACACTTTCTTTCAAAATGCTATAAAATGCTAAATTTTAAATGTATAAATGTTATAAAATGCTAAACGTAAAAATCAGAATGCTAAATTTCTGATAACAAAAAGCTAAATATCAGCACCCCTATTTATGACCCTTGTAAAATCACATACCACAAGGTTGCAAGAATCGCTCGGTATGTTTAGAAATAGTATTTAAACACATTTCTTTCTTCTAATTTCAGGCTGCTGGAACCTCCCTATTCCTTAAATGAGTAGCTACGGATGTACACAAGGGATAAAGTATCGAACCCAGCGTGTTTGCTGACGTTGCAACCATTACTCCAGAGCAGTTATGCACATGTAGCTCCCCCTGTGTAGCAACAATGGCTCTCACATGTTCAAACTTTTGTTAAAGCGTTGTGCAACAGCACAAGTGGTGTCGGGGAGAAAAGATGCTTTGCAGTTTTAATTGCTGAAGGGTTGTCACTGCTCTTGGCGCGCAGAATGCCGATGATAGGTACCATGAATAATTAAGCTAGGGGTGTAAAAGGGTTGCGGGGTCGATTCCAGCTCAGGACGGTGGGGTTCAACTAGGCATAGGCACATAAATGTAGCATTAGTCTTCTTTATTTACAGTAAAACCTCGTTAACCCGGAAGTCTTTAATCCACACCAGTGCCCGCCTCGGTAGTGCAAATGGTAGCGTGTCTGCCTCACGTTCAAGAGGTCCCAAGTTCGAATCTCGGTTAGGGTGAGTTACCTGGATAAGGTTTTTTCCGGGGTTTCCCTTATCCTGATAGACGAATGTCGAGTAACTAAGCTCCGTGGACCCCGGGCTCACTTGAGCAACATTTCACCCATTTCATTCATCGTCCGATATTACTTAATGTTGGAGGACGTAAATTGAAAAAAAAAAAAGTCTTTAATCCACACCAGTTTTGAATAAAAAAGTGTTGTTTAACATAGTAAATATAAACTTATTTTACAAAACGAAAAATAGCTATTCTTGGTAGGTGCATTACTCGAATTCTCTAGCCAGCGTGCAATTTCATTGCGGTCACCTGCGTGGGACCAGATTGGAAGAGAAACTTTGATAAAGTCATGGAAAAAGTTATAGTATGGTGTATGTGTGTGACTTCCAGAAAAGAAGATTGAAGAGGAAATAAAAAAATAAGTGAGGATGAAGATTGTATACACATTTTTAAAAATATCGATGGCCGTTCCGATGTTGCTGGAGAATTGACAATAATGAAAGTTTTAAATCGATTACAAAGGAAGGTATGCAGTGTTACTGAAAATAGAAATGAAGAGTATTCACATACAGACAGTGTTAATGAACTAGCTGTAGTTATAACCCATGAACAAGCTTAGCAAACATAAGGAAATTTATGCTTTATTTGGAGATTCAAGCTGAAACATCGCCAGATGAACTGTTACAGCGGATGCGAAATCGCGTTGCTCGTAAGCAATAGACTAAACTGAAACAGCAGAAGCTCAATGACTCTTTTAGTACCAACTAATTTGCAGCTATATTGTGTGCAGGGTAGATCATAGGCTATTACAGTATATACAGTGTACATGTTTTTAGGTAAAAGTGTGCCTATAGTAATATTTAAACTCCGTTAAAAATATGTTGTTGGTGTTTTGCAGATCTTTTTATTGTTTTTGCGTCATTGTCTGGATAACCCGCAAATGTGTTAACTCGGATCGGCCTTGATCCCAGTTGATCCGAGTAAACGAGGTTGCACTCTATATATAAAATAATTCTTGTATGTGTGTAAATGATCTCAGCTATTATTATTATTATTATTATTATTATTATTATTATTATTATTATTATTATTATTATTATTATTATTATTATTATTATTATTATTATTATTATTATTATTATTATTATTATTATTATTATTATTATTATTATTATTATTATTATTATTATTATTATTATTATTATTATTATTATTATTATTATTATTATTATTATTATTATTATTATTATTATTATTATTATTATTATTATTATTATTATTATTATTATTATTATTATTATTATTATTATTATTATTATTATTATTATTATTATTATTATTATTATTATTATTATTATTATTATTATTATTATTGTTATTATTGTTATTGTTATTATTATTATTATTGTTATTATTATTGTTATTATTATTATTATTATTATTATTATTATTATTATTATTATTATTATTATTATTATTATTATTATTATTATTATTGTTATTATTACTGTTATTGTTATTATTATTGTTATTGTTATTGTTATTATTATTATTGTTATTATTATTATTGTTATTATTATTGTTATTATTATTATTATTATTATTATTATTATTATTATTATTATTATTATTATTATTATTATTATTATTATTATTATTATTATTATTATTATTATTATTATTATTATTATTATTATTATTATTATTATTATTATTATTATTATTATTATTATTAAAGTGATAAATAGTTCTAATAGTTTGAATGCATTAATACTTTCTAAAAGTCACTTTTCATCATTAGACGATTGATACAGCGTCTCCAGAATTTCTCTTACCACATCCCCGTTGAAATATTGTTTTGTATTTATGAGACATTACAAAAATGAATTCAAAATATTATCTTAATCAAAATGTCCAACAACAGTCTTATAAATACATAGTCAGGAGTGCCTTTTTTCATAATTTTGAGAAACAAACAAATGCGTATTAAATTACGAAATCCATTTGAAAGGACGTGTTGTGGCATCGATGTTGGGCATCCCTGATACAGGTTTATTGATTCCGGTGCGTAAATGAAGCGACGTCAGTCTCAACGCGCGTGTTCATGGGGTGCCCATCCCGTGCTTCACGTGTGCTGATGGAAATCACGCCAATTTATCCCACTCATTGCTGGAACAATTTCTTATTCGCGGGGTAGTACCCTTTCAGGACGCTAGTTCCTGTCCCGTTTGGCTAGTGAAAAGAAAAGAGTAAAAGGAGGTGGGGCATTCTAGCAATCCATACAATGTTATTCCTGTTTATCAAATACTTTTATACCTCGTTTCTATTTATGATTAATCACAAGAATAATCCTAGTTGTATAATCCTTTTTATAATTACACTAACGTGTAACTAAGGGGTTCACAGTAGTAAAGTGAAAGCAATTCCTATCACGTGATTTACTCCACGTGATAGGGCTGCCTAAAGTTGAATATGCATCGATTCCTCTTAGACAGAAGCAATGAAACGGGTTTTTAATTTTATCCCCCAAAATATTATTATTATATTTGTTCTAAATTTATCTTAAAAATAGTTTAAAAGAAATCAATGTGATTTGTTAGAAGAGTTTGTGGAGTGTACGAGATTAATTAATAAAGGAATGAAAGACGTGTGATGGAGTAAATTATGAATGGAAAGGAATCAATAATGTTAATTTGTTTTAACGATGTTGGTAGGAGTTTAAATTTATTTGGAATAATGTTTCAATGTTAAATTGTCCAAATTAAGTTTCGAAAAAGAAATCATAAAGTTGATTAAATAAATAGAATGATTGTATTGGTCGTCACGTATGGTGACCAATACAAACCAAAAATCTTGGTTTTGCCCAAAGGAAAGGGCCATTCTAAGCTGTAACGTCGCACGAGATAGAAGTAAATCATTGTCAAGTGTGAAAGCGAGGGAAGACAGGCATTGAGAGGACTAGATTGCAAGTTTTAGTGTGAAAAGTTTTACAAAAAGTGTACTTTTATATTGTGAAGTGAAAGGACGCTTCTAAAGTTATTTATCAATCTACTTATGTTATGACACATTTTGTTAATTTTCATCCAGAATTAAAAATCGGAATATTTTAAACAATCTGAATAATTCTTTTAATTTAATTGATAAATTACTTCCAGAAGACCTCTGTCCAAAACCACGCTTGAGAAATATCATTTTCATGCATCGGCTGTTGCAGCATCTTGGAACTTCTAATTAGTAAAACTTCTTCTTCAAATGGCTTACCAACCTTGGGCTTCATATAAACTACGTGGACAAGAGGTTAATTCTTATTACATAATAAGAATACATCCTCATATTTGCAAAATTAATATACAGTGAGGTAGCAATGAACTCTACTCTAGCCATAAAAGGATGCGGTAGCAAGTCACATGAATATAAACGAATAGACTATAAGAATTTATGACTAGATTAAACATTTTCATTTGTAAATCAAAAGAAATGCAACTCACGCGACAAATGTGTATTACAGAATAAACTAATGAAATCTGCTGGTAAACAATCAGAAACTACCCATTACATGCCCGTTGTACTCTTTGTACTGAACAAGACGATGTAACCGCCGTATCAGGCAACATTTAGGAGGCGGCGGATTAATTGAAATCAGATAATTAAAAAAAAAGATAAATTAATAAAAATGCTTTGCTAGACTAATATAAAAATCTTGTTTTAATAATACGAAATTAGAATGGATAGAGTAATGATTAAAATAGCAGTTGACTTAAAGAATAAGAAGGGAAGAATATAATTTAATATAACATATATACTAGCATCCAGGCAAGGAAGAGAAAATATTCTTGTAAAAATCTGTATACGTCTGAGAGACAGTAAGGAAGGACCGTTAACTTCTTTGTGCTAGGAAAAGTTCAATGTCTGATAGCTATAAAATACTTCCAGCCAGGAATGTGTTGGGACAAAGAGCTTTCAAAATGCAGTTGAGCATGAACGCTAAAGAGATTTACTTCGCTGATTTGATAACGATGTATACCGTTACAAACAACTCAGGGTAGGCGTTCCCCAACTCTGGGTGGGCTGAACGTCAATGCGTTTGATGAGTTTTGCAAACCAATGCGAAAATTCGAGATAAATGAGAAACCAATTATAATGTAACGTTTGAGAAGGATGAGCTAGTTTGGACATGTGATAAAGTTAGAGTGGGGGTCAGAATAAGGTTCGAACTGAATCGTGAAGTAAGAAAAATTTACTTAAAAGGTGATACTACGAGAGGAAGGACGTGTTCATGCGCATTAAGAAGAGAAGCGAATATTTAGAAGTCTGAAATGTAGGGAAGTTTAGAATACAGCGTAAGTGGAAGCAGCATTAGAAGTTTATTAGAGCAAAGTAGTCGTCGTATAAAGAAGAAATAGAAACCGCGTGGAAGTAACTTTAAACAAGTAATCCAGGGTTTCAAGTAAAATTGAATTTATGTTAGGAATTTTACTAACAGATGATCACAGATCCAGGTCGATAAACAAACTTAGTAGGAATTAAACCAAATAATTCTGCAACAAACAAAGTGTTATTAATACGACTGAGTAGCCAACAACCACCAAAATCTATTTCCTACAACCATTCTCATCTGAGGATAAGAGAACTCATAGCTCCAATTAGAACCCAATCAATTTAACACTGGTATGCGGGTTTGCCGCAACGAGCATGGGTATTGCTGTACAATCTAGCTAGTACGCTTGGCAACATAAATGCAGTTTTGAACATCGGGCACACCTAGTGACAGTGATTAATATGTTTGGTGCACATTTGACATGCCACAGACATTTCACAATATTGGGGACTAAAAATGGCACAATAAAATAGACATCCTTTCCTCCAAACGCTTGCCTATTTCGGTATTATCTTCTTACTCTAAGTTTTTCTGTACGTTATTTCTCCACAGTTCAGTAAAACATTCAGCTCCGGTTTGCATACCATTCATTAAATTAGGAATTTCGCCTTAGATTACTTTTAATTTTGTTATGTTTCCATCAAATATATGTTTAACTTAACATGTGGGATTTCAAATCTGCATCTAAAATCGTTAAGCTTTTGGAGGCTCCCTATGAAACTATCTGTAATTTTGTACCAATTCCAACCAAATTTGGAAAGTCTCCGATAAGTAAGTTAAAATAATAATTTAATCTATATTTTTTAAAAAATACTAAATATACCTGAATAATGAATGTCATGCTGACTATATTAAAAAAATACAAAATGTAAGATGTTATATATATCATTATTTAAAAGCAGGTAATTTATATAAGAAGCAAATAAAATATCATCAACTTCGACTTGGCAGTAACATATTCGGACTTCAAATCCGCACATTCAGCAATTTGGGAATTACTTTTTGCTTAGGGACGAAGAGAAAGTAGAATATGTCACAAAGGTATACGAAAATTCCTAACAGTTAATGAGTCAATGCCCGTCATAATACTGAAGCTGCTTAGAGAGAAGGATGAAGCATACTTGAAACATAAAAATAAAACGGAATGAGAAGAAAATTGCGGAAAGAAAGTATGAAAAAGTACCTCAACTTTCCCTATCGACCAGGGAAAATCACACAAAAAGTTCAGCGTGAGTAGTGGACATGAAACAAATCCAGAACCTCCCCTGCTACGCTATACATCTCCTTTGATAATATGTATTAGCAAAATAATCTAATATATGTAGGTCAAGAAGTGTAAAAGGAAGAAACAGAGGGAAAAATAAATACAGGGAGTGCGATGGGCGGGGGGGAGGGCGGGGGTTGAGGAACATGGTACAACGCTGATGGCATTCTTGTTACGCGTTTGCAGAAAGCATTAGCTACAAGAAGATAGTCATTATTTTCAGTCGGCCTTCAAGACATTCCTTCTCTCAGCATTTGTTTTTATGGTTTGCTTAATGCAGGACAAAGCGTGGAAATACAAAGAAAACTTGCGTGAGCAAAACAAAAGAGCCGGGCACGTTCATCGTTAGGGAAGATATTGATCATAAAATGGAACATTTGAGTACTGCGTGTAGAACAATAGATCAGAACATAACGAAAAAAAATTAATATGGTAATGGACTGACCGGGTTATACAGAAATCACAGACGAGGAAAAACAGTTTATCTTCGGTGTTGGAAAATTGGCCACGGTAATAAAATATGCAATCAACCTGTGGAAATAAAAAGGGAGTAGAAGGAGAGCTGCATTATACGTATCGAATTCAAAAGACGGTGTGTGCTCATAACGATTTACTATGGTGCTGTACTAGAGCTCATGAAAAACAGTAGAAAATCGCTGAGCGTTAAAAGAAGTAAAGAGCAAGAAGCAATGAGAGGGGAAAAATGTTTCTCTAAGAGGCAGTTGTACGAATTTGGAATAATCCCTTGTTAGATGTTATTTCACAATTGGGCGCTGAATTATTGTACAAAACTGAAATAAGGTCTGTCAAGAGAATAAGCTATTCCGTGGTTCACTATTATTTCGAGAATAGAAAAAAACTGGTTACTTACTCTAACACCATTTTTCCATAAACGATTAGTCATCATCATCATCATCATCATCCAAACAAGGTTTAGGCCATGAATGATCTGTTCCGACTCCAAAATAAGAATGTTCTATCCATCTTCTGGCACGTCTTCCTCGACTTCGTTGACCTCTTGGCCTGCAACTTAATGTTCTTTGGGGAATCCTATTATGTTCCATCCTGCGGATATGGAACTTTCCCCGTACTCTGCTATTTTGCCTGTTACTTTAAATTAAGCTTTAGGAAAACAAAGCAGTGATTACCTATGAAACTGACCATGAATGACACGCAAATAGCCAATGTTAGTTAAATCTGCAAACAGTCCAGTGGGTATCTAAAGATTAAAACTACATGGCACCACTTTGTTGCTATATCTATACCCTTGATAAGATATTCCAAGAATTACTATTTCAATATTTATTGTCAGTTCGTATAACGGGCTTTATGGGGCGCATACAAAATAGTAACTTCAAAGTAATGAAAGAAAGGAAAAAATAAATGAGAAATAAAGAGACAAAAACCAATATAGGGAACAAAAGAGAAGTGAAAGAACAGATAGATTAGAACAAAGAAAGTAAATTGATCTCAAAAATTAAAAACTGCATTAAATTTCAGTATAAGGACATAATCGTCTTGCGCCGTGGCGTAGTGGGCTAAGACGTTATGCTTTGGTTCCCTGCTACGGAATACAGCCCGGGATCGATCCCAACCCTCAGGGTGCAGATTTTAAGTCCCGGGTATAGGACCGGTGCCCACTCAGCATCGTGAGGTAAGTGACGAGCTACGATAGGAAGCGAAACCTGGTTGCGAAAGCCAACTTTCCAGCTGGGGGTGCAGAAACGCTGACCACTACCTTGTATATGTGGGCGTGAGGCCGGCAGTCGGGTTGGCCCACTAGGGCTTTTACTTCACGGGTTAGTCATAAGAACATAATCACCTGTGACTGCAAGGCTTAATGAGGTTATTGTGGCGTGTTACTTATGAAGAGTATGCCGCGCAATAGTACACATTCAACCTTTAATGGTACACAACAATACAAGTCACATATCAGTAAACATGAAATTTTCAAACTTATTATTTGCGACCAGGTGTTTTCTAGCCATCACTGGATTCATTGTTTACATGCAAGGTCACGTCCGTTTTTAAATGTAGTTCCATGTTTAGTATACCAAACCAACCACTCTTCTTGAGCAAATGAATATGTTTATGAAATGTAAATGACTTGATTACAACTCCACTTCTGGAGATCTGTAAAGAAACAACAAATCTTAATAATAATTGAAGCAAGTGCGTTCACCGAAATAAATATTTGCTCCCTTTTCCTAAAGGTCTTTAATTACAGTTATTCCCATGCCTCTGTAGCGTAGTAGTTAGCTTCTATACTAGGAGGTCACGAGTTCTACTCTCGGTTATTTTTACTTTGGGCTCTAGAAAAAAAAATGCAAGATTGAATTTGTATGTGCTTCAAGATGAATGCGACTGACTAAAATACCAGGGCTGTTCAATAAAGAATGGTCATAATTTTTTTACGCTCGTATTTTCTCGCACTAAAATTCAATCTTATTATATTCTGTTAGCTTAATGTGAAGCAAACACGCCGTAGTAGTTTGATTGTTGGTACTCCTGGTTGCTGCTTGTGACAACAAGGCAAGTTCACACAGTTCAGTATCGCCTACCGCTTCATTGGAGATAACATGCAGTTAAAGTTGATGTTAGAGGAATATCCGGAGTCTCTTTCAAACGTAATCACTGCTGATGAAACTTGGCTACATCATTTTGATCCTGAGAACAAGCAGCAAAGCTCAGTATGGAAATCTCCTTCATCACCAACTCCCCAAAACAGCAAAAGTTGTTGCTTCTGCTGGGAAAGTTATGGCCATCTCATTCTTTGATATTCATGGAATGGTTTATCAGCATGTTGTACACACACACACACACACACACACACACACACACACACACACACACACACACACACACACACACACACACACACACACACACCAGTAACTGGACAATACTACAGGGATGTCCTGAAAACATTGCAAGTCCATATCAGGCTCAAAAGACCACATTTCCTTGAAGCAGACCGAATGCTGCACCACGATAATGCGCGGCCGCATACCTATTGCCAATGTTGTTGCTCAATATCTTGCAAAAATCAACGTGAAGTGCATCCCTCACCCTCCCTATAGTCCTGATTTGGCCCCATGTGACTTTTTCTATTCCCTAACTTGAAGAAACGCCTTCGTGGGAGGCATTATTCATCATCAGAAGCAGTGGTAAAGGCTGCGGAGGCGAGTTTGAAGGATCTCTTAAAAATGGTTTCCAGCATGTCTTTGAAGACTGCCAGAAACGCTGGGACAACTGCATCGTTTTCAGGGGAGACTATTTTGAGAAGGACCATAAAAATTATGAGGATGAGTAAAGGTTCATTGTCAGAAAAAAAATTGTGATCATTCTTTATTGAACAGCCCTCGTATATATTTATCTTTCATACGATTGTCTCTGCCAGGTACATGCTAGTATCCATACGTTGTACTTGTCATGTATAAAGCTATTTTTCCATGCATATTGTTGCAACAAGCATTTGCCTACAAACCTTTAAAATGCGGTATAACCACTAAATTAGGTGCACGATAAAAAGATAAAATTAAGCTTTTAATGTTGTGACTTTGTCCAGTTTTTTAAATTTTCTCTCACAAATTTTAATTATAACTTAGCCACCTTATTGAACTGTTTTCTGAGTCTTATTCACATCGACGTACTACGTGTCCTGTAGTATCGGCATCTCCTGGAGGACTTTTCAATCACATCTTCAAGGCTGGAGTAGAGTACGTTGCTACTCCAAATCTATCCAGTAGGAATCAATGCATACCTATTTTAACCAATCAGAGGGATCTGAATAACTTCCCCGCATGGAGTAAATTGCAATAAGAGCTAGTTCCGCTGTATTGATGTGGACACCTTAGTTGTGAAGTCAATGTAATTATAAAATAGACTGTACTTCAGGGAATTGAATTTCTAAAGGTAAGTGGGTAATTTACTGTCACTGTCAGGGCAGAAGCTACTTCTTTGCTCATGCTTGTGATGTTTGTTAGGCCCGGTATTTTTTACACATTTGGGACCAGGTTTTATAGATGCTCTGTGTGTACGAATCATTTGATTGGGAATGCGGCTTACAGCCAAGAGGAAAATTTACGACTAGCCCGAACAGAGTTTCTTTTCATTCGCCTTCTTTATTTCTTCTTCTCTTTGCTTTTTTGTTTTAGTATTCCAAAAGGAGAATTTCCTACAAGGAGAACTGCTCGCTTTATTCCGAGCCATTTGGTAACTTAGGAGAAAGTCTTAGAAGAAACGAAACATGTGGACTAGTCATGGTTAATCTTGAGAATTCTGTAGCTGTGAGTGCGTACTGCAGCATCATTTCTGTTATTCTGAGGTAGCTTACTGTAACCCTCTTCATTCAAAGTGCATCCTCATATAGACGTATTTTTCTATCTTTCACTTAGGTTGGTACTAGGCGGAAGTACTGCCTTCGAACCATACATATCTTGAGGCTTCACCCTGCTGAATAAAAAACACAGAGGTACTACATTCAAATTAATTTCTCTAGCCACTATTTTCTTATTTTAGTGTACATCTCCTGTACAAATTATTTTGTAAAAGCTTATTGTTTGTCTGCTTCAAGGTAGCTGAGATAAAAGTTTAACGAAATCTAGGAATGTTCAACAAATGCACCAATAAGTTCAAGAAATAGTACTATAAAGAAAAGCATAACGTACTGAAACACAATGGCGGTTTCCGTACTAATTTAGGGTAGCGAAACTAATAACAAACAAAACAATAAAATGGAAACAAAATTAACAGCAAAATGTAGCGCAGAAGTAACTTTATTGAAGTCTAAAATATATACAGTTTCTAGATCGTATATCAAAGGAAGCAAAAGATGAATTACATATATACTTCATAAATGATAAAATTCAACAATATGAAATAAATGAAAACATCCATATACCACATGAACCGAACAAGACATCCAAAACTGGAACAACAATAAAAAAAAGTCATCAGGACATCGAGATATAGGAAAATCCAAGAAAATGTAGATTCTGTGAATACAGAGCAGGCACTGTCCTTACTGGATTTTGAAGAAGAAGAAGAAGATGATGATGATGATTATGATTATGATTATGATTATGATGATGATGATGATGAAGAAGATGATGATGATGAAGAAGAAGAAGAAGAAGAAGAAGAAGGAGAAGAAGAAGAAGAAGAAGAAGAAGAAGAAGAAGAAGAAGAAGAAGAAGAAGAAGAAGAAGAAGGAGAAGAAGAAGGAGAAGGAGAAGGAGAGGAGAAGAAGAAGAAGAAGAAGAAGAAGAAGAAGAAGAAGAAGAAGAAGAAGAAGAAGAAGAAGAAGAAGAAGAAGAAGAAGAAGAAAGAAGAAGAGAAGAAGAAGAAGAAGAGAAGAAGAAGAAGAAGAAGAAGAAGAAGAAGAAGAAGAAGAAGAAGAAGAAGAAGAAGAAGAAGAAGAAGAGAAGAAGAAGAAGAAGAAGAAGAAGAAGAAGAAGAAGAAGAAGAAGAAGAAGAAGAAGAAGAAGAAGAAGAAGAAGAAGAAGAAGAAGAAGAAGAAGAAGAAGAAGAAGAAGAAGAAGAAGAAGAAGAAGAAGAAGAAGAAGAAGAAGAAGAAGAAGAAGAAGAAGAAGAAGAAGAAGAAGAAGAAGAAGAAGAAGAAGAAGAAGAAGAAGAAGAAGAAGAAGAAGAAGAAGAAGAAGAAGAAGAAGAAGAAGAAGAAGAAGAAGAAGAAGAAGAAGAAGAAGAAGAAGAAGAAGAAGAAGAAGAAG
The DNA here is from genome assembly GCA_030765055.1 of Mantis religiosa. Classification (NCBI taxonomy): domain Eukaryota; kingdom Metazoa; phylum Arthropoda; class Insecta; order Mantodea; family Mantidae; genus Mantis; species Mantis religiosa. The sequence continues at coordinate 112,418,596 of CM060949.1, forward strand.
AAGAAGAAGAAGAAGAAGAAGAAGAAGAAGAAGAAGAAGAAGAAGAAGAAGAAGAAGAAGAAGAAGAAGAAGAAGAAGAAGAAGAAGAAGAAGAAGAAGAAGAAGAAGAAGAAGAAGAAGAAGAAGAAGAAGAAGAAGAAGAAGAAGAAGAAGAAGAAGAAGAAGAAGAAGAAGAAGAAGAAGAAGAAGAAGAAGAAGAAGAAGAAGAAGAAGAAGAAGAAGAAGAAGAAGAAGAAGAAGAAGAAGAAGAAGAAGGAAGAAGAAGAAGAAGAAGAAGAAGAAGAAGAAGAAGAAGAAGAAGAAGAAGAAGAAAGAAGAAGAAGAAGAAGAAGAAGCAGTTTCATTCCACATTTCTTGTAGGGACATTGGGATACATATGCTGAAGTGACGTCAGATATTGTTATGCTAATGTTGAAATTTTATACACCTTACATTACATCGAAACTAATCAGTGCTGACCAGTTCACTAAAGTATTGAAGAGTTAAACCAATAACAACATACATCCCGGAAATGGATAACAAAGTCTCAAAAGGAAAATAAATTAATTATACAAAATTAATTCCGAGTACAGAGTACTTCACGGGCTGCTACCAGAATGATGTGGCTCTTTAGAAATATATATATATATATATATATATATATATATATATAAAGGAATAAGAAAATTGGAGTGACATCTTTTTTTAAACTTCATGTCACAGTTTTGGAAGATGCTAAACTTAAATCCCAAGTTTGGTATTTACTCGACTTTGTTACTCTTTGAATTAAATTTCACACACACACACACACACACACACACACACACACACACACACACACACACACACACACACACACACACACACACACACACACACACACACACACAAGATAGCATGAACACATCTTTGTTGTTCTCTTTATTCAGGCGATCTCAGAAATATATTTCTGACGCAATTGTTATATAAAATTCTTGGTGGAAAGTAGTAGGTAGGTATTACTTTTGCCTAAAATAAGTGTGCAGTTGCTATACAAAGTAAAAAATAAGGTAGAGAAAAAACGGTTCCGCAAAAGATGTTGTTGAAACAATGCAGCTATCAAAGTAAATGTCACACGACATCAGAACTTCAAATATTCTTTAAGCAAGTGAGGAGAATACTTTGAGGAATGAAGCCGTTCTTACATAAACAATATTTAAGTGGAAAAGTAAATTTAAGAGAAAGGAAAGCTTGAAACAACAAATCATAGGGTGAATAATTTAGACAATTGCCAACAGAAGTCATAAGCGTAAGTTTGAACATTCGAATTAGATAATATAATAGCAGTGGTTGAGCAATGTGAACACAGTAGTGCATCCGGTAATGGTAAATATTTTAATTTATTAAATAGAATCGCAGACTGAGGAGGCACGGGATCATAACCAATATTTTATATTTGTGTGTTGTGTGGATTTCTTTCACACTAATCAATATTAGACTGTAGATTAACACTTTATATCCAAATATATTGTTGCAACATATAGAATTATATTTGTTTTTATGTCCAGAAACATGACAACCGTTTTGAAAAGACAACTAAATTAAACGTCAAGGTTTATACACATGCCTTCATGCACCCCATTCTAATAGAAGAAAACCTAAGCCACGTAGCACTTTTTTCTCTTTATTTTAATGTCTGCTAAAGCTGTGATACTCTATTGATAATGAACGAAATAACTGGTGCAACCACAGTACATTTGTGATGCTGTTTATAACAAGCTCTTTCCTCCTGTAAGAGCTCTTTTGGACAATAACCATAGCTTTCGTCGCTTAAATATCCTCAATTTACTGATTGTACAGAGAATGTAGCAGCGGAATCATGAATTTATATTCACATTACCTTATAAAATATGCATTTTGTTATTTTTTGTAGCTTCCTCTTCGTCGCAAGACAGTGTAACTTCCGCGTGGGTTAGTGCAGATCCTGCCTAGCAACCACTGGCCCAGGTTTCAAACACCCTAATGGAACAAGTTCCCTGTGCAGGGTCCTCCTAGCAACGAACCTGGTGATTTTCCCGCTGAACAAGTTTCCTTCGTGTAATTTTAAACCCCTCTCTTGGGCTGCTTCCTTGGTTATGTGTTTAACTTACTCCGTTATTTTGAACAATGTACGAAATATAATTACTTGAGTGGCATTCTATTTTGATTTCATAATGAATACGAGAATCGGAAGGAGGTTATAAAAAATTTAGAAAATTTTCAAAGAACGGATTGATGCTCTAAAACTCTCTCTGTAGTTGCTATTATTTTCCATTTTCGTTAATTTACCTTCGTAACGATAGAAATTATACTTGAGAATTATTAATGGGCTTACTAGCTTCAGTTGGAATAAAATCTGATTTGCTAAACTTTTCAGGAGGTACAACTTTTTATGTTTCAGCAACAATTCCTTCTATGTGCTTTAAACTTTGCTTTCTCGTACGAATAACCATTAAGCACGTAAAACTGACATTTTTATAATTAAGTGCAGTCTGATGCAAGGAAGATTGTAGTAAACATCATTCTTTCTATGTGCTACTTCCAATTCTTTTTATGTTTCGTAATTATACTATTCAGTTTCTCTACTTTTAATTCACACGAATACTTGTATAGTTGGCTTTATTAAAAATTTATTTATGTTATAATTAATTTCGAGATAATGAGTAAATGAATCCGTAGTTCTTTATATCCTGCTATGGCATTTCTTCCTTGGATCACGAATTTTTATTTCGAAGGCAAGCATCAGGAATTGCTCTCTAAATAGCACGTTAGAGTACATCAGTCACAGTAACCAAATACTTTGTCCGTTACATCTACAATGATATTGGTATTTCGTTAGCAGAATATGTAAAATAATTGTATACGTAGCGAAATCGTCATTATTAGTATCAGTGAACTAATATTTTGTAATGAAACAACTGAAAAAATGTATTTTTCTTGATGGTTGCTAACTACTAGGGTCGATATTTCTGTTTTTCAGGCTTAAATGGACGCCTAAGCTGGAGGTTTTATATGCAGTAGACAGTGGCACCTGTGTCCTTTTACTGGTAGACGGCTGGTAGACGTTAGACTGGTAGAAGCATTTCCCGTGCTTCTGGACAGACCGCTATTCAAGATTGGAGGACAACAGTGTGAGCGTCCACATGCAACAGCGTATTGTGATGAAGTTTACAATGAACGAGGGCATAAATTGTGTTAAAACTTACAGAAGCGTTCAGGCTCAGTACGGTGATGAGGCACTCAGTCGTAGTAAGACATTTAAATGGTGTAAGCGCTACAGAGATGACCGTATCTCGATCTGACGATCCTGGTCGTGGTGGATCACAGCCTACGGTAGTCATTCCTGAGAACATTCAGTACGTGGAGCCGCTGATCCTGGATAGTCGTCGCATAATCTGTCGTGAAATTGCAAGGGTGTGTAATCTGTGTTTAGGAACAGAGAATACAATAATTCATGATCATTTGTTCCGAAAAGGGTGCACGCTGGGTCCCAAAGCAGCTATCTGCTTTTGACAGACACAGAAGGGTTGACATCTGTAGAGAACTGAAGGACCACCCCGTTTTAGTCCTGACTTAGCGCCCCTGAAGGAATACCTTGGAGGGAAGCATTTCAACAGTGATCATGAAGTGAAGCATGATGTCCTACAATGGTTCCGTCAGAATTCTAAATCTGTCTAAACCGAAGCATTTCAGGCGTTAGTCAAACCTCGGATAAGCTGGAAATTATGTAGCTGGAGATTATGCAGAAAAATAAACCCACTTTCCACACTTTAAATTTTGTTCTTCTATTTGTTTTTAAAAAGTCTCGGAATGACTTGTACGACCCTCTATCTGTTTTGAAAAGATGTTAGTTCGGCGAACTGAATTGTAGGATCTTCATATCCATCAGTTTCATTTCTATTCTGTTGTACAAGTTAAGGGCTTCTACATTATGTGAAAACGATGTAGCTATAATTACTTCTAAAAATTACTCGACCCTTTCAATCGTAGATTATTCTAATGCCAAATGGTACTTATAGACTGTGCAGAATTTCGAGAAGTCTAAAAATTGTCGTAAGGTAAAGGTAATATGTACGTACGAGCAGAAGTGTCCCAGAACATTGGCAGTTCGTACTTATATCGTATCACTTGAAAGGAGAGAGAAGAGTTCATCATGGACGGGGTCCCTAATGTTCCACCCTAGTTACAAGCCCAGAGGAGACATACTTGGAGGTCCTGATCCGGCAGTTCTATCGACGGCAGGAAAGCGTCTATAAAGCGCCCAGCCGCAACTTACGGAACAATGTCGCCTGGTCATGCAACTCTGAAGCAGAAAAAATGAAGGAAATGATGGGTACAGGAATGTCATGGTAGAATAGAAACAACCCAGCATTTTCCTACCAACCTTAGAAACTACGAATATCCCGTGTGTCAGAGCGGACCCGGAGTTGGAACTCTTGAATCGAGTCGCCACTTTGTTCCGGTGCTGTCGGAGGAGGTAAGGAATTTAATTGTTCCATATTCTTTTGAGTGAATATCACAGAATTTTAGACGTTATTAAAAACGACCGGAGCTGTAGAAGCATAATTATAAGGGATGAAGAGGAGAATTCACAATATCTTCTTGATCAATGAATAATCATTTCACAGAGAACGTTGAGTCAAAATGAAATTAAGTTATTCGTTGGATATTCTGGTTTAAAAGGTTAACCTTGTAAATTTGGCTAATCCATACCTAATTTTCCTCAGCAATTTGTAGTTTAACAGCGAAGCATTTTGTCTCTAATAAAACTGTAGTATTTCTTGATGCTAAAGAAAGGTGGAGATTCTTCAGCAAGTTGGTTCTAATCAGCTCTCAGAAGAGTGCTTCCCGAACCTACATCAACAAGAGAAGTGGGTGTGGCGGTCTGTAGCAGCGGGGGTAAGCATCACGATCCGGCGATAAGTATCACATAGCATTGAAATTTCTCCTTTGTTACAAATGACAACAGCACCATAAACGTCGATGACGATAGCGTCATGATCATGACCAGATATGAACAACATGCTACTGTTATACAGACCATCAGAGTATTCATCTCAAATATCTGTCCAGCATACACTTCATATCACGAGAAGCAATGGATCAGTTCTTCCGGAGTACTTCACTAGAACAATTCTTGAAGAGCACTAGTTTAGATACATACAAACATAATATATGATTAAGGAAATTGAAGAAAATGAACAGTATGACTTTCTCACACCATTACAAACTTATAAAATAGTATATACCATTACACTCAAATGAAACCATACAGTTAAAAGTTACTCCACATTTGCATTTTAAGGATAAGAGAAACTCCAGGGAAACTCACCTAAATGGGCTTCGAACTTGGGATCTGTTGAATATGAGTCACATTACCTGCACACGATAGAGCTGGCTATATGGATTATTTTATCCATACCCTAGTTTTCTCAAAGAAGAATACATGCAGCATGATTAAAATATATTTGTGTTAGTAATGAGCTCAAGATATTCGACCAAATTATGTTCAACATGGGAAATGCACGTTTAGAGGCTCATTAAATCAAACAAAAGAAGGTCATTCAGTGAACATTGTAACTGAAAACCAAAGGCCACTGCACTATTAAGTTGTATGTTCAGCCTCTCCAATGAATGGGACTTTCAGAATATCCCTTCTCCCACTAAACTATTCTTCACGTGAAAAAGTTTTTCCTTATTTTTTACTTTCTTAAAATAGTTATAACAATTTTGATTAAAGTAGTATACGCTTAAATTATTTGAATGATAAACAAAATGCAAATGTAGATTTTTGTGGAAGTAGTCTTTCGGAACCTCTTTCATTCTAATTATTTTTGTATAAATTTAAACCGTAAGAAATATATAATGGATTAGAATACAGTTTATTCCTATCCACTTCCATCCAGTAGCAATCGATTGATGATGATGACGACGATGATGATGGTGGTGGTGATGATGATGATGATGATGATGATGATGATGATGATGATGATGATGATGATGATGATGATGATGATGATGATGATGATGATGATGATGATGGATATTTTGATTAGACCAAAGTAGTCTAACTCATACATATATTTAGTCTATATACATATTTACAAAATTATGGACTCAAATTTAATTTCAGATATGTCAAATTAACTACACGAGGGTGGTCTGGGAAGTTTCCGACCTCAACAAGAAAATGGTAGCACTCGTAAGTAAAAGCTACTGAGCTTCGTTGTTCATTTGTTGACAGTTACTTACAATTTTTTTTTATCAATTTTGGACGCTCAGTTGTTATTCAACAGTCGTTTGAGTCAGTTTATGTGTTTTAATGAAAATAGACAAAATCGAGTATCGAGCTGTCATTAATTTTCTTTTCAAAGGCAATATGACTACGCAAATCAAAGATGAGTTGGATTCTGTATATGGGGACTCTGCACCATCATTTACCACAGTAAAATTTTGGTCAGCTGAATTTAAAGGTGGCACTAAGAGCTTGGGAGTCGATGGACATGTGGGACGTCCGAAAGCTGCAACTACAGACGAAAACATCGCCAAAGTTCACCAAATGGTGCTAGACGACCACCGAATTAAAATTAGAGAGATAGCAGAGGCTACGAATATGTCAAAAGAACGTGTTTGTCACATATTAAATCAACATTTAGACTTGAGAAAGCTGTCCGCGCGTTGGGTGCCGCGTTTGCTCACGTTAGACCAAAAACGTGTTTGAATGAGCATTTCCAACGCCCTGCTGGCGTAGTTTAGGCACAATGGCCGAGTTTTGGGGTCGATTAATTACTGCAGATGAAACTTGGATACACCATTATACGCCTGAAACAAAAATACAGTCTTAACAGTGGATTGGAAAGGAGGGACCGGCTCCATAAAAAGCAAAAATTGTTTTTTCGGCTGGGAAAGTGATGACGACTGTTTTTTTAATAGTCATGGAGTTATTTTAATCGATTATCTTCAAAAAGGAAAAACCATTACACGAGCATAGTACGCATCATTGCTTGACAAGCCGAAGAGAGAACTTGCGGGAAAAACAGCCATATGTGCAGAAAAATGAAATCCTGTTTCACCAATCCTGTCTCACACCTCAGCGATTGCAATGGAGAAAATCCCCGAATTACGGTTTGGATGCTTGACCATCCGCCCTACTCACCAGGTCTAGTCCCAAGCGACTTCTTCTTGTTCCCTCAACTCAAAAATTGCGCTCGGAGGACAGAGACTTTCATCAAATGAAAAGGTAGTCGCCTTCGTGAACAATTATTCTGCAGATAAAAACGCCGAGTACTATTTGGACGGGTTACAGAGATGGGAGCATCGCTGGGAGAGGTGTGATGAGTTACAAGCAGACTATGTTGAAAAATAAAATAAAAACGTCTGAAAAAAATGTATTGTATCTTTATTAGGTCGGAAACTTTTCAGACCACTCTCATATACCGCAATGTGTCTACTTCTGTATATTTACTATACAGTATTTGCATTTGTCATATTTACGACAGTACCTTAGCTATCACGAAAGTTCTTTGCCTGAATGAAATTCTCCTCTGTATGGAAAGAGTGAGAAATAAGGTGCCCTTTTAGAGCTGCCCTAAACTGGTTTTTACTCATACAAATACGTTATTGAAGTCGGAAATGAATTAAATAATACTGTACTATTAATACTGTACAGCATCTTATGGAGCGACCGTAAATTATTTGGTGCTCCGTGTCTTTCCTGCATCCCTACTGTGAATATCAGCGTTTTAATGAATTTTTCTGAGTTTTCTGTTACAAACAATACAGCTAGTCGTTAAGTCATATCGGACGGTGAATGAATTTGGTGAAATGATGCTCAAATGAGTCCAGGGTCCATGGAGCTTAGAGTTACCCGACATTCGTCTTAAAGAATAAGGGAAAACCCTGGAAAAAACCTTATCCAGGTAACTCACCCTGATCGAGATTCGAACTCGGGACCTCTTGAACGTGAAGCAGACATGCTACCATCTACGCTACCGAGGCGGGCTCCACGCTTAGTGTAAGATGTCAAAAGTTTTGAAAAGCGGTTTTCAGCGAGTCGATCTTTTGCATCTGATATTATTCTTATTACCCTTTTCTGTATATTGTATACTTTTTTGGCAACTACAGAATAAACTCGGAACATTAGTGAACGAAAGTAAACGTAATAAGCCGTTTTTAGAATGTTTTTATCCATAGCCTGATTTAAAATTCTGATTGCAAAAATTTATATGAATTTATTGCCTTCAAACCAGTTATTTAGTGCATTGAAGATTTAATTTTCTAAACCTTGAAGTGTATTTCTTTTGTGATCCTCAATCACAATACTTGTTTCAGAACTGTCTTAGCAGGATTGCTTATATCTTAATTTGGCCAATCAGAGATATCAGAATATATTACCCTCATGGAGTAAATCACGAGATAGAAGCTGGTATTGCTTTTGTTGCTGTGGACACCTTAGTTGCAATATCAGTCTAATTATAGAATGGACTGTACTTGATTGCTCTAAGCAGGGTTAGGTTGTTAATTTGTTAGTCGACTAGGTAGTAGACCCTTGCGTGGTGTGAATCTGTGTTTTAATTCCTCGCCTGGTTTTCATTAATCCCTGTGAAGGGGAAGTTAAATGTGCAACATAAGGAATGAAACTGGATCCGATGGTACTTTTGCTTTTTAAGGAAATGAAAGTAGGCTACGACTGTGTATAACATGCCTTGTTTTTACCATCCCGTCGAACCAGTTCTTCCCCCCTCCAGCTCCTTTTAATCCCCGCCTTTGAAATTCGATATATAGAAGTTGAGCGGGATCACTCAAAACGGCAATGGACTTGGGGATATCATCAGATTTGTACAACCGGTTCCTGGTCGGGAGGAAAGGACGACATTCCGGAATACATTACCGATGGGACAACTCCCGAGCAGGGCCTACTTTCTTTCGTTTAGCGATATTACGTAAAAGTGAGGGCCAGAACGCCGTAGTCTAGGGTGCATGATCAGCCAACGTAGAACCACCTATAAAACACATCAATTTTCCCCCATCAATCAGTAGCCTAAGTGTTTGCTTATAGTAGCTCTTTCTTTCTCATATCTCGTGTGTTAACAGAATAAAAAAATAAAAAATAAAAATCTGCCCAACATATGCCCTGGCATCTTAAAGCTATACCAGGGCAAAGCTGTCCACAGATTTTATTTCTTTATCTTCCTTTCCTTATTTATTAGTTCCATTTACAATATTTATCTTTGCAGATATTCCCTAATCTAACTTGCCAAATAATCCTAACATACTAACTAGTTCTAACCTACTAGCTACTGGAAACCAGCAGCTTTAGAACTCATGAAAACTACCTACCCTACCTATATCATATATCCTACGTGCTAACATTTTCATTCTCTACTGTCCTGTTCTACTAGCTACCGGAAACCAGTAGCTTTACAATTCCTCAAACTATCTCGCTACCTAAGTCTACTACATAAGACTTTCCATCTTTTATTTGCTGCCATTTCCTATCCGACTATTGGTAGTAATATTCCTCTCGGAAGATTATAGCAGGGTTTAGAGATTTCTGATATGAAATGTAACAATTAAATATGCGTGGATAATTACACAGTTAGCAGCAACTAAAGATTGGCACTAGTCAGTAAATACTGTAAGGAGCCAAAATATGACAGATCAGTATTTCATATACCTATTTTTCTATCTCACATTCAGAATATAGGGAAGATATTAAATTCCACCGAAAACTTTTACATCGTTACTTCACAGAGATATATGTTTTGACGCCCACTACATTAAAATAGAAAGCATATTTATTAAAAATATCCGTGCGTCGTCTTTGTGTGAACACATGATTCAAAAACAGGTTACATCAATACCAAGCTTGGTATTTCAGCACCCTAACCTTTAATGATTTTGCACAAAAATTGTCCAGAAGATATCATTCAAATTACCTTTATTTGGAAGTATCTTTCAAAACTGTATAATTTTCTCAAAAACTAACAACGATCTTGATTAACATCTCATGTATTAAACAGATGACAGATACTTTTTTGCGCTGTTATGCATAAAATTATAAGGCAAAGGTATGGGGGAAAATGAAACTGAATTTTTACAAATGGACGCTCTCTAACTGCTATGATTTTCGGTGTCGCATTCTATATTGGGCGTGATACATCGCTACATTTTGCTCAGAGGCATCACTATCAGCACTGAAGTTTCTGCGATATAGGATCTCCGGTTATAGTTCCTTTTCAAAGTAAGCAATGCTAAAAGGTTTGACGCCCGAAAAGCTCCATCGCCCTTCGTTGGGTTTGAACCCGCGGCCTGGTGAGGCGGTTACCCCTGGACTATTGAGGAAAATAGGATATAAGTTCTGAAATTAAAACATTTGACTAATGACTCGATTCCCTCTGTTCATCCTATACCTTCAAGGAAATGTGTAATGAAACGGTTTCTGCAAAGGTTTATCTTGATCAATTTTAGGTAGACAGAAAAAATAAACGTTCGTAGTAATATACACAGAAGCTATATAAAAAGAACGTTTTTGAATGTAACAATGGACTCTTCGCTTGGGAATTAAAAATCAACATTTTCATTTACAACATATCGTAGTGAGTTTAATTGTAGACTACTAGAGATACAAGGCATTTTATAATTAAACTGACATCACAGCTAAGGTATTCACAGAGAAACCAGCACCTACTGCGTGATTAAGTCCACATGGAGAAAATATTCTGATAGCTAGAGCTAGATATGAATCGATTCCTACTGGATGGAAGCTCATTAGCAACGAACTTTACTTCACCAATGATAGAATCTGATGCATGGAGTGAAATCATATTTGGGAAAGGAATTTTGGGAAGGATACGTTCCAGTCCTAAATTTAGGATACATTTCTAATAGTTATAAGTTATAAACACTGAAAAAACTGCAAAAGTATCTCAGTCATGAAGGATGGTCCTGACAAGGTCTGAATCATGGACCTCCAAAATGTGAGCCTCCTATATAACCGCCTCACTCCTAAGTTTAGTTTCCTGCATTTAAACTGAGTCGGTTATTTCTTGGGAGCTGGACCTCTCTATAAAACAGTGTCATTCTGGGAATGCAGAACATATCAGAATTGCCCTTTTTAGACTGTCACATTTGCACCTGGTTGTGATGCATCAAGCGCTTTCAGAGTTTGGCTACTGCAATTGCTCTAAAGTCAGACATTAAAAACATTAAATCAGCAGCTATATCCCTTATAAATTATTTGTGCTGAGTTGCTTCATCGTACGAACCCTAAGGCAATTCCTGCACATACTGCAGCCAGGGTGCTAATAAATTATGGAACAAATTTTGATGGAGATAGCGGCCATGATAAATAAAAAAGGGTAAGAAATAACACCTAGAAATATCTCATAAACATCCTACCCTGCACGATAGGAAACCCTCGATATAAGTAATATCCTTTTTATGTGTTCGAAAGAAAAAGTCAAAGAGATTTAAATCAAGCAACCTTGAAGACCGAATAGTAGACCCTCTCGACCGGTCCAGTTTCCAGAAAATCAGTGTAAGTGAAGACTCAAGAAGAACCATTAGGTGGTAGCCAAGTCAGTACTCGAATTCTTAAATGACACAGACCAGTTAATATTATTAGAACACATACGTTTTCTATGAGAAATGACTGCATTGTGTATATTTATATCGAAACTTCTTATTTCTATTTCCTATGTCATTTATACTATCTAGAATAGATATATTTATTTCTATAAAATAAAGTGAAGAATACTCGTATATAAATTACTATTATTGTCAATGGAGCGAAGATTCCCTTGCTCCACAAATAGTTAATGTTTATGAACCAATGTGTACTTTATAAACAAAAGAGAAGAACCACGTAGTTGGCAAAAGGAAAAATATAGCTCGGGTCCATTGCGACACAATTATTCAGCTGGAACATAACTGTATGGAATTCTGTGTTGAAATTTGTGAATGAAAGTTCAATGGTATCCAAATTGAATGAAAATGCATAGCTCCTAATTGGTTTGTCACTTACTCTGAAAGTTATTTATTAAAAATGTGCAACTGTGTACAACTTTAGATGTTTCTATTTCTATGCACGTAGAGAGCTTCAATTCTGATTTAAGCTCAAAATTTATTTGTTAACGATGCAGTGTGCCGGAATTTCGACCCGCGGCACGAGTGCTTTTCATGCCAGTAAATCTGAAGTTGACTATCTGAATCCAGAGTTCTCGCTTTTAAGAACATTTAAAAACCAACGATTTGGCCCGGGTTTGAACCAACAATCTTTCAATCAGGAGGCCAGCGTCTAGGAGCCACTGAGACCTTTAAATTTAATATATGAAATAACCTAATATAATAATAACCCATGGTGCGACAGCCCTTAGAGGTCCAAGGCCTACCAACCCGACTGCCGGCCTCACGTCCACTTACGCACGGCAGAGATGGACGATCATCCAACCGATACGGGGAGCAGATGTGGCCAGCATCTCGGCATCCAGGGCCGCTTACCTAGCGTAAGCTCCTCACTTTCCTCACGATGCTGAGTGGGCACCGGACCTATACCCGGAACCTAAAATCCGCACCACATGGATGGGATCGAACCCGGGCCGCTTTCCGTGACCAGGGACCAAGACTGCCTTAGCCCGCTACGCCACGGCGCAGGACATGAAATAACCTAAACTGTTTTTAAAAATCTCAAATATATATATCAACTTATTAATATTGATCTAAATGGGAGCAGGCAAATGGATTATTTCTTTATTTCTGCGTGTTATGAGATAAAAACTTCGGTATTTGATTAATTTCGTTCAAAGTACAGCACATTGGTTATTCCCTGTTGATAACGCTGCTTCAAAAGAATTATTCGTTCCCTTTAAGCACACAATAAAGTGAATAAATGTTGTTCTGGTGTAGCTATTGGTTACCCGGAACTACATACAGATGGTGCTATTCATATTCTCTTGAGCTGAGTGCGACTACTCTTAAAAGTGCTCGGAACTCTGCTTGAGCGGTAACGCGGTAGCAAATACGTCATTGGGCGAACGTCATAGCCATATCCTTGATGTACCGATCCGTCTCGATATTGTCTCGTTTTTCATAACATGTGTCACTATACAACACATCATTCAACCATGATAAGTTTGACTCAGTGCCGAGCTGTATTGCATGCTGCAGGCAGATTTCTTGAGGCGGATACTACTAGTGCGAATACATTGATGTATGTTGAGATTTGAAAAGAGGCTTTGCGTAAAAAATGCAGGTGACTCGGAAACTTGGCTAAATTAAACTCGCAAAATCATCATCGCAGAAAACGTATTTTATACTGGAATAGTGGTTTTGAATGTCGATGAGGCTCCCCTCTGTATATGAATCCAAAAGTTCCTTAAAATTACCTTAATTTAATGAGTCCTCGCTTTCAGTATGTCAATGAAATGTCATTTCTTATCTACTTCCCTAATGATATATTGCATGATAAGCCGGTTAAGCTTAACGTTCTCATTGTATTTTACAATATATAGACTTGAGCTTTCCCGTAGAGCGTCTGCAATTTTGTTAGTGTTTTTTTTGTTCCAGCTCCTTCAATCCCACACAATCATGCTCCTCATACCAACGATTCTTAAATGTTTTGATGTATTTTGAAGATTCTCCGCCGCGAAGTTTTTCTAAACATGCCCTGGTGTTGGCCTACTGACATTTACCGCGACGCATTTTTTATCATTTTTCATTAAAGAAAAGGCTGTTTGGATTCATTATAAATCTCTAAAATATGAAAAATTAAACACTTCGCATATCAGACAATAATCACTGATCACAAAAAAATAATTTTTTACTCAGGATGCAAACTGATAATAAACAGTAGCACATGACAAGCGAGGCTCGCTTCAAGCGGGTTACCACTTCTGCCAACAAATTTCTCTTCAAATAATTGAAAAAGTAGGAAGAAGCTCCTATATTGCGTTGGTAACATAAGTTGGTGCGGAATATACAGCTTCTGTGAATCGAATCCGTAGCCATGGTAACCAGCAATGCATTCTGCCACTCCAACCTTTCCCTCACTCACCGGACTTGGCCATTTAATAAGGGATAGTCGGGAAGTAAGTTAGGTGCATTATCGACACGCGAGCGCCAAGACAGCGGTTCTTTTACAAAATATAACTTGGAGATCTTTTATAAATAAACATTAAACGCTAAAACATAAAACATAACCATGTAAGTTATTTAAAAACAAGTAGGTGACTCGGCGATTCAAACGAATCAAGGAAGAACCGCCCTGAAAAAATGCTATCGCAGTAATGGACATTTGCGACATAAGTACATTTAAGTAGTTGTAATCAAAACTATTCTGATAATTTCAGATTTTAATTTTTAATTGAGGTGTTGTTTATACACTGAACATCTCTGAGATAACACACAAAGTTGTGTTTGTGCGGATGGGTTGTAGGTGGGCGGTCGGAATATAATTAATAGCATATTACATGAGAAACCCCGTTTAGAAAACAAGCTATACATCTCAATTATTCGCCTGCTTCACCTAATGAAACATTGAGATTACAAACAAAAGAGCATAATGACAGTCATAAGCAAAGCGTTTCCTGGCAAAATATGTTTACAAATTTGAATACGCTGATTGCTAAAGAATGTATGCACAATTTCATTATTACTGTTTGCCTATTAACTAATTAAGATTTAAAAATATGTCAATAAAGTTATGAATTTTTACGGCCTTTTCTGTTCGACAAAAGAAACATAAAAGCACAGGGAACAATCATGATCATTCACTTTTTGCTAGTAGTTCATAAAAGTAATGATATTATTGCTTGTGATAAAACGTATAAACATTTAAAGGAGAGCGGTTCCTGAGGCCTGGGGTATGAGAGGAGGCCTTTAACAATTATTAGTATCACGTAGTTGATTTGTTTACTATGAAATGTGTATGTGAATCGCCTATGTTGCCACATCTAATACTAATATACAGGGTGTCCCACCTAACTCTGCGACCTCAAATATCTTCGAAATGAAACAAAATATGAAAATTGCAATTGGCCAGGAATGTACCTATGTCAGTGGCTGACAAATGAGAAGGCATGCA
>CM060949.1:112438674-112473674 GCA_030765055.1 Mantis religiosa
TAAACAATAATAAAATATCACGGAGTTACCATTTAATTGAATAATCGAATAATCGAATGTACCTACACTAAGTTTCACTAACCATTCTATTCGATAATTTGAAGATAAAGTACTTTAGTGGGTTTTGCGACTCCTAGTCTATTTTACCTAAAGAACGTAGAATGTAGAAATGTCAGCGAAGAAAATGGAATCTATTCAGAACAAAACACATTTTGTTTTAAAAATTGCAAACGGTGCCAAGTTTTAACAGTATGTTCACTTATAGTTTGCCACAGCAAAGAAAGCCCCAGGGGAATGAGGCGTAAGGGGCGTTGGATACTGTTCCGATACACTGCCTGTAGTTGTTTATGACACTTGGGTGAATTCAGTTACAGCCCATTCAAAAACATTTTAGCGCCTTCTATTTTTGTGAATAAATCTTCTCGGTTTAGCTTAATGAGTGAATGGGACGCATGCTTTTTTAACGGTTCTACCTCTTCTGTAAGCATGGGTTCTCTGTCACACACACCGCACTATGTACGGTTAGCACATACTTGTATATGTCAAAGACTTTCTTTGCGCTGGCGAACTGCACGTATAACTAGATATCAACTAAAGTATGTATAAGAGTTATATCGGTGACAGGAATGAATTATATGATCTGTGTATCTGATTACACTTATTGGACGAAGAAAATTCGAAAATATATGCAATGAGTTGAACATACCCATATAAAAATGCAGTACAATGTTATGATTATGTTTACCACATGGAAGAAAGTTGCAAATATTACTGTCCAAGAACAAAGTGTTTAGTAAAAGTTCAACTGCACGTGAAGAAGATGATAATGATGATTGTGATGGTGATGACGAAGGTATTGCTGCTAAATAAACGTTGCGAAATGTGTGTGAGAACAAGAGGACTTGCAAGCTTCCTTTAAATTTCTATTTGAGGTCGAATAGCAAACGACCTCTTGCCTTCGAGTCTTTAATATGAACTTTCAAATGTTCCAATTCTGATTTCTATTAACAGCAAATGCGAGTATCTTACTGTAAAATAAGCTGATATGAAATTCAAGTAGCTGATCTGTTATTCATTCTTATTTTCTTATCAGTTTTGCAACCAGAACCGGGTAAGGCTTTCTACCTTTTAATTCCTTGGAAATAGACGTTGAAAAGGGATTCTGTTCATCCAAAGAAAGATTTCTTAGTTTAGAGTTGTGAATTCGTAAATTTTGGTGAGATACTGAGGAAATACGCAATAATTCCCTAAGACACAAAAGAAACCAACTGTCTGTCGTTTTATAACAATTAACAACACAAAATAAAATGTTATTTTTCTCGATGCTACAAACTACGCATATTTTCCAAGATGACTTAACTTGGTAGTTTGTATATGGGATACATAGACCCTCAACCGCTATATGCTGAGAGTCTGTGTATACGTGTAAGGTTATGTAGCTTCTATGTTATTAAATAACAATGAAATCGAGGTGAAGGTACAACGTTTTGAAGTATCAGTTGGTGTGAATATCTAACTGGACTATTCCTCCGATGGTCTTTCATCATACGCTTTTTTTTTTTTTTTTTTTTTTTTTTTTTTTTTTTTTTTTTTTTTTTTTTTTTTTTTTTAAGTAGGTAAAGTAAATGAATATTTGCTTGTTTCATACCTGCTGATACAAGAATCTCACTTCCTATCTTTAGTTGGAAAATTATTGTTATTCAATTCTTTGTTAACTATCACTAATGTTGAGTATATGTGTTAATTATTATTAATGATTATGTTTTTGTTTCTATTGACAAGTCAAAGTCTAAGAACACGACAAGACTCAAAGCCTGCTTATTTCAAGCTCCATTTTAAAGTTCAGGTTCTCTGTTCATATCCCTTTTCCTGATCTTCATGGCTGTAATTTAAGTTAGCAAGTAAAAAAGGAGACAAAAAAGCTAAAGTTTAGTGAACCTATTTCACGTCGAGCAAAAAGTTCACAACGAAGTAAGTTATAATAGCGATCTAAACGTTGTAACAAAACCACTCTGCTTTCATGGCCAGTCTTTAAAAATACGTAGCACTTGTTTTATTTTAAAACACAACATCGAGGTCATGTTTTTTAGTTGCGGGCAGTTGAGACTTACGATAAAACTGTGGTGTTGTGGCCATGGTAGAAGGTGACCGCAACCCAGGGTGACCTAGTAACTTCTCCTTTTGTTGGGTGCTGCAACTAAATGAAAGACATCGTGTGGTGTGCACACTCCCTCTCTCCATGTTTAAAATAAAGATTATACTTTCGGCTACATTCTTACTAGCAGGGACGTATTTAAGGGGGGGGGGGTGTCCAAGAGGTCCGGACCCCCCAAATGAATTATCATTTCAAACCTTTAATAAATATTTGAAAAAGTTTATTCAAGCTTCTCATCTTAACGTCTTTATTCACTGTCAGGCAGACATGAAGTTATTTAAGAGATAAACGAAAAGTTACTGCACAGCAGCTGTGGAACTCGTTAAAATACACAAATAATATATTGCAAAGTTAACAAATTCCGATATATTATAATTTTTTGATTGGAATTCCCAGATACTTACTTAAAGATATGTAATTTTTAACTTCTAAGTTTCTATTCCCTTTTTCATTCGAGGAGAACTAATACTTAAAATGCATCAATCAATGGTTCGCTTTTTAAATATCTGATTACTGCTTATATCACTTTATCCCTGGTATAAGAACAAAAAAGTGCAATGTCCAAGGCCTTTCTACAGACTTTATCCAAAGAAACAAGACAGAAACTAAGTTTTCTAAGAACAATTTGTAGAAGCTTGGGTGGAGAAAATCATGTGGATATAATATATTACATTTGTTTTTACTTTTTACTAACATGATAAATGAACATCTCTGATTAATTATTTATTAAAAGCAAATAATTCAACGTAGATTTTTTGGAGCCCCCCGGAAATTGACTTCTAAATACGTGCCTGCTTACCAGAGAGAGGGCACATTTAGCTTCTTTATATAGTGGCGAGTACTAAAAGGAAAATGCATTAAAAGGTCTTATATAGTATATTCAGACTACTTCCGTTACCCTAAGTCTTGTATATGATTCATTAACTTATTCACATAAAAGTTATTTTGCTTGCTTTGTCGTATAATTATTATCTAGATATTACTAAAATTAGCTTACCAGACTTTGAGATCACAATGCAAAACAAATACGAATTTGAACTCCTGCCAAAAACCATATATTATTTAGATTTTGTGGGATTTAAACATAACCGTCTCTTCTTTGTGGCAGGTACAATAGGATTGAAAAATTCAAACCATAGCCCGTATTTGAAGTACGAAATTTACAGTCTCCGTCTGGTTGCAGTAATCAATTGAGCTACACGACGATATACCTATGAGTATGGCTTTAGATTCTCCAAGTGACTCGCATCACCTCCCTCAGTAAGGAACAATAAATCTCAAATACATATGAGACAACATATCATAGATGAGACCTAATGTTGAAACTACTTACAGCTTTCGCCCTTCATAGTTCAACCAACTATAAGTTCAGTCAATGTAAATTATATGTTAGCTTGTGGTTTACCGAGAAAAAATGCCAGTCAGAGAACTTAATGTCAAGTAGGCATGTTGCCATGGTAACAGCTCAGTAGTTGGGGTAACTGGACGAAGACCGGAATATCCGTGGTTGTAACTATGGCACTAAGGCACGGAATTCTTCAGTTTGATTCTGCCTTTCCATGCTTCATAGATATCGCTGCACAGTTCACGAATATTTCTTCCATGACCATAGAGTTAAACTTCCAAGGTGTGGGGCTAGCATGTAGAGTAGGTGGTAGCGCGTCTGCCTCACGTTCAAGAGGTCCAGAGTTCGAATCTCGGTCAGGGTGAGTTACTTGGATAAGGTTTTCTCAGGGGTTTTCACTTATCTTGATAGTCGAGTGTCGGGTAACTCTAAGCTCCATGGACCCCGGACTCATTTGAGTATCATTTCACCAATTTCATATACCGTCCGATATGACTTATCGTTGGAGGACGTAAATTGAAAAAAAAAAAAAAAAAAGTCTGCGTCACTGAGTTTGAATCTCACTTAAATTCAGATACCCCTTTCTCCAGGGTTTTCTGATACCTACGAGGGTTGTTCAATAAAGAATGATCACAATTTTTTTACGGTCATAATTTTTCGCATTAACTTTCAATCTTATTATATTCTGTTAGCTTAATGTGAAACAAACACGCCGTAGTGGTTTCATTGTTGCTACTCCTAGTTCCCGCCTGTGAGAACCAGACAAGTTCAGACATGTTTAGTATCGTCTACCGCTGCAATGGAGGTAACATGCAGTTAAAGTTGATGTTAGAGGAAGATCCGGACTTTCTTTCAAACGTAATAACTACTGATGAAACTTGGCTACACCATTTTGATCCTGAGAGCAAACAGCAAAGCTTATCACCAACCCCCAAAACAGCAAAAGTGGTTGCTTCTGCTGGGAAAGTAATGGTCATCTCATTCTTTGATATTCGTGGAATGGTTTATCAGTATGTTGTACCTACACACACATTAGTAACTGGACAATACTACAGGGATGTCCTGAAAACACTGCAAGTCCATATCAGGCGCAAAAGACCACATTTCCATGAAGCAGACTGGTTGCTGCACCAAGATAATGCGCGGCCGCATGTTGCCAATTTTGTTGCCGAATATCTTGCAAAAATCAACGTGAAGTGCATCCCTTATCCTCCCTACAGTCCGGATTTAGCCCCATGTGACTTTTTTCTATTCCCTACCTTGAAGAAACGCCTTCGTGGGAGGCATTATCCATCATTAGAAGCAGTGGTGAAGGCTGCGCAGATGATTTTGAAGGATCTCTCAAAAATGGTTTCCAGCACGTCTTTGAAGACTGGCAGAAACGCTGGGACAAGTGGATCGCATTCAGGGCAGACAATTTTTAGAAGGCCATCAAAATTGTGAGGATGAATAAAACACTTGTCAAAAAAATTGTGATCATTCTTTATTGAACAGCCCTCGTATCTGAAACATGTTCTGGAGTGCTATTGCTGTAGAGAAGATAAGTAGGGTTCTAGGCGGACTAAGAAAGTTTACTTCCGTTGTTTCTAATTAACTCAAGAAAAGCATTTCTAACTTTACAGACTTATTTTTTGACATTCCCAGCGGACAGACTATCTTGTTAAATATCTGAAGCAATTCCTTCAGAATATTTGTAATGGGAAATGGTACAGAAAGTAGATAGAAAAAGAAAATTTAATAGGACACCTTATAAATATGACAAGTTAGAGAAAGTCTTGAGAATGTTAAATCAGATGTTTAATTAATATATTAACTGACGTAAATGAAGAAATAAACCAATTTGATAAACAAACTAAAGAATGCCCTACTGGATTAACGCCGGCCGTGAAAGCCTAAGCATGTATACATTTCATGCAGTGTTTTATTTTTACTCAAGTCATATTGCAAGTTATGCCCATGGTCAGATTTGTTTCCTGAAGTTACCATGAAAGCTGCAACACGCCAGATAACCTCTGCTCCTTTTAGAAGAAATGTCTGTTCGCTCTTAAGCTTCTAACATCCTTCTAGATCACTTGATGCTTAGTATTCTTGACATCTGCTAATGTCTTGTTTTTGTAAACTCGGGAGGAGTTCTAAAACATATTATAAATCACGATAGTTCAGCTGTGTATGGTAGATAGCCTCGGGTGAGTGTACCGACCGTTGAGAAATTGACTATTACTTCCACAACGACTCGCAAATTGGTCACTCTATTCATTTATCATCCCTGCTTGCCTGCATAACTGAACCATGTTATGTTCAACGTCCTAAGCTCCAATGCTATCACAACTTTCAGCAATTCTGTTAAATGTTGTAGAAATATGTTGACTACTAGCTTATAGAGGTGCAGTTTTGCAGCTCTATAGGTGAAATTTTAAATGTTGAATGCTAATTTATCAATTTATTTTAATTTGTCCTTCTCTTTCCTGCATTCGTCAAATTAGTGGGTATGTTCCTTTATGCTGAATTCTTCCATTCATCCCTAAAAGCTTTAACTATTTAAAACCCAAGACGTTTGAAAATTGGATCATTATCTCCTAGCAATCGTGGAAGATACAGGTAAACTATGTTGTATTTCTGTTCTCCATAAGCTCACCACGACGATTTGATCTTTCAACTTCTGGTAATGTTTTATATCAGGCATGTTTCCGCGCTAAAAGAATGTAAAAATTGTACATGTTTTAGATAACTACATTAGGTTCAGTTTTAATTTTTGATTCTTTCTCTTTGGGTTTTGTAATTATTAAATAACGTATGGACTCTATGATCTGCATATCACGAGAAGCCATAACTGGCGGATATAATTAAAGTATCTGCCACACACCAGACCAGCAATGTAAGAGTTTTCCATTTGGCACATAGTCTATAAAGCTATGTTAAGCTGGAAAAAAATCTGTTTTCTGAAGATGCACATTAAATAAATTTGACAGTTCCAACAAATTCGATCTGCATCCATGCCATGAATTCACCATTTTAGCAAACTTCTAATCACTCGAGAGTCTGCAAAATTCCATAATGAGGAGCTACCAATACTGACCCACAACCGACGCAGCACATTCGGGATCAGTACAATATCTCATCGGAGATTATTTAGACTATGCTCTGCAATGAACATAATACAGTCATGGTAATGGATTTCTTTACAAACGCTCACAGGAGATGCATAAATACTTACTTGTGAAGCGTTATTAAAAGATTTTAGCATCCACTTGTTATACTTCCGTAAAATTAAGAAAATCTTATTCAACGGTTTCATTATACACAACTGTAGTATTTGATAAAATGGCCCCGTAGCTCAGTCGGTAGAGCACCTGCCTACCGTGCTAGGGGTCACGGGTTCGATTCCCGGCGGTGGGGGTTGGAATTTTTCTCCGACCAAGATAATTCCCCATCTTCCCCAGAGTCTGGAAGTATGAATGAGAGTGTGAATGTGTGCGTGATCATGATGTAATGATTAAAAACCAAAGATAACGAGTTAACACCTTCGGTATGTTCCAAAGGAAAACGGCCGCCTATGTGACCACAGTAGTTAAAGGCGGGGTATCAAGGGAACAAGCACAATTTTTTTTTTTTTTGTCGTTTGTTTCGCTGCTTTCTGCTTAACACTCACACCAGGTTTAGATATTAAGCTCAGGTCTGTAGCTCGCTGACCAATGGTTTTTTCGGGGGCTCTCCCGGGTCGCTAGGCGAATGCTGGGTAGGTTAATTACATCCCCCGAGTTTCATCTCCATTATCATTTCACGTCAGTAGTATGAAAAGGCCTTTTCTAGATACATTTGCATAAATTTGCATAACGTCGCGACACCGCCGTCGGTGGGAGGGGGGAGGGGAGGGGGTGTGAGGACCACCCAAGATGTTGCAGGTGGTATGGAAACATATCACAACTTGCATTCCCAGGGGGCTTTTTTTTAATGGAAGCCATAAATTATTGTAAATGTATGTTACAGATACAGGCGTCGTGACATCTGACGTCTGTGGAAGGGGGAGATGAGATCGGCCACCTGTTACTCGACAAAGATTACGTGTTCCCAGAGTTTTTTAAGGGAAGTCATAAATTTTTTTTCCGTCAAACGCTTTCCCCACCTCTGAATTCCCCCACCACTATTGAAAGAGTATATAAGACTCTCCAGCTTGGAGCGCTAAATTAGTTCGTGGATTCTCTCAGCGTTCTTATTTGCTATGTCTGATATGTCAACTCTTGGGAGTGAGTGTGCAGCGGAGGCGCATCATTACGCGTATTACCACAAAGAGTTATGCAACGGTCTTATGCATTCAATCGTTTGTAACAGACCTTCATACCATGATCAGATGTCTTCTCGGGAAGTATGCACAGAAAACTGCCCAGTCTACAGAAAGCGATACATGTAAGTATAATAGTGATTATTCTTTTTTTTCTAGAGAATTTAATGCCGTTTTATATTTAAGTAGAAAAAGTAATTTGAAACCTATTCGTTATTCCAGGCAAGAGCCGGTTCATGAGCAAGAACAAAGCGGAGTTGATGAGGTTGATAGATTCGCTTCAAGTCACGAGGCCATACACCACTCTGAATTTTGTAACGGTGATACGCATGCAACCCTGTGTACGCAGCCCGAGGCTCATGAACATATGTACTCTTACTTCCTCTGCAATGAGAAGTGTAGCGTGTACCAGCTCAGACAGAGACAATCAAAGTAAGTGACATTAAAGAAATTCACGACTCTTTCCTTACAGAATCGTTGAAATATATAATTCCATGTACAAAAAATACCATTGTTACAGGCTTCGAATGACAGTTCGAGATCCTAGGCCTGTCATTGATTGCGATACCTCCAGCGATGAGGCTGAAAAGGATGCTGTTACGGAGCGATCTACACAGCTTGTAGACGACTTCCTGCCAGATCAGGGCGATGAAATTACTGAGAATGTTACTCCTGAGCGTACCCCGAGCATACAATCCGAACGCCGCAAAACATCAATGTAAGTATTGCTATCATACAACTTAAAAAAAAAAGAAACTCTTGCGTCTCTTAAGTGCTATTCTCTCAGGAGACAATCTATTTTTTCTCTCTTGCTAACACACATGTTATGTGCTCTGTTTCAGGAGAGCTATAAGGAAACCTCGAAAAAAGGTACTTAAAAATAGCTTTGCGGATCTCCAAAGGCGGCTGACACTCTTAGAAGAGCGAATGACGTCTGCTGCTGCTACCCCAAAGAGGCATGCAAGTAGTTCGCGTGTACCAAGACGCCTGAACCTCTGAAAGAATTAGAGGGGACAGATTCGGGCTTCTTCATTAAAAATAACGGGAAACATGACATCGGCTACCATGCTCCACGACGTTCAAATATCCAAAAGTTACAGTGTTAACGTAGGACTAATCTTTCGTATTCCAGCTGTAATCATAAAGAATAGAGCCAGTGACAATTTTGTGTATATGTCAGTGTATGACTGGGAAATTATTAAAAGTAGGCTTCATGTATTTGAAGCATTCCTCAAAGAGAGAAACTACGTGTGTTGTGATTACAGTGAGAACATTGTATATTCCTTTAATGTCATCGTGTATATGGAAGATGAGAGGATCAGATTTCTGAATACAGTTCTAAACAGAGGTGAAATACTTTTAAATTTTAGTGAATTTTGTCAGTTAAAGAGGTTGGAAGGTTATATACAGAGACACTTAACGAATCTAACTCTCTGTAATGAAATATCATATGTAGGGACAAGGAGCTGGAGAAGGGCGGCATTGGAAATGTACAATGATATGAAATAAAACTAAATAACTTTTCATATTATATATCTTTTTATTCACCTGAAATCCTTGTTACATGCATGCTATATCCTGTATATCCTTCATTACAAGAATCATTGATGAAATTAAATTAATGACTGCATCACGTGAGTCAGAGGTTTGTACGTGAAAACTCTGTCATGTATTACCAGACAATACAAAGTAGTCTGTGCGGGTATATTTGCACTAGTTTCAATTTCAAGTCTGATATTGACAGCGCCATTTATAATTTCCTCAGACTGATGCGAACAGTCTATGATGAACAATGGTGCATGCTTGAGAAAATCTTTTCTCTTCAATAGAGGGTAGTTTTCTTTCCCGTAATAAGAGTTTTGGAACTTTGAATACATTTCATATAAAGCTGCAAATCTAGAGTTCCCAAAGTCCAAGTTCATATCGTGATAGGGATAACACTCACTATTGAGATAAAGCCGCAAATTTGTTATGTTACAATGATCAAACTCGGAACAGTCCTTTGATGCATTATTTGTTCTTGATGTCTGGGCTCCCACTATAACAAATCTCGGCTTCTCCGGTTTCGAAGTTGTTGCGACGTTCCATGTAAATGATCTAGTTTGCGGAACAGCCGGCTGGGTATGTATATCCATTGTTCTAAATGCGATATGCAGTGGTCTGTCTGCCTTGACGATCTTGAGGATTTCTACCTTTTCAGTGTCAGAAAGGCGGATTACAGGCATCCTCCATTCGATGCGAGCAAGTTTAACGATAGCATTTCCTTCTCCTTCGGGTGCCAGAATGCAGTTCTTAGAGTCCTTAGATCGAATGAGCACCAACTCAAACTTGCTATTGAGAACGAGGTCCTTGTGGTCATCTGCAAATCCCAGAAGCATTGACAGGGGGACTACGGCATTGAATGCTCCGCTTGTTGAGTGCACAATATCCACATCTTCTCCAGGATAGCACCATCCGGCATTGATCAAACGATTCGATTCCATGGGATTGAGAGCTGCATAGTTGCGCATAGTCGATGTAATGCCTGGATTCCTTGTTCTATCTATACAAGTTCCATTCATGTCCAGCCGAATCTCATCAAACATAAATGCCAGGGCATTGTTAGTCAACTTCGCCAACGTAGCTGTTCCATTAGGCTTAGAAACAGATCCCTCAATGTAGAGATAACTCCGGTTAGGCAGAGTATATAAATCTTCCGCTTGACAAGGTATCCTAATCTCGTCATTAGCGTCCAGAGCCGATGTATTATACGGGAGAAACACATGTTCCTCTTCTTTAGCAATCTTATCCTCAAATGAAGGCGTTTCGGTCACGTTAAAGATGTCCATTACAGAATTCTGAAGCCCAAAGCTTCGAGGAACTTCTTGCTGCTCTAAGAGTCAAAGGGCGAGTACGGAGATTATGTGATTGTACTGTATTATATGCTTTGCGACGGTTTCTCCTTCTAAAATCTATCCCCATTTCGTCGAATATGAAGACGTATGCTTATATCCTCGTTTCTAAAGTTGATGCTATCTCCGTTCTGATCGACCACACGAAGGGTGATTTGATCGATAAGATTAGTGTCTATTATAGGCAGGTAAATAGGGTTCGGAGGCTCTTGAGAAATGTGATATCCAGGCGGGACAGAAGGGAAAAATTCATAGATCGAGTGTCCTCTTTTACCATCGATGAAAGAGCCTGTCGCAATACTGCATTCGATTCGAATGATGCTCACCTTAAATATGTTTACTAGGAAATCAGATTCAGTCACCTGATTAGGAGCAATAACTTTGTTTTCACTGAATCCTAAAAGAGATCCAATAGAACGTCCCCTAGAAAAATCAATAGAAAAGGGGCACTTGATTTCAGCCTTCATTGTGTTATTATTAGGACGAATGAAGAAGTCGTTTTCATCGAATTTAAGCTTATCTTTGAGGTAAGTATTAATATCAGCAATTTCGTAAGTTCCAGGCGGAATATCGATGACCTTAAGAGTGTCATTGGAAATGTAATGGAAGAGATTATTGCTCTCGTCCACATTGGGAATGGAATAGAAGGTTTCAAAATTCAGAAGAGCAATTTCATAATTCCCGCGAGGATCAATCCTCAGAGGGGGATTCAGGTAGGTGGTAAGATCGGAATCATTCCCGCTAACAGCAATAGTGTAACTCATTGTGATAGAAATTGCAAGCACAGGTGTCCACAGATAACTGAGCTAAAACTCTGAAATCTTCTTGTATTATACATCAGCTTAACTCCTTTGAGATAGCTTTCTACCTCTTTCGGAGGTTTCAAGTTTCCAAAGCTATCGAAATAAAACGCGATATCACCTTCCTTCTTTATAGCTACCCAATGAGTTCCTTCATTATCAGAGTAATCGAGATTGGCAATAATCCTCTCTCGTTGATATGGCTTTGAAGGTAGCTTATCGAGCATATATACACCTCTAAAATGGGGAATTCTTAAACGACGAGCGTATAATGCAAGCTCAATGTTACTTAGGGCTTTTTCCGGGACAAGTATAGCCCCTGACCGGAGTTTTTTTTTTTGAAGGATGCTTATTCTGGGGCTGCTTCCTCCTCTTCAGACCATTTCCTTTAGTAGACTTATTTGCTTTTATGGCTCTGGCAATTTTGGAAGCAAGAGCTAAAGATGCGCCGAGCGGTAGCATTGGGAGAAAACCACCAGTTCTCTTCTTGTTAATCTTTTTTTTATTACTTTTTCTCCCTCGGAGACCTTTTCCTTTTGCTTCCATCTCCCTGTTATGTCGCGTCATTTCTGCAAGCTGTTTATCTGCAGCTTTCTTCTTATTCACTGCTGCTGCAATTTGAGCTGCACCTCCGGCTGCAGCCCCTAAGGCTGCAATAATTGGTATGAGAGGCAGAAATCCACCATGCTTCTTTTTCCGGGATCCTGCACCAATAGCTACCTTGCCCTTCATAATTGATGTTACCAGCCTTGCAGCCAACTTTTCCCCTAGGCTAGCGTCTGATGATTGAACTCTTTTCCAGGCCTTCTCTGCTAATATTTTATCAGCAATATTTCGCGAGGCGGAGTCCTTGCGCTCTGCGTATGCGATGTCGTGAAATTTACAAGCTTCGTCCAAAGAATTAATTCCAGGATCTCCTCTCTTGAGGCGTTTTTCTAGTTTTGTCCCTGGACCGCAATATCTGTAACCGGGTAAGTGTACTTCAAATGGCAGACGATTAATAAGGGAGTTAAGTATCCCTGATCCTCTGGAGGTCTTACTCCTCCTATGCACCATCATAAACTACTCTATTTTATGATTTGCCATCATATTTTATACAATTTTCGAATCTAACGTCTCCTGTTGAAGAATTTCACATCCATCAAGATACCCCATTTTCGTAAGTGTATATATAAACACTAGGTATGCACTTAAAATTCAGTCGTTAGGATGGAGCTTGTGAAGCAAGATTGCTCCCTACCTATTCAGGTGCTAGACTTTGAAAGTGATTTCAGGCGCGAACGACATGGGAAGCTATTTCCTTCTAACGTCAGAGCTCTTATTCTAGGAAGTTCCAGTGCAGGAAAAACCAATGTACTTCTGAATTGGCTGCTTCATGAGAATGGCTTGCGCTTTGAAAATGTGCACATATACTCAAAGTCCCTTTATCAACCAAAGTATCAATATCTCATAAACCTACTCGGAAACATTGATGGCATCGAAATAAAAACCTATGAGGATGGAGAAAGCGTATTACATCCCACCGACGTTAAAGAAAACTCAATATTTATATTTGATGATGTCATCACTGAAAAGCAAGGAAAGATTGCCTCCTTTTACAGCATGGGAAGACATCGAAACGTCGACTCAATATATTTAGCACAGTCCTATGCGAAAGTCCCGAAACATTTAATTCGCGATAATACCAATATGATTATTCTGTTTAGACAAGATAATTTAAATCTGAAACACATATATGAAGATTATGTAAACACTGACATGACATATACAGAATTTAAAGACTTGTGCAAAGGCGTCTGGGAGAGTGGATCAGAAGGAAGACCATTCGTAACAGTTGTTCCTGAATTCTCTATCAATGGCGGTCGATATAGGAATGGGTTTGATGTATATATTAAAGTAGAAAATAAGGAAAATGTCATTTGAAGTTCATCATGAGTATTGACAGGTTCGGAGCACGGAGAGCTCCCTCAGCCAAAAGATCACTTCAGCACTTTATCATTAACAGAGATGGGAAAGGTAATTATCAATTTAAGAACAAGAGGCTATGTATTGTCCAGGATCCTGAAGAAGATAATGACGCGAGCACTAAACGATATGTGGATGCACTCGAAAATAGGATGATTGTTTTCTCGCAGCAGAATACTGGGAGAATTGAGACAAACGTTAAGGTCATGATCAAGGATTTGGTTTCAAAGTATATTTTCAAAAGAGATCAAGAAAATAACATAGTGATTGATAATACCAGATTAAAAGTATTATTAGATCCTATTCATGATAATGATGTGGTAAATAGAAAGTTCTTTACTGAGTATATGAACTCTCGCATTCAGCCGCGAGATAATAATGGCAACATCATATTTAGCAAAAAGCGAATCATTGATATAGCAGATCCTGTGGGAGATCTGGACGCTGTAAATAAAAGATTTCTCCGAAGCATGATTATTCAAAAGGCAAACGAGACATGGAATAACTTAAACAAATTTGTTATAAGGGAAATTGAAAAACTGATAGACAAGAACCTGAAAACAATTAGAGAACATTTGAACAAGACAAACAATGCGATGGATGCACTGACGCAGTCTACAAAAGAAACTGAGGATTCGCTGAAGAATTCTATTACTCAAGCTAAAGAAGACCATCAAACACTAGAAAATAGATGTAATATGCTCTCAAGTGAAATGAGCAGGCAGAGCAAAGAGTTTGGCACCAATTTTGAACGTGCAAAGGCAGTTACCGAACAGATTGCTAAAACAGTGGATACATTGAAAACGAGGCTATCATTAATGAGAGGACATCTTGTTATTCAACTACAAGCGTTTCCTCCCAGGACTGTTAACGGTGCGTACATACTTTCTACAGCTGACAGATACTATTCATTTACAATAGATGCAAATCTCTTATCTTGCACTATTGTAGTGCCAGAACAAGAATTGAGGAGCGGCGAACGTATACTTGCTCATCGCAAAACCGACATTACAATCTCAATAAACAAGGATACCATTAAGACCTTTCCTGTAATCATTAAAAAGGACGATCGCATATCATTCACTCCACTTACTAATCGTGCATTCGATCGTGGTGCTTTACACATCGAGTTAGTGCTGGAATATAAACTCTTACCAACACCGATGCTATAAATGAATGTAATCTCTTAGTATGAGACCATTTGCGCAATGGACAGTGAAAGCATAAGACTAAAGGAATCTATAGCCAAGCATTCTAAGGCTATACGTGAAAAGTTGAGGGCGTTAAAAGGGCACCAGTTTGATACCCAGAGAGTAATGAGCGAGGCTCTTCAACCAGTAACAGAACCGCTGCGTGATATCTTACAACTCCAGAAAAACAATACACCTACAACACCGGCGGAGGAAAGCAAGATAAAACATAATGTGCCAGTTGAGGATGAGAAAAGAGAAAAAATAATTAGCTATCTCCAGAAAGTTCGAAAGAAGGACAGAAATGAATTAGATGCATCATATGGTATAAGATACGAAGATGGTAGCTACATGCTGGGAAACAAGATCATTGACTTTATTAATAATCGAATTCGAGTAGGTGAAGAAGCGTATGAGGTTACACCTGGATTAAGTGAACTCATTTTTAAGAGGATCCCTGAAATGCATGCATATACAGAAGAGGATCTGGATACTTATGGCAAAATACTGAGATCAACTCTAGTGCATCGGCGAAACTATAGCAAGCATGGACAGCTGAGGGCGGGCAATTCATACAAGTATAAAAGTGTTATACGTCCATTAGTGAAGAAACACAAAGGTTTAGGATTGGAGTGGAAGGAGCATCGTCCTGGCGCAGAGCAAGACTACATCTATTGGAACGACCCCAACGACCTGGTAAATCGCCTCAGGCTTCTAGTTGCATCTAGGGACGCAGGAAATAACAATCATACCCAAGAAATTAGGGAGATAATTCAAGAACTGAAATCGGCTAAAATTATAGCATGACCCAAGTAAAGCAGCATATAGCTAGTGAACTTCATGCTCCTGCACGGAGGAACTTTTTACGACGCAAGATCATCAGTAAAGGGCTACATGATCTGGTGCAGATCGACCTGGTGGAGATGATACCGCATGCAAGAATAAATAAGAACTTCAAATATATCCTTATTGCAGTCAACTTCTACTCTAAAATGGCGTATGCCAAGCCATTAAAGACCAAGTCGGGGCTCCAAGTTTCAAAGGCTATGGAGGATATATTACATGACATGAAAACACCTCCCAGACATATACAGAGTGATAATGGGAAAGAATTTTATAACAAACACTTCAAGAATTTAATGGAGAAGTATAATATCAATCACTACAGTACTTATACACATGTCAAGGCTGCAGCCGTGGAACGGTTAATAAGAACATTAAAGAATATGATGTATCGAGAGTTTCTATCCCAAGGTTCCTACAAGTGGCTAGATCTCTTGCCTAGAATCATTGCAAAATACAATGACACTTACCACACCACTATCCGAATGAAGCCTCGTGAAGTGCAGAACAATGATCTTCTTTTGTCTGTTTACAATTATGATGAGCCGCCAATAGAGAAGAGGAGTGCCAGAAAGTTTAGTGTTGGTGATTATGTGAGGATATCAAAAAATAAAGGACATTTTGAAAAGGGGTTTGAACCAAACTGGAGCGTTGAAATCTTCAAAGTGGCTAAGGTGAAGCAAACCAATCCCGTCACATACATTCTAAAGGATAAGGACGGCGAGGAAATAAAGGGAGCTTTCTACGGCCATGAACTTCACTCATCATTATTTCCCAACACTTATTTGGTCGAGAAGATCTTGAGGCACCAAGGAAACAGGATTCTTGTGAAGTGGTATGGATTCCCTAATAGCCAGTGGATTGACAGGAAGGATTTATTGTAAAAAAAATCATAGTGAAATAAAGAACACTGCATCTCAAAACATATATGTATGTTTTTTATTTTCTGAAAAGTTCCTATCCCTTTAAGAATAGTATTTACAATAAAATAATAATAAATAAATAAAAAATATACATTTATACATATATACATATGTACACTGAGATGGAGATGGGGCATCCGAGTTATGATGAAATGTCTCATGAAGACCTGAGGGAATAATGGCCCCACGCAAGTGTTGCATGGGAGCCATCAATAAGCTTGCGCTTAGTGTCTCCTCCGTGCAATGCAATTTTATTAATTTCGACCGTCGAAACTTTATGTTTGGTGCTTCTGAAGCAAATTTGTTTAGCCAAAAATTTTTTATTCAAATCCAGCAGGCACTCGAAATATTTCTCAAAGGTGATTGTTCGCATTCCACCTTTGGTAATCCCCTTCGCCTTCATAACCGTTTGTTTGTCATATTTATAGCTGTAGAGCTTTGCTCTGAGACCAACATATTCGGTCATCACCCTTCCACCCAATTCATCTTTAAACAACCCAATCTTTTTCTTATTGGCCGGCTTTATCCCATATACATTATCGGGTGCATAATTTGAGGTATCAAAAAGGTGGGGATGCATCTTCATGAAGTGGTATATATCGGAACTTGTTTCCAGAATGAATGAATCTGTGTCCATATAATCCAGGACAAGATCATTCAGATGGGGTTTCATTACATGATAAAAAAAATCATACATAATAAATTTTGAGATGTCTAAAATCGCCTGACCAATATAGATTGGCTTGTTCATGAGGATCTCCTCTCTAGCCAACTCTATGCCAACCAAGTTTTCATGGAAAAGAATGCTCCTTATATACGTTGGACGGGCCGTATATTTCCGCGCTTGCTTCCAGGCAGTTACTATACGGAAATCACGGTGGTTACGCACGTTTTCCATAAACTTGCCGTACACAGCGTTGTTCATTTTCTTCCAGAGGTTTTGACCAAACTTAGAAGTTTCCCTGGCTCGCTTATTGGCATTAAGGTCAATATAAACCTTAAGCCATTTAGCTTGGTCATACGATACCACCCGATGAATATGTCTCAATATCAGCCCTAATTCTAAGCACTGCTGCAAGGTTTTATAATGCAAGACATATTTGCTTTTGTCAGTGAGACTTGCAATCAGTTGCTTGTATTGGCTGCCGGGTGGTATCTCACTCTGGGGGCAGAGAGGAAGATCATTATGGGCGTCGTGGAGATGGTCAGGATACTCTAGATCTACTTCTAGAACATATCCTGTCTTGGAGTCCTCGGGGATCCTAGCGAAGTTTATGCTCTCTATTTCATTCCTCTCAAGCCATCTCAGGTTGCCATGCGGTAAAGTTTTTGCCATTGAGCACCCATATAAGTTATTCGCATCCAAATATGCTAGAAAGTTCCTTTTTTGATCAGGCTTATAGTCTACCATATATTCATGGTTGGCTTTGGAGTAGCGCTTTGATGCTGTGCAAAGACCCCCACGAATACCTTTCTCGAAAAATTCTAGCATACTGGGATCCGATAGTAACTCTAATTCGACTCCAGTTGTTTTCAGCATGGCGTCGAAAGCTAGCGATGGTAAGGTGTAGTACCATGCTGGGTCCAGATGATACATCTCCAGTGACAAGTCTCTAAACTTTTCAAAAGCATCCGCTAAAAGAAGCGTATCTGTCTTCAAATAAAGATCACTATATTCCCCGAGATTCTTTATGTTGAATGTGCTCCACACCTTAAGCGCATGGGCATATTCCTCTTCCGAAATACCATCGAAAAGCTCGATGGGTGGAAGCTCCTCTTCTTGGAGCTTTTCGACAGAATCTAGATAAGTATATGGAAATATTCCCTTGCACTTCATTAGCTGCAGGTGTTCTGGGTTCGAATACTCGGCATTAGTGACCTTGAAGTCATCGTCATCTAGCATATCAGCTAGGTTGGATAACTTATCATCAAGAAACTTGTAGCTGTCGAGGAACCTGAATTCTAAGCCCCTATACCTTTTGCTAAATGCAATATAACGTTCAGAAGATTGTGCTATACACGAAATGTTCCCATTGTCATAAGCCATGTGCCTTATCAAGAAGTGGCTATCATAATTGCTTAAGCAATGAAAAAAAATTGGAATGAAGTTCGGCAATTTCCTATTCAAATTGCAAGCATTATGCGCCGCTCCGAGATATGCTCCAGTGATATGGCAATGGTCCCTCACCCTGATATCATCTATAGCAAAACCTTTCCTGCATATATGACATTGATCAGCCTTGGCGAAATCCTGCTCATTCAGAGGTGTCATTTGCAGTGGTATAATTTGCTTGTATACCTCAATGACTTCATCACCAATCTTCCTAAGTTCAGTGAAGAAGTCATCGAGTGCATTAGCACCTCTGAAGAGCTTAAATCGTGACAATGACTGGTCATGCCTACATATAACTTTCAACGCTATAGATATCGCCTCATGCTCTTGTATGGATCGGGTCCAGCTCTCTGCGTCTGAGGGCTCGCATGAGTGAACCTTCCTCAAAACAGATTCGATATCTGCATAAATAACAAAAGGTACCGGAGCAGACTTGGAATATGCATTAAACGATAAACTCTCACCCTGCGCAGGCATTTTGAGTGTCTGACATTTATTGCATTTCAGTTTATGCAATCTCAAGGCATCCTCATTAGGACACCTTGTCATGCATGCCTCGCATAGCCACATTTTCTTGCAGTTTGCAGTTATCTGACTTCTAATAAGCCTCGATATGTTGGTAATGAGGCAGTAATGAGACTTATCACCATCATCGATGATCAGCAGGTTAACATGACTAGCCTTCCTCTCTGATGGTTTGCGAATAGACTCCACCGAGTTGTTGGCATTTAGAGCAAATACAGCTATAGATACGTCAGGATTTTGCTTCTCAAATCGTTCAATTTGATCAATTGGAAATGGGAATGTAATTTGCTCATAATTGAATGCTTTGAATAGCAAGTTCCTAGGGTACGATGATGGAAGGCATCTATTTTTCTTAGCGGGAAATTTTGAAGCCAACATGCACCAAGCGAAACAAAAATCATCATTATTCTTAATGTTAAGAATAGCCTTCTTCCTCCTGATGCATGCAGGCAACTCAATATACCCTGAAGCGCGAAGAGGATTATATTCTGCTGCGCTGTTTACTAGCGAGCGGATTGCGAACAAAGTCTTTGAACTTGCTTGGCCTTCAAAACAGGATAGGTTTTCTAAAATTTCATTTTTCATTGCACGGAAGATATCATCCACGTTAGATGATTGCTGGATCTCCTTAGTCTTGGAATTAAAATAAACCGATTCCACGTTTTCATGGTCAGGTGTCTGAATTAAGTATGAGACGTTCAGTGAACAACTCATCTTTAATCCGGATATGCTCCTCTTTAATGTGGATTCAATTTCTCTAATAACGAGACTCTTGCATTCCTCCAGAAACTCGCTGGGGACCATTATTCCCGCCGTATTTTCAATTTTGCTGTTGAAGATACGGCCCTTGAATGCTGACTCGATAGTTTTGCATTCTAGGTCAAAATGATCATTTCTACATACCCTTTCTGCCGGTGATGATGATGATGAAGAAGAAGGAGATGGCCTGCAGAGACCTGAAGGCCCCGCCACTGCTTCCTCCTCCCTCGGGTTTCCTGTGTTCCTGATGGATGCGGGAGGGATGTGGTCTTCTTCGCTGCTGGTGTGACGGAGCCTCTTCGGGTCTCGCACTGAAACCTCTGGTGCTGCTGGACGCTGGAGATCCTCCTGCACGGACATTGGTTCACCATCTTTAATAAAAGAAACATGTAGCAATTACACAATAATAAAGAAAAACTAGACATATTAGCTACATATATTCGAAATAACAATAAGACATCCAATGTGCTAATAATAATAATAATAATAATAATAATAATAATAATAATAATAATAATAATAATAATAATAATAATAATAATAATAATAATAATAATAATAATAATAATAATAATAATAATAATAATAATAATAATAATAATAATAATAATAATAATAATAATAATAATAATAATAATAATAATAATAATAATAATAATAATAATAATAATAATAATAATAATAATAATAATAATAATAATAATAATAATAATAATAATAATAATAATAATAATAACAATAACAATAACAATAACAATAACAATAACAATAACAATAACAATAACAATAACAATAACAATAACAATAACAATAACAATAACAATAACAATAACAATAACAATAACAATAACAATAACAATAACAATAACAATAACAATAACAATAACAATAACAATAACAATAATAATAATAATAATAATAATAATAATAATAATAATAATAATAATAATAATAATAATAATAATAATAATAATAATAATAATAATAATAATAATAATAATAATAATAATAATAATAATAATAATAATAATAATAATAATAATAATAATAATAATAATAATAATAATAATAATAATAATAATAATAATAATAATAATAATAATAATAATAATAATAATGAGATGGAGAAGGAAGAAGAAGGAGATGGAGAAGAAGGAAGGAGATGGAGAAGAAGGAGAAGGAAGGAGAAGGAGAAGAAAGCGCAAGCAGTATAATATGCATGTATATGCTAAAGTACACATTAATGGAAAGAATGCATGCTTCTAATTAATGAAAATAATTTGTCAAATGCACTTACATTGCATGGGATGTAACAGCTCGCAGAGCCGGATCCTGTACACGCAATTGGTGCAACCGCACCATTCGGCTTCGGGATCAGGCATTGGTCCTGGCTCTGAAATCAGAGAAATTAATCATATTACTAGCTTAAAATCCTGTAAGATTAAATATAGTGAAACAAGCTCTACTATCGAGAATGATATAATTGAAAAAACACACACAATGATAGCTAATGGCAAATTACTTTTCTTATATTCCAATATTATTACACTACAACCTGCTTTGCGAGACTAAAAAGTGCTTGAAGCATAAACCATTTCATTATACTCTATTTCTTAGTTGGCGGATGGCTGTAAATGTAGATAAGCGTATTGCGCATTATATGCCTTTGATATATATCTTTCTAATATATAAATGATACAGAGACTATGTTTATTTGAAACTATATCCATTTTGTCAATTACAGTTATTCTTTATCTGCTATACAACACATATGAGACCAAAAGTTAAAATTTAAAATGTAAAATTTGAAAGTAAAATAACTAGATTAATATATACAAAAAATAACTATATATGTACTTGAAGATCTCAATTAGAGAATTTATTTGAGTATAAATTCGCCTATGTTCAGGCCCTTAGTTTAAAAGTTACAATAGAGTGACCTATGTCTTATCGAGCAGGAGATGCGGTGGAAAAACTAATTAATAATTACCGCAATCTTCTGAAAGAAACTCATAGTTGCATGCAATGGGGAAAGTGGTAAAAAGTACAAATACAAAACAATGAAAAGAAATAATTACCACAATCTTCTGAAAGAAACTCATAGTTGCATGCAATGGGGAAAGTGGTAAAAAGTACAAATACAAAACAATGAAAAGAAATAATTACCACAATCTTCTGAAAGAAACTCATAGTTGCATGCAATGGGGAAAGTGGCAAAAAGTAAAAATACAAAACTATGAAAAGAGTATTGCATACCTGCATTAGTGTTTTCAAGCCATTCAAGTGCAATCCTATAGCCGCAATTCCGACAGGAACATTCATCATCTTGAAAATCTGTGGGCGGTGGAATGATGTAATCCACCCCAGGCAATATTGGCGACGCTTGCTCGCTGTCGGGAGCTTTACGCTTTCTGCCGGCAAGGGTCAATTTATTTACCCAATTTTTTCTAGGATGCATCTTGTTTTCCTGAAATAATAGAGATTACGATATAATTATGAAGCAATGAGCATTTTATAAGTTAAATGAAGCAATGAGCATCTTATAAGTTAATAATGTCGATTGTGATTTGAACAAGAAATATTCTTGAAAAATGCACGCAGTCTATACATCTTTTATCACTGATAAGAGAAAATTCCCTTCAATATATTTTCTTGCAAATAAACACTCTCTATAATTATATCACTGTAATTATAAATGAATCGCTTACCTTTTTATAAATGAAGTCTGGATGAATATCCCGAAGAAGGAAAAATTGCTGTCTGATGGGTGTTGGCTGTGCAATAATACAGACTGAATAATTCGTCTATCGGGCAATCGTTTTTATAGCGATTTCAAAATCCTCCCCTCCACTAGTCTAGCGAGCCCTGTATAGAGCGTTTTGAGACTTTCGATTTTCCCTCTCCCCTCTGTCATCCAAAGATATTTCCTTTTCTACGTGCGGTACAGTCTGAAAAAGATGTTATAACTGCAAATGACGCTTCTCCTCAGTACATTCGTATACATGTGAGTGTGTATGACTATGTGCGTATGTGTACGTGTATGTGTGTGCATGTGAGTGTGTATGACTATGTGCGTATGTGTACGTGTATGTGTGTGCATGTGTGTGCGTGCGTGTGTGTGTATGCCTGATATATTCATTTTAAACCATTTGTTTCATGAGTACACTATTTATATTCAGATTTATTTGAGTTACATCCATGAGATTCGAACATAGATCCAATGGCTATCAACCACTGCAGTTACCTTTTATTTTCCCATCAATTTTCATGTTATTCTATAGATGGAGTACTATTTACGTTCTTAGCCGGAGGACTATTTATTTCAAATGATTTTTTAAAAATTAGCATTAATTGCTGGCGCCGTGCATTGGTCATAAACATTGAAAGTAAAAGAATGGTATTGATTTCCAAGTGGGATCAATTTAAATTTCGCTAAGTGGTGTACATTCGTTATTACGCTTCACCAATTACGGTTATCTTTTCATTCTTAGCGCTAAAACCCTTTTACAAGAACTGAAGAATGTTCTCTTGTAAGCAACTGTAAATGAAGAAATACATTACATATTTCCTTGAATGGGAGATTATTTGGAGTCCTTCAATGTAGTTAATTAAATGTTCAGTTGGTCATCACTGGCCAAATGCGAAGTTAAACGGTTGCGTGTAACTTTTGCACAGAATTTGGTCTTTTCTCCGAAAGTTTTTTGTTTCCTCTTTCACTCCCTCCCTCTCTCTCTTTCTTTCCCTCTCTATATGAAGAAATACATTACATATTTCCTTGAATGGGAGATTATTTGGAGACCGTCAATGTAGTTAATTAAATGCCCAGTTGGTCATCACTGGCCAAATGCGAGGTTAAACGGTTGTGTGTAACTTTTGCACAGAATTTGGTCTTTTCTCCGAAAGTTTTTTGTTTCCTCTCTCACTCCCTCCCTCTCTCTTTCTTTCCCTCTCTATGGTGCTTGCTTGTACATGTGCGTGTTCGTGTGTATGTGCATGACTATGTGCGTGCGTGTATGTGTGTGTGTGTGTGTGTGGGTGTGTGTGTGAAACAACCGCTTCCAGAGTATACTTTTGAGTCTGAAATATTAAGTAATCCTCTATCTAATTATCTCACGAAAATCAGTTCGCAGATAGATCAGAAAAAAGAAGCTAGCGCAAATGCTTTAGAATATTAGCGGGTATTAAGAATATTGTATACGTAAATGAAGTGTTCCACCTAAATTCAAACTCTGTATCTTTAAGCCGATGAAGAAAATAAAAAACGCTTTTTGTCATAAGCAGTTCTAAGAAGGCGCACATTGTAATCTTGAGAAGAAAACATTCGTAACGCGATTAAAAACAAAGTGAAAATAAGTTTAAAGTATGAACGCATAATCTTTGTCCAGTAACAGGTGGTCGATCTCATCTCCCCCTTCCACAGACGAGAGATGTAACGAAGCAGGTGAAGAACCGTTAGGGTGGGCTGGGTAAACTTTATGTGACACTAATTTGTGTTACAACCCACAGTTTGGCAATTTCTTTTCGGAAGAGAGGGACCCTCGTTCTCTCCGCCATGTTTACCTGGAAACAATTTATGACGAGTGCCGATGGAAAACACAACATTATTAACACTGTCCACAAGGGTTCGCTAGCATTTGTTAGTTTTTTCAGAAGACCGTCGCACAGGATTTAATAATAAATAACTTTAAATAACCTTCATGTAACCTATGTCCATGACAGGAACTGAGATCGCTAACATGACTGCTTGTCGGTGCACTCACACCCTTATGCTCACCTGGAAACAATTTATGTCGAGTGCCGATGGAAAACACAACATTATTAACAATGTCCAAAAGGGTTCAGGACAATCTCACGAGACATGTATGCCCCCTTCCATAACACATAAACTTTGTCAAGTCGGAAACAATTTATGTCGAGTGCCGATGGAAAACACAACATTATTAACAATGTCCAAAAGGGTTCAGGACAATCTCACGAGACATGTATGCCCCCTTCCATAACACATAAACTTTGTCAAGTGACAGATGGCCGATCTCATCTCCCCCTTCCACAGACAGTCACGACGTCTGTATCTGTAACATACATTTACAATAATTTATGGCTTCCATTAAAAAAAAGCCCCCCTGGGAATGCAAGTTGTGACATGTTTCCATACCACCTGCAACATCTTGGGTGGTCCTCACACCCCCTCCCCTCCCCCCTCCCACCGACGGCGGTGTCGCGACGTTATGCAAATTTATGCAAATGTATCTAGAAAAGGCCTTTTCATACTACTCACGTCATCTCTCACTTAGGGGTCTCTATCAGGTTAGAAGTGACGGTGTATTTCTCGGCGGTGCATGGCTCTGAGTGAATCACTTCCTCCTCCAATAGATCGGTTGCATGTCTCCGAACCGACTGCCGGGACCGTCTCCGAACCACAGTAAGGGGGGAATGTACTTTGTCCTGGACCCTACGCTCTGCACTATCATGGCTCCTTTGGATCGCAGCCCTCTGTCTTCTCTCACCTCATTCCTCCCGGGGTATCATGACGGTCGCAATGCCAAATCCCCTCCGTAGTACTCCTAATCCTAATCCTTGGTTTAGAACGTTTGTATTTGTAAACTTTACATACTTCTTGGAGTAAGGTATTTTCGTAGGAGTAGCTTCAAACTAACTTTTCAAATATAAATCAGACCTAATAGTGGCTATTTATAAACCCCGGAAACTGACAAATTACAAATTGTGTTTCAGGAATATCTCTAATATTTCAGATTTACCAAGATAATCAGAAGGTTTAATGCGTGTTCGGATATCCGTAAAGTTGCTGAGCGTCGGTGCAAAGAACCGAAAATTTGTGTTCAATTCCTGCCTATAACAAAGAAATGCCAACTTTCTGTATGCTGTCTGCCTAGAATGAAGGAACTTGTATGAAGTGAAATGGTCTGTAAATAAATGTTTAGGCAATGCCAGAAATAAATTATTTACCATTTCCAATATCGCCAAAATTTCACCAGAAGATGACCTGAATTTTAGGACAAATGACATGTAACAAGAGATGTAGTTTACGAATTTTATTATTTTATTATAAAAAGGAGGGAAAATGTGTGTTATACGAAATGTTTTTAGCACTATTGAAAAAAAAAAAAAACTTTACAAAGAACTGGTTCTTCCAAAAAATGCTAATCTTACAGCGAATAGCCAAAATCCGTTTTAAAATATATCTAAGAAGTGGAGTAGATGAATATTCTGCAAACAAAGAGCAGGTACATCCTCTCACATGTGTTCCTCCCTGCCCTATTTCTGAGGTTGCTCGCTTGAGAACGTGGGATTTGTGAAGGACAAAGCTGCGTTTGTGCGTGTTTTTCTCCTGCCATTTATTCTGCATCACCATCGCCTCCATTCATATCAGTTTTCATTGGATGTAATTTAGTCCGCCAAACTAAACCATGCGAGCTCTTATATCCTGCCACTTCACTACACAGTCTAATCGAACCATTCAGTTCAATGAATTTGGAAAAAATATAAGCCCAAATTTGTAGAACAGAAAAGCGGAATGAAAATAAGCATTTTGAGGCTACAAAATGGGGCTCTCAGAAGTTTTTTTTTTTTTTTTTTTTTTTTTTTTTTTTTTTTTTGATTTCCATGCATCAGTATTAAATGTTAAAGTCTTCAGTAGTAAAAACCTGTTTCTGGTGTTTGAGGAGCGTCTGGATGCATTGTATCTGAAATGGTCAGGAACTCCGTCCAAGCTTGCGCATATCATCGACCTTCGGGCCACGTTGGAAGCGAAAAGGGACACTGATCCACTTATAGGGCCCTGCTCAGGCTTTAGGTACCACTCCAAAATCTATATTTCTACTCCATTCACAACAATTTAGATATTTCACATAACTGATATTACCTGTTGATCGTCTAAATGGTCTAATGATTAATACACTTTTGGCGCATTATATCCTTCTTTTGTCTGTCATTAAAGATTATGGAATACTAACGCTTGGTGTCCAATTTGCTTTGTAACTATAAATTGCTTTCTCTGTCTCTTCTATGTCTTTGCATACTTATTTATCTATTTTCGCACATTTTTCTAGCGAATATTCATCGTAATACCAAAATTAACTTCAACCCATAACAAAGAATGTTTTCGCCAATACAAGAAAAGGTCACTTTGAGATGGATTAGGTAACAAAAAGAAATACTTTGATTTTAATGTAAAGCAAAATGATGGCCAAGTCCCAGGCTCAAATCCCCTATATGGGCAAATTTGACCTCTCTAATTTTGCCGTGATTACTCACAATTGCCAATTAACTACCAGATTGGACATTCAGTCCAACGATTCAAGGAACAAAAGAATTGGAAAGCAGATAATATGAGGTGACTACACAGACAGCCATTGTCCAGCACCACATGACTGCGTAAGCACAAAGAACAGCTAGGAGTCGCACGATCTCAAAAATTTCACATAGTGCAATAGCAACAAAACAAATTGCGCCTACACGAAGGCGACTGACTGATCAACTAAGGTCATACATTTGTGTTTCTGGTAGAGAAAGTTGACTGGGAAACTAGCATTTATCCAGGTGATGTGATATGAACCAAAAGTTAACGCGTTGCTAAAACAAACTTACTCTGAAATAAGCCTGGATGATACCGTCCCGCGGTCACCTATACTAGGATAGGTTAGGATATACGTAGAGGGTTGGGCACGCCGACTTAACTAATTTTTTGTACCTATACCACACGTGGGACAACCCCGGAGGAAGGATGAGATGAGAGAAGACAGAGGTCTGCTTACCACAAGGAGCCACGACAGAGGAGGGCAGGTTCCCTACCATTTACCAGTTTGAAATTGTCCGGTAGTCTAGTACATTCTGCATCCCACCTGTCGTGTCCTGAAATGACCCATTAAGCCGGCTAGGAGACCAGAGACCATATGTGCTTGTGCGCGTGTCCGTATATCTGGTAACAATATAAATAAAAGCGAAAACATGGTTAAATACTAAATTTGAAGAACGCAACACGAAGATGTTCAAGCAATGTCCCTCACCCCAGTTCACTCTTTACATAGAAAAACGCTCTCCATTTTCTAGTTTCTAAGAAATAGACCTTAGTTATATTAAAATGCCATATGTTTAATAGATGTGCATGACAAAACAAATTTCCTCAATTTTTCTGTGAAGTCTTTTTGATTCTGAATGAATTTAATAACGTGTAAATTGTAAGAGAGGAAAACCTACTACAAAAGCAATCCAAATTTTACTATGATCACTAATTTGTGGCATTAATCTCTGCTGAGATATTCTTTAATGTTGGTTTGAATTTTTATTTTCTTCCTGTTTGTTTGTTTTGTAATTTTACGTCCTCCAACGTTAAGTCATATCGGACGATGAATGGAATGGGTGAAATGACGCTCAAATGAACCCAGGGTCCATAGAGCTTAGAGCTATTTTCTTCCTGTGGTCATGCAAAGTGAATGGAATTTTGCAAACTGATGTCCTTTTAAACTATTTACTTCTCCGTGATATGAAAGTATAATGAAGCTTTGTCTCGATTTATTTCGATCTTCTTCTTTTATTTTTCAGTTATCTGTGAAATATCTTCTGAGATCTTTCATGAGATTAATAATAATATTTTTTTGTGATCGTTGCACTTGTCACTCACAAATATAGACACTGTCTCATTAGAAATGACGTTTTTAAGACAATTATTTGAAATGAGTTCTGACAAGCAATTAACTAATTTTAAAAGTATAGACGATTAGATTTTATTGTCTTGAGCCATCGTACAGCAAGATTTATTATCCCACGATGGTACCATTCTCTGGTTTTTGATATGAAGGATTTGGTGACACACACTTGCATTGCTTCAGAGCTGTTAAAATGTCTTCAACGTAGAAATTGGGCCATAGATCGGAGGAGATGATAATGTGATGGTCCGAGATGAGAGCTGTGTGCAGTGTGGTAGCAGTTCGATTCCTTCCGATTCCTGAATTTATTCCATGGTTGTTCGTG
Source organism: Mantis religiosa (assembly GCA_030765055.1). Lineage (NCBI taxonomy): Eukaryota > Metazoa > Arthropoda > Insecta > Mantodea > Mantidae > Mantis > Mantis religiosa. The sequence continues at coordinate 112,467,454 of CM060949.1, forward strand.
CAGTACGGGTGTTGTGCTGTCCTGTTGTAATGAAACTTTTTCGGTCAACTAATGCTAGGTATCTCTGTCTTAAAATTTCATGAACTCGTTTCAGTTGTTGAGAATAAGGACTGGCATAAATCGCCCGCCCGTTTGGAACAAACTCCCAGTGAATCACACCTACAAAATTCTACGAGACACACATTACTGTGGGACCGAGCTGTTTTTTTTTTCCGATGACCGTGGCAGATTGGCGAGGATCAAGCCACTGTTTCGAGGCATCAGGACTTGTAATATACCCATTTTCCATCAGAAGTGACAATTCTCCTGACAGATCTTTCATCTATATGATTACGGATAAGCTGACGACAGATATCCACTCCACACTCAGCCTATTGAGGTGTCAGTTCATGAGGTACGGATCTACAACTTCTGTATGATTTTCAAAGTGTCTTTATGTGGTGAGTTATTCCATATCTTAGGTCTTCCAGAACGTCGTAAGTCTTTAGTGTTTTCGTCTCCACTGTTAACATGTTGGAACCATCGTTGTGCCACGTGCTCACTAACGACACCCTCTCCGTCCACTTCACATATTTTTCGAACTGCGGCACTGGACTTATAATCTTGCTTTTCAGTGTCTTAGGACTCTAAGTTCAAACTTCGTTATCTCCATTTTGAGATTGTTTATTAACAAATGAGGACTGATACATGCTTGCAATGCACGAAAAACTAATCATAGCATCCTGCAAATAGCATTGCCAAATCAAAGAAACCCAATACATTTTCCAGAACACCAAAATCAAAAAACGGACATTACTTAAGAGACAGTTTAATGGAGCCATTGAAGATGTTCTGAGAAATATGTTCTTGCTTTCATTATGGGAAAAAGTGCTTTTACCGCTTTGCAGTGTGCAATTCTCAATGCACGTAACAAACAGAAGAGGAAAAAAGCAAAAAAAGAAAGAAGTTCTATCAGAATATTTCGTTAAACATCTACAAATTTTGAAACACTTTCACTTTTTTCATTTCTGTCAGATGAGTGCTTCTTTTTTCGAATCGATCTTTTTATTGGCAAACTAATATTAGTATTAAGTAGCGCAAAGCCAACGGTAGCTTCTGTCTTTTTTTTTATTTATTTCCTTCATTTTTCTTTCTTTCTTTCTTTCTTCCCTTTTTATGTTCTTTCTTCTTTTTTTCATTTTTCTATGCTTAATGTTCCGCTAACATTAAAATCTATGAATTTGTGTAGCTTTTTGTATTTAACTTCATATCTTCTTACTCAATACCCACAAAATCTATAAAGTATGTTTTAAACTGAAGGGAACCTGTTCCAAACAGTTTTGGATTTTAAAACACATGATTTATAATATTTTAAAATATATATCTTCTTCTTTTCACATATTAGCAATATCCTTCCCATATTTTGAACTGTAGGTATTTACTCTTAACAGCACCGTCACTCGACCCCATGTAGTTATGCAAACCATATGTTTTGCTGGCTTTTTTAACCTTAGTGTTTTGCCGCTCACAAAGTAGGCTACGGAACGTAATATACGTCTAGTGCGTAATCCGATCTTGTAGGAAGCAGCATGGGACGGCGCTTGCTCTTGTTTTTGTAACAACTTTCTCCTTCATCCAACATCTTTCTGTCTCTTTCTTTCCCATATTATAGTGCACATCAGCAGACAGCTGAGGATAATCCTCATGGTATAGTTCTTTTTATAATTAGACTGACATCGCAGCTAAGGTGTTTATAGCAGAATAGCGAAGCCAGCTCTATCACGTGATTTACTCCACGTGGGAAAGGTATTAATGTGTCTAATTGGTCAAGGTTAGATATGAACCGATTCAACTCAGTGCTTCACGTACTACGGGCAGGACATCAACTCAACCCAACTTCAATATGGTGCCTCTATAATCTAAAACCGTCGCTTGCTTATAAATTTGCGAAACAACTGCACTCCAAACTACCCTTTTGATCTAAAAAATTGTTACTTTATTAAAATATAATATATATTCCAGGATTTACGTGGCAAATAAAATGAATATTTTGATTTTTCCTGCAATAGCTAGGGAAGTTTCTTCTTTAGGAAGCTGTTTTGCATTATTTTGTATAACTGGTAAACTTTAATAATGAATTAAAAATTACTGCCCAAAAGGTGTAATCACTCTAAAAGAATGCAATTTCATTTCAATAACGACTATTTTGAGAAGGACCATCAAAATTATGAGGATGAGTGAAGGGACGTTGTCAAAAAAGAATTGTGATCATTCTTTATTGAACAGCCCTCGTATAAACATTCTGGGAAATTCAAACCAATAGTTTATATTCTGTTAATGACACTAAGTATTTAACCGACATTGATAAAACCGATTGTTTGAAATGATGCGGCTGCCTCTAATGCTAGTAACACAAAATTATAAAAAATCATTCACGTTGAAGATGTGGATTTGATAGACTGTTGATAGAAAATTTAAGATATTATTTTTATTAGTCATGCAAATATCTTCAATGTATTATATGTTAATCAAAATTGTTGTAATTAGCTCTGGAAAAGTTAACAACAGCAAACATTTTTTCATATAAAGAGTACCTTGGAGTGAGAGATTTTTTTTTTTTTTTTTTTTTTTTTTTTTTTTTTTTTTTTTTTTTTTTTTAAAGATCTTGTTTTCACAGCTTTGGAAAATGCTGAACTTAAAGTTTGGTATTTATCAGAGCTTTCATTTTTGTCTTAACCTATTTACACTTCATATACTTATACCATTATTCAGGAATGTCTCAAGAAATATCTCGGTATAACGCAGATACTGAATTTTAGGAAGAAATATAGTTCCATGTCTGCTAGTCAAATGTGAAAAGAAAAGTAAAGGTACAAAACTGCATTTAAAGATTCAATATACTATTTATAGTATCTTGCGTACCGAAGTATAGCTTTTCTGTCCTTTACACTCGTGTACTCGTATGCTTTCTTCTTAATGTTGGTCGTCGTTTTGTGAAACCACTAAATACGGCGGGAATTCAGTCCAGAATAGACGTTCCCCCAACTGGAGATCAGAAGATTGCCTCATCTGCCTGTTTTCAGAATTCCAAAGAAGTCTTTTCGGCTCTCGAATGATGGATAGACCTCCTACAACGGACGCAGAAAGAAAGAATTCCGATACAACTAGAAAACTCTATTTTAAATTTAAGGAGAAGACGGGCGCGATAAAAGAGAAGCTTTGATATATTCAACCCAAAAGGTTTCTGTCACTAGGTGGTTAGAAAGATACTGTTACGTTTTCTACTCGTGAACCAAGAGTATTTGTTGATTTGTACACTGCAGAAGAGCTGCTAAGAGGTTTTGGGAGACCTGAATCGGCTATATTTTAAACTACTTAGGAGGACTAGTAGAAGGGGTTTACTCCTGAAGGACCTGTTCCGGTGTGGTGATTTCTATTTCGTTGTCCATTCTGAATGCAACGTTCTCTCTGTATGATTTGAGGGAAAAGTACCCACACGCACTTCACGCTTTAATGCTTTAACTGCACATATTAATATTTTATCGCTGTGGTTTAAGAACAGTGAGTAAAAATCATTGCTCTAATGAAGGAAGAAAATCTAAGGAATATTTTCTCCATTAACAACTACTTCAAAATGTTCATAAAAAAGAGGAAGTTTTAGTTATTTATCCCTTTAAACTAGTGATAAAATGTTATAAAATATCACATTGACGATCGCGAGTCTGCCGTAGAGGACTTGAGCGGGAGTAGTGGAATTGCTCCGCCTTTGTTGTTTATTGGCTGGAGGGGCAGGAGAGACTCACCTTCCATGAACGGTCATTAGCGCTCAGAAGACTTTTACGAAACCAGGAGCGAGCTGTGTTGCTACTGTGCAAAAGACCTTTCGAGACTGTTCTAATAACGTATCGCCAGAACACTCTATTGCCAGAAGTATCTTGTGAGGCGGTCCGGCCCGTAGCGAACCACGTCGAGCTCTCCCTTGTGCTCAACGCCTCGCAATTAAGGATTGGTGACGTGCGGAGGTTAAGGGAAGGGAGATTGTAATTGGTTCGAGGTGACTTGTAGCTCCCGCATGAGAACTCTCATCTGTACTACAGGAGTGGGTGCGCCCTGACTGGCTGTGGGTTGAATGATGACACCTTGGATCTGGTAGACAGAAGTTTATTGTTGTCCTCATGCCCCTTTGCGCACCACCGTTAAGTCGTCTTCGGTGTGGTTGCTGTTTAGCGTTACTGTCAATGTTGTGATGTGAAGAACGGGGGCAGTAGTAGTCGAATTGGATATATTTACCGTCTTTCCCATATATTACACTTTGTGCTAACTCTCACTGGAGGGATTGTTAGATATTGCGCTTTGTCTCTGTGCATGGCGCGGAAGTGTACTTGTTAGGTGGCGCCAAATGTACGTCCGTCTCACGTAGAACTCAGGACCGAAGTGCCCTTAGTAGAAAAACTTACTTTCCGCCATCACTTTGAATCACCCCCACTCTAGGTATTTTTGGAGTTTGCAAAATCACATGAACAAATATCAATTTTCTATTGGCTGGTAACTACCTCCACTTGAGATCAGTGTTCAGAATTTCCAGTTTCGGACCTAACATCAGAGACGCTTTCTCTAACGGTCCGCATGCAAAAATTTATGCGAAAGCATGCGTTCTGCGCGTTGGTCAAAATCTTATAGCCTGTTATCAGAAGCACGCATGGGATTTTAACAATGGGTTGGCTTCCGACTGAGATGCACCAAATTTGTCTTGAGGGCAAAACAGACAATAGAGTAGGGTTGTTTGTTTACAGGGATTGCAAAGGGAGTTTACTGACCTTCGCAGTATGGCCTTGTCACTGTGGCGGTCTCCGGAGTATATGCTAGCATTATGGCATATGTCTATTCTGGTATACGTCATTTATTTATATTTATTCGTTTGTTTGTGTTAGTGTCTTTCTGATATCAGCTTATATGTCGCCTCAGTGTTCCTAGGTGACAGGGGCTGCGTCACTTGTCGTAACGACAGGGTATATACGAGCCGATGTAAAGTCTAACAATGAATTTTGTCTGTGGAAGTGTCAGTTGAGTTAGTCGGTAAGTGATACGCTGTAGTGAGGAGTCGGCGCAGTGAAACAGTTCGTGAGTCATTGATTCCATCAGTTGATGCATCGGTGGGCAGTGTGAACAGTGCAGTGAATGAATTCACGAGTGAATATTGGAGTTGCTATGTTGAGCAGATCCGTGCAGTTCCGTGTAACAGAACAACATGCAGCACAGGTAGGTGTGTGCTAAATAGACATAAAGAAACATTAAAGAGACATGTTGAAGCTGTATGTTTGTGTAAAAAACAAGGTAATTGTACGTTAGCATTCAGGCTACGTTAGAATTGGTAAAAATAAAGAACTTAAATGTGAATTTCGTTTTGTGTCTAGTGATTGTCACAATATTTTGTGGAATATGCGCATCAGATTAGCTAGAATAACGTCAAAATATCCCCTTAAATTTTTTAACTCTCATAAATTATTTGCACTGGACGTATATTAATTGTAATTTATCTGGGGTATTCATTTTCATATTAGAAACATTGGTGTTTTGTTAAGATGAATACAGATCATTTCGCAATATCTTCACTATAGAATTCTCCTGTAAAGGGGAAATATTGGATTTATTCTGATGTCCTTAAAATCCATGAAATGCTTATGCATGTGTTTTCCGTTTTCTCGCTGCTATTCAGGTCGACTTTCATTCAGACTGCTGTCGAAGTGAGTGCCTTAAAATTGTAATCCAGTCTTAAGACTACTGTTATGTTCTTATGACAATATATGTGCACATTATCTTGTTTCTGTTTTTAGCCATGCCGTAAAAACTCGTTGAAAGCGTCCACCCGTTTACCTAATGCGACAAGGTCAGAAGAGGAAACGTGCACAAGAAAATAGAATTTGTGTTATTCTAGTAATTCAGCGAGGTCATTTGTTGGGCTTACGGACTCTCTCGCACATATTCTTGTCAAGTACACGCAACTATCGTAGACTGGTAACACGTCACAGACCACGACAAGGAAGGACGTTCCATTGCGATAATCGCATTCCAACTAACAACTAGAAAATTCCTATTCATGCAAGCAAGTCATCGCATCATGCATTGCAATGGAAGCGTTATTGTTGTTTTGTTTTGGTGGAGTTTTTGTTCAAACTGTCAGTGTTTCGTATTGTCGTACTGCTCGAACGGTGGATTTATCTTTGGTAAGAGATACCTCTTAG
>CM060949.1:112478674-112501174 GCA_030765055.1 Mantis religiosa
AATTGATGGAAATTAATCATTTCTCCACACTAGCCGTATATAGGCTAAGATATTTTGATGGATAGAGTCAACATGAAAAATTCAATGCCATGGCCGGGATTTGAACCACGGATCTACTGGTTTCCGCCCAGTCGCTCTTAACCTTTGAGCTACCATGGTCAACGTGCCTTCCTGACATTAAATTCTCCAGTTGACTCATATTTCCCCGGTAGACCACTAGGGGCTCTCGCATCCGAGAGTGTGTCTACCGGGGAAATATGAGTCAACTGGAGAATTTAATGTCAGGAAGGCACGTTGACCATGGTAGCTCAAAGGTTAAGAGCGACTGGACGGAAACCAGTAGATCCGTGGTTCAAATCCCGGCCATGGCATTGAATTTTTCATGTTGACTCTATCCATCAAAATATCTTAGCCTATATACGGCTAGTGTGGAGAAATGATTAATTTCCATCAATTAACTAAAACAATACAATTGAGTCAATGTGGACTCAAATAAAACGGGAGGGGGGGGGGTCCCAAACTGAGTACTATTCAACGACTTATTCAAGAAGAAATTGAAAAGGTAACACAAAAGACTGGGTAAATTGCGTGAGACATGCATAAAAACTACAAGAAAACTTTTGTAGGGAAACAGCATGAGACGAGATTTTGGAGGCTATCATCATAAATTTGTAATTCAGATGATGAAGGCAGTGACAGTGACGTATTGTCTCTTGACATAAGTCACATTGCCTGGGATGTAGATTAGCCATTGGAAAATCCATTGCATTAGAAAATAGCTCATATACACACTACGTATTATTATAATTTATAACAATAGCATTTAAAAAAATACATGGGTAATGTGTGAATATGCTTGTTCTAATTTTTATTCTAACAACTGCATTGTAATAAAAGTTTGGAAAATTCAGTTTGGATTCCCTTTTAGATTGGGATGGCTCAGGCGGCTCTATCTGTGGCCCGCACTCTGGAGGCTCGGTTTCGATTACCGTGACCGACCTACCTGACCCATGGATTTTTCGGAGAGTTTCCCGTTTGCTTAGGCGAACGTTGGGTAGGTTGATTACATCTTCCGAATTTCCTGTTCCTCCATTTCATCTCCATTATCATTTCATATCATCTCTTATCATTTCTATCTTTCAGGGTAGAAGTGTCGGTGGGAGTCTCGGCGGTGCATGGCGGGATAATATGCTTTAAGGAAAACGATTTCTCCTCCGGTGGGACGGACTTGGGCCTCCAAGCCGGCCTAGTGGGGCGATTAAGAAACGCGGCAGGCGGGATGCAGGTTGTGCAAACCTGCCTAGAGTATTCAGGTCTAGGGAGGCGGCCTCAGGTCTCCGAACCGGCCTCGTGACTGTTTTCGATGACAAGTGTCCTAAACCCATCGCCAGGGAGTTTCTATCAGGTAGAGTGAAGGGACCTTGCCCTCTGTTCCGCAGTGACTCCTTGGGGCAGGCCGCGCTATGTCTCATCTCATGTCCTAAACTTTGGTGCCCCACTTGGGGCATAGGTACAAAAGACCAGTCTGGTCGAGGTGCTGAATCCCCTCCAATAATAATAATAATAATAATAATAATAATAATAATAATAATAATAATAATAATAATAATAATAATAATAATAATAATAATAATAATAATAATAATAATAATAATAATAATAATAATAATAATAATAATAATAATAATAATAATAATAATAATAATAATAATAATAATAATAATAATAATAATAATAATAATAATAATAATAATAATAATAATAATAATAATAATAATAATAATAATAATAATAATAATAATAATAATAATAATAATAATAATAATAATAATAATAATAATAATAATAATAATAATAATAATAATAATAATAATAATAATAATAATAATAATAATAATAATAATAATAATAATAATAATAATAATAATAATAATAATAATAATAATAATAATAATAATAATAATAATAATAATAATAATAATAATAATAATAATAATAATAATAATAATAATAATAATAATAATAATAATAATAATAATAATAATAATAATAATAATAATAATAATAATAATAATAATAATAATAATAATAATAATATAATAATAATATAATAATAATAATAGTAATAATAGTAATAGTAGTAATAGTAATAATAGTAATAGTAATAATAGTAATAATAGTAATAATAATAATAATAATAATAATAATAATAATAATAATAATAATAATAATAATAATAATAATAATAATAATAATAATAATAATAATAATAATAATAATAATAATAATAATAATAATAATAATAATAATAATAATAATAATAATAATAATAATAATAATAATAATAATAATAATAATAATAATAATAATAATAATAATAATAATAATAATAATAATAATAATAATAATAATAATAATAATAATAATAATAATAATAATAATAATAATAATAATAATAATAATAATAATAATAATAATAATAATAATAATAATAATAATAATAATAATAATAATAATAATAATAATAATAATAATAATAATAATAATAATAATAATAATAATAATAATAATAATAATAATAATAATAATAATAATAATAATAATAATAATAATAATAATAATAATAATAATAATAATAATAATAATAATAATAATAATAATAATAATAATTAGTGTAGTAGTAATAAAGCGAGATATACTAAGAGCATTTTGCAAAACTTCAGGTATATCCAAACTATAATATTCTATAGCTCTACCTGCTCTGTTACGGCAGAGAAGATTGAGGTATACGGATATTTGGAAATGCACGGTGACATTGCGTTGGCACAGAAAGTCGGTAGAACGAGTTTGGTAGTAACGCATGCATTCTTTTACACTACTGTGTAGACTACAGTTGGGAAGACAGAATGAAACTGTAAATACTATGTCATAGCCGAGTACTGAGCTATGGCCTTTCGGCTTTCTGTACCGCTGCTTTAATCTTCTTAGCTACCATGGTAACAAGCGGTCACGACCTTTTGTTTTCTCTATTATATATATAGTAAGTATGAAGCATTACATTCTACAAAATAAATAAAGAAATAAATAAATGAATGAGTGAGTGAGTGAATAAGTAAAAAAAAAAAAAACACGATTTCTCGAAAATACATATATTTAGAATGGCTCATTAAAATAGAGAGGGTAAGAGATAAAAAACTATCTCGTTAAGTTAGATAAAGTATGACCAATACTTTTATTTAATTATCAAATGAACCAAAGACATGTCTTGACTGTGATCTCAAATGTGAAGTCATTATTGTTTCTCTTATTTGCTCATCATGTAAAGAGAATGGACCATTAATGTCATCACATAGCCACCCATGGCAAAACACCCCAAAGTTGGCCTGAGCCTGCCAACCCTACTGCCGACCTCACGTCCACATACGCTAGGCGGAGGTGGCGATCATCCAAGCGATACAGCAACTCCAGCCGGAAAGTTCACTTTCTAGACCAGTGTTCACTACCTAGCTTAGCTCCTCAATTTCCTCACGATGCTGAGTGGGCACCGCTCCTGTACCCCCAGAGAGCTTCCGTGGAGGGAACCAAAACACAACGCTCTAGCCCATTATGCCACTATGCAGGACGCATAGCCACCAGCTCTTAAGCTTACTGTACTCTTTCATACCAATTGTGCCTGTAAGAAAATATGCATAAAGCCAGTTCTATGAATGATATGTCGAAAAACATGAAGAAGATAGCAGAATAGGTAAACGTTTTAAAACAATATTTTCCACAACAGCACAGAAAGTCATGTGAATGCAAATATCATATTTTTGTTTGTTTGTTTGTAAACGTGTGTTCTCAAATCTATTTTGAGATTAGTTAACATCATTCAGTAAGTAGGTACTTTAGGGCTCGGGACTTTATAGATGGTTCCTCCACCAAAAAAAAAAAAAAAAAAAAAAAAAAAAAAAAAAAAAAAAAAAAAAAAAAAAAAAAAAATCTTGTAAACGACACTGTCGATTGAACAACCATATTACCGCCGCCGATGAGGCTTAATTTCGTCCCGCAGGACTTCTTTTACAAAACAGTAAATCTACTGACATGTTCTACCCTTCAGACAAATTTTTAATTTGTATTAATTTACAACAATTATCGAAAATTCGTTCACGGGAAAGGGAGAATAGTAATATTTTTGTTATTTTGTCAGTTTAATATAATCAAGGATTCAATTAATGTTTTGGCAAATAATATTAAAAATTATATATATATATATATATATTAAAATAAAATGAAAATTGTAACGTTAGGCATAAATTTATCTTCACGATGGCAAAAGTTTACTGCAAAAGCTTTTACAGAAGGAAGAAGAAATATTATGTGTAAAGTTTATATTAGAAACGCGCTATAAAGATATAATTACACTGGGCAACAATGAAAATGTTTCTGGCTTAAAAATAGTGAATTTACGTGTATTTACATCTGCTGAATTAAAAAATCACCATAAAAATGATAGATTAGCTCCTGTTTTGAAGATAAAGTGACATTTAATTTTTTAGAGTGAGATGTTAAATTTGCAGAAATCTTTTTGGGAGTTGGCACACCTGTCAAATAACAAAGCACTATCAGAGAAAAACTTTGGAAATGAAGTGAAGCAAAAGTTAAGGAAGCCATTTTTGTCGGACCACAAATAAGAGAACTTGTAAAGGATCCTGCATTTGACCAAATTTTGGAGGGAAAAGAAAAGGAAACTTGGAAGCCTTCTAGGGTGTTGTTCATGGATTTTTAGGCAACAAAAGAGATGACAACTACAAGCATTTGGTGACAGTGTTCCTGCAAAAATACCGTAACCTTGGATGCAACATGTCCCTTAAGACTTCACCTAGACTTTTTCCCTCCTAGTTGTGGAGCTGTTAGTGATGAACATGGGGAGAGATTCCATCAGGACATTTCTGTTATGGAACAAAGATATCAGGGCCGTTGGAATGAAGTAATGCTTGCGGATTACTGTTAGTCTTTGTATAGGGATTCTGCGGAACTCCATCACAAGAGGCAAGCTAAAAGACGACGAAGTCAACACGCCACCACATGATTCTCTTCAGACAGGACTATCTGCGAAGTATTTTTCCAGCAATTTAGAACCCTTAGCACGTAATTACCAGTTTAAAAAATGAAATGCACCTTCATTGTTGTTAGCATGTATATAATTAAAATGTATCCTTTTCTCTCAATCCGTTAATATGTAATACTTCCACCTTCTGTCTATCATAGAAACTAGTTTTGTTGCCCAGTGTAATTGAATTCTCTAGGTAATCATTGCAAATGTAATATTTAATAAAAATATTGAATCACCTTAACTTGTGTGTATTGTTTCAGAGCCGTCCATCGCCATCGCCCAGAGGAAAATCTTCAAGCAACCGCTGTGTAATCCCGTGGAAAAAAGAGGACGCCAAGAGTAATCTATAACTAAATATATCACTACTTTTGCCATTACTTCCTACTGGAATCATCATAAAATGGAAACACACGAATACCCAAAAGCCATATAAAACGACCAAGGAAACTGCCGTCTTTAAACAAATTTAAAATCCATTGCTTGAACGCGGACCTTAGGATTGGTAGGCCGGTGCCTAACGAGCTGAATCTTCTATGCTGCCATGGAGTTGTGGTTAGAGTAGTGGTACGTTCAGAGCTCAAATCCTGGTTATGACATTAAATTTTTGTTCATTTTTTCACTACACCATAACACACATAATAGTCATTATGTAAAAGCGTTGTTTTGATTTCCTGGAGTTTCAGAGAGTTCTGATTTCGTGTACTGTAAGCGTCTGATTAAGAAACGTTCACCATTCCCTACAAATAAAAAGAATTTGGGATCGTTTTTGCTTTTACGTATTATGGAGCTCTTCTATTGATCAGCAGCTTATTATCTCATTGTGAATACATATCCGGGTTGACAATGTCTGGAGTTTTTGCTCGGGTTTATAGCACGTGGCCCTCACTTTGGTCAGGACAGTTATATAGGAAGCAGGAAGATGTGTTGCAGACACGTGACGTCTCACCAGTGTAACTGACAGACACCCACTGACGTCTTTCACAAAGATATACACATTCACTTTGTTCTAAAGGTAGCTGAAACGTGATATATATAGACAAATCTTTTCTTCCGTCTTTCAGTTTTCTTTCATTTTATTACAGAATGTCCATTAGTAAGTAATCGATTAACAAATATTTACAATAAAAAAAGCTCGAAATCCTAAATTCTCTATAAAATATAACAGTTAATAAAGACTGAAAATGAAAAATTATGCTTCGAGTAAAGAACATAAAACTCGTTATTTCTCAGTAGAAATATTATTTGTTATAGATTCAAGTTTGAAGAATACTGAAATGAAAATAATAAAGTCATAAAGTCTCTTGGCAACCTCTTGCTACACAGGAGAAAGTTGATAGCCTCTGATTGTTAAAGAGATCTATAATTTAGCAAAGCACAACTATCCTACAGCACCCTACGTCTCTGGATGTAGTTACCGGCCTCTCTTCTTTTAATAGATACGAATGGAAGACTAAATGGCAAATTGAAAATCGTAAAATAGCATACCTTTTGGTCCTGTCTTATTGATTATTATTTTAATTTTAATGTAAGGTAAGTAAGTAAAGAATTTAGATAATTGCAGAGAGATCAATCTATTGAGTACTGGCCTTAAGATTACAACGAGACTAATTCATGAGAAACTGGCAGAACTTATAACAGGTTCTGATATTCAACAAGGCTTTAGAAGTGGTAGATCCTTTACTGATACAGTGTTAATAATTAAACAGTTCTAAGCAAAACATTAGCATTTAATTTAATATAATTCTAATTTAATAATTATGTGTTTATGAGAACTCCTAAGTGGTTTCCCGGGAAAAACACGAGTCAGTTGGAGAATTTAATGTCATGTCGCCACGTTAGCCATAGAAGCTCAATGGTTAGAGCGGCTGGATGGCAAGAAGATCCGTGATTCAAATCCCTGTTATGGCATTGAATTTTTCAGTATGACTCTATCTTTCCATACTTTAGCCTACACACGGCCAGTGTGAAAGAACAATTAATTTCCATTAATTGACCTAATAGTGGTTAACTATAAAGCCCGGGTTTTAAAGTATTTACATGTTGTAAGTCGCCATTAAGGTAGTTGTCTCACGTGTTTATGAGAACTCCTAAGTGGTTTACCGGAAAAAACACGAGTTAATTGGAGAATTTAATGTCATGTTGGCACGTGGCCATAGTAGCTGAAGGGTTAGAGCGGTTGGACGGCAACCAGAAGATCCGTGGTTTAAATTCCGGCTATGGCATTGAATTTTTCAGTCTGACTCTATCTTTCCATTAATTAGAATTTAAACACATATATACGTTTTGTCGATCTTGAAAAGGCATTCAATAGATTGGAATTACATCATGTTTTACAAATTTTGGATGATAATAATGTGCCAAATGGATATATTAAATTAATATAAAATATATATTTTAATAATTTTAGTAAAATAAAAATCCAGGTCAGTTAACACAGAGAATTCCAATAAAAAGAGGCGTAAAGACAAGACAATTCACTAACTCCAATCCAATTCAACATTGTTATAGATGTAACAATTAAGGAAATGAGACATGAATTGGGATACATATGGGAGATTGGAAGATTATTATGGTATGTTATGCAGATGATGTATTTGTGGCAGAAACGAAGGATAATCTGCAAAGACTTTTGTACGAGTTCCATCACGAATGTCAGAAGTTTACATGAAAACAAAATGGTAGAGTAACTAATGCGCTTCAATTATTTGGGCGTTAATATTACCAGTGAGGGAAATTTGGGTTGAGAAATTAACCATCACGTTGTAAAAGCAACATAAATACCCGAATGTGTTAGTGAATAAGTATGGAGAAGTAAATACACGAGAAAAGAAACAAAAGTGACAATTTATAAAGCAGTAGTTCAGCCAATGATGACGTTTGCTTTGAAAACAAGAGCAGAGACTATAGATCACGACGAATGATAGAAGCATCTGAAATAAAGGCACTACGGAGAATAGCTGGAAAGACACTGTTACAGAGTAAGAAATGAAGAAATTAGGGAGTTGTGTAAGATCCAAGTTGTGACTGAATGGGCGAAAAGAGAAAAGGAGGACTTGAATGAACATGTATCCAGGGACATCTAACACCGAACGTAAAAATAATGAGAAAAGGTAATCCGGAGAAAGGAAAAGTCCAGCATGACTGAGATAAAGATCGAAAGAGGATTTGTTTCAATCATAAAAACAGGCGATACGCCTAACGTAAGAGAAGAAGAAGAAGAAAGAAGAAGAAGAAGAAGAAGAAGAAGAAGAAGAAGAAGAAGAAGAAGAAGAAGAAGAAGAAGAAGAAGAAGAAGAAGAAGAAGAAAGAAGAAGAAGGAAGAAGAAGAAGAAGAAGAAGAAGAAGAAGAAGAAGAAGAAGAAGAAGAAGAAGAAGAAGAAGAAGAAGAAGAAGAAGAAGAAGAAGAAGAAGAAGAAAGAAGAAGAAGGAAGAAGAAGAGAAGAAGAAGAAGAAGAAGAAGAAGAAGAAGAAGAAGAAAGAAGAAGAAGAAGAAGAAGAAGAAGAAGAAGAAGAAGAGAAGAAGAAGAAGAAGAAGAAGAAGAAGAGAAGAAGAAGAAGAAGAAGAAGAAGAAGAAGAAGAAGAAGGAAGAAGACGAAGAAGAAGAAGAAGAAGAAGAAGAAGAAGAAGAGAAGAAGAAGAAGAAGAAGAAGAAGAAGGAAGAAGAAGAAGAAGAAGAAAGAAGAAGAAGAAGAAGAAGAAGAAGAAGAAGAAGAAGAAGAAGAAGAAGAAGAAGAAGAAGAAGAAGAAGAAGAAGAAGAAGAAGAAGAAGAAGAAGAGAAGAAGAAGAAGAAGAAGAAGAAGAAGAAGAAGAAGAAGAAGAAAGAAGAAGAGAAGAAGAAGAAGAAGAAGAAGAAGAAGAAGAAGAAGAAGAAGAAGAAGAAGAAGAAGAAGAAGAAGAAGAAGAAGAAGAAGAAGAAGAGAAGAAGAAGAAGAAGAAGAAGAAGAAGAAGAAGAAGAAGAAGAAGAAGAAGAAGAAGAAGAAGAAGAAGAAGAAGAAGAAGAAGAAGAAGAAGAAGAAGAAGAAGAAGAAGAAGAGAAGAAGAAGAAGAAGAAGAAGAAGGAAGAAGAAGAAGAAAGAAGAGAAGAAGAAGAAGAAGAAGAAGAAGAAGAAGAAGAAGAAGAAGAAGAAGAAGAAGAAGAAGAAGAAGAAGAAGAAGAAGAAGAAGAAGAAGAAGAAGAAGAAGAAGAAGAGAAGAGAAGAAGAAGAAGAAGAAGAAGAAGAAGAAGAAGAAGAAGAAGAAGAAGAAGAAGAAGAAGAAGAAGAAGAAGAAGAAGATCTGTATATAAAAAACATTAGTTTCATGGTTACTACTGTCATTTTCTTCCTCTATTAATATTTCCATGGCGCCCACCGCGAACGAGTGATAACACCGCCCCCAAGGCAAACCGAGTTCATTTCCAGGGAGCATAATAGAATTTCTAATGGAAAAAGCGGAGGTCCTTGGAGAGTTTTCATTGCTCATTTCAGCAATTGTTGCATAATAATTTATCTTTCACTATTTTCTATGTCCCTCCTCTTTCATGGTGGAACTGGATGGTTAGATGCAGTAATGAGCATTTGATATGTCGTAGGAACTAATGTAGAACCCCCGCACCCGGTTCCTCTATCTGACCCCCTTCCTCCAGAGTCTCATAATTCCATGCTCGCAATGTCTAGTCTTCCGCCGACATTCGAAGGAAAACAAATTCCATCAAGAATGAAACAACTGCTATCCAGAAAATGTGTCGATACAGTTTTCCAGGAAAACGGCATATAACACTCCGGATATGTGCAGTTCTAAGTGAAATATTTCCCAGTATATTTGGAAACCGCGTTCTGGTAAATGTAATTTACTGATGGAAAATAATGCACTGTAATATATTCTTTATTACATTAGCAGATGCTTGAAGATTTGAGCAGGTATTTAATGAATCCATAGCAATATGCGTCCTACGCCGTGGCGTAGTGGGCTAAGGCGTCATGCCTTGGTTCCCTGCCACGGAATGAGGCTAGGGTTCGATTCCAACCCTGGAGAGTGCAGATTTTAAAACCCTGTTATAGGACAGGTACCCACTCATCATCGTGAGGAAATTTAGGAGCTTACGATAGGTAAGCGGCCCTGTCAAGAAAGCCATTTCCGGCTGCTGACCACATCTCCTCCCCGTACGTTGGGTGGTTGCCCACCTCTAGCTTGCATATGTGGGCGTGAGGCTGGCAATCGGGTTGGCAGGCCTTAGCCCTTTAATGAATGACGCGCCATGGGTTTGTACCAATATGCAAACGTTTCAAGTTGAACATTTTACTCAGTACTTAGGCCTCCTCTAATCGAATCCTTAGCATAAGCAGTGTGTTACAGGTCAAGTTTGATGTGGCAATCACTTTCTTCAACATTCTTGAATTCAGTCCATCACATTTTTAGGAATCTAAATTGTACGGAACATGTTGATTTTAATAAAGTATTGTATAGAAAGACATCTAAAAAGCAATCGACGCGCCTGTACAGCTGTTTCAGCAGTTTTAGCACCCCTGTCTGTCTGTTACTTATACTTACGGAAGAGCATCACCCCAGCCAACAGACCGAAGGTCATTCGTGCGCTATTTCTTTGGCACCGCTGCAATAAATCATAAAGCCGCCATTTGTCTACACTCTGTCCTTCATGAGAGAGACCTCGCAGACTGTTAGTGCTTTGTTTTGCCTGCCGATAGTTAAATGAGCTGACATGCTATCGCACGGACAGGAAAGGTCGGTCGTTTTGCTTGAGTTTGAGTGTTCTCACAGGTCTTGCTTCCTGCAGACGCTGATAAACCAGTTCCTTCTGTGATAACAACGCCTTCTCCCCTCGATTTCCTATACAACACTATACACTGCTACGTTTCAGTTTTATTTGAACATTCCACAAGCTCTCTACAACTAAGCATTATAAAATACATGTGGTTGTTTCCGTGTGACGAACTTTTAGAATTGGTACTTATATTCCAGGATTTTGGACTTTCAAGTGTTTTATATTCATAATTGTGCTTTATTACACAGTTTTCCTAAAAGCATAATTCATTCTAGACGTAAATTGAAAATTCCATGTTTAATTCTATTATTTGAGTCTACTGAAAACATACATTGATCCCAAAAGATGTATTTTACCTACCTGTGTCTGTTAACAGAATAACTCAAAAAACAAGAGTATATTAAATCCAAATTTCAATGCTTAAGTCCTACATCGGATGACAGAGAAATGTATTACCTCCCCTACTATCATCGAGCGGGATGGCTCAGGCCCGCATTCGGGAGGCTCGGGTTGGATTCCCGTGACCGACCTACCTGATCCATGGGTTATTTTCGGGAGTTTTATTGGCTCCCCGAATTTCCTGTACCGCCATTTCTTCTCCATTATCATTTCACATCATCGCTCACCTGGTGGTCTCTTTTAGAGTAGATATGTCGGCGGTGCATGGCAGGATGATATGCTTCGTGGTATCGTGGTGAGGGCTGTTTCCGAACCATAGAAGGTTGGGATATCCGTTGTCCTGACCTGCCGGGGGAGTTTCCATCTACAGATACCCCAAAGAGTATTTGTCTAATCATAGCAGGTAGAAAATAACAAGCACAATCACAAAAATATAGATAAGAAACGAACAATAACTATTTCCTTACATCGGTTGATATCTAGATTTAAAAATAACACAAAATTTGGGTTTACATACTGTTTAGTTAGTGAACAGCTCTACGTTATTTAAAATCATATCCCATTTGATGTCAAACAAATATTCGTCAAGTAAACAAGATCCCAGGTATGATGCCTCGCTGACACACACCCCTTCCGTTTTCTATTGCAGTTGTGCTTCATCCTGACAGTTCCATCTGTTTTCAAAGCCATTGACTGCTATTTAAGTAATAAGGGTCGAAAACGTCGTGAAACTACAAAAGAAGAGAGAGAAATATGCAGCATGTTATTTAAAAAGGAAAATATTTTCAAGGAATTAGAGAAACCATTAGAAAACCTACCGGTACAGTGAAAACTATTATGTGCATAACAAAACTTAAGAAAATCAATCAAGAAGCGGTCGTCTGCAGTTCTATCCGAGATGGAGAAACAGTAGTTACTTAAAGAACTCAAGAAAAATCCTAAATTAAGTGCTCCAAAACTCGCTATTGCAGCTCAAACACACACAGGGAAGTCCGTTTCCGCTCAAACTATAAGAAATGTGCTTTATGGAGCTGAGTATGGAGGCCGAACAGACCGTAGAAAACCCTACATCAGTAAAACCAACAGAAAGAAGCAAGTTGCTTTTGCAAAAGAACATAAATGTGATGTGTTTGATTTCTGGAAGAAGGCTGTGTTTACTGACGAGGGTCAATTTGAGCTCTTTAAGTCAAAAGGGCGAGTAATATGGAGAAAAGGGAATTTTGAGCTTGAGGAGAAAAATATAAAAGCTTCAGTTAAACATGGAGGCGGTTGAGTACTTGTCTGGGGCTGCATGAGTGCAAATGGTGTGGGGGATTTGTGTTTTATTGATGGAATTATGAACCATAAAGTTTATATAAATATCCTAAAAATGCATCTGTCCAGAAGTGTGAATAATATGTGTCTTTTTAGGATTATATTTTCACACAAGATTATGATCCAAAACACGCAGCTCTAGATGCTAGGCTATGGTTGTTGTATAATACTCCACGATGGTTGCCGACACCACCGCAATCCCCAGACATGAATCCAATACAGAATTTGTGGTGTATACCGGACAAAAATATTAGGAATTATCAGATATCTAATATAAAGAATCTAAAGAACACCCTAGTAGAGGAATGAAACAAAATTACAGTGGAAACAACACAATATTTGGTGAAATCCATGCCAAGGAGAATGCAAGAGATTATAAAGAGGAATGGAGGGCCTACTAAGTACTAACCGTAACATTCTACACCATTTTCAGTATGCAGACGAATACTTATTTTACATCCTATATTGCAGCTTTACTTTTGAATGTTAAACTATGTTTATATGAATAGATACTGTATGTTTCTTTATTGTATTATCTTTTTCATATATATATATATATATATATATATATATATATATATTGATATATATGATATATATTGATTGATATTGATAGATATACATTGATATATATCATATATATTGTATCATCTTTTTTCATATATATATTAGACGAATACTTTTTGGAGTAACTGTTAAATGCAGGTACCCTGTCGCCTGAACTGTCGTGGCTCCTTAGGACGGCCGCCTTCTGTCTGCTCTTACCTCATCCTTCCATCCAGGGGTGTCCCCAATTGGGGGTATAGGTACAATAGACCGCATTTGGGTATCCGTACCAAATCCTCGTAAAACAGTCCAATCCTCTACTATGTACGAAAAATATCCCGATTTTTTTTATTTGAAAATATTCTAATAGTCTTAATTAAAACTCAGTTCGAGATCTTAGCATAACGAATTACATATACACTCATAATTACGAAATTCTCATTGATTCTTATTTAATTATAAAATCACGATAGATAGATCAACTCTTACAGCAAGGAAAATACTGGAGGCAAGTGTTGCAGTTTTTCATAGCGTTATGAGTTTTCGAATATGTTGTGTGCCTACATTCGTCAAAGTTGAAGTGCATTATCTAATGTGTATGTTTCAGAATGTGCACTTACTCTCGTTTTTCCAACTTATTTTCCCCAAATGTACACTGGTGATATTTGTGCCTTTTCATTTGAAGTCCTTTTAGATATTACGTGAAGTACTGCAAACTGCAAGCTTAATATACGCTGGCATCCAGAAAATAAATGGGCTTTTTGTATTTGTATCTTCCACAATAAGACAAGGTATAAATTTTCAAAACAGAAACCAATATATGGACTTAAGGTAACATTGGGGAAGGAAATATCTGGTAAGGGTTTAAGTGGAGCTAGTGTTAATCAGTAAACTTAAATGGTTAAAATCAAAGTAATTTGTGGGAATATGTTTACTGTAATCGTATATGTCGTACAACGTTTAATAAACCTGACATCAAAATTACCGCAAATGCAAGGAGCAGACTTCTGATTGAAAAATTCATATTTTATGTTAAGAAGTCAATCCCAAATAACTTAATTTAATACAGTGGTTTGACTTTTATATTCCATGCGACATGTTACGTCAGGCCTAGTCCACGTGTGAATATTGTCCACAAATCAACTGTACAGGTACGTTTGTGCAACACCGTTGCATTTGCACGAATATTTCAAGTGTACTCGTACACACCTAGTCGTGTCATTCTCCGTCGTCTAGGAGTAACAAGGTATACCTCTTACTCCGAGGTCGCGTGCTCAAATCAGTGGAGGAAGATTGATAAAATTCCTTAGCATTGCTTCCTTCGGAAGGTAAGTAAAGCCGGTGGTCCCGTGTCATAAATTCACGGCACTTAAAAGAACCTCAGGCCTAATAAAGACGCTTCTGAGGAAAATTAAGCCGTATTTCACGCAAACTATAGAATAGGACGCTGAAAACTACAGTATTTAAAGGGTGTTCATCAATAAAAAACTCAATTTTTCTTTACCTACTGTTGTACAACTACCCACTAAAGCGGATCACCTGCAGTCCACATGCTCTTTAACAAGAGATTGCTGAGAATTCGTCAAGCGGGATGGCTCAGGCGGTTCGATTCCCGTGGTTGACCTACCTGACCCATGGGCTTTCCTCAGATATTTTCTCGGAACGCCAGGCAAATATATCCTCCGAATTTCCTGTTCGGCCGCGCTGTGGCCTTGGCTCTCACCAAGGCGGCGCTGGTTCGATCCCAGGCGACCGCAATATGAGATTTGTGATGGACAACATGGCGCTGGGGAGGGTTTTCTCCGGCTCCTAAAGTTTCCTCTGCCAGCCTTACATCAATTGCTCCATCATCATCTTTCCTATCATTTCATCACGCCCTCATTCTATCATCCACTTCCCTCAATCTCATACCAGGTATGGGCTGATCACCCGTCCTGGGTTCTCTCTCTCTCACTGGCCCAGAGATTCCTTTCCTCAACCCGCCGCTTACGGGCATAAAGTTTCAGAGGAACAAGAACCCCTGACACCACGCAGTGGTATAAGAGGGCGATTGAAGAAGAATTTTCTATTCCTCCATTTCATCTCTATTATCATTTAATATCCTCTCTTATATGGTGGTCTATTTCAGAGTATAAGTGTCAGCGGGAGACTCGGCGCTGATTACCAAGATGACATACTCCCGCAAACACTTCTTCCTTTGGTAGGACGGTTTCCGGACCACGGTGGGTTGTGCTGGTCTATCGTGGGAGCTTCCAACTGGTAAATAGTAGAGACCTCCGCATTATCATGACTCCTTGGATCGGACGCCTTCTGTCTCCTCCCAGGGATGCCTCATTTGGTGCTTAGGTACAATAAACCACAGATTTCAGTGCCGAATCCCCTCCGTAGTAATCCTAATCCTAAGAACTCGTATAGGGTGAAGGAACTTGTGTGTGTTACATATTTATATCTTATGCTTGTATCATCTTTCTCGCAGGATTGCAAGTCTACTTGCAGCAAAGAATTTGGAATATAGCATAAGTCTCTATATTCGGCCATAAGCAATAACTATGTTAAGAATATGTTATACATATGTTATATATTTATTTTTCAATTTTATAGGATTGAGATTGTTAATGGACACACTATTAGGACAGAGATAATGAATTAATGCCACCCGGGCATTATTACATTCGCCACTGCGTTTACTTCTTATTGTTCTGATTAACGGATCGCTTATTTTTAAGACCTTTTGATTCTTTTCTTTTTGAACACGTCGTATGTTATAAGACTTCTTAGCCTCATGAATGGTAAGTATGAATCAGAAAACCCAATGCAATATTAATTCCATATGGCCAACTGTATAATATATTTTGCACAGATTAACAAGTTAATAACATTCCAAGTAATCTCTTACCATGTCAGTTGTAACACTGCCAAGGAGGAGGAAGCCAAAAAACCATCTATTTTGTCTGTGCTTAATCTGACAATATCAATCCTCAGTGCATTGGCAAGACTTGTATCCATCATTTTGGACAGAAGCTCATAGTCGCAATCCATGATTTGAATACCGGCCATGGAAGTAGATAGTTTTATTTTATTTACCTATTATAGTAAGTAGAGGGAATATCCTATTTTACGGAATTTTATTAAAGATTGGAGTTCAGTGAATTTACAAATGGATCAATTTTAGAAAAACCGCACTTTTATATTCATTTTATAATTAGACTGATGTCACAAATAAGGTATTCGTTCACAGTAGTAAGGCGAAACCAGTTGCTATTACGTGATTTACTCCATGTAGGGAAGATATTTTGATGTCTCTGATTGGTTAAAGTAATATATAATAAATGTGGGCGCCGGGGTAGCGCGGTGGTTTCGTTCGCGGCTCCCGTTCTAAGGGTCCCGAGTTCGATTCCCGGCTCTGGGGTTGGCGATTTTAAGTCGGCCCTATCCACGCCTTCACCTCTGTCTAGCACATGTGAAGTATCCCCTATGCCCAACGTGGTTCGGAGTCCACGGTAAAAACTGTAGGTCCTCTCACCTCACCGCCATCCTCACTATCACCCTATCATCGGAGGTAATGGACACCGCCCTCTGGGTGCCTCCACCTGAGAAATGGGTCCGGTCATCACTTGGTGGGGTGAGGTTACCCCGAAGGCCAAGGTTGCCATGTGGGGAGTGTTAGTAACTAACTATATATAATAAATTGATTTATACTAGATGGAAGCTATACATTAGTGTTTGATTAAAAGTGGTCAAAAGTATCTGCAATGTGCTTTTTTAAATAACTAGCCATAAAAACACCAACATAGACTCACCAAAGCACATATGGATATGTTATTCTTATCAAACTAAAATTTAATTTCTGTTATTTATAATAGTTTCTGAGAAATGGGTCGTGAGTTCCAGAAAATGTCATTATTCACAGAAAAAGATGTTAAAAAGTAAATATGGACAAAACTCGCATACAATACACAGAAAGTGGCTTATAAAGTGTCTAAAGATAGAATAAATGCAATGCTATAGGCGGGATATGAAGCCCGGATCTTCCACCCTTAGCGCGGTTGCTCAAAATGGATAAAATGCTGGACCGGCTTTAAATTCCTCAATTGATTCACATTTTCCCGGTAAACCATGCAGAGACCTAAATTCATATTTAAAATTAAAAAATTAAAAAAAACAAGAGGTTGCTATGAAGCCTGGGACTTCTAATAACGAGATTGTTAAATATAAACTTTTGCGTGGCTTGGAAACGAAAAGCTACTTAGCACTAATACCAAATTGTAGAACAAAATTTGTCTTAAAAGATGCGCTAAAATTTATCTCTCTACTTCAAGGTGATATGAGGTACATTTTTTGTGAGTTGATGCAGAATAATAAAAACAAAATGACAGATGCATCTACATTTGGAAAAAATATTGAAATAAATTGCAGCCACCATGGTAAATACAAGTATATAAGACATTAATCATTCTTCCACATTAGCTGTGTGTAGGGCAATGTTTGGATAGTCACACTGAAAAATTTAATGCCATAGACGGGATTTCAATCACTGATCTCCCACTCTCCGACTGGTTGCTCTTAACCATTGAGAAACCAGCATGACACGAAATTCTCCAATTAAACAGTGGTTAAGAGCAATCGGCCAGAGAGAGCGGGAAAAACTCAAGTCAGTTGGAGAACTTGGAGGTTTGATTGGACATGCCGTATTACTCTTTATTAATTCAGTGTCAATTTGTATTTACCCTGAAATTTTAGTAGTCGTTAGCATGTGGAAGAGGAACCTCAAATATTACCTATATATAAAATTAAAAAGAAATTCCAGTTCATTAAACTGCACAAACACTAAAAATCTGTTCACCATTTAAGGTCTTTTTACTGACCGGATTCTTTCAGTGACAAGTAATTCAATAACATTTATATTTTACCTTCTATTATATTCTCGACTCATGTTATATCAACTTAATAAACAGGATAAGCCATGGGCCAGGCATCAGCAGATATTAAGCAATTGCTCTGTACCAAATCTTCCTCTTTACTAGCCATGGCTGTGAGCCAAACAGCCAGCCGTATAGGTTCCCCCACTCCTGCTTTAAACCGGTTCACGTATACAACAATATGAACGAGTAAGCTTTGATAACCATGTCCTTTACGTGACATTGGCGGTGCCGGGCCAGGACGGAGCACATGTTTTCAGCCACGTCACGTGAACTCACGTGAGCTAAGACTCTCATTAAGCAAAATACAACCAGAACGGCGAATACTTAAAACATTTAATGTCCAAAGTTCACGCGGCTTTCCGTGTACATTACAAATTTAGATGTACTCAAGTATGTCAGTCTCAGATCCAATTTAGTTTGATCATGTTTGCGATAATATATTAAGACTGTTAATTTTACTTTCTCTACCACTCGCCCATTGCACATCACTAAAAGATTCGACACCGAGACTCACGATAAATTCCTGTTTTGAGGTCCCCTGAATCCTAGAAAGAAATTTTTAGAAAAAACTTCCGCACGCATGTGTGGTGTCAAGAGCATAGAAATTAAAATATGAAATGTCGGGTAAATACCAAACTTTTTATCTAAGTTGAACGTCTTCCAAAGATCGATATCAGATGTGCAAGAAAATCTCTCAACCCAAACTTTACTTTGCACAGATGTTTAGAAATCTTTGATTTAAAATGCTACATGTGAAAGTTATTCACATCACAAACAAAATACATATCTTGACTCTTCTTGGACTAGGCCTTGAAGTTCTCTTATTCAGTAGTTTTGTTTGACTTGTAAACTTAAAGCACAAAATATTTAGATCTCTTTAAAACATGCAATTTATTTGCAATAAATTTTTCTGGTATCAGCCACCTTATCCATTTTACCCCCATTTATACTCTGCCTTTAACTACAATGGTCATATCGGCAAGCCACTCTCCTTTGGAACATATCGAAGGTGTCAACTCGTCTTCGTTCTGTTTTAATCATTAGATCACGCACACATTTACACTCTCATTTATACTTCCACACTTGGGGGAAGATGAGGAATTATCTTGGTTGGAGAAAAATCCCCACCCTCACCGCCGGGAATCGAACCCGGAACACCTAGCATGACTTATTCATTATTAGCGTCTTGAATTTTACAATATGTTTGTATTTTTTAATGACGCCATTCATCTGTTTCTCGTGAAGTCAATGTAAGAGTGTGGAATTTCAAGTTCCGCAAATAGTTGAGCCGTCTTTAAATATGGAACCATCAATTTGGTTTCTTGTATTCCCCTTGTAACTACCACAAACGTGTCATGAAACTACAATCTACAAACTTTTACCTCAATTGATAGAAAAATAAAGTTTTGTGATAAGAATAGCTTGTAAGAACTGTAAAAAAGTTGAAATTACGAGAAAGACAAAGCCATATGAACGTAACACAGACACAAACACACGCACGCGCACACACACGCACGCATACACATTAGGAGAGCAGATACATTTTTAAATAATTGTTCTCTCGCATTTTACCAATTATAAATTATAAATAAATTATAAGCTAAAATTCCTAAGATTGTCTATATTAGGCTACGATTCCTAGGAAAAAATCTGAGGGGTATTTTTCTATTTTTCTTAACTGGACATATCCCGAAAAGCTTAATTTCACTATCTTCATCTTTCCTTAACCATCCAGCATCTTTTTCTTCCCCATCCGTAGCAAATATTGAGCAGATTAAACTCTTAGATAAATCGGCCATCATTCTAAGACGCGTTCGTCAAAAGCAAGAACTCCCTTGCCTAAGTCCCACACAATTAAATATAGCAAGGCTGAGTTGATAAAAGGGCCATTCCTCCATAACAAACATATTTATAAATGAACAAAGAGTTCTTATTTATGGACGCTCTTTAACTTCTACGGTTTTCAGTATTTCCATACTGCATAAAGCAGCTTAATTTTGCTCAGAGGCCTTTTTATCAGACTTTAAATATTTTTACGAGCCGTAGGTCTTGATAGGGAACCTCCGGCTTTACTCCTTTTCTGAAGGAAGCCATGCTAAGGATTTTTGCACCAAAAAAAAAAAAAAAAAAATCCATCGTCCATCCCTAGGTTTGAACTCGGAATCCAAGGCTTTCATCTTACCAATAGTCCGGAGCACGAAATGACACTTAGAGAATTGTAAACATGCATGTATATATGTCGCTAATGCTCTGGAATTAACAATGAAGTCATTCCCCCTTTGGCTTCCTAGTACTTGGAAGTTATATCTTGATAAATTTGTACAGGTGCACAGTTTTGTAGATGTTTTCTATCCATTTCTGTATCTTTTTTTCTTTGAAATTTACGTCCTCCAACTTTAAGTCATATCGGACGATGCATGGAATGGGTGAAATGATGCTCAAATGAGCCCAGGGTCCATAGAGCTTAGAGTCACCCGACATTTGTCTTTCAGGATAAGGGAAAACCCCGAAAAAACCTTATCCAGGTAACTTACCCTGACCGAATTTCTTTATCTTGAGAGCACAATACACGATTTGAAGAAGTTAGTATGCCAATGGAGATGTTTTCTTAAGCAATCATGTAAACAGCAGATTTACCTGGCAATTTTGGAATTACGGTGGGATTTTCTACAAGTACTTTTATATTTTGTTGCCAATTTTTTCAGTTAGTCAAGATTAGTAATTATCATTATTTTTGTCCTTATAAACCTTTTAATTTATTAATATGAAAAGGCGTTTGCTTCCTTTTGTTTTGCGTCCCATTTTTGCTAATATGTCAGCACATATTTTTGTATATACATCCAATCTAACTTATCAACGTTACTTACGTTAAGTCAAGTTGATAGGTCTACTTTTTCAATTCTTTAAGTGTAGAAGCAGTAAAGAGTGGTGTTTATAAAAACTGTAGCAGCTTTGCCATTCTAGGTCAAGCTCGAACGTCCATGTAGTTTATGTATTTTTAAGAATTCTTGAATTGATCTGGGTTGGTCATAGAACAGGCAGTATATATAAATGTTATTTTGACCTGCTATTTTCAGATTTCAACCAGATAATTAGTGGGAATTTAGGAAATAACAGTACAATTAACATAAGCAAATCACAAATCTCTGTAAATGTATAATATATAACTGAAGAACATTTCTCATTGGCCATCCTTATTAATATTAAACGTACCTTGCTTTCATCGATTATAGAGGTAAATCTCCCAAGTCAAATAGACTATACATGTTGCTAAAATGTCTAGTGTACGTTCGTTAGCATTTATTTTATCACACCTTTTATTGATTATTTAAACATGATACCCCAGCGTATTTTGGTACTACATATCTTTACAATAAGTTAAAGTAACTTCTACAAAAAGTGAATTAAATATTTCTCTGAGATGATATACTAGTACGGAGATTCAGGTGGTGCTGCCATCTGGTGATGATATGGATGACAAGCGGAAGAAGGGCCCCTGAGCGCCAGAAGACTCACACTTCTTGTGCATGCTAAGTGCCCTTAACATTTCCAGTCACGTAGGGTAAGAAGTGCTATGAATTGTTATGCAACCTGTAAACGAAAGCGAACGTTAAGAAGAAAGAGGAGCGTCATTATTATTATTATAATAGACGCGACAATGACGTTGATTAACGATCATGTTGGGATGAAAGGAAGAAAACGAGAGAAAATCTTAAGCAGCAACATTGTCTGGCATCATTTGTAGCGGTAAAGTCAGTAAACAAGAACCCTGTACAACGCTTTTATCAGCCTACCTTATCCAATCAGGTACTCAGGTTTTGTATACCTCTGCCTTTGAAACTGTTAAATGCACTCAGAGCTATGTTACCAACTGGCAATATCAGAAATCACTAAAATCGACAAAAATTGCTAAGAAATCGCTTGGATACACTACTTTGTTGTTCTCATCTCAAGGAATTAGCTAAAACTAGATATACAGTATGTATCTAAGCATTTTGGCAGGTATTTTATCAATAATTCCTATTATTAATCACTTCTATTTTATCCACATTACCGCTGAACTTGTCAGCCTTCCATAGCTGGAACATAGAATTGACTCACGTAATAATAATCAAAACGATACTTGTTGAAATCCACGCACCAATCAAAATATACAAAAGAAAGTCCTCTGTTCCAGAATTGTAGGGCGAAGTTGGGGCGAAGTTGGACTAAGCACCTTGCTTTCAAGAATGCCAGAGTGGAACAAGAATGAAAAGCCAAGAAATCATAGAGCCAATATGATTTCTTTACTTCTTCTAAGACATGCACCTTGTATACAAGTTAAAACAGCAACCTTTAGATGGTGCATCCGCCTCGGGAGCGTAGATGGTAGTGTGTCTGTCTGACGTTCAAGAGGTCCCGAGTTCGAATCTCGGTCAGTGGTGGATAAGGTTTTTCCGGGGTTTTCCCTTATCCATAAA
>CM060949.1:112508674-112555080 GCA_030765055.1 Mantis religiosa
ATAATAATAATAATAATAATAATAATAATAATAATAATAATAATAATAATAATAATAATAATAATAATAATAATAATAATAATAATAATAATAATAATAATAATAATAATAATAATAATAATAATAATAATAATAATAATAATAATAATAATAATAATAATAATAATAATAATAATAATAATAATAATAATAATAATAATAATAATAATAATAATAATAATAATAATAATAATAATAATAATAATAATAATAATAATAATAATAATAATAATAATAATAATAATAATAATAATAATAATAATAATAATAATAATAATAATAATAATAATAATAAT
Organism: Mantis religiosa; assembly: GCA_030765055.1. Lineage (NCBI taxonomy): Eukaryota > Metazoa > Arthropoda > Insecta > Mantodea > Mantidae > Mantis > Mantis religiosa. The sequence goes on from CM060949.1 coordinate 112,509,010, forward strand.
AATAATAATAATAATAATAATATATCACTTACAGCTAGTCTTTGGTAAACTACTTCACACAAAGCACACAAAGACAATAAATGTAGCTCACAAACTTAACGAAATCGATACATTACTATGAACCATTTTCCTTGTTTTTATGTTTATTATTTTCCCAGAGGTACCAAATTGTGTCTATTCATTGGCAATTCGTAAAGATTTTTTTTTCTATAATTTTAAGATTATTTACTTTGTTATCGCATAGTATAGTTATAAGATGGTATGCTATGAGAAAACCGTGGGAAAATTTTGTACAGCTCTCCCTCAAATTTTTAAATATATCAATCACTTTGAAAGTTTCCTTATATAATTAACATTTTTTTCGGGAAAAATGTTCATTGTTGGAAATATTCTTGAATTTAGTATTTGGCGATTATGTCGCTTCCATCTTGAATAGGTTTTTACTTGGTATTTCTTAGCGATATTGAAGATGATGTATTTGCAGGTTTTCGCGCAAACCGTCAAAACCAGTAGGTAGCCTAAGCGCATCATCACGCCCCAAACAAGAATGTGACTGACATTCTTTTAGTAACAGGTTTGTTAACCGATGCTGTATGCGATAAAACGATGAAGTGCTTAACTGAATAACATTAATTAAACGTGAATCAAGTTTTCTGGATCTCAAATTTTAATCGTGGTAAGATCAAGTCAGCATGCGGTTGCATCACGGTATTGTTTTGTTCCGGGGATCCGGTGGTTGATTTTTAATTAAAGATAAAGATGTTGATAATACAGTTGATTAATACGTTTCATAATTACTTAAAGCATATAGAAGTATAGTGTCGTTCAGGAGGCGTGGAGTAAAAGTTCGCGTGTACTTGTAATGTAATGCACCGCTCGCCGGTGCAAGAAGTTGGTTTAACTTGGCGGGCTGACTAACTCTCGGGCGTTACCGCAGAACTATAATCTTGCTTGGCTTCTTGGTCTTCCTGGACTCTAAAAGACGGGTTTACAGAGTAGTCGCTGTTATTAAACTCTAGAGGGTAACGTCAATAATTACGAAGTGCAACGCTTAAGTATTGCGTATTAAACTGGTTTTTCTTCTTCTTTTTTATTATCACTATGGCCATAAACGTTTTAGTAATATTTACGCCCCTGCTTAATATACACTGTAACAAATGAAGTGACAATGGTAATGAAATGAAATGAAATGATTATTGCAAAAGGGAATTTTGAAAGGAATGGTTCCAAGTTTAAGTTTAAGGTACTTCCCAGGCATTTTCCAGTTAAAAGGATCGAAGAAAACCTACAGAGGGTCCGGGGGGGGGGGGGGGTGTGGCGGCAACGTAGTTTATATAAATAGTTCTAGTAGGTTCTGAACCAATACCTCCTATTAATAAATATGCTCACTACCGATATCGCTATCACCATTATTAATTCGTTTATTAGATTTTAGCTGGTTACTCGACATTTGTTTCCTGGTTAACCATTGCAGTTCAAAATATTATCAATAGTAGGTCAGTATTTCAGAATTGTTTAACGTGAAATCCCAGTGTTGAAATAATTTCTGTATATATTTTTCACTGTTTTAAAAAAAATATAATCGCATATGTGAAATTTTAAGCGTTTCAGTATTGAAGAACTTGCTTGTATACAAAATATTAACTTTAGAGATTAAGGAGTTTTTAAAATATTACTTTTTTCTCATTGTATGCTCAGTGTTCGTACTTAAATGGGAATAAACATGTTTAAGGAATACAAATATATAAAAAGTTATTAATGCTATTTAGAATCCAAATGTTCTTGTTTTAAGCATCGTTTTGAAAATATTTAACAAAAATATAATTAAAAGGCAATTCAGCACTTCATATATTAAATCTGGAAATATTTGAAAATAGAAAACAAGGCTTTAAAAAGCTTTGAAAATATTAAACGTTGTTAAGGTTATTGGACTGTTACTATCACTTACACTACTGCGCTTCTAACACGGCAACAGAAATAATTATGCACAGCTACTTGATCTATTTACGTGCACTACTTACAATTTAGCTTCTCCACAAACAAATCCACAAACTCGTGTTTACTAAAGACATGTGATACATTTCTGAATCTTAGTTCTCTTGTTTAATTGTATTGCAATAACTGTATCAATAAGTTTATTTCCAGTGCGTGTACCGTATTGTTTAATTAATATTTTCTGTTACTACTGAGACGAAAATCAGTTTCAAAAACTCAGTAATGGGTCTCCTGTGGAGGAGTCCTTAGAGAAGGGTAAGGAATGCGCCAGATAAGGCTGTAACATTTAGATGTCATTTGTCAGCAGAAGGCGGCTGTGCGAGTTAGTCACATTTTTTGTTAAAATCTTGCCAATTGACAGACCATGATTTGTTTGAGACCGTTATTAAGTGCATATATCTATGTTGATGAATTATTCAGACAGTGTAGTATAAGCTATTATAAACTATGCATTACGCTTAATACATAGCTAAAGTTTTATAATGTTATGCTAAACTTTCTTTGTAATACAATGAATTACTCATGTTATTCATCACTTTAAACCTTTCAGCAATCCTTACAGTGTTATTACAGAAAGTGATGTTGAAGCTTATTTTTAAATATTCAAGTTTGTCATTTCTGTTATATCACTTTGTGCAACAACTGCAATTTTATGTTAAAGTGTCCTTGTTTTAAACGAAAAAGGTTACGCGTGCTATTCATATCATTTAAATTAATTACAAATGTCTTTAATATTACACAGAGTGTTTTGCTAAAGTTTCTTTGTATTTAAATGAATTAGCCATGTTGCATCACTTTTAAGTGTTTTGATTTATAGCTACAGTGTTGTAATTAGTGCTGTGCTATAGATTTTGTAATTGATTTAGATTAATTACTCGTGTTATTTAAGTAAATGTCAAATTAATTTGTTATGCTAATGAGCCATAATTATAAAAAGCAGTAACCGTCAAAATAATGTTATTATTTAAATTTTCCTGTCAAATACCACATCCTATTGTTAATTCCTTTAAAGTTCTTACAAAATTTTGAAGTAATTAAAGCAGAAAATAATGTACAGGTGCCATTCAAAAAATTCACTGCAAGACTCAGCTGATTATATGCTCTAATACTGTATTGCTACAGATTATAGGAGATAATTACGTGAGCTTTTAGAAAATGCAACAACATTGTAACTGCAGTCAAAACTCTCAAAGCTCACGTAATTATCTTTATGCGTCATCTGCAGCAATGCGGTATTGGAACATAATCACCAGCTGACAGCTAAGCAGCTATGAAAAATACAGCTATAGTATTCCGGCAACGTAAATCTTTGGGTGCGCGATTTTTCAAAATTTAGTTTTCCACCCGAAAATAGGAGCGCTGCGATCACCTCGTGCTGCCAACGATTAACATGGGAGGCTCACTTCTAATAAGTATATGTTCTGTGAGTATAAGGAACAGGGGTCCAGTTGTACGAATGGTTTATTCGACATTTTTATTTAACCTGGAGGCAAATATGCAGTGAATTTTAGCGGTTAGAAGAAATTTTAATTATATGTGGACCTGTGTATGCTCACATGTACAGCGTACATGAAGTATTGGCTACAGTTCACAGGATGGTAAAGAAAATTTTTAAGGGTAACATCTACTCGGGACTTTAGAAGAATGAACTAAAGAAGCTATTAGTGAAGTGCTTCGTTCAGAATGTGACACAATAGCACTGAAAGTTGTACATAAGCATTTGAAGTGTGGATAAGGGAATGGAGAGTAAAAAGTAAGAGGCAAATAAGTAAAGTAAAAGTAAAATTAAAAAAGAAAAGAGTCCAAACGAACGCATGGTTCATTGTTAACCCGCTTCTATCCAATGGGAACCTACTCATATCGAACTCTAGCCAAACATAGACATCAAAATATCTTCCCCACTAATGCAAATCACACGGTAGAAGCTGGTTCCGCTTAACTGCTGTGAATATCTTATTTGGATGTCAGTCTAATTGTAAAATATACTGCACCTGAAACAAGCAACTGCTCAACGTGGTAACTAATAGTATGCCTTTTAATGATTGTGAATGAGTAGGTATATAATAAAAGCTCATATACCTGAGAAATATGTGGACATTTTTATATTACCAAGAGAACGAAGAATTGGAGGTTTCTATCCACGTTTTCTGCACCGTTTCTTCTTTAACTGGTTATTACGAGTAACTAACATGTCTGATGTACAAACTTACCTAAATCGCAAATTTAGTTATGCAGGTTAGTTACATTCTACAGAGTCGTATAGAAACTTTTCGATTTCGTCTATGAATTACTAAAACGATCTTGGACAATTCCTTACACGAACGCTTCTAAATCCACTTGCATATGCTAGAGTCAGTTCATTACTCTGCAATAATAATGACAAACATTTTGTGATCCATTAACTGTCTAAATTTGAAAGCAAATGTTTATTTATATTTAATGAGTAATGATGGAAAAATGTATGGCATTATAGCTGCTTCACTAATACAAACTAGCATGGACTTATTCAAACAAAAACAATTTTCCTGCCATAAATCACCCGTAAAGTATACCATTAACTGTCAGTAGCACCAGCTTGGGACAGTGGCTGGTGGATGGCCTTGGAAGAAGCTACGTATGCATCCCAGTCCCTCGGCTGGCATCGATTCAAGGTCCGCCTCTGTAGCAGCGCCGCACCCTCGCTGAATGTTAAGAAGTTTTGGGCGTAGAAGGGAGGAAGACGACGAAGAAAGCAAATCCACGAAGACCTTGAATTTGTTTATAGAAACAAAATCTCAACAAGTGGTCCAACCAGATATCGAGTATGGGATGAATGTCTTGTAAAGTGCCACGTGCCAACTGACACAGCCGTAAATGGCACTGTCTTTTCTAAGTAGTTGTATTGCGTTCGCAAACAACAACAGCAAATATGTGCTGCAACTATGCGTGAATACCTTATTTCCTTTCTTGAAGGTAAACACTCTCATAAAAAAGAAATGGAAGAGATATACTCGTACACATTCTCAAACTTACAAAGCTATTTAAAGAACACAATTAAAAAACAAAGAGTGAGTTATGTATGCCGTGAATGGAAGCAGTTCAGAGATTTCCAGAGCAGCAGCATAAGAAACGCAGCAAACATGTCCACATTGTTAAAAATGTTACAAAAGGGCAGAAGTAACTCGGACTACAGCAACCTCTCGTACCGTAGAACTACAAATGTTTTGATTTCAGTCAATACATCTCTTTGGAAACAACACAGATGTCAAGTCTTCTGGTCAGTGCAATGCAGTTTGAAGACGAAAGTTGCAATAAAAATAATTTGATATAATTAGTACTTCAGTCTATATGTGTTCACTTGCTGTTCTCTATCAACTTAAAAGGCACATCGAACATTTCAAAATAAACTGATTCAGTCAATAACTGCTGTGGCCAACAAACACGTTCAGAAAGCTGTACCAGTGTCGATGTACAAACAAACCAAACATTGGTTGTTTAATGGATCTTGGAAGGCAGGATTCAGGGCACAAGAGGAATTCTCAGGTTTTATGTTTGTGCTTAATTTTTTCCCAAAAATGCTGTACGCTCATAGGTGGAAGAACATTAAAATGAATCTTTGTAAAGAAGTTTCCCAGCGAGAACCAACCAGTAACCCAAGAACGTTCTTTAAAATATCTGTCTCTCTGTTTCTCGCTCCCCATATGTTTACAATAGAAGTGTCTATCTAATCAAGTAATCTGTTTTAGGCACCAGGAATTCGTAGTTAAATAATGAGAAAAGGGGAAAACTCAACACATATTCAAAATGTGTATTTAGGAATTCAGTTCTAGTTCCATTCGGTTTAATTTGTTCTACTTGGGACTGTATTTTAGTTTGAAACAATATTATAGCTTTGTATTGTTAAATACACAGATTTCGCTCTACACACTGAGTAACAACAGTTCGAATCTTGCTAATGTCTACATGTTAGTGCATGGATATATCACTGGAATTTCAGCTATTTAGCTATCCCCTACAGAGGATTGCAGTGTGTTCACTGAAAACATGCACATTGCAAGTGACCATTGCTTTCGATTCTGTAGAGAAAATCTTCAATCCTCTTATAATTAACAGGACAGTAAGGTCTGCAAAATATGTATTTCAAAATATGAACATAAATATAGTAAGTGCATAATGGTAGAAAGAGGAAGAGTTTCTCCAAAGCATTTAACCCAAGTGTATTATATACTATTTTTAAACCATAGTGAATATATAAACACTTACCCTAAAATAAAATTAATCACTTCAGTTGTTCCAAAACAGCATCAAGGCAGAGCATGCTAGTTTCTACGAACTGATAATCGCTTAGTCACGCCTGGAAGTGTTGATCCAGTCAACTGTCTAGCAGTTATTTTAGATATTTCATGTTTTTGTTAGAAACAGTCAAGGAGATTAGAATTGGTAATAAAATAAATAAGAAATGTAAGTAGGTAATAGTGTAACCATGACAATGTAACATGATAAGAAGTTCTTAAATGCTTCAAAAGATTTTGTTCTTCTGCTTATGAACGTTGTAGGGGTAAGACGTGTATTTGTCTCTCTGAGTGTATGCCGAAACAATTTTGTGTGTGCATCAAATATGCATAAGTAGCGTGTGCGCAAGAAAAGAAATAGTTCATCGAGGCATTTACCGCTTGTTGTAAAAAGACTACATTAATAATAGTTGTAATTGCATCAAAGAATTTAAAAATGTTTATGATGTATTAAATTTACATATTTGAAACAGAAAAGTATTATTCATGCTTTGAAAGTAGTAACATTATCTTTATTAGCCCCGTTACCCCGACCCTGGGAAAGAAAAAGATCTCATCGCTCAAGAATTACAGATGCGCCTAATTATCCAGAGTTGCAGGAGAAACTTCTAGATTTCTTCAAAATCGTCACTAAAGGTGAGAAATTAATCTGCATCCACTTTCATCCCAAATAATCCTGCTTCAAGAATGTGCCACAACGTGGTGTGGAATCTACAAACATCGCATGAGCATAAAAAATTGCTTCAACTGAAAGCGATACAGTTGCTAGCGCGGGAAGAGTTGGAATGGCATTAAATAAATCATGGGTAGGTAAATATTAACAACTAAAAGGAAGGGAAGTTGATAATTATATTTAGTATGATTATATACGATTATATTGCATATCTACGGCAATAGCTATGGATATCATTAGCCGGAGTGTTTAAATATAGCTTATTAACGTTTGCAACAAAAACTCAAAATGTAGGAATTTTGGCTTTCCACACAAGGCAGCATGAAGTAGTTAAAAACACATTATGGTCGAAAACATATGTTTTCATCGCAAGACAAGATGCCAAAACCTTTTGATCCGACGGGAAAACCTCTAACATTGACAACACTAGCCGCACTTCTGTATTCTCTACCCATTTCTTTTCTTCCACCTTTAACCACTTTATCTTCTCTCAATACCATCCATGCATACATTCTGAAAATTAATAATAAAATGTTATCAGAGATGCTAATAACAGATAACATAAAGTGAGAGTTTTCACAGCACACAAACTTGTTCTCAATATGTCGGAACTATAGTACTTCCAGTGGTAATCTGTAATCCCAACGAAAAATGTGCATAACATTATTCCTCCTTTCGAAAGGTGATATAAATAAGAAAATTTGTTAAAAATATTATATTTATACAATTGTGTGGTGAAACATTGTTTTCTAAAAGCTCAATTTTCGGCGAGATATTCCAATTTTAATACATCTTACCCCATTACAGAATATCTTTGGGGATGTGTACTCTAAGATTGAATATTTATAGAGAGTATTTCAGAAATACTTTTACAAACTTCGGGTATGGGTTCCTCACACAAAAAGAAGGAAAAACGTTCATATGAACATATGTTCCATAATCCTTTGTTTTCTCGTTAGGTGTTCAACAAAGTGGTACACTTATTACACACAACTCTTGATCTTTTCCTCGATCAATAGTCCGTGGTGTAGCGGTTCCTGTCTCAGCAAGGCGACAGCGACATAGGTTGGATGACTCGGTTGTCTTCGATCTGGAAACTCCATTTGATAGAGCTGTGCAGCCTCGCGTCCATTGCCATTTTGCGACCATACATAAAAATGATGTCTGCCTGTTCACTAAATGAATATCCAGCCATGGTGGAATGAAACACGTGCAGTTAACTCACTACATGTATACAATTGAACGTTCAAGACAAACTGATAACAAATGACAAATATAAATAATTCTAAATATTAAAAGCAGAAGCATTATTAACAGTGAAGTATTCTTCATATTTAAGTTTGATTTATGAGTCACTATGTTTACACTCAAACTTCACTTACTTGTTGTATAATTGAAACGTTTTCAAGATCATTCGATCTCATCCTCAGCTGTTTGGTGACTAAATGAACCTTCCTCTTCTTCCACTACTACGGAGCTCCGATCACTCTGCCATCTGGTGTTACGGGCACTAAGTTTTAATACTTCATATAATGCCGGGATTTCAAAATTTATAACTTTATCACGGTTTTTGTTTATGAATATTTTCTCCCAAATATCCAATTCTATGGGTGTACTTAAAGATTTTAACAGTTTAATGTTGTGGCCAATGTTGTGGTTTTCTGTCCAAAAATGGTGTGAAACTGCAGATTTTTCTGTTTGTTTCAACTTAATGTTCCTCTGGTGTTCTTTTTGCCTGGTTAACAAGTTTCTCTTAGTTTTTCCTATGTAGCTTTTTTCACAGGTTGCACAATTAATCTGATTTCAAATTGTTGGGGATTGTATTTTTCAGTGGTTTATTTAGCAGGTTCCTCAGACTGAATTTGTTTTGGGGTGCTAGTTTTAAGTTTAGTCTTTTGAAGATTCGTTCAAGTTTTCTAAAAGCCCATGGATGGTAGGTGAATTTTCTATATTGCCAATTTGTGTTTTTAAGTGGTATGAGAGTGGTATTTTTTGAAATTATCTTCAGTTTTTCTTTTCTCTTCATCATCTTCCTTATGATGGCTGGGTTGAAACCATTTAATACGGCTATGTCTTTTATGTGTTGTTGTTCTTTCAAAAGTTCATCCTTACTCAGTGGGATGTTGTATAGCCGGTGAATTAGACTTCTAAAGACAGCTAGTTGATGTGAAACTGGGTTGTATTCATTTTTCTTTATGTAATATCTATGTGTGAGGGTTTCCTGTATATTCCAAAATCTACACCATGACGATTTCAAGTTATCTTGAGGTTCAAAAAGGGTAGGGTGTTGTCTCTTTCTACTTCCGTAGTAAATTGGATGTGATTATCTTGCAGGTTTAGTAATTTTAGAGAATCTTCTCTAAGGTTTTCCGGAATGATAGCAAAAACATCATCAACATATCTCTGCCAAAATTTATAAATCTGTGGGAAGGCCTTTACTATGTGTGTTTCAAAATAGCTCATGTATAGGTCTGCTAAAATAGGCGAAAGTGGGCTCCCCATAGCTAGTCCTTTTGATTGTCTGTAGAATTTTTGGTTAAACATGAAGTAATTATTCCTTATGCATAAATATGTAAGACTGATAATGTCCTCTATTTCTCTGGGGTCCGTTGTAGTCTGGGAAGTCATAAATCAAACTTAAATATAAATAATTCTCCATGGCAACAACTCGCCATCTACCGTATGTAGTACAATAGGTCAAAACCTTCTATGAGTGCATAGAGAAATGAAGATTTGAGGTTGGACCCCGAAGGCCATTAAACTTACACTTTCATTTTGACAGGAATAACGCGAAAACCAAGGATTATGGGACACATGTTTATATGAACCTTTTTCCTTCTTTTGGTGTGAGGAACCTATACCTGAAGTTTGTAAAAACATTTCCGAAACATTCTGTAGTATGTGGGCTGTTCTGCGTTTGAGACCACAGATATGTAATATAATATGCACAAACTTGTGGAGTAATGTTATGGGATTAGAAGCGTGGAGTCTCAGATACGGTTAATAAAAGTACCGCACGAATATAACTGAAATATGACTTTTTGAATCATAATTTTCCATCAAAATAAATTGTAAGAGCGCACGTATGGCCTCAACTAATGAGAAGATGCACACAAAGACTGCACTTGATTTTATCTTACTGCACTTCCGATACCCCACCCGCTTCATACGTAACTCTTTAGTTCCTCTTCCCACCGAACGGACTCATATCATGGCCGAATAAAATCTGATTTTTAGAAGATGCGTAAAGTTCAAATGTTTTTCCACGTGGAAGGTGCAATGCTGTCGAGAAGCAGATACATCCCTTATAGGAAGTTACGCACATCCCCTTCTTTACCCTCTCAGTATTCTAAACATATGAACAAGGGGTTGAGGTTATCTCATTCAGCAAAAACTTGCACAGTTAATCTGTATTAGCGTACTTTAAGAACGAAATAAGTTGTTCTCAATACACATTCACTACGTTGTAGCGTCTTCAAAGTGCGTGTGTGTTCTTTTGTATTAATAATTCATCCATATCTGAACTTTGAGTATCAGTTTTTAATTTGTTTGTCTCAAATCCCAGATCATGGAGGACTTGAGTTCTAAGAGCTGAGGCTTTGTTTAAATAACTCTGCTTCTTTAAGAGAAGAAAGATACTTATGTGTGGAAGGATGCTCCTTTCGTGTGTAATAGTAATATATGTGCTTTCTTATGCACTCTAATTAAAAACTTTGGAGATGCTCTTGGTCTCTGTTTCCCAAGAGTTACAGTTCGTGATGGACCTGGCTGTAGATCCTTCCCTTCAGAGATTCTAGAAACACTCACCTCATTTAAGGGCACATGCGGTCCTTTTCTTCACCTGTTGGAAGAAATAAGCGGTTCATTGTGAAGGAGCAAATTCTCTTCTTCCTGTTTAAAGATTCCTAAAGTGAACAGACAAATTCTCTAGCTTGGTTCGTAAATGTAACACCCCGACTGTGTGCTGATATTTGTCTTGGGCAATGAATCCTCGGTCTACCTCTAATCCTTCTGCCATTAAGTCTCGCTTCCATTAGGATGTATTTTCATAGTGTTTTAACAAAGTAGGCTGACAACACAGAACGCAACTGAACGCTCCAGCAATCTCTTACTTCCACACACAGGTAGCGATAATTGTCCTGAGGAATAGATGATTAACCAGTGTAAACAATGTGGCAACCTTTGTTTACGTTTCCGAGGTAGCGAACTTCCCCTCTTACCCTCCACGACCCTTGCTTGACAGCTGTCATGTATCTTGTTTTAAAAGTCAGACTAGTGCACAGCAAATTTTGTTTACATTTGACAGATAATAAAAGTAAAAGTTTTCTCGTTTCGGTCATTCTAGAGTGAAATACATAAACATTTTAAAAAAGGACCTTTAATGCATCCTGTATTCCGTTATCTGATAATGTTTTCGGCTTTATAGGTGTGTCTGAGATTTAAAGCTTTGCTTCTGTTGCTGCAGCAGATATTTATTATGGAAGCATAAGACGTATTAATAAAACATTTTTGTCCATAAATATGTTATTTTATTAAGGTGTTGTGCGTCACGCTGCATGAATAAAGACGGTAATGCTTGGCAGTATAAGAGCAGTGATATACCATGAATGAGAGCTGAAGTACAGGGATTTCACAGCAATTAACCAGCTGTTGCAGTTGCCAGGGGAGACATTGACGTCACTAGTAAACAAAGCGCCGCAGGTGCAAAAGACTGTGCGTGGGAGGAACACGGTAGCCCGGTCACGTGTCCATTTGGCGGAACGTGTGGGCAAATCCTGTCCAGTCCAGGCCCGGTAGTCTTCAAACCGGTTTCCGCGCGAAAATCTCCGCGCCAGAGTGGCTCATATCCGGCCTTGCCAAATAGTTAAACCAAAGCGAACCCTCAACAAAAGGGAACGTGACCTGCGGCATTCACACCGTCCATGTGCTAACCGTATTTAATCGATTTGAACACCTTTTACTGACAATATATAGTTCCCTCACATTGGCTCACTCTGGAGTGGCATTTTGTGATAATTACATGCCCTTACAGCGGATATAATAATGTTTGTAACCGGTGTGAAACTAGACTGTCTTCGTGGTGTCAGGATGGAGTGTCTGTCTTAAACCTTAGAGAGCGCGAGATCGAGTCTTGAATATTTTATTTTTCTGGATTTTCCTTTTATACAAATATGGTGTAAATCTTAAGTAAATGTACATTCCATTTTAAAATTAGTCTCACATGGCAACTACGGTGCTAACATCAGTAAAGGGGAGCCAGCTCCTATCACGTGATTTCTTCACGCGGAGAAAATATTCTGATTTCGGCCATCGGTTAGAGTTCGATATGAATAGATTCCTACTGCATAGAAGCGCGGAGCAGCGGACTCTACTCCAGCCAATGTATGATATGGTTGCTTCTTTTTTATAAAAAAATATATATTATATATACATTTTTCCTTTATATTTTTCTTTTATTTAACCGTTTTTACATCATTTCCGTTTACTTTCTTATCTGTTTTCCTTAGTTTCACACATATTTACTATACACATAAACACCCATGCCCAAGGCGGGACTCGAACCAGTGACCCTCTTGGATCAGTAGTGCTAATATATGGCATTTGCATCCATATTTCGAACCAGAAAAGTGGAAAAGAAAACATATAATTGCAATTCTACAGGCCGTACGATAATTTTTTTCGCTGAAAATAAATAAAGCATATAGCTTTCCTATGACTAAATTGTATTAGAAATCATTCGTGATTTTGTCTAAGAAATAACATTTGATTTGGTTCAACTATTTTAGCCAATAATAGAAGAACAGAAATTAAAAATGCATTTTAAAACGAATTGCTGTCGGAATCAATAAAGTAACCTTAGCGGCATTATCACTAAGAAAGGCCTCCTTAAATTTCCTTAACCAAAACAGCATATCCTTCCTGTTAAATGTCTTTGGAACTACACAAAAGCAAATCCTGTTTTGAAGTTGCATGGTTTAATTCCTAAGTATGTACTTTTTGTATTTATTATTAAATTTAATTTAGTATTTATGGATGCTCTTTGACTGCTATGGTCCTAGCCTCCAATTCCACATTGAAAGATCACCTGATTTTGCTCATAGGCCTTTTTATAAGTCATCGACGCGGGAATTTCTGGAGAAGAAAGCTGCTAAGGGTTTCTACGCCCAAAAACAGAGACTATCAAGCTGTACTAGACCACAGAGAACGACTAGATTGCAGCTTCAATGAACAAAAAGCAATGGGATTAAAAACATACAGTTATTAAAATTAAGCTTCATGAAAATTCGTTATTGTGTCAAATAAAGATGTAATGTACAGTGGGGGGGAAATGTTGATGTACATTCTCTTATAGCCTTCGGATTCCGTAGTTTCTTAATCATTTTGGGATGATGCTGTTTTTTATTTGGAATATATAGTTTCAGTGCAGATGTCCTCGAAGGGCGTATTACCTTTACCAATTCTTGTTCTGGAGCCCCTTACATGTGAGATATGCAATTGCTACTGTGTCAATGCTTTGTTACGAAACAATCAAACATATCTTGTCCTTCGAAGTATTAAATACAAAAACAGATTACCTGCAATCGAGTGCTGGTAACTGCTATTTAAACTTGCATTAGACAATGATTGGTAAAATACGTATGACGTCCATTCTGGAAGCATTGTGTTGTCATGGCACTTTGCCAGAAATTCCATTGGAAAAAATGTACTTGTCACTTGAACTAATTCCTGCAAGTGGCTCACAATTATTTTGCTCTTTAAAATTTCGCCGGTTAACCCTTCAGGCGCCGTCAGTTCTGGCTTGCTCGCGTATATTCTGGAAGTGGGACTATGTTAGTAAACGAATTTCTTTGTTCAACTAATCTTCGAATGCTTTTCTCTCTTACTCTTCAGTTTCGTGACGTTAACAGCACTTAACATTCATTAGATTTGCCATTTTTGTTGTCGTTTGAAAAAGGTCTCGGATAATAGGGTGCTAACACCACTGAACTAAGTAGAGAATCGAAAACGATTATTTGGTATTTGATACTTATCTACCCAGTGGATACTGCTTTCAGTTTCAACCAATCAAAGAAGTCTGCCATTGTTAAATTATCATACATTAAACTATGTTCAGCTACACGTGCTCTGACAGTTTAGTCTTAAGTTTAACATTGCCTTGATAACATATCAACTTCAATAATAATAATAATAATAATAATAATAATAATAATAATAATAATAATAATAATAATAATAATAATAATAATAATAATAATAATAATAATAATAATAATAATAATAATAATAATAATAATAATAATAATAATAATAATAATAATAATAATAATAATAATAATAATAATAATAATAATAATAATAATAATAATAATAATAATAATAATAATAATAATAATAATAATAATAATAATAATAATAATAATAATAATAATAATAATAATAATAATAATAATAATAATAATAATAATAACAATAACAATAACAATAACAATAACAATAATAATAATAATAATAATAATAATAATAATAATAATAATAATAATAATAATAATAATAATAATAATAATAATAATAATAATAATAATAATAATAATAATAATAATAATAATAATAATAATAATAATAATAATAATAATAATAATAATAATAATAATAATAATAATAATAATAATAATAATAATAATAATAATAATAATAATAATAATAATAATAATAATAATAATAATAATAATAATAATAATAATAATAATAATAATAATAATAATAATAATAATAATAATAATAATGTATGAATTCTGGGAACTAATGCTCTATCTCCAGTTCAAATATAAATAATTGCAACACTGCACAGCAAAAACAGTGAAGGAAATAATCATTTCATAACGTTTGAATGAGTAGCGCCACACAGATGGTATTGAATTTTTCAGTTTGGCTCTACTCATTCAAAAATTCACGAAAGTGTTAGCTTTATTCTGTATCTACCAAATATATTGAATATATTGAATATACAACGAATATACATAGTTTTGGAAAAAAAGTATATTGAATGTAACTATACGGATAATTTTCATAAGATCCATTTTTTAAGAAAGTTAACATAACAAAAATTTCACAACTATTTCTTCCTGATAGGTATTTTTATATTTAGAAAATTTAGATGGACTTTTATTATTATTATTATTATTATTATTATTATTATTATTATTATTATTATTATTATTATTATTATTATTATTATTATTATTATTATTATTATTATTATTATTATTATTATTATTATTATTATTATTATTATTATTATTATTATTATTATTATTATTATTATTATTATTATTATTATTATTATTATTATTATTATTATTATTATTATTATTATTATTATTATTATTATTATTATTATTATTATTATTATTATTATTATTATTATTATTATTATTATTATTATTATTATTATTATTATTATTATTATTATTATTATTATTATTATTATTATTATTATTATTAATTATTTACTTTTTATTAGAGTTAATCTTACTCAGCTGATCGCCCATGAAAAGATTACAAATTTTCATTGTTACTTATAAAGAGGCGATGTTAAAAGTGGCGATAAAAATATTCTCCTCAAACCCTGAAAATATATCCTACTTGTGCACTCATACGTAATTGTTTTACTGAAAATTAGGATCACTAATTGAACCAATGATGCGTGAATTGATAATATTTAATTGGTGTTCAAAACCAGCGGATGGCTCAGGTGGCAACTTGGCATTTGCGAGGTCAAGGCTTCGATTCCCTTGTCTGAACCTCCTGATCCACGGGTTTCCCCGGGTCGCTGTAAAGGATAATTACATGGCCAAATTTCCTGCCCGCCATTTTCTTCTCGCTTCTCATTTCAGTTCATCTTTCACCTGGTTAGTTATTTCAGAGTCCTAAATGCCGGTGGGAGTCGAATCGAAGGAGATCTCCGACTTCCATGCCGCAGCAGAGAGGGAGTGAAGCGAATTGGATGAGCGACCGAAGAGTAGCTCTTAGAGAACTGTACCCCGTCAGTGGTATAGGCACAAATGACCTATAGTTCGGGGGGAAATGTCCCCCTTCCAAACGTTATCATAGAGCCAATTGGTACTCTAATTTGGGGAGTTTATAAGCGTTCCTACTATTAGAACGAGGGAAGATTTCTCCACTTCTTTGTACTCCATAATGGCAACTCGATAGTAGTGGAAACTCGTTCTAAACCAACCGAGAATATAACAGAAATCTACTGGATGAGTAAAGGATGTTAATAATTACAACACCATTTGTATAAAATAAAATGGAAGG
Source organism: Mantis religiosa (assembly GCA_030765055.1). NCBI lineage: Eukaryota > Metazoa > Arthropoda > Insecta > Mantodea > Mantidae > Mantis > Mantis religiosa. The sequence goes on from CM060949.1 coordinate 112,525,267, forward strand.
GGATAAGAAAAACATTAGCAGAAATGCGAGTATGTTGAGGTAATGTTATTCAACTTGTTATTGATTATTTACTTTCCTACATTGTCGGAATTAATACGTCTAATAGTTGGGAACTTTATGTGGTAGCTCTATGGCACTACGCAGTCAGTTAAACTGTTGGACACTGGACAAGCAAGGATTCGCAGTTACAAGCTGTCAGCTGCACTGTTGTTACCGCAACACTCCTGTAGTTGACAAGCGACAGTATCGTATCATAAGCTATATTCACTGCTGTCATAATCAACTTCACATCGTCTCCAATATAGCTTATTAATTTTTAGCAATTAGGGCGACTGGAACTGGATTATTTCGGAAGGGACTCGTCACGGAGGTCAAAACTTAGATTATTATGCTTATGCCCCCAACTGGAGCATCCCTGGGGAGCGGGGATGAGGCGAGAGAAGATAGCGGTCCAAGGAACCACGGCAGTGCACAGGGCAGGGTCCTTAAGTTTTACTTAAATGAAAATTTTCCCTGGCAGACCAGGATAACGAACATCCCACGCTACTGTGGTTTGGAAACAGTCCCACCACGAGACCTGGGTTCGGAGATCGGCAACCATTCTACCGCAGGGGAAAGTAGTTTACTCAGAGTATATCATCCTGCCATGCACCGCCGAGACACCCGTCGAAACTTCTACCCTGAAAGAGACCACCAGATGAGAGATGATGTGAAATGATAATGGAGATGAAATAGAGGGACAGGAAATTCGGGGGATGTAATGAACCTACCCAGCATTCGCCTGGCGACCCGGGAAACCCCCGAAAAATAACCCATGGATTGTGTAGGTTGGCCACGGGAATCGAACCTGGACCTCTGGAATACGGACCACAGACGAAACGGTATTAGCCATCCCTCTCGGTAAATAGGGGCAATATGTACTCCAATCATAAACTCCATTCTGAGATATTACCGAAAATACACTTTTTTTTTTAATTTACGTCGTCTAACGTTAAGTCATATCGGACGATGAATGAAATGGGTGAAATTATTCTCAAATGAGTCCGGGGTCCATGGAGCTTAGAGTTACCCGACATTCGTCCATCAGGATAAGGGAAACTCTCGAAAAAACCTTATCTAGGCAACTCACCCTGACCAAGATTCGAACTCGGGACCACTTGAACGTGAAGTTGACTCGCTACCATTTACGCTAACGAGGCGGGCAATATACGTTTTGAGACCCCCTGAATCCAAGAAAAGGCATTTTAGAAATACATTTCTGTTTATGCGTGTGTGTTCGTGTGTAAACATCATAAAAAGCGAAAAATACTTAATTACCAAGCTTGATATTTAACTGTATCTTTAAAGGTTTTGACACAAAGATTTTCAAGACAACTTACGACCCCATACTACCCTTAACATGCCCACCTCGTTAGCGTAGATGGTAGCAGGTCTGCCCCACGTTCAAGAGGTCCCGAGTTCGAATCTTGGTCAGGGTGAGTTACCTGGATAAGAATTTTTCTGAAAGACGAATGTCGGGTAACTCTAAGTTCCATGGACCCTGGACTCATTTGAGCATCATTTTATTCATCGTCCGATATGACTTAACATTGGAGGACGTAAATTACAAAAAAAAAAAAAAATAAAAAAAAAAATAAATAAAAAAAATAACATGAAACGTTTTTCAAAATATTTTATTTTCACACGGTTTTTACGTTTTAATTTTTCTCCGTCGATATATATAATTATATATATAATTACTTGAATAGTTTTCTTATCGTATGAAAACGTTCAGCTTTTATGTTATTAATAAATGTGGACAGCACAGTGGAAATAGCAGCAGAACAGGTTGAACTGTTTACCGTCCTCTTTCAGCAACAATTGCTCGAGCAGGCCTTGCTGTTGATTAAACAATTTGCTCTTTATACCTGGCATATTATTATTATTATTATTATTATTATTATTATTATTATTATTATTATTATTATTATTATTATTATTATTATTATTATTATTATTATTATTATTATTATTATTATTATTATTATTATTATTATTATTATTATTATTATTATTATTATTATTATTATTATTATTATTATTATTATTATTATTATTATTATTATTATTATTATTATTATTATTATTATTATTATTATTATTATTATTATTATTATTATTATTATTATTATTATTATTATTATTATTATTATTATTATTATTATTATTATTATTATTATTATTATTATTATTATTATTATTATTATTATTATTATTATTATTATTATTATTATTATTATTATTATTATTATTATTATTATTATTATTATTATTATTATTATTATTATTATTATTATTATTATTATTATTATTATTATTATTATTATTATTATTATTATTATTATTATTATTATTATTATTATTATTATTATTATTATTATTATTATTATTATTATTATTATTATTATTATTATTATTATTATTATTATTATTATTATTAAAGAGAGGAATAGAGGTTCAACATTTTATATATTACATTTACTATGCAATTTTTAACTGCTAAAGGATACTTGCATGGCATGAGCCTTTTGTAGGGTTTGGAAGAACTCATGGAGGAAGAATAAAGAAATCAAACCTGCAACATCCACCGATTGCACACTCACTTCCAGATATTTTTCATCTACTATAACGTATATCGCAGAAGTTTTACGATATAAGAGTTAAAGGGTAGTATTTTGGGATCATTGTACACTAAGTAAGGTAAATGACATACGAGGTTTATGAAGCCATATCTATCTGGAATATAAATAATGCTGTACCATTCGTGTGAGATGTATACTTTGAGAAAATCACCACAAATTCTAAAAAAGAAAGAGGAAGAGATGAGATCAGACCTGAGAGTCAAAATACCAGTGCTTGAGGTGTGCTAGAAGTTTTCAATGAAAGCGTTATGTCGCTCAGGTGGGTGATATTGAACATCTGTACAAATGTGAACATGTGGTCCGTTGTATTTGCAGCTAGCTTATCGTGAACACGAAGCAATGCATGACGCAGTAAACATGTGACTTCACGTAATGCTCATCAGACACGTTCCTTGGTTTTCTTGGAAGCTTCGTCAGGGAGTGGTCTGAAAGGGAAACCACAGAGTTACACTACCGCAGCATTCTTGTCCCCAAGCGCTGTTGCCAACACAACATTGCAATCCTACTTTTTGGTGCCTTAAGGTGCATCGAACCAAAACATTACCATAGCTAAACATAAACCTTATTATGCTATAAAACATTTAAATATAAACATTGGAGATCAAAACTTGTTTAGAAAAGCTCGTCTCGTTCAAAATTAAAGTGAGCCTTTGACAGTCAGTTCTTTTTCAGTACTTCTGTGTAATTTCAGGAGGAAAGTAGGCTTTAAGATATGCATACAACATTCACCAGCTACTCTAATCACGTTTTTCATCAAAGAATTTTATAATCTACGCCCCAGAGGCATTTTCTGTAAAGATTTTACATTTGTTTTTAGAATAATCTTTCAACAATGGTGTTTTTATCCACTTCCTGTTCATGCTGTCATGGCGGAAAATAAATGTCTTGCATTGACTGCCAGTAACTAACCTACCTGCAAATATATTCATGAACTATATTAAATGTTCAAACGCTGGATATATTTATTTTTGCGGGCAGAGAATGTAATCGTAATTAATAGTTGACTTTCACAATTTGAATCACATCCGAATTTTTACTTGTTCTGTATTAATACAGTTTTCTTTCCATTTAGCTCATACACCAGCTAAGCATAAGTTATTGATATATTTAAGAACAATGATCACGCGTGGATAGGTAATCCATCGCCAGTTTGGCGATACTGGAACCAATTTGTTAAACAGATGTTATTAAATTATTAATTTTATTTCATGCGTATGTAATTTCTATTATTCGCTGTCATCGAGGAAATAGTATACAATACACATTAGGGAAGGATGTGATGGAGGATCTGGGAAGTAGAAAATAGGAATGTCTACTTTCAAACTGTTCCCTGTTTAATAATGTATACTTAGTACACTTGTATAACAGTATAGTATTTCATTAAAAATAATTTAGATTGGTTCATTAAGTTTCTGTTTTCATTTATTTTTATATAGGGGAACGCCTATTTGCTTACATATAGCTATCTTTAAACGTAAATAAATGTTATGTCAAACAGAAATGAAACATAATTATTTGCCATAATTTATAGATATACGAGGTCTATTCAATAAAGAATGGTCATAATTTTTTACGCTCATATTTTTTCGCACTACTTTCAATCTTATTATATTCTATTAGTTTAATGTGAAACAAACACGCCGTAGTAGTTTCATTGTTGGTACTCCTGGTTCCTGCCTGTCAGACATGTTCTGTATCGCCTACCGCTACAATGGAGATAACATGCAGCTAAAGTTGATGTTCCAGAGTTTCTTTCAATCGTAATCACTGCTGATGAAACTTAGCTACATCATTTTGATCCTGAGAGCAAACAGCAAAGCTCAGTGTGGAAATCTCCTTCATCACCAACCCCCAAAAGCAAAAGTGGTTGCTTCTGCTGCGAAGGTTATGGTCATCTCATTCTTTGATTTTCATGGAATGGTTTATCAGCATGTTTTACCTGCACACACATCAGTAACTGGACAATACTACAGGGATGTCCTGAAAGCATTGCAAGTCCATATCAGGCGCAAAAGACCACATTTCCATGAAGCAGGCTGGATGCTGCACCACGATAATGTGTGGCCGCATATTGCTAATGTTGGTGCTGAATATCTTGCAAAAATCAACGTGAAATGCATCCCTCACCCTCACTAAAGTCCGGATTTAGCCCCATGTGACCTTTTCTATTCCCTAACTTGAAGAAACGTCTTCGTGGGAGGCATTATCCATCATCAGAAGTAGTGGTGAAGGCTGGGGAGGCAATTTTGAAGGATCTCTGAAAAACTGGTTTCAGGCATGTCTTTGAAGACTAGCAGAAACGCTGGTACAAGTGCATCGCATTCAGGGGAGACTATTTTGAGAAGTATCGTCAAAATTATGAGGATGAGTAACGGTACATTGTCAAAACGAAATTGTGATCAATCTTTATTGAACCGCCCTCATAATTAAGTTTCAACCACTCTTTGACACTCTCGGGCTCTTCATCTGCGTCCCCGAAGAGCTTAATTAATAGTAAGCTTTAGGCGAGGCTCTGGAGTTTGATATGACCTTCAAAATCGAAATGGATGTAGAAAAACTTATTTCAACTGAAGCAGAACATGGTGGATCCCATTTACCTTCAGTTTCAGCGCACCAAAGGCAATATACAGGAGTTTTGTCTGTCAGAAAGAAAGGCAAGAAGAACACTCAAATCCTATCATAAGACTCAAATTCCCTCAGCAGATAAATGTTTGCTTTTCTGTAACCTAATTCAGTAGTTCAGGCCAACAAACATATTTTTGGTCAGGCCCTTAAATGATATTCCCATAAGTTATCTAGATATGTTAGAAATAAGGATCGATTTCAAATTTACTGTTATACTTTAAGCATAAAAAAACATTGTATTTTGATTTTTGGATATATGGGCTGCTAATTTCTTATTTCATTAGCTATTCTTCAACTAAGTGAACCAAAAACATTTCTGAAGTAGAGACAAGGCACTGTGCAAGAGAATGGTTTTTAATTTTGTGACATGTAACACAAATGGAAGCATGTGTTGTGATCAAGAAATCAAAGAGCAGATGGCCATGAAAAATTTCATGGAAAAATAGCTATTTTTGGAGCCCTTAAAGATAACAAAGTAATGATCACATGTCCTTCGATGAGAAAGATACAAAATACGTATTTTCTAAACAGAACTGAGTGGATATGGAAAAAAAACTGGCGCATATAAAATTGGCTAACAAGCATGAGAGGGCATGAATGTTCCGCGACACTGAATATAAAATTAGCAGAAAGGGAGAAAAAAAATTCGGACACTGAATGGGAAGATAGTGCAGTGCGATCCATATAAACCTGAACCACTTCAATAGGCCATAATTTCCCTTTGAAAGCTCGTAGAATGTAGACATTTGTTTCAATGATCTCAGTTGCTCTGGGAGAATTGACAGAACTGACAATTGTTGACAATTTTCATTGATACGACTGTAGACACTGAAGTTTATATACTGTAGACCCAATACAAGAAGGCAAGCTAGAGGAATGTGTAGCGTAATTACTTCAGCTGTCCTAACGGTGTTCAGGATCGCCTTCCGAGTATGACAAGGATGGAAGGTTCGTTTAAAATACAAAAGTGTTGTCACGTAACTCACCCAAACATAATACCTATCGCTGCTTTTACTGCAACAAACACTAGATCTGGCAGCATGGGTGACTCATATGCACTCTCACACTCATTTCGCAGTAAACAGATCCGTTACCGAAGTAGATAAACAGTTCAAGCTCCTGTGCCCTTCATACCCCTTCAGCCTTCTTGTCGTGGGCATACAGGAGGTATCTTCAATACATTTGTGGAGCAGCTGAGTGATATCGAATTGAGAGAACGTTATTTCCAGCAAGATGAAGCATCGTGCCATACATCTAATGACACCATGGAACTTGTACTAACCAGTTTCTTTGATAGTAATCAAATAATCTCAAAAGGTCTGTGGCTCCGCAGATCCCCTGATCTAACCTCACCGGATTTTTTCTTGTGGGGCTATCTAAGAAATAGGGTGTACAAGAATAGGACACGGATAATTGATGTCCTCAAGGAATCCATTCGAACCGAAATAAGTAACATTGGGGAGGATACTCTCCGTAAAACTTCAGAGAATATGGTGAGACAAGTGCAAACATGTGCTGTTGGAGGACTTTCCAACATTTTCTCTAAGATGTTAAGTAGTGTAAGGTAATCTCCCAATTGTGTATTATATTCTCCCAAAGTTACTCGTGTGTCCTATTATTGGTTCAAAGTTATGGGCTATTAAAATGGTTCAGATTTATATGGATCGCACTATATTTCTGAAAGAAGTAAGGAAGGAATAATGAATAGTAAAATCTTTTATGTAAAGAAGACACAAGATGATAATACTCAGTTACACATAAAATAACAAAGAATGTTCTAATAATTTTCGATTTAAACTACTAGCTGGTGTTAATAGGTAACATGGGCTAAAATGAATAAAAAAATAGCATTTTAGAATGTGCAAATGTTTATTACCTCATTTGAAATCCATAATGGGCAACGGGCTGATTAAAGCATTCTACATTTAGATCCATTAAAAGCCTATATGGTATCTTATTTACCTTTTTGAAAGGTGAGTTAAGTTCTAATCAGGAACAAAGACAAGAAATTTTAAATGGATGGCTAATTATATGTTTTTGGAAACAAGCAACATAGCGAAAATTTCTTGATGTGTTTGGTGTCGTTCCTTGGTTTCTTCAAAAGAATAGGACAAAAAGTTGAGGCGAGAGATACGAAGTTTGAGGAGAAAATGAGAGAAACAATGTTCAAGAGAGAGAGAGGGGGGGAAAGCTTGAGAGACGGAGTGTTGGAGACAGGGAAAGAAGAAGAATGAAAATGATCAAAGCTGTGGACTGTGGAGATACAAGTTTAAATGAAAGAAAAAACTCGGTTTGCACACCCTTTGGCGAATGTTTATGATATGGTGTGATATGCTGCAACTATTCGGTGAATAACCTGTCCGTTATCTAAGACACGGCATTGGTTGTGAAGGATATCCGTAGGATGTGTTAGTTCCTAGAAGTAACTGACGGATTTCTGGTAGAGATGCAGTAAAGTACAGGTTTCGTTCTATACCTACGTGGATCACGTTTACATTTCCTGGTTCTCTTGGGCAAATCTTCAGTTAATCCTATCCTAATTGGAAGTGTTTCACAAGGAATAGTGCAGAACAGCCTATACACCATTAAGAAACAAAATAAAACTACCAGAACAGTGCAACTTGTAGCACCATAGCAAATGTAAACGAGACAAATGCTAATAAACGTACTATCTCAGATCTTTTACAATACGACCTTACTCGGTAACCTAAAGACGGCTAAAAATACCCTTTTCCAGTGATTATAATTACGAGGCATTATCATATCATATTTCATATTTTATTATATTAAACATCTGAGGGAAGGCGCTGTAGTTAACCGGCCACTCATCCAAGGAAACTGATTTATGTAACCATTGTTTTTGGTTTTAGCCCTGAAAAGTGAACATTTTTGTGTTTAAAAAGGATTACTTTAACATGATTTTTGTGTGAAAAAGAAACTGTATTTGTATAGTTGGCCATGAATGGGAAAATTATGTACATGACATGATGTAACTTTAAAGAAACGTGGTGCAACGATTGGTGTTGACCAATCAGAACGAGAGTTCTTTAGTAATTATGGCGACATAGGACAGAAAATCAATAATTATGGTAAGAAGTATTTAAATCGGCCCACTTGATCCTGGAATGTCGGAAGTGAAGGGCGTAAAATGTAATACTTTGTGTGCGTTGGAAAATCGGAAATAGGAAGTATTTCTTAATGAAAGACGTGAATACAATTTGTTTATCATCGATAAGAGGAATATTGTAATTAAAATATAAATAAAAGGTTGAATAATTTTGAATTGGAAATAATTCAATTACTTCGCAATTGTGTGAACATTTAATTTCCTCGCTCTATACCACACCCTGAATCCAGAGTTCCCAGATTCTACTGACTTGTGCTACGCCAGAGAATCCAGTACTTACAGAATTATCCTATATCCTTTTCTCCACATACCAATATGTAACATATTGTTACATAAGGCACCGCTTCGTGGGACTCTATAATTCATCACCCCATGGCTTCATCATCAGAATTCTTCAACTCTTCATCGCATACGTAATATTACGTTACATATGGCTTACCAACGTGGTGCTTAGAGGACATCATCTCTATCTCCAAACATATTAAGCGACCGTTACATATGTCGTCACAACGTGGGGATCGTAGCTGAATAAATACATTGCATTTATCTGGTGGCGGGCTGTGTATGACGATCCGGAATTCCGTCGGGCTGAAGAACTTGCCTCGCCTATTTAAAAACTTCCCTGGACCCAAGAAAGTCAATTTTTTGTTCTATATCATGGCTTTAGATGCATTTTGAAACATTAGGACTGTATAGTACGAATTTATGGCAGACAAATGACTTTAGCTCTGAACTGTCGGCGAAGGTGGTTTATTTTGGCGAAAACTGCCGAAGGCTGCTATGCTATATCAAATGATCGCCATTTATTTCATAGGAATGGTGACACTCTGAGTCGTGGCATGAAGCATCTAATTCCATCAAACCATAGTTTCCAAAGGTTTTAGAGTTGGAATGGTCTACCCACCACAAGAAGGCAAGCGGGGAATGAAGGGGAGTGGAGCTTGAACTGTTTATCTGTTCTGCCAGAGAATCAGTTACTACGAGATGAGTTTTTGAGAGTGCATATGAGTCACCCATGCTACCAGATGTAATGCTCGTTTCAGTAACTGCTGTTATAGGTATTTTGCATGGGTGATTTATGCGACAACACTGTGTATTTTAATGAACCTAGCATCCGAAGGCGAGCATAAACACAGCAAAAGTGATTACATTACACATGCTTTCTTGTGCTGGACAGACAGTATGTATATATGGTAACGACCTGAAATAACAAGGATTAAGACAATGGACATAAGCAAATTGCTTTGTTATGTATGACTAGTTCTTTTAAGTCACGATTTTAACTATCTTCAATAACTTTACAATTACTTATATACGACGGCTGTAGTTTCATTGTTGGTACTCTTGGTTCCCGCCTGTGAGAACCAGGAAAGTTCAGACATGTTCAGTATCGCCTACCGCTGCAATGGAGATAACAAGCTAGGAACAATGTGCGCCTTTGAAATTATGCTTTCGTCTCAACAAATCTTCAGTTGAGGCCTATACAATGTTACAGGAGGCCTATGGATAGTCTGTTCTTTCCTACAGCACAGCTCGAAGGTGGTTTAAAATGTTTAAAGAGGGTAGACAATCAATTTCAAAGGAAGGTGGACCCAGTGCTCCATTTACTGCTCTTACGGAAGAAAACATCAACACTGCTGCTGCCATTGGAGAGAGAATCGACGAATTACCTTAAGATCACTTTCTGAAATACTGAAATTTCATTGGGTGCCACCCACACGTTGGTGACAGAAACATTACACATGAGACGTGTTTGTGCGTAATGGGTTCCGAGACTGTTGATTCCCAAACAAAAAACATTCGCATGCGTGTCTGCAAACAGCTAAGTTGATGTTAGAGGAAGATCCGGAGTTTCTTCCAAACGTAATCACTGCTGATGAAACTTGGCTACATCATTTTGTTCCTGAGAGCAAACAGAAAAGCTCAGTGTGGAAAAATCCTTCATCACTAACCCCCAAAATAGCAAAAGTGGTTGTTTCTGCTGGGAGAGTTATGATCATCTCATTCTTTGATATTCATGGAATGGTTTATCAGCGTGTTGTACCTGCACATACATCAGTAACTGGACAATACTACATGGATATTCTGAAAACATTGCAAGTCCATATCGGGCGCAAAAGACCAAATTTCCGTGAAGCAGGCTGGATGCTGCACCACGATAATGCGCGGCCGCACATTACCAATGTTGTTGGTGAACATCTTGCAAAACTCAGCGTAAAGTGCATCCCTCACCCTCCCTATAGTCCGGATTTAGCCCCATGTGACTTTTTGCTATCCCCTTACTTGAAGAAACGCCTTCGTGAGAGGCATTGTCCATCATTAGAAGCAGTGGTGAGGGCTGCGGAGTGATACCGAAATTAAAGGATTGAAATAAGTAAAGAATCATGATGGATTTCAAAGGAATGTTGGTTCTTTGTTACAACATATGCAGGGGCAGTTGAGTCGAATAACAGTTGGGGTGAATAGTTGTTTTAACAAAAGAAACGTAAGAAACAGTGTCCTTAGCAGAGTTCTAATGGGAAGCACTTGACTTTGAATAGGGTATTCTTCGGACCCTTCATAATGGCATGACAAAATAGTCACAAAGGGAATCTTTGGTTGAATAAAGGGCTTCGAGAAAGTGAAAGTCACACACACACACACACACACACACACACACACACACACACACACACACACACACACACACATCCACGCGCGGCTGTGGAGGACATTCAGTTGTGGCTTGGAGACGATTACGGCAATCCTCTTCTTCTCTCTTGGTCACAGCAGACAAGAAGTGATGAGAGAAGATATTTGTCGGCTCATATGTACGTGAAGAACGAATTAAGTATTATCGAGTAATAAGTATTTCACATACAGTAACTTTAAACAGTGATATTGGTAACCCTTGTTCGGCTACTTCAAGTTTGATGTTCTGATAAAAAGAAGCAGTCATTAAACCAGTTTGAAACGGGCTTTCCAGTGTCATTAAAACTATCCTTCTCATACATACTCACGCATACCCTGAGATAAACCTCATTGCTTTACCCTGAGCTAAACACTATTGGCTTCAAACTGTAGCGTCAACGTGGAACTGTGCGCCACCCATTTATTTGCTTCAGGAGGAGATTTTGAAGGATCTCTTAAAAAATGGTTTCCAGCATGTTTTAAAGACTGGCAGAAACGCTGGGACAAGTGCATCGCATTCAGGGGACACTATTTTGAGAAGTGCCATTAAAATTATGAGGATGAGTAAAGGTACGTTGTCAAAAAAAAAAAAAAAAAAAAAAATGGTGATCATTCTTTATTGAACAGCCCTCATACAACACACTATAACTATAGCGTAATGTGCATTCCTCCTGTAAACTCTTTTACCTATAATTGATATTAAACAAAGATTATTAGCTTTATTGTATGTTTTATTTTTCTAAGACGCTGCCAAGTGCCAGGATCATTAAGGCGCTGCCGAAGTGCCGGAATTCTGTCCCGCAAAAAATATTTTACATGGTGGTAAATGTACTGACATGGGGGGGGGGGGGGCTGTTCCTTTTAAACCACTTAAAAGCTCGATTGGGACCCGTTTTTTGCCCGCGATCTGTAGACCAGCGCCATAAACAAGCTTTATTGACTAAACGGCCATTGTGCATAGGTTGATCTAATGGTTTGAGTCCTAAATACTGGCTTTTATTAAGGTGAAAGTTTTAAATGAAACGTCAAGTTAAAAAAACGCCAGAGCTTATGAGCCGACTCATTATATCTATAAAAGAGTGCCGACGTTTCAGAGAGGTAAAATACTAACCTTCGTAATACAAGTAACAGGTGTGGTAATGAATGGAACCTTTCAACCCAAATATTGGCAAATTCTAGTGGTGGGGAAAATGTCAAAGTTTGCACGTCATTTCAATGGAACTATGGATCAGGCAGTCTGTTTGATTGGCTTTATCTACGATTGGTAACACTGCACTTCTCGTTCGCTACACTGCTAGTAATTCATAAATCTGTGAAGGGGTGACAAGAATGAAATTGCCACTCATTGAGCGCAGTTCTTGGCTAACTGCTACGCCAGGGTTAATGGCAGCGGAGCACATTTTGCCAAATGTTCCTACGCGTGTTATTGTAGCACGCGAGCTAAATTAGTTTTAATTCTTGCTTCCGTATTGAGGGTCTAGACGTGCGCCGTTCTCTGTCGTGGGCGCCACATCATTTCTCGACTGCAGCAACAACAAATAATTTCCAGGTATCTGCCTGTAACTAAACCACATACACTTCCTTTGCTTGTGCAATATGTATGTACAGGTTAAGGTTAACAAAAGCACGACGCAGACTGGCATCTAGCAATTTAAAGCAAACAGACGCTGTTTCTACATTAAAAGCTATTTAATTATCTGGACTTTTAACACGTCTTGTCGTCCTTCACCTTGCATTCTGGGAGTGACGTCACCGACTAGTTGTCTCGACATGTTGCGTAATAAGTCCCAGTACTGGGGGGTTTTCCTTATGATGGTAGTAGCGCTTTGCTCCGTAAATGTTATATCTTACTAAGGTTGCTGGATATCAGATATAATAAGATCGTAACGTACGCAATAGGGGTCTTCCTGTTCTGCGTAAATATGGCAAAAGCAATGTGTAAATATACTATACATAACTCCAAAGTTATAGATGGCTTCCATATAAACTGCCCTTAGTTTGTGCTGATTTCAAACATCAGCGAAAGAGTCGAAAAATATTTTTTATAATATCTATGCTCTATATATAAAACGAAACGCTAAACTGCTGATAAATATGAAACGAAATTCTAGAGCATGACGATCTGGAAAAAATTGCTTCTTGCATCTCCTTCAAAGATTACAAATGCGAAATCACCTTGCCAGGACAATTTCAACATTTGTTTCGAAATGGATTCAAAGAAGCATAAAATTAACTTATAGTTTTTTTTTTTTTTTTTGAAGCCATGTTTAAACAAGTGAAATAAGATAAAAAGAGAAAAAAGGAAAAAGTATGGTAAGGCTAACGTTAGGGAAACATTACAAGTTATGGAGCATATATACCTTTCGCTGTATGCGAAACTGCTTCCTAGACATATGCGTAACATGTACAAAACTCTATATCGAATTTACTAGTTAAACATGTGTGTTTGAAGTGCAAAGTAAAATAAATGGCAAAGACAAAGGAGGAACAAATTGTATTGCAAACATTTGTCTCTAAATATAGCAAACGTATTAATTAGATTGTATTAGATTGGGTTCGGAGAAAATTCGACACTGCGACCAGTCTTGGTCTATTGTACCTATGCAACAAGTGGGGCATCCACGGGAGGAATTATGAGGCCAGAGGAGACAGAGGGTGGCCGTCCCAAAGAGCCACGGCAGTGCAGAGGGCAGGGTCTTTACACCTTACCTGAAACTCCTCGGCAGGCCACCACAACCAGTAACTCACCGACTGCGTTCCGGAAATGGCCCCACCAGACTGGGCTTGGAGACCGGAAATCGACCTACTGAAGAAGGAAGCTTTACTCAGGGCTTATCATCCTGCCATGCATCACCGAGACTCCCGTCGACAGTTCTACGCTGAAAGAGACCACCAGATGAGAGATGATGTGAAATGATAATGGAGATGAAATAGAGGGACGAGAATTTCGGGAGATATAATTAACTACTCTCTGATATCGCTCTGAATTTATGTTTCATCAAAGAACTTGAGTCCCATTATTATTCTAGCATTTATCGCATACCACATTCCAATTTTCTTATCATTATGAGGTGTTTCATCCAGTAACACAGTTTTCTTTCTGAAGTCTAGTATCTACTGTTGTGAGTATTCAAACGTCTAGTTAATCAAGATTCATCAGTAAAATCCAAAAGCTGAATCGGTGAAACCCATTTCTACGAATTGTGAAAAACCAGTTAGAATAATTCACATGTTTAGTGGAATCAATTGGCTTCAATACTTCCACTCGTATGTAGCGATAGGGCTTCAGTTTCAACATACGCGTATCGTTCCGATTTTCATACACTACAGGAACTTAGGGAAAACATTGCGCCAGAAGTGACAAGAATACCTGCTGCTGCGCTTCGGAGAGTGAGCGAGAATATTTAACAAGATGCTGCCTGTTTCAGAGCAGAAGGTCAACATTCCCAACATTTATTAAAAGGTAAGGATTTTAGTCCGCCTCTGACGGCGTTAAGTTCCCCGGCGACTGCCGTCCATCTCGCGCAGTAGAGGGAGCGCGAGTGGGTTCGATTATAATTTAACTGGCCTTTACTTGCGCCTACTTGCATCCATTTTTCACCTAGATTGGCCACTCTTCCTTTCAGTGGACACGGTAGAAGTAAAAAGAGGCAGTGCACTGCTTTGTTCCAGAGATTTCCTCCTTTCGTCCGCACCTTTAATTGTGCACTTAATACAAAATCAAACAGGTGAAATACTTTATAAACATCCGATATAAAGACTGCAAGTGTTTATAAATTGTTCTGCGAGGACAAATACTGTCACCAATCGCATTGTTGCGTTGGAGCTGCGACAAGCCAGTGCCAGCACACGTGGGCAGGAAAGAAAGAGACAGATAGTGGCGCGCGAGCTAGACACTTGCCAAGAGAGAGAGAAGGAAGCAGAAAGAGAAAAGGACAGAGAAGTTTGGAATTTTCCGCTGCCGTCGCGATTGTTATCGA
The DNA here is from genome assembly GCA_030765055.1 of Mantis religiosa. Classification (NCBI taxonomy): domain Eukaryota; kingdom Metazoa; phylum Arthropoda; class Insecta; order Mantodea; family Mantidae; genus Mantis; species Mantis religiosa. Next base: position 112,540,350 of record CM060949.1, read on the forward strand.
GAGGTCTACTGCATTCTAGAACAATGACTGGGAGGTATATATAGCGGCAAAGTGGAGGGTCAGTCAGTTGTTGTTAGTTGAGTTGTGCAGCTACAGTGGAGTTGTAATTGTGAGTTGTACCGCAGTTTCATTTGTTTACGTGAGACGGGGAAAGAGACGACCTTGAAGACTACTGTTTGTGTATGTCACATCTGTTTACTGCTGCAAGGGCTGTACAAATTTACTGTTTACTGCAATAAAGAGTGTTTTAAATTTCTGCAAATAAGACTTTTAATTCTTCGAACCCAACGAAGTCACAATACACTATAAGGGATACCTAGTGTATTGCTAATGCATGAAACAAAGTACACAGTATCATTTAAAATTCAATAAACGAGACTAGCATTATAACTGTTGCTCTTATTTAAAAGCTAAATAAAATGAATTCAAAACGACCAACAATGTTGTTAAAGATGTGCGACGGAGTAAGAGAGCTGATCAGAGCCGTGTAGGACGTATGTAGTCAATTATGCAGTCGTAGTTGCGACATTGTAGCTACATAGCACATGATAGATTACGATTTGAGCACAACAAAGATGTTACGTTGTGATGAAACAATGAAGATTACATAAATATACATTTATATCTATCCTAATCAACTTCTTCAAGAAACATAGTGCAATGAAATGACAGAAACTTGTTTTTCTGTACTGAAACAACAGCTCACACACTAGAATAATATATATTATAATTTATCACTCTTTATACATAGAATCAAGGTTGACGTATCCCTTCCGTAGGTTTCGCAATTGAATCTCAGGAAAATACACCAACTCCAGGAACTAAAGTTTTTGCAAACACCTTTCAGAGAACTAAAGTAGCATTAAACATAACCATAAAACTATTTGTTTCTTTGCATGGTACGGGAGGTCTGAGGTTGAAAAACTGATTGTGTTTTCTCCATATTTTCCTCGGTCCTTGTAACTAGTAAATGCTGGGGAGGTACTCTAAACTTCGGCGTGAAATGTTTTCTTCCCAATTATTCAAATATTATTTTTAAAAAATTGTTTTAAATTCATTAAAATGATCATTAATACGTTTATATATTAATTTGCTATCTTTAACCCTTTGTTCACGTTCAATTAAATACAATTTCAAAAGGAGATTATTTAAAATATTTCCTAATAAAAATTACTGCATCATATCACTTCTCTCTTTTAATGCTTTTATAAGCTAACAGCCCAAATCACAATAATTATAACTTCGTTTCATATATCATCAGTGGGGAAAGAATTTAAATGAAGACACACATGTCTTCTTTACTCTCAAAGGGTACGTTCATTTCATGTGCAACTTAATTACTAAATTACAAAGAATACATTTCAAGATATTCAGCCGTTAATAATTTTAGAAATCCAATTCCGCAAATATCTCTGAACGTTGACAATCGTTCTTCAGGCTATTCAATTGTATTGTAGCTTTTTTAAAAATTGAAGCCCTCGTTTTCGTATAATGATGTCAAAAGTAAAAGCAAGCCACAAAGTTCTGTTGCAGAGGTATATACGAGGGCTGATCAACAAAGACTGAGACTGATTTTTTTCTGTAGTTTCTTTGGCAGTTTCGTATCTGTAACATAAATATTTGAAAAGAGCGGGGTTTCATGTATAATGTCGGTAGGCGGCAGCACTCTCGTATTGGTAGGTTGGTAGTAATGCTATATTTTGGAGACCCTAAGTGCATTTCGCATACCAGACAGTGGAGGTGACGCGAGAGCAGCAGTACAGCGCAATCTAATTATGTTTTCGTTTAAACCATACAGCCACCGAAACTTATGAAAAGCTGAAGCAAGCGTACAGTGAAGATGCACTACCCCGTGCAGCAGTGTTTAGGTGTTTCAAGGACTTCAAAGAAGGCCGACTTGTCAGTATTAAGCAAAGTGGACCTGGTGTTTCGGCTTCTGCTGTGACTGAAGTCAACATCAACACAGCTGCTGTGATTGTCCGAGAGGATCAGCGTATAACATTACGTAACCTCAGTGAAGTGCTGAGAATTAAATATGGCAGTGTGTTTACAATTATGCACGACCATCTCCATATGACCCGAGTTTGTGCTCGTTGGGTGCCACGTCTATTGACTCCCGAACAAAAGGCTGTGCGAATGGAGACAAGCCGTGAGGTGCTGCGTCTCTTTGCTGATGAAGGGATGCATTTTCTAAATCAATTATCATCGGTGATGAGTCATGACTGCATCATTATGATCCTGAAGGAAAACAAGCCAGCAGTGTGGAAATCGCCAGGTTCTCCAACACCGAAAAAGGCAAAAGTTGTTCCATCTGCAGGGAAAGTAATACTGATCACATTTTTTGACTGTAATGGAATGATTTACCAGCATGCAGTTCCCCCTCGCATTACTGTTACAGCAGCATACTACACGTCAGTATTGGCTACACTGAGGAAGCGCATTGCAAGGAAACGACCAGAGCTTTCTCGGACTGGGCGGCGACTTCATCATGACAATGCACAGCCTCACGTCGCAAATCAAGTCATGCAGTATCTGACTCGATTCAACATTACTTGTGTACCACATCCACCTTATAGCCCCGATCTTGCACCCTGTGACTTTTCTGTGTTCCCATCACTAAAAGCAAAGCTTAGGCGTATTCGATTTGAGAACTCTGAAGCAGTGCTCAAGAAAAGTGAGGCGATTCTCAAGGATCTGACAAAGAATGGTCTGCAGCACGTGTTCAAGGACTGACAGAGACACTATAAGAAGGGTCTTGAAGTAGGAGGGGACTACTTTGAAAATGATTATGTAAACATTGAATTACAGTAATAAACACTGTGAAAAAAAGTTCAGTCTCAGGCGTTGTTGATCAGCCTTCGTACTAACTCTCCAATGATAAACCTATATTTTGATGGGTTAAATAGCATACAGTTTAACAACATTTTTATTTATGGAAAGATTACATAAAGTTTCCTCATATCTTAATTTTGTATCTATATAATATGTTAACGCCTTTTATACGGCGTCCAATAACACGAAAGTGTTCATGATATACCTACATATGAATGCTGGATGGGCTAATTACATCATCCGAATTTCCTGTCCCTTCACTACCATTTCATTTCATCTCTCATTTGGTGGTCTTTTTCAGGCGGTGAATGACAGGATGATACGCTCCTGGTAAACACCTTCATCCTCCAATGGGATACTCTCCAGTGGGCCGTTTCGGGAATGCGGTAGGAGGGATGCCGATTGTGGAAGCCTGACGGGAGTTTTCTGAGTTTTCGGTCTCAGAGCCGGCCTGATGGACTGTTTTGCGACCACGGTAGGAGGAATATCGGTGGTTGCAGGGGAGTTTCAAGCTGGTAAATGGTAGGAAATCTGCCCTCTGAACTGTCGTGACTACTTGGAGTCGGCCGCAGTCTGTCTCCTCTCACCTCATCCTTCCTTCCGGGGATGCACCACTTGGGTCACAGGTACAAAAAATCAGTTTGGCCGACGTGCTCCTCCGTAAAACACTATCCTATCCTATTTACACATCCCTATACATTAAAGAGATTATTAGTGCATAGCATTCCAATCCCTAGTCATAAGTAGTGTCATATGATTAATAGACACTATACACACATAACAAGAAAAGCCTCACGTGCGGTGCTTACGTGACTTTCTCTACTCTTAAAAAAACTATTCCTAAAAGCGCTTTTTCCTCTAATACTTCCTGTTAATCGATACAAACATTTTCAGAAATTATCGTATTGCTAATTTTCTTGTAGGGGAGATGCGCCCAGTACCACACAGTACCCAGTACCGCACGGTGTCAGTATCCGTAGTTGCTGATAGATACTAGAAGCTCATGGTGTTTATTTAGACAAACAACATCTTTGTTACCAACGGAAAGTTTTCCCTCCTCTTTGACCGTTGAATCAGATGTTATTGTTCAGAGAAGTCGTATAGTGAACTGGAGCTGTGCTGTTAACTTGCTGACATTGCTGCTGCCTTGTCCGGTGAAGAACGAAGTAAGTATTTGTACTCATATTATTTGATATTAAGTAGACTACACAAACACAAAATACAGTATCGGTTTAAAAGAATCGGACCGTGCTATGACGTTATGTATACGTACATGTGAGTTGCTCAGTACCGTGCGATAGCAATTTTCCCAGTGCCGTACGCGAAGGTATATTTTTATCCCCTGAACTTGCACTGATATTAGATTAACTTTTATTTATATGTATTCTGACAACTGGAGGTCAAAAAGAAAGGAAAATTGCTAAAAAAAATTATGAAACAAACAATAAAGGATGTGATAGAAAGATCAGTGAGCCTGGGAGTAGCAATAAATGCTGAAACATTAATATCGACTTTGTATAAGTTGATGTTGCAGGGAAATTCACAAAAACAGAAGAACAAACCAGTAGCAAAGGGACGCAAGATTAGCATTAGTGAAACTATAAATAGAGAACCTAGCTCTAACTCTGTGCCAACTGCCAACAGAAACTGGAAATAGGGAACAGCTTTAGAAGACTAAAGGAAAATTAAATTTTGTAACCAAAACTAGTGTTGAAGTGTTCAAACGGAAATCACAGACGAGGCTTGGGTTCAGTGTATTTAGTGTATCGTGCTAGGGTTGGACGCATATTGAATACACAGGGCAAGAGAACATTGATTTTTACAGATGTGATCACTGTTTTAAAAAAATGTTTCATTAGTTCTAAGACATTTATATTTTGTTGTGATAATCTCTAGAGAACATTTTGAAAAATATATTATCATGTTAGCGTGTTCTCTTTTTATCTCAAAAATACAAACATTAAGGTAAGAATAATTATCTTGTGATTTATTATGCAGTTCATCTTCCTTTATTTAGAATTATGTATTTATTTACGTCTGTCCGGTACTGGGAAACACTTTTCGAGATGCGCAGTTATTACTAATATTTACTTTAGTTATTAAAAGTCAACATGACTCGCGTTCATGAATGCTCATTACTAATGCTGTTTCTGTATGTTATTAGCTTCATGAAAATAGTAACACGCTACTTCTTCTCCATTGCATTGTCTTTAAATTTTGAAGGAAAAAAAAAAAAAACTTAGGTGTACGGTACTGGTGCATCCCCCTATGTGTAAGGAAAATATAGGAATACAGTCGGAATACAACCAAATCTTTAAAAAGCTGATTGTAATTTTACGGATTTGAAATTCTATTTTCTTTCCATAGTAAAGAGATAAAAAGGATTCCACTGTGTTGCTCTCGTGACTTTCTCTACAAACAATTCCTACAAATGCTTATACCTCTATTCATTTTATATTAATCAAAACAAATATTATCTTATTAATAATTTCATTGTATGGGCAAGGAAATATGGGAATATAGTAGGCCTTAACCGAAGTCAAATCTCTTAAGATGGTCGCTGTGTGATTTGAGATTTCATTATCTTTGCGTGGCCAAGAAAAAGCTATAAGTACTCAAGAGTTTAAAAACATAACAAAGAAAAGTCATACAGGATGGAAAGGACTTCTGAGGACCTTCCCAAAAAATTCAAAATATACACGCGAAGATGCTGAAATAAGTTGTTTTTTTTTTTTTAAGATATGCTTTTGAGTGACATATCATAAATACACACGCGCACGCTCGCACCCACGCACGATTAGATTAAGATTTCATTACGGAATGGATTCGTTACGTAGGCCACCATGCTGAACCCACTGTTCCTATGCCCCCAAGTGGGACACCCCCCGGGAGGAGGGAAGAGGCGAAGGAGACAGAGGGTGGCCGACCCAAGGAGCTACGGCAGTACAGAGGGCAGGGTCCCTACAGTTTACTTTGATAGAGGCTTCCTCCGACAGGCCAGGACAGCGGACACGCTTCCCTATTGCGGGACGGCAACAGCCTAGCAGCCGAGCCCCAAAGGTCTCTGGCTGGTGGTCCCGAAATAGTCCCAGCAGAGGAGCGGAGACTGACAACCGACCTACCGGAGAACGAAGTAGTTTTCCTCAGAGCATACCATCCTGCCATGCACCGCCGAGACACCCGCCGACACTTCTACACTGAAAGATACTACCAGATGAGAGATGATATGAAATGATAATGGAGATGAAATAGAGGGACAGGGAATTCCGGACCCAGCATTCGCCTATCGACCCGGGAAACCTCTGAAAAAGTCCATGAGTCAGGTAGATGGCCACGGGAATTGAACCCGGGCCTCCCGAATACGCACCACAGACGAAACCGCCTGAGCCATCCCGCTTGGTACGCACGCACGCACGCGAACATTTTTCTATACCTAAAGGCTTTTGCTCGATCATGGGATCAAACGTAATTTCCATAAAATGTAATATTTGGTTGGAATTGAATAATTTCTCTGCCTGCTACAGATTAAGTACAAATGACTTCCCATTAGAGAAAAGTATAGGTATAGTAAGAAATATAGACATGTTTAGCAAGGAATATCTCAGGAATGGTTTACTGAAAAAAAATTATATATGTATGTATATGTGTGTGTGTGTGTGTGTGTGTGTGTGTGTGTGTGTGTGTGTGTGTGTGTGTGTGTGTATGTTTGTGTTTGTGTGTGTTTTAGAAAATATGTGAACAAATGGTGCATTTTCTGCTTCAGATTTTCCGATGACCTCAATGTATGTGTATGTTTTGGACGATAGGAGTTGAAGAAATAGTATATCATCATTTACAGACTTGCGGGCAGAAAAAAAAAGAGGTTAGGTAGATTATATCGGCTCTGAAAGCAGAATATGTGCAACGTTCCTCAATGACAGCATGTAAGGGAAGTGGCGGAAAAAACACTATAATGAAATAGTTCATTATTCTTCAGGAATTACGAATTAATTACGTACTATAACGTTCCATTAAACGTTTAAGGAGCGAGAACTACGTTGTATAGTTAATGTATTCATTAGTCCAATATTTCTTTGCATGTTGAGTAACAAAATTTAATGTCTTGAAGACAAACACTTCCTACATATAGGTGTGGTTCATGTTTATGACATTGCTAGTTAGATTAATCTAACTCTGAACAAATTATTGTTAGTTTACCTAGATTTAAACTGTTGCACTAGATAGTGATTTTCTTACCACAGAAGCCTAAAGCATGTCTTTGTTTCTACTGCCTCACCATACGAAAAAATAGATGCAATCTCTCTCTTAGAGCAATCCGAGAACTCGAGTAGGAAATTGCACAATACTTTTGTCATGTTACGAGAATATTCTGCTTCATCCATCTTGTGCAAAGTTTGTGTTGCAATCTATATATGCTAATCCAGCTGTCATTTCTTTCGTTTTCATTTGTGGTTTCTGGAGTAATGCAGAATATTTCTTTGTTAAACTTGAGTTAACCATTATGTATTGCACCCTTTTGTTTCGATAATTCAAATTACTTATTTTGTAGCTCATTTCTTATTTCTTTTTCTCTTTTGTGAACAGTTTTTTTCTGTATTACAGCAGCTCTTAGAAATTTTATTTTCTTATTTGAAGTTTATTTTCATATTTCCAGTCACACGAATTGTGCCACCAAATAATCTACATTGTGCTGTTAAATCATGTTGAGAGCTTCACTTCTACTAAGGTTCATGACCAGCTATACAGGAAATTTCTTTTATTTGGTTTTTATTTATTTCTTTAGTTCTTGTATCATTTTAAGGCTCCTTGAACTATTGTGGCCACATCAGAACTTGCCTAGAGAAACAGCTGATAGTAACAATTACTAACTCAGACTGAAAAATTCAATGCCATAGCCAGGATTTAAAGCACGGATCTTCTGGTTTCCGTCCAGCCGCTCTAACCACTTGAGCTACTATGACCAACATGCCGACATGCCATTAAATTCTCCTACTGACTCGTGTTTCTCCTGGTAAACCACTAGGAGTTCTCATAAACACATGAGACAACTACCTTAATGGCGACTTACTATAATGTAAGTACTTTAAGGCCCGGGCTTTATAGTTCGGACCACCATTTGGTACAATTAATGGAAATTAATTGTTCTTTCACACTAGCCGTGTCTAGGACGCACTATGAAGGGGTAGAGCTCAAATGGATAGAGTGGCTGGACGGAAACCAGAAGATCCGTGGTTCAAATCCCGGCTATAGCAATGAATTTTTCGGTCTGGCTCTATCCCTTCATAGTGCGTCCTACACACGGCTAGTGTGAAAGAACAATTAATTTCCAATTACCAACTCATTGACTATAGGAATTTAAACCTTCATTTCACCGATTTCATGTAAACATATGTAAACTTCCAGATGCTACTGGACAGAGAGTGATCTAATTAGAGAGAAATGCTGTTGCAGTTGTAACAGCTACTGAGATGCGTTTGAGTCTTAACAACGGATAAATATGGCTATTGCGTCTGGGCCTGGTGTGGTCAACCTTTTACGTACCATTTGTTCATTCATAACAACATTTCCCTCTAATTTCTGCAGATTTCGGACTCTCAGAAGGAAAAATAAACCTGATATGGTTAAAAAATGTTGCTATGTTGAGCTTTAAGTGAGTATTTTAAAATAATTTTTGTTTTCGTCACGACATTACTCCATTTTCGTCCCTATATGGCTTTTAAGTTGTAATAGGGATAGTTTTTCATCCATATCTGTATGCTCTTTACTTTTATATTAGAGAGTATATTTATGTTTCTCATTATTACTGGTAGCTGTGGGAAATTTTTTTTAATGGAACTAATTTCATGTTGTTCTGATCGAGTGATATTTATCACATGTAAGGTATGTTTGGATGCGGGCTATAAAATTGTTAATTAAAAGTTTGTGCAAAGACTTTGAACCACTGATAGTACGCGTATTTTCACAAGGTTTGCCTGCCCACATGTCCAGGAGATATGACAAATCTTCGGCCATGTAGTTGTCAAATACGCAATCTAAAAATCGTAAGTCATTGACTGGAGCGATTGAAACCAACATGACAAGACCATCATGAATATCAAGCGAGGATAGCAAAACACACACAATGAACCCGTTTAGCTATTTTTAAATAAAATTTGACATATTCCTGCATTAAAATTGAGTATGTCGACACCTTTACATACCAGTTCGTGGAATTTACAACTTCGTATTAGTCACTGCGGGAAATGGTACTTCACTGTCCCATGCGCAGATCTTTCAAAATCGACACAGAAGTCTGTTAGGTCCAGTGTCAATCTCAACAGATGTTCGGAAAGGTGCCCCTTTCCTCCCATAGACAACACGGCGCTGGGGCGGGTTTTCTCCGGGATCTCCGGTTTCCCCCGCCATCTCATTCCACCGATGCTCCATCTTCATCTCATGTGTCATCAGTGTCATCACCTGCGGTGCCGTATCTAGTAAAAGCGGGCGTTAAACACTACTACTTCCTCCCATAATTCTATATAGATTTTCTTGTTTTAGAAATTAAAATATCCATTATTACTGTTATTAGTAGCCGATAGTGGTGTACAATTGAGGGAAGTGCTGAGGCGAATATGAAAATGATACATTACCGAAACATGATCTTATAGTGCACCATAACTTCTCATTTCTGGTCCTTTTTTTCCCCTTCCGAATTAACAAACTAAAATTCATCATTTTAAATTGCATTAAATTTTGTTCATCGCTTAATTTAACAATGGCTTAGTTTAGTTTTTTGTGGAATTCTCGTTAGATGTTTACCTTTAACTCAATACGCAGTATTAATACCATGTATTTGTTCACTAAATTACCAGTTTTCTCCTGTGTTGCTGTTGAATGCTGAGTGTATTAATTTGTTAGGCAGCAAAAACAGTTCCTCCTCTGCTTTTGACTTAAGTAAAATTAATATGTAAATAGTTCAGGGACGCAACCACAATTTAATGGCATAATTTCAATGGAAAAAGGTCAGCACAGCAGAGCATGAGGGAAAATGTTCATAAAACCAAATATTCTGACAGTACAAAGCCTTTGCTTATACGAGTATGCCTGCCATCAAATCAATGAAACATCCAAGTAACAGTAAAATATATTTTTCATTAAAATGGGGATGTAAAGGATTCATTCTTACATGCATTCTGCAATGTAGGTAACTGTTTATTTCTTAGGAGTACATTTTTAAAACAAATATTTTATTTTTTTTATTTTTACTAGAGATTGTTGTTAAAGTGTGCTCTGTACATGCAAAGAAGGGCGTATTAAAATTTCGAATGTTAAACCGTGAAAGGGCTATTCTGAAGCGAAGGTGCATGTATGTGTGTTTGTTTCAGTATACTACGCTCAAGTAAAGTTATCAAAGAATGTATACACTAGCTTTAACGGACATTAAGTAACGTACAATGCATTTAATTAAATTCGTTTAATCTATATTATATTGTACTTTCAAAAATGATTACTTTGTAACTTTACTTTGAGCAAATATACTCAAGCTTATTTAGCACGTACGAAGCCAACAAAATTATTACATTACTTTTAAAACAAACTATAATTAGAAATAAGGAAAAGCAATGAATGTTACATACAGCTATTATACAATCATTCACGGAGGCATTAAAAAGTATGTCTTCATAACCATCAACTTCGTGAATGTAATCTTCACCACTACCATCTTCATAATCATAATCCAGCATAATCACATCATCACAATTATTATCAAAGTCAATGCGTCAAAATTATCACTGTATTATTCATCCTCACCATCATCATCTTCATCTTCACTACTTTTGTTAAATATAATATTAGAATAGTTGAAGCTATAGATAAATTTCTTAAACCTGATCATTTATTTCTCTATTTTTCAGTATAAAGTGAACAATGTGATGTTTCTTTGAAGCCACCTCCAAACGTCAGAATTGTAAGACATTATTCCACCAGTACCCGGTGCTTAATTTGGAGAATCACTACAGAACCAATAATTAATTAATTTCCCCGCGCCTAAAGAGGACCAATTAAGCAGAAGAGAAGAGTGATACAGGACCTTAAATAACACGGAGAAAGACATGCAATTAGCACCAGCAGAGGCACCCCCGGAATCCCAATGGCATTCAAATAAGTGCATAGGTATTGGATCTCATCCACAGAAGTAGTGCCACCATAGACGAGTGTGCAAAAATAATATTCTTAAAATCACAATAATTTATCAGTATTCATTTAGAATAGGAGTTACCAATTCTTTGCAATGAAACGAGTTGCGGCACCTTAAGCATGACCGAACGGGGTGGCTCAGGCGGTTTCGTTTGTGGCCCGCGATTCCCGTGTCCGACCTGCCTGACCCATGGGCCTTTTTCGGGGGTTTCCCGGGTCGCTAGGCGAATGCTAGGTAGGTTAATTAAATCCCCCGAATTTCCTGTCCCTCCATTTAATTTCCATTATCATTTCACATTAATTCTCATCTGGTGGTGTCTTTCAGGGCAGAAGTGTCGGCGGGTGTCTCGGCGGTGCATGGCAGGATCATATTCACTGAGGAACATTACTTCCTCCTCCGGTAGGTTGGTTGCCGGTCTCCAATCCTCTGCTGGGTCCATTTCGGGATTGCCAGCCAGGAACTTTTAGGACTTGAATCACCTGCCTGGGACCTTTGGGGTTCGGCTGCTGGACTCGTTGCCGTCCCGCAGTAGGGGAGTGTGTCCGTTGTCATGGCCTGTCGGGGGAGTCTCTATCCAAGTAAACTGTAGGGACCCTGCCCTCTATACTGTCGTGGCTCCTTGGGCCGGCCGCCCTCTCTCTCATTCACCTCATCCTTCCTTCCGGGGGTGTCCCCACTTGGGGGCACAGTAACAAAGGGCTCAGCATGGTAGCCTACGTACCGAATCCCCTCCGTAGTGAAATCCCAATCCTACCTTAAACATGGCTGCTTACAGTGTTATGTATAGTTGTTTTTCATCAATGAATAACTCAAAAGACATCTGACGACCCATGATACCGCATTTATACTACACTTTGTGGGCACCTTATACAGACATATGATTTACATGGATTTTATATTCTCAATTAGTAAAATTTGAAAACCTAAACATACTGAAATTTATAGGAGGATTCCATTGTATCATTTCTCATTTCGTACTCGTATGACTTCAGATGGTTCGGAGATTTCTGGATCTCCATCAATGTACTGAGGAATAGGGCGCATGCTTTTTAACGGTTCTACTCCTTGTGTAGCATGCGTTCTCTTTCACACACATTCACTGACCTTGTCGCACTGTGTAAGGGTGGTAAACTCCTGTCAGGGACTTTCTTTGGCGCACTGAAATGCTAGGATTCAATCTAACGTAGCCTAAGATAATATAAACCATTCAAATGTAAAGCTTACGTTAGCAAATTCCTCATATTCTTAGACATATGCCTTAATAACCTAACCTTGATCAACCTAAGCTTTAAAAGCCCAGGAAATCCAGAAGCACGCCTAAAAGATGAAAAGGAAATGATAGAAGTGATATTATGATAAATGAGAAACCACCTATCAACCAAGCATTCACCAAATATTTGAGCATATCTACGAAACATTCAGTAGCGAAGAGTGCAGTGATACGCCGGAAGCGCCGCTTCCCTAAGAATTTCAGCAGAAAAAGAAGAATACCACAAAATGCATGCCAAACAATATGAAATTTACACTGGATAGATTCTCAAAATTTATTCGCAAACATCCGCGGTCCCGTGGAAAGTTGAATAGCTGCTGCTTAATGCTCGAGTGACAAGTTCCGCGAGCTCATTCAATACTGAATATTTCTGTATTTACTCATTCATAACCTTGATTCAATACGCATGAAATGTTCGTAGGTTTCCTTCGTGGGAAGCAATCACCACAATTGATAGTTAGGAAGCACTGACAGATTTTGTCACGTGAAGTTTCTGTGGTGTGTGAAGAAAAGTTTTTTTTTTCCGCTTTTAAATACAACTAAGTATATTTTAATAGAATTCTCGAGTATTCTACCAATACGTGGATTGGTATTTAGTGATGACAAATAGGAAATTCTTGTGAAATATTAAATTATTAGCAAAAGTGTGCGAATTGTATAGGCTCTCCATGTTAGATTAGCAATTCACGTGGTGTGGGTCAGCTCCAGGAAAAATTGGAACTTCTGAGTGGAGAGGAAAAGCAGGAATATGCTTCTAGTGTGTCTAGTGTTGCAATGCAAGAAGGCGTATATGTGACCGCACAGTAGAAATAGTACTGAAGAGTAGCTTTAGTTCTTTGTGTTATGAAGAAGAACTAAATATAATTAAAAGTAACAAGACAAAAGAACTTATTAATAATGATGTCGGCATGCAAAGCAAAGATGTCAAAACATTTATGCGCCACTTTACTGTATGATACAGTTCCATGTTTATGTGGGTGTTACAGATTGCAAAAAGTGTTTTGCTGGCCATGATTCTTGTTTTAAACGTCTGCGCATTCATAAAATTCATTATTTTCTCTTATTTTAATGAAAATTATTACTTGGAGCTTCCTTCGCTTTTAAAGTCACGCCTCGCCACTGAAAACATCCAAGGTCAGCCTGGCTCACCGACGGGAATCGAACCTGGGAAATCATGAATGCGAGCTTCACACGTTATCTTGCGAGACACTAAGCCAGTTAAGTGGAAGAAAAAGTAAAATTACCCAGGCTAGAAATGCTCCTGCAAACCTACTCAGTTGCATAACTTGCAGGACTAAAATAAATGACGAATTAATTCTTATGGGCTTGCAGTTTGCTACAGAACAAAGCACATGAAAAGAAATGGAAGCAACAAACAAAGCTGCTTTTTATTTCCTTGATTTGGAAACATTAAGGTGGTTGCACCAATGTTAACATGTTAATGTAAATGTTAATGCATCAATGTTAACCCATGTTGAGTATGCTTAAAATATCGAACTTTGGAAATACTTTCCTTTTAATTAGAAAAACAGCTTGAAGAACGAAAAGCTGTTTCTTTGCCAGAATTTGCAACATTTGACCTACCTCTACTTTAGATGTTTTATATCTAAGGTTTGGTTATAGCCTCTATAATTCCTGTTCTGGGCTTATTAAGGTCTAACGAGAGTTGCGAAGCCTGTCCTTGCGTTTCAAATTGGCCATTAGTTTGTTGCCAGGTGATAGACGGAAATCCCTGCTTGTGTTGCATTGTCTACGATGAAAATGGCTTGAAATTTGTGTTAATCTTTGAGAACCCTAATAAACGCGCCACAGGTGGGGAATTCCTTTCTGAAGTAAAGTCACGAGGTCAAGGAACGTGATTAATCATGGTCATGGCCTCCGGGAACTAACCATTCATTAATTACGTTACGCCATTTTCCGCAACAGCCAGTCTGCCATTTGGAGTAACGTAGTACGCGATATGTTGACCGTACATTCCACAATATCCGGAATTCTTGGCATAAGTCAGGATGTTGCAAAACCAAAAGTCGTTTTTCTTTGTCCTTCCTTATGGCTCTACGTTAGTGTAGACAAGGAGTTAGTGCTGTGTAATCACACGATCATGTGATGTTTTACCTTTTCTTTGTTTCTATCATAGATAAGACGCAATGCTAGTAAGTAATAACCAGCAACACTGCATTCTGCCAAAAGTTATAGCCCTATAATCTGTCCCAAATTACAATGTTCCTGTTCTAAGCATATGGGACGGGAGAAAGAAAGAGACAGTGTTTCAATAAAACGCTATTAGGCTGCTGATTAGCTGAGGAAAATTAATGAGTGTTTATACAGGAGGTTCCCGTCGGTCTCTTTCTTCCCTCCCATATGTTTACAACAGGATCGTTCTGGTTTAACACCGGTATAAAGAAAGAAAGAAAGAGAGAAAGAGAGAAAGAAAGAAAGAAAGAGAGAGA
>CM060949.1:112556080-112701080 GCA_030765055.1 Mantis religiosa
AAACAGATCTCACCTAAGTGTAAAGTGCGATATTACCCGATTTTCATGCTTGAGTTATTCTGTTCACAGACAAACCCACGCATATATGAAGTTTTACTAGAAATTTAGTTCATTTATTTTCTGCTAAATCGATCCTCTAAACAGGAATTCTCGATGAATGTTTGGGTGGTGTAAGCTACAATAGATAGAATAGAAAGCAAATACAACATTAGTTTGGTTATGTAAATATAACTGATATTACGGTGAATAAGTTACAGGACAGTTATTATAATGTCACCTTTTTAAGCTGCAAATGAACCAAGAAAACACAAAAGGTGGGTATTCTTCACATTGCCAAGTTCGTGAACTTGGCACGGTGAAAGTTTCAAGCAATGCAAATGGAAATAGTGAAGGAGAAACGAACCTAGGATAATTAGGCAGTATTCCAAGTCTCAAGCAAAGATCAAGTGCAACCAAGGAATTTGTAGGGGATACACAAAACCAGTAGCAAATTATAATTTACATCAATTCCCTATAGATGAACATAAACTTTAAATTGCATTTTAAATATATTTTAAATTATTTACTTCACCTGCAGTTTTCACGCAGTATAAAAATAAATCATTATGACTAATCGTTATTTGTTAAGCAACAAAAGTCTCCATAAATCTCCCCCCCCCCCCCGCCCAGGAAGCGTAACATAAGAGAGATATTCAGGGTTTTGATTTCACACCTCATTACGCAACATCCTCTCTTAGTAAAAACAACTAAAATGTGATGTAACTTACTTCTGCAGCCAAAGGTCTCGTATGTTGTAGGTATATCAAATTTTACCAGTCATTTCAGCAATCAATGATAAACAAAACCCGATAGTTGAAACTTTGTGACTTTTGGCTTTTTAATAGCCCATTATTAAATCTTAACATCAGTTTATATTTTTTAATTAATTAGAGTCAACTGAAAATTGAACCGGAATTTGAACCGTGGATCTCCTGGTTTCCGTCCAGTCGCTCTAACGCACTGAGCTACCATGGCCAACATGCCGATGCAACATTAAACTCTCCAATTGACTAATTATATTTTCCCGGTAAACCACTTAGAGTTCTCATATTCTAGATACACAGTTTATCATAGTTATCATACACGAGATCAGTTTATATGTTTGTTTATCCAAACTCGAACGTTACAGGACAACTTGGGCTACACTTTTAGTATAGCTAAGTGTAGTTGCTTTGAAAATCCATTCCAACTCGCTTTCCTGGTATTTAACGATACAAAATAATGACGAAGATGATGAAAATTATACTATAATGCTATAATTATCAAACAATAACAAAACTGATAGTTTCTCTACGACCAGTATTAGAGGAAGAACTTCAGGCGTGACATCCGAAGTATGAAGAAAATAAAATATGTTATTTTGATGACCATACATTGGATATACCACTCACAAAACCTTGAGAATATGATGACATTTATTTTATCGATACTCCGATATCCACTCTGTGACCCTGTATACAGATATTTTCAGTCAATGCTTGGAAATTCCTGTTTCTGACTGAAGGGACTGTACTGATGATGCAACTTTGCTAAGTAAATCACTTAGGTGGATTGAGATCTGCAGATTATGACTATGAGAATTATTATGGAACGTGTCTAGCTACTAATGAAGTGATTGCTGATTATGTTGCAATGCTGATGCAAGGCATCATAAGAATGTCTTAGAAATAACTCTACAAAAAATATATTGGTTGCTTTAACGATATCTACATTTATATGCACTAAGGCTTTGCCTTTTAGGTTGTTTACCATTTTTCCAAGATGTCTTCAGAGGCTATTTATTACCTATCGGAAAGTTCAATATATATAATTTGTCTTTTCGTTATGAAAAGGGTTAGAATAATTAGGTACACCTTTTCTCTTAAGGTAAATTAAAGTTCTTCGGAAAGATACCACAGTCTGGATTTTCTCTCTATTTGAAATAGGTATTTTTGTAAACCTTTTCTCCTTTTTAAATACTTTTTTATCCCCCTTTTTCTTAATAGTGACCATAGCCCACTTCTGCCCTCTTTTTTTTTCTTAATACTACAGCATTTCAATAATTTTCTAGAGTACTTTTTTTCATTTATAACGAGATACGTCTTGTGAGTTTTGTTCCATTTTACTTCCAAAAGCCCAGGACTGAAAGCACACCTACACCAATGGAAAATAGCATTGTGTGTGTGTGTGTGTGTGTGTGTGTGTGTGTGTGTGTGTGTGTGTGTGTGTGTGTGTGTGTGTGTGTGTGTGTGTGTGTGTGTGTGTGTGTAAATCCTCATTATTTCATGTTGCGTTACAAATAGCTCACTACAACACAAATAAGTCACAGACAAGTAACATTTACTAGACGAGAACTTTAAAGAGGTTAAAGAGCTTCGCATGGAAGGAATAAATAGCATTTACCTTGGGCCTCGGAGGCACAATATCTTGGAGTACATCTTACATTGTTCTCACCTGGAAAAACGTACACATCATCCCTAGCCTCCAGAGTTTCCAAAAGGATGGAAGAGAATTCACTTCCAACGACTGCTCCATGGATTTAGTATTTCTTTCCATCCATATCTGCAACAAATGCAAAATAATTTTATGTATCCGCAAACACTGTTTTTCTCATTTCCACCAGTAGTCCATTGATAGTGATTGCAAATTTATTACTAAACAAGTGTAATACTGGGTTTTGCCATGCCAAAGTTGTCCGGGGTCCACTTTTTGCTCTGTCTCGGGGAACTTTGAACAAGAATTCCATAGAACTCTGCGGAGCTCTACTACGGCGTAGTATTTGAGATTCAGGAATTTTCTTAAATGAAAAACCCTAGCGAGTCTGCATCAGGCAACGCATTTCCGTTCTTATCATCAAAACAACAAGACTCTACAACAAATAAATAATGAAAAACTTTTTTAAATAATGAATTTGAACTTTGTTCTTCAAACATTCAAAATTTAAAGAAGTCAACATTGATTTCGTTGCTCTATGCAAACGCAAATTGCACTCAATAAGGTAAAGAACCCAGCGTCCAACGGATTCCTTAATAAACAAAAATGTCAGTGCCTGATGAGTGTACTCTCAGAAAGATCTGTATTGAGCCTCTTTAGTAAGAAATCCTACAAAGAAACGAGAAGAAAGTGACTACTGCTATTACAATTCTAGATATTCCTGCTAAGTGTAAAGAAAAAATTTTAAACCTACTGCTGGCCCTGCATGAGCAATTCTTGCTCTAAGAGAGAATATTATTTTTAACTCACTATATTATTGTTTTGTTCACCATATATTGTAAAAATATTACCAATGTGGTAATTGTGTCGGAGTGAGTGATTTTTTTTAAATTTACGTTTTCAACGGTAAGTCATATCGGAAGATGAATGGAATGGGTGAAATGATTTTCAAATGAGCCCAGGGTCCATAGAGCTTAGAGTGACCCGACATTTGTCTGTTAGGATAAGGGAAAACCCCGGAAAAACCTTATCCAGGTAACTCACCCTAACCGATATTCGAACTCGGGACCTCTTGAACTTGAGGCAGACATGCTGCCATCTACGCTAATGAGGCGGGCAGGTGTGGTATTTTAGGGCCCGTCCACAGCTAGGTCATTTGGGCCTGCTGTGTTCGGTGAAAATACAGATTTAATGAAACATCAAATACATTTTGAACATTTTAGTTGTTCCTCTATCAGGGCAGAAAGTCAAGTCCATGTTGTTCAAAATATATGAAAAGGAGAAAGCCAAAGCCAGTACAGTAATATAATCAAGGACTGACCTCTGTCAAATGCTGTGTCCAACTGCTATCGCGTTCGGAATACTTTTCCTGGTGGTTCTGGAACAGGCTCATGGTTTCAGAAATTAAGCAATTGAAACAGTTGTTTCCTAAGTTACAGCGTGTCATATGCCTATTCCATACTCTTCACAGAGTTTGTGAATTTATAAGGAATGAATATCACATCTCGAATGAATTCATCTCTGCCCTGAAGATGATTCTGTGGAAAGCTCCGAGATATAGTGTTATCTACAAGGAAATAATTGGCCTGCTGCTTCCAGATGTTCCAATCATTACTAGATGCGGATTGCAGATTCATTGTGCTGCTTATACTCTTCAACAATTTTGACCAGATTAAAAGTTCCTGCTTTCACTGGATGCACTCAACGCGAGTGCAATTTCCAAGACCCAGCAGTGTGTGTGTGTGTGTGTGTGTGTGTGTGTGTGTGTGTGTGTGTGTGTGTGTGTAGTGTTTAACGCCCGCTTTTACTACATACGGCACCGCAGGCGGTGACACTGATTATATGTGAGATGAAGATGGAGCACTGGTGGAATGAGATGGCGGGGGAAACCGGAGGTCCCGGAGAAAACCCGCCCCAGCGCCGTGTTGTCTCACTTTGCGGTCGCCTGGGATCGAACCCGGGCCGCCTTGGTGAGAGCCAAGCGGTCTAACCACTGAGCCACGGCGCGGCCAAGACCCAGCAGCTTCCGCTACCGGATAAAATACATAATTTACAGATAAACTATTTTATATCCATGATTACAAGCACCTTACTGCAGTTATTAACAATTGGAAGAACAAGATCTTGAAAAGAAAAACGGTCGGATATTTTACTTCAGTAAATGGCTACACACACGTACGCATACGCCTTTCTCTAAAAAGACTCTTTTTTATTTGGAAATCTCAAAACGTGTGTCCCTAAATATTGCATTTTTGAATGCCATACGAGTAGCGAAGGAAGTAATAAAAATATCAGTTCTGCATTCTCTCGCATATCAAAACAGTGAAAAACATAAAGCTTCCATAACTTCAAGTTCATTCTGAAACAATTTACCATATAATCGGAGCAGTCGAACTAAGAGTAAAAGTAATTTAATTAACTTTTATTGTAAAACTGAATGGTAATGTACTTATAAAATGTATGGATACCATTCAATGGCAAATTTGCCGTGTTTGAAATTTAGGATAACAAACAATTTTCGTAGTTATGCAGTCCATATGTGCAGCTATTTTATAACACAAAGGTGAAATGACACGCGCAGAAATGGTACATTGCATCACAGACAAGGGAGCAGTCAAGTGCTCTGCGTAGTTCGAAAGGAGAGAGAAAGACGAATATCTACCAATCAGTAAGCTCATAACATTAAATTGCGAAATAGTGACTATGACCAAATGTTAAGATAATTTCCTACAAAATAACAGCTCAATTCTCCTGTTTTGTCTATTTACGTAATGTTTATGTTTGGAAATGTTTATTTCAGGACAGTTTTGTATAAAAAATTATACATCAACAAAAAGTATTATTCTTACCCTAATAAAACAACTATCACCAACATTATGTATTTTAATTAAAGCTTTCGTCCTTTACTAAAGCACACTACACGTGTCAAGTGCACGATATTACCACCAGAGAGCAGTATTTGTTGCTGCTATAACCTATAAGGAACTACAGACTAATGGAATATAGTAGGCACCACCAAATCAGCGCTATTCTTAAATGACTTGTGTAATGTAGGCCTCAGACGAGAAACTGTGCGCGGAAGCTTGCAGCTCTCAGCGATGCCATAAATTGATCTATTACAGTTAAATACGCATTAGCATCCCACCGTCGCTAGCACAAGAGCAGATGTTTTCTGAAGGACCTGTACCTTATTGAAACACAAAGTAATCTTTCTCAGAAAATGCTGGAATTGTAGACACATTCCTTATAGTCAAATTCTTGTGAAAGAAACACAGTTAACATAAGAACTATTCACAATATGCGTAAGCAAGGCTAGTTGATATGTGTTGCAATAGGATAATTCGCACTGAATTGCGTAAGCATAAAACTGAACAATGAATTAAACGTAAACTTAGACGCTCTCAAGGTCAAAGCTTTCAAGTTTATAAGAAACCAGAGAGCGATTTTCGGATCTCGTGAGAATCTCTATTCAGATTTTATTTACCATGTGCTGACTCGCTGACACACTTTGTATAAGAATATGGATCGTAATTCATAGACACCTGCAAACATTTCAGCAGAACAAATTGTGATTCTACTTGATTCTGTTATCTGCGTTTAAATTCTTTTGACCCGATAGCTCGTGCTTTTTCATTTTGAAACGTTTACCTAACCTCTATTTATCGGTGGTAGCTTCTCAGGCGCCATATTAGATTAGCTTTTAAATCTCTCTTAGAAATGGATCAGTAAGTATATACCTTTGCTGTGAATAACAACATACAACCTTAAGATTTACGTTATGATAATGTTAAATTTCATTATGAATGGTTCTCTTATTCTCTAAGATTTGAACGATTCTGTTGTAAACAATCAGGAGCAGATTCATTCCACCACGTGTTTGGTGCTAGAATAACCGCACTTCCATAAATTCCCTGCATTTAAAGTAGCTAAGCTTAGGCCGCCTCGGTAGCGTAGATTGTAGCGTGTCTGCCTCACGTTCAAGAGGTCCCGAGTTCAAATCTCGGTCAGAGTGAGTTACCTGGATAAGGTTTTTCCAGGGTTTTCCCTTATCCTTCAAGACGAATGTCGGGTAGCCCTAAGCTCCATGGACCCTGAACACATTTGAGCATCATTTCACCCGTTTCATTCATCGTCCGATATGACTTAGCGTTAGAGGACGTAAAGTAAAAAAAAAAAAAAAAAAAAAAAAAAAAAATGAATGAATGAATAAAAATTAAAAAAGCTTAGAAACGAGTCCCATACAACTCATTGTAGTTGTAGGAGGTGTGATGTTGCTGCGCTACTCTAAGGGGATTGGGGAAGCTCTGTGATGCCATCCAAATCATCGTCTGCTTCGCTCGTGTAAGAGAAAATAACAATCTCACGTGAGAATTTGTGTTTATTGGCCCAGGTCACCAGCTTATCCCCCTTCCCCGTTTTCCTGACTTCCGCTGCATCTAGCAACCGAACAGTAACTTGTCTGTAACTACCAACAACATACTGACGTTCGCGCATACAGGTTTGCACGTGTGTATGACGGCTGGACAACTCGCATACTGGAATCGCCGCCATTGCCAGGGTCTTTGTGGAAGTACGGCTACTCTATAAGTCTGCACTTAAGTTTTGAAACTTTTAGCAGTTGCAGCGCTAACTATCGAATTTAATAGTTATTGTCATTACTTATTAAATCGATGAGTTAGATAATACGAGTATTATGGAGCAATACAGTGATGGCTATAACCATTGGGATTCTTTTAGAGCTTCAACATCTGATAGAGAAGCATTGTCGTCTTCCCTTGAACAACTGCCATCATTGATTACAAGTATTTCAAAGATTTCTTCGGTGAGCCATCCAGCTTCCAGATATTCTCTTCTTCTTTACGTTGAACCAATGCTGCGGTTGCAAGCAGAGAGCTGATCTCATCTCACTCTAGATTACCTCCGGTGCATTGAGTTTACAGTGCAATGTCAAAATGCACTACAACTTGAACCACTTTGAAATGCATGGTTAACTCCGCATTGCATCCAAACATCAAAAGACAAAAGGATCAAGCTAATTCCTGCTGGAAACCGAGCCGATTAACACCCATGAGTTGTCCTCCACCAACCAACAGACTAAGAGCGTTGATCTATCGTTTTCTCATCTCACATATGTTTACAATAGGATCGTTCTGTTTGAGACAGGTGCTACACAAAGTTGTTGGAGAACAGTGTACACTAATCATATTTAAGGTACTCTTTGCTCTAATATACTTCCGATTAAGATATGCCTATGTACTTTCGAGGTCGTTTGCAGGTATAGCGCCAAGTGGTGACGCTAATAAAAATAACGGGAAATAAATTCGTCTGGACTCCGAGGAACGAGTTATTGCATCAGAATCTCACGCTAATCGAAAACAATATCTAGGTATGTTGCTGTGAGACAACAAAAACAGCAATTATTACAAGGCGAACCACCAGCTAGCTCCTTTCCCGTGCTGCACGCCGTCGTAAACTACTTGCGGCAGGAGTTTAGCCTCGACGATGCTAATTTAGCTGTGATGGAACAACGCAACACCGCAAAACTTCCAAGCTACTTCTGTTTTGTTCATATTGGTCATAAAAGTTTGTAAATAATTCATTACATTGTTTAAAATATAATAAATGTAACCAGTAGGACTTTTGATTGAATTAGCACTATTGTCATTTACTTCTCTACCGAAAAGCTGCCAGGATATCGTCGTAATATTTATTAATTCTTAATTATTACATCAGTGTATGGACATACACAGTCGTTAATTACTCCGATAAGTCCAAATACGAAATTTCGGGTTTTGTACAGAGAGTCTATTTACGACTACTTGAGAAATGAAACGTCATACATTGTTGGGTTTAGATTGCATCGAAACAAGGCTGGACAATAACTCAACCAAGCTCGCTTGCACTTAATGCTCCGAAGGTAAGTAAAACGCTGTACTGGAGCAATATTTCAACTTTGAGATGGTTTATCACCAGCATACCTACATTGTTATAGGGAGATTACTTGCAGTTTCCACACCGCTATTGTTCGGACTCCGCTTGAGTTAACTTCTCCTTGATAACGTTTATAGAGCAAGAAACAAAGGACTAAGACATGATGCTGTAAGAAAGAGCTTCGTCATTTCACCACGCTTGGTGCAACAGTGAATTATATTGATTATGGAACTGAAATAAGGATTGGATCAATCTCATCTATGGGAGACGTCTGTATTGACGTCTCAGTTTCTTAAATTGAATGTTTGCACGATGATCATCAATATATTTAGTAAGAGTTTACTAATTTGCATAGCTTCCTTAAAGCTGAAACACCCAGCCCATTCTAACATTATGAACATCAATTGTACCTGAGATGGGTTCCAATTTTTTCTCCAAGAAAACTATTGTATTGTCTGAAACATTTTTCGTCTTTCAAATTCCATGATATGGTTAAAATTGAGTAGCATCTTTCAGAGCTGTATCACATACTGTGGGAACCTGAAGCCAGGGTGTCACACTTTACGAAGATATGAGGGTTTTCCCAAGAACTGCTCAAACCAAGGTCTAATGCATAATTTCTATGCCTTTTTGTGATGTTTGAAGTGCTAACATTATGGCTTCTGTCAATCTGGTGGGTCTATTTTATACTTTGTATATTTTGCTAAATTTATATTTGTTTTGTCTGGATGTGGGTAAAATTATATGCCCTACATCTGCAGTATAAGGCAGCGATTAGGAGGCGGCAAATTAATCTATATCAGATAATTAGAAAAGAAGATAAATTAGTAAAGATGTTTTGCTAAACTAATATAAAAATCTTGTTATAATAATATGAAATTAGAATGGATAGACTAATGATTAAAATAGCAGTTGACTTAAAGAATAAGAAGGGAAGAATATAATTTAATATAGCATACATACTAGCATCCAGGCAAGAAAAAGAAAACATTCTTGAAAAAATCTGTACATTTTGGAGAGACAGGGAGGACCGTTATCTTCTTTCTGTTAGTAAAACTTCAATGTCTGAGAGCTATAGAATACTTTCAGCCAGGAATATGTTGCGACAAAGGGCTTTCAAAGTGCAGTTGGGCATGAACGCTAAAGGAATTTACTTCGCTGATTTGATAACGATGTATACCGTTACAAACAACTCAGGGTAGGCGTTCCCCAACTCAGGGTGGGCTGAACGTCAATTAGTTAGATGAGTTTTGCAAACCAATGCGAAAGTTCGAAATAAATGAGAAACCAATAATAATGTAACATTTGAGAAGGATGAGCTAGTTTGGTCATGTGATGAAGCTAGAGATGGGGTCAGAATAAGGTTTGAACTGAATCGTGAAGTAAGAAAAATTTACTTAAAAGGTGATACCATGACAGAAAGGACGTGTTCATGTGCGTTAAGAAGAGAAGCGAAGATTTAGAAGTCTGAAATGTAGGGAAGTTAAGAATAGCGCAACCAGCGTAAGTGGAAGCAGCATTAAAAATTTATTAGAGCAAAGTAGTCGCCGTATAAAGAAGAAATAGAAACCACGTGGAAGTAACTTTAATCAAGTAATCCAGGGTTTCAAGTAAAATTGAATTTATGTTAGTAATTTTACTAACAGGTTTTCACCGATCCAGGTCGATAAGCAAACTTAATAGGAATTAAACCAAATATTTCTGCTACAAACAAAGTGTTATTAATACGACTGAGTAGCCAACAACCACCAAAATCCATTTCCTACAACCATTCACCTAAGGATAAGAGAACTCATAGCTCCAATTAGAACTCAATTAATTTAACACTGGTATGCGGGTTTGCCGCAGCCTGTAAATTTTGCATTAATGGTTCTACAACTGATGATCACGTAAATCTGAATTTCACATGATATACTCAGATAATAATCACATGCTGTGTTTATTACATAATATATGGAATCATATCAGTTACTCCCATTTTGATAGTTGTTTTCTGTTATCTATTACATCTGCTTTCACAGTAACCAACAACTTCGCCTGAAACTCTGAGGCTGATATATTTTAATCAATTAAATTTTGATGAGAGCACCTGCTCCGGTTTCAGAGAACAAATCATTAGAATTGTTTCTGAGGATGATAGTCTCATTTGCATTTAACACTTGCTGTTGCAAAACAAAAAGTTTCTAATATAAAAATAAACAATTATGTATCTTATATGAACTAGTGGAAACACAATAATTGTATTTAGTTATCACATAAATACACAACTGCTAGCAAGAAACCAAAATGCATTAAAAGTAAACAACATAATTCTGCACCCTTCTGACTGGTATCCACAAAATTCATCTTCCATGAGACTTCCGAACGTTCACATAAAGTACATTTTGAGTATTCATTTGTAATATGTGAACCTTCTACGAAGTTGTTTCTAAATACACTTGACTGGGTAAACATTTAACAACTATTAAGTTCACCTTATGTTAATGCATGTATATAAGCCAATTAGATACACAATTCTACATTTTATCGCATTGGTTTCTTCAATCTCATAAGAAGTGCAAGAAAGTGTTAAATATTTGCATTAAAAGCCAAAGAAAGCATTTTCATTAGAGGTTTCAAAACATTAGATACATTACATTCATGTTACTCAGAAACTGGAAGAGGAAACAGAGGTAATAGCAGAGCTGGAGAGAGAAGAAGGGAGAACAGGTACGTAAGAAAAAAAAACCTCCGCAATTAGTTAATTGTTGCAGGAGTTGCGAGTTCAGCCAATTTGAATGTGAGATTTGCTAATTTTATAACCAGAGGATTATGTTAGATTGGAATCAGATATTTGGATTGCTAACGTCTGTCTTCTAGGCGTAGTCCAGATATTTTAAAGTATTTCTGCGACCTTGAGTGCAGTTTGTGATGCATATCTGGAGCAATTACGGAATAATAAGCCAAAGCATGCAAGCGATTGCAGATTTCTCAGCGACCTGGGAGACAGGCTCGTCACGTGAATTGGTATCGTGCGAGGTTATCTTGCTTGAGTTAATCCTATTATCATTATTGGCTCTCACGGACAGGTAGTATAGAACTCAATAGTTCTGATTAGCAATACGTCACATCCCGAAGTGGAGGTGAACAAAGAGATTTCTGCTTTGTACTGTAACGGACAGTTGCATGCAAATCCAAAACTCTATTGTAACTTTGCCCACTATTGTTTGGTTTATATATATTTTCTAGGAAGTATAATTCTTGCAAAAACTTAGTTTTATTTTAATTTTGTTCGTGAGGGTTCTTTTCGAAATGTAACAAACGATAGAATATATAGTGTCACTTGGTAACAAGTACAAAAGGGGTGAGTGAGTGTGTGCTGTTTTAGGGCCCGTCGACAACTAGGTCATTTGGGCCCAGTACAAAAGGGGTAACGATATCTATTCTAAAGGCATGTGGCTCTGTGCCACCTTAAAAACCCATGGTATGTTCACGGTATCATAAGAAACAATTGAATAGCGGCAGTACTTTTAAAAAGTAAATGTTGAAAAATAGTAATCAATACCCAAAACGTGTACCTCGGAAA
Source organism: Mantis religiosa (assembly GCA_030765055.1). Lineage (NCBI taxonomy): Eukaryota > Metazoa > Arthropoda > Insecta > Mantodea > Mantidae > Mantis > Mantis religiosa. The sequence goes on from CM060949.1 coordinate 112,568,028, forward strand.
TGACTGATGCCATAAAAACGCCATTTAAAATAAGTTATCTTTTAAGGAGAATCAACATTTTGTGCGGTACGTGGTTGTCTCTTCCTTCAGAATGAAGAGGTTCGCGACTGTGTGTGTGTGTGTGTGTGTGTGTGTGTGTGTGTGTGTGTGTGTGTGTGTGTGTGTGTGTGTGTGTGTGTGTGTAACATTTAAACCATACATAAAAACAACTTTATTTTATTTCAGTTAATTGATGGAAATTAATCATTTCTACACAATCTCCGTATATAGGCTAAGGTTGTTGATAGAATTAACATGAAAAATTCAATGTCAAGGCCGGGATTTGAGCCACGGATCTCCTGGTTTCCGTCCAGTCTCTCTAACCCATTGAGCTACCATGGCCAACGTGCCGCCCTGACATTAAATTCTCCATTTGACTCGTATATTTCCCCAGTAGACCACTAGGGGCTCTCGCATCCGAGATACACCGTTTGTGGCGACTTACTATCTTAAGTACCTGAGTCCCAGGCTTCATTATTTAACGCTTATTATTTTAATTAATTGATGGAAATTTATCATTTCTTCACACTAGCCGTATATAGGCTAAGGTTGTTAACGTTGAGGTTGTTAAGGTTGTTGTAAAGGTTGTTAAGGTTGTTGGACGGAAACCAGGAGATCCGTTGTTCAAATCCCGGCCTTGGCATTGATTTTTCATATTAATTCTATCTATCAACAACCTTAGACTATCTACGGCTAGTGTGAAGAAATGATTAATTTCCATCAATTAACTAAAATAGCAAGAGTTAAATGATGAAGCCTGGGACTCAAGTACCTTAGATAGTAATTCGCCACAAACAGTGTATCTCGGATGCGAGAGACCCTAGTGTTCTGCCGGGGAAATATACGAGTCAAATGGAGAATTTAATGTCAGGACGGTACGTTGGCCATGGTAGCTCAATGGGTTAGAGCGACTGGAGAGAAACCAGGAGATCCGTGGTTCAAATCCCGGCCTTGGCATTGAATTTTTCATGTTGACTCAATCTATCAACTTTATTTTACTTTACATCCAATATTTACTCCTACTACCTCAACTGCTATATTAATCCTACATAATTACAATTTGACTGCGTTCTTTACACACGAGTTTCTGCAGTAGGTTAGAGCGTGGCGACTCTGGTTCTCGGCTACAGAATATCCCCGGTTCGATTCCACCCATAGGCATGGGGCTTTTAGCCCGGCTTTCTTGCAGTTTTCTTGCAGACTCTGAAGGAAAAGATAGTATAAAAGGTCTTTAAACAGAGGTACGAGGCAGTTGAAGCACTCTCCAAACCTCACATATACTAATATCACTGCTGCCGCTGCTACACCCCCGAACCTTGTTATTTGGGCTGCTCAAATGCTACTCTGAGAGGCAAAAGTAGATAGGAATTGGCTTCTGTTCGTAAATGTGTACCAACACTGTTCGTTCTGAGTGTACTTTACACGTATCTTTCATTAGGAGCTCTTTAACAGGCGGAATTTTTGTCAAAATAGTGTCTTATTTCCGTAGTCCTGGCCCACACAAGTCGCCACCTCCTTCATAACGCGACTATCCTGCTTTTCACCTTTTTTTTTCAGCATGTAGATGTTTAGCATATGATATTTTGCAGTTAGCTGGAGGTCCAAATTTAATGCCACATTTTCTTGGTTTGGATTTCATGTTCACTGTGAAGGAACACGTTCCTCTAAATAGAATTAACTACAGGTAGATGATTATCAGGCTTGAAACTGTTTTGACAGTGAGCTGCAAACGTGTTCCAAATATCTCGAATGGCAACTAATTTACCACATTTTTCCCTCTCAGTGTTTGAATCGTCAAAGCAAACAAAATGACACAAGACTTGAAGTCAGCTGCGAGAGAAACAACCCTGAAAAGTAGATTTATTGAAACAGGCGTTTTTACTGCATAATATATTTACCAACTCCTTAGTAACTTACAAAGCAACCATTATAATTAGTGCAAAAAGTCCATACATTTTCGGAATCAATTTCCAAGAGTATTAATATTTATTTGGGTTCTAACAATGCGATTTTCAATACTGCATCATCCTTCTAGTGATATATAGCACTCTATCTGTCAAATAAAAATTAAACATGTTCTTCAAATTATGATGTGATAATACACGATCGGGCCGTTCTATTAACTTACATGTCGTTCGAGTGGTCGAACGATAAGCCTTCCAGATTTCGCCATGCCTCCCACAAAAATAAATTTACCTAGTCAATTTCTATACAGCTGACATTATCATCTGATAAATTAATACCGTCACCAAAGTCATCTTCTTCGATTATATTCACAATCAGACCTTCATTACATACCTGAGTATTACCTTCTTCAATTATTTCTGTATTATAATCCGCAGTGTTCAATTTCTGTTCGACATTGCTGCAATTGCTTCCTCAATCTCTTTCACAGTTCTGCCGTAACGAACCGGTCTTTCTGCAAACTTCCTTTTAGACATTCTTTACTAAGCTTTACACGAATCTCAATAAACTATGTCTGACACAGAATTGTGATGGTACAGTCACTGAGAATTAATAAAATTGAACGTCTGTAGCAATAATAAACTTTCATTTGAAGCCAAAGGAAACATTAATCTAAAAATAACATTAAAAATCTGTAGGAATAGTGAAATGTCAGTTTGAAGAAAACAATGCCAAAATAAACCCAAGTTTTAAAAAAAATTTCATAGGCACATAAATAACAAAAAGGCTGCAGGTATACTATATATTAATAATATTTTACTGGAGTCAAAGAGTTTAATGGATGAAAAGTGAAATATACAATAATAAAGTTTGGAATTTTCGTTAGTGCATAGGTTTACAGTTTCTTTAAGAAACAAATGTTGGGATGTAAGGACACACAGTTTGGTTTTAAGGATGTTAAGAGTAGTGCAATCTTAGTCCAAAATACGAGGACTGTTCAATAAAGAATAATCATAATTTCTTTACGGTTATAATTTTTCGCACTGCTGTTCAAACTTATTATATTCTGTTAGCTTAATGTGAAACAAACACGCCGTAGTAGTTTCATTGTTGGTACTCCTGGTTTCTGCCTGTGACATCTAGGCAAGTTCAGACATGTTCAGTATCGCCTACCGCTACAATGGAGGTAACATGCAGTTAAAGTTGATGTTAGAGGAAGATCCGGAGTTTCTTTCAAACGTAATCACTGCTGATGAAACTTGGCTACATCATTTTGATCCTGAGAACAAACAGCAAAGCTCAGTGTGGAAATCTTCTTCATCACCAACCCCCAAAAAGCAAAAGTGGTTGCTTCTGCTGGGAAAGTTATGGTCATCTCATTCTTTGATATTCATGGAACGGTTTATCAGCATGTTGTACCCGCACACGTATCAGTAACTGGGCAGAGATGTCCTGAAAACATTGCAAGTCCATATCAGGTGCAAAAGACCACCTTTTCATGAAGCAGGCTGGATGCTGCACCACGAAAATTCGCGGCCGCATATTGCCCATGTTGTTGCTGAATATCTTGCAAAAATCAAAGTGAAGTAAATCTCTCACCCTCCCTATAGTCCGGATTTAGCCCCATGTGACTTTTTTCTATTCCCTAACTTGAAGAAACGCCTTCGTGGGAGGCATTATCCATCATCAGAAGCAGTGGTGAAGGCTGCGGAGGCGATTTTGAAGGTTTCTCTCAAAAATGGTATCCAGCATGTCTTTGAAGACTGGCAGAAACGCCGGCACAAATGCATTGCATTCAGGGGAGACTATTTTTAGAAGGGCCATAAAAATTATGTGGATGAGTAAAGGTACGGTGTCAAGAAAAAAGAAGTGTGATCATTCTTTATTGAACTACTGAGTTTATAACATTTGTTTTCTACTTTTCGCATAATAGTTCGCATTTTTGAAAAGGCTAAATCTGTAGGTATGGGGAGAATAATGTATAGCTAAAAATAATCCTGTTATGATTTGAATAATTAAACATAAGCCTGTTTGCTGCATAACTGTGTGCTCACATGGAGGATGTCAATGATGCAAGAAGGCATCCAAGGAATAAACATTTAAGAAGTCTAGAAAGTATTAAATACGTTTTTCGTGACCAAAGGGCTGTTTTACGAGGTGCGTTCTGTTTATAACGCCTAATTTTCTTCAGGACTGGGACCAGATAGAAATTCTGGTTTTTTTTTTTTTTCAATACATGTTGATATTTTTTGAATGCGTGACAGAGATAGCAGCACTGTACAGGGCATAGAACTCACGTGGCACCGACTGCTTTTGATACATAAAATGGCGACGTTTTCATTGCAAGAACAGCGTGTAAATGATGTTCCATTCATGCCGTCATTACGCATCAACATCGCCTGACAATTTGCCACGCGCACAGCCTTGTGATCATCCGTCAACATTCGCGGCACCCACCTGGAAGACACAGACACTTTTCGCAGTTTCAGATCCTCATGCAGGATTGTGTGCACAGATCCCACGGAAATGCCAATTTTGGAGGCGATATCCGCAACTGTCTTGGTTTGTTGTCACACGATGTTCTGCCTTCATTAAACTGTCGCACCCAGGAACGCACATTAGACACATCCATGGTACCATCACCACATGCCTCACTCAACTGGCGATGAATTTCAATGGGTGTCACACCATGAAAATGGAGAAAATGAATGATTACGCGCTGTTTTTGCAATGAAAACGTCGCCATTTTAAGTATCAAAGACAGTCCTAACTCTCGTCGCTGCCACTTGAGTCCTATGCACTGTACAGTGCTGCCATCACTGCCACGCATTCACAAAGAGTCCACGTGTATTTAAAAAAAGCAGAAGTTCCTATCTGGTCCCAGTCCTGACAAAAAATAGGAGGTGTTTTAACTTGAACGCAACTCGTATATGTATACATTCTGTGGAGTTTAAAAATGTTAACAACAAGTGTTTGTGCTTAGTTGTCTATTTTAAATGAGAAAAAGAATAGGATAGGGAGCGCCAATGATCGTAACTTCTAGTAGATGGGCACAAGGTATTTGTTGACATCAGGATTAAACTAAGGCTGGATATAGTATAGTATTGCAATTAATATTTTGTGCATTGAGCTAATAAGCTGTTGTTGATAACGTGCCTGAGGAAATCTGTAATACTGAGATTCCTATCCTATGTTGTACTCTTGTTTAGTAAGAAAATGGTGGCTACTTAACACAAAAAGCGTATCATAAATGTTCAACTCGTGGGAAATCGGTAATCATGATAAAATAAACCTATCTTTTGTTTATTTAATTAATTTCTACTACCAAATGGGCGAAAAAATTGTAGTATCCTAAAAATGCCAGAGTGATTTCATTCAATATTAACTTGTTTAAAAATTATGCATAACAAACTCAATATCACTATAAATCATGTCGAACCATTAAATTTACTGAAGGAGAAATTAATTAAAAACTGATAATATGATCTGCCACAAAAAAGTATTAGGTGCTTTCATAAGTAAGGTAGGGTTTTTTTATTTTGACGTTTTGGAAACTTTATTGTGCTTCTCTGGTTTGGCAATGCTATTTTAGGATGCCATGGCTAGTGTTGTGTACTTTGCGATAATTTATCAGTCTTCAGTTGTTAATAAACAAGCACAAAATGGAGATAATGAAGTTTGAACTAAACAGTCCTTCTAAAACACTACTGAGAACAAGATTATAAAACAGCTGCCGCAGCTCAAAGAACATGTGAAGTGGAAGGAGACGGTGTCCTTGGTGAGCGTGTGGCACAACGATGGCTCCAACGTTAAAGACGACCTAAAGTATGAAGTACTGAGGATACACGCCACGTTTTGTGTGAAAATCCGTAAAAAAGGTACCCGTGGGCTTTCTAAAGAACTTGGTGCATCAAAATATACCATACATCGCCAAATTGGAATATCATACAGAAGCGTAGATCTGGACCTTTTGAACTGACACCTCAACAGGCTGAACATAGAGTGCATATCTGTTGTCAGCTTAACCGTAATCCCATGGATGATATATTTGTCAGGAGAATTATCACTTGTGATGAAAATGGGTATATTACCGAAATCCTGATGATAGAAACAGTGGCTTGACCCCTACCAAACTGCCAAAGTCATCGTTAAAAAAAATCAGTTCGGTCCCAAATTAATGTTCTGTGTCTGGTGGAATTTTTAAGGTGTGATCCCCTGGGACTTTATTCCAAACGGCGGGCGATTGATGCGGATCCTTATTCTCAACAACTGAAACGAGTTCATGAAATTTTGAGACGGAAATCCCAGGAATAGTTAACCGAATTAGAGTTCTATTGCAACAGGACAATGCAACATCCCATACTGCACGAAAAACCATGGGCATAATTCAGGAATTGGGAGAAATCTAACTGTTGCCACACCCAGCATACATCCCTGATCTGTTACCATCAGATTATCTTCTTTTTTGGATCCACGGCCCATTTTTTACGTGGAAGTAATTTTGACAACATTGAAGCAGTGGAAGCAGTTATCACCGAATTCTTCGCATCAAAAACTAGAAACTGGCACCATCGTGGGATAACAAACCTCGTTGAACAATGGCTCAAGACCATAGAAACTAATGGACTGTGCTTTGAAAATTAGTTAATGGCTTTTCAGAAGACATTTCAAATAATTGCTTTTCTTAAAACCGTCATTACTTATGAGACAATATCTATACTGTCGCGAATCCATTATTTACGATGGCCCGGCTCGGAGCGATAACCGACATAGTGCAGTGTGGAGATAAACAACTTGCCTAAGCAGATAAATATAGCGCGGAGATAAAAGGTGTGCCAAAACAGATAAAGTTAAATAAAAAAGGAACACTCCAGTGACATCTTGATTGTCTTACAGAACATTCGATTTCTTGTTTGTTACAGAATATTCGAGAAATGTCTCGTAATATGAGTCGTGGTATATATAAGGTAGCCCCGATTTGACAAGGGGAGTTGTAAAAACAGTCGTAAATAGGAATTGTAATAACATTTGTAAACAGTGGAAGTTGAATAAGCTAGTTGTTGTGGTCAACGACCTTGGTACATTGTAATTGCGTATGTGACGTAATTCTGCCTCTATGAAGATTGTCCAAAATGTATTCAAAATAAACATTTTGAATTTCTGCAACTTGGACTTTTAATTCTACGAACCCAACAAGGTCACAATATATAGTAACTGAAGAGTGCAATTTGAAATGAAAAAGTTTATAGTTCACGCCTCATTAAAAGAGTTAGTGTAATTTATTAGATTTAATGTAAAGAGTATGCTATATGTGAATGTTCTATACTACTCTTGCAATATCAAAAAGTGTTTTAATTTATAAATAAATAAATTACTCTGCTTAGTTCAACAGTTTTCTGTAGCGATAATACCTACATTAATGTCTATTTTAAGTTTCTATCGTCTTTGTCTGCTTATAACAAAGATATCTTCTCCTGCATCACTGTTGCCATTTCTAATGAACTGTAATAAGTTTAGTGGCTGACGTCATTTCTAGCTGACATCTGACTTAAGAAGATTTGACAAGATGAATGGAAACAGAACGTTAAGCGGATCAAATGCCTGATGTGACATATGTTCCAAATATAAAGTCGATTACAAGAAGAGGGCCTTCCCTTCTGCTATTGTGTTCCAGATGTCACAATGTACTCGTAATTTTTCTGATTAGGAGTATTCCTTGGGGAAAAAAGAAGAAAAAAGAAAAACTAATGGAAAGCTTCCGTTCTCACGCTAATTTTGTGGTTTCTATATGTGGAATGAATACTTAGAGACTACTGGTTCTACTCCGAGTAGAAAATAAGACAAATTATTTAATTTCACTCTCATTTCTCAAAATAACTTTGTAAAAAGAACCCAGTTAGCGGTTTAGAACGCAGCTACTGTGTGGTATGTATTTGGGAGATCTAGGCCCTGGGGATTTATTGATAGCACAGTCTTCTACTTCTATCAGCGACTTTAACACACACTGCAATAATTATAAAGTGAAGTAAATTATATTATAAATTAAGGATATAGAGAACAAAAAAGTACATACATATATATTCAGAATATTTTCGTAGAGCACTCAATGAAAACCAGCGCTATCAATGAACAGTTGGTAATTGTAATTTTAATTCGATACAAGCACTAAAGTGTTCAGATGAATCTATGACTTTACTTTACGAATAAGTTGTGGGAGTTTCATAAAAGTATGTATTTACGAATATATCTTTGGCTTTTGGTTGAGAATACCATGGAGTATAAAAAGTTGTTACAAAAAAAAAGTCTACAAAGGAAGCATTGACTGAAAGTACTTTATTTTAAGCTCTCTACTTAGTTGGTCACGACTTAAGAAAACAGAAGAAACTGAAAACTAATCCTCTATTGGCTGAAGTAAAATTCGATGCCACCACACTTCAATGCGTTAGAAATCGATTCATATCTAACTGAGCCAACCAGAGACATCAGAATGATCACACATTTTTTTTGACAACGTATCTTTACTCATCCTCATAATTTTTATGGTCCTTTTGAAAAGAGTCTTCCCTGAATGCGATGCACTTGTCCCAACGTTTCTGCTAGTCTTCCAAGACATGCTGGAAACAATTTTTGAGAGATTCTTCAAAATCACCTCCGCAGCCTTCAACACTGCTTCTGATGTTGGATAATGCCTCTCACGAAGGCGTTTCTTCAAATAAGGGAATAGAAAAAAGTCACATGGGGCTAAATCCGGACTGTAGGGAGAGTGAGGTAGGCACTTCACGTTGATTTTTGCAAGATATTCAGCAACAAAATTGGTAATATGCGGCCGCGCATTTTCGTGGTGCAGCATCCAGCCTGCTTCATGGAAATCTGGTATTTTGCGCCTGATATGGACTTGCAATGTTTTCAGGACATCCCTGTAGTATTGCCCAGTTACTGATGTGTGTGCAGGTACAACATGCTGATAAACCATTCCATGAATATCAAAGAATGAGATGACCATGACTTTCCCAGCAGAAGCAACCATTTTTATTTTTTTCGGGGTTGGTGATGAAGGAAATTTCCACACAGAGCTTTGCTGTTTGCTCTCAGGATCAAAATGATGTAGCCAAGTTTCATCAGCAGTGATTACGTTTGAAAGAATATCCGGATCTTCCTCTAACATCAACTTTAACTGCATGTTACCTCCGTTGCAGCGGTAGGCGATACTGAACGTGTCTGAACTTGCCCGGTTCTTACAGGCGGGAACCAGTAGTAACAACAATGAAACTACTACGGCGTGTTTGTTTCACATTAAGCTAACAGAAAATAATAAGTTTGAATTTTAGTGCGAAAAATTATGACCGTAAAAAAATTAGGATCATTCTTTATTGAACAGCCCTCATACTTTATTACTGTGAACTGAACTTGACAGTCTAATCTTAAAAAAAATGACTTTCAAATTTTAACTTGTTTTCTTATGCTATCCCTTAAAAGTTATAAAAAACGAGATGTGAAGAAATGCAGCAATGTGTTTTTATGGCTTTAGTTTTAGTGAATACATTAAAACATTCTCTATATTAAATGAAAATAAATCAACACAGATTAAGACATGTTTGCTTTAAGACAGCTCATTTTGCAGCCTGAAACTTGTTTTACAGATACGAAGATAATATTTTTGTTATGATATTAAGTTGCTAGAAAATGTTGTACCTGATACTTTGTCGGTTGAATAACAGCGAGTTACTGGAGGTACTGCCTTCATATACAGGCATCAAATGAGCGAATAGAACATTCTCAGGTTTAATATGCGGAAAGAATAAATTATATCTCCTGTTTCATTTTAATAGTGTTCTAATTTTTTTAAAGTATTCCTGCTTTTAATTTTGCAGTGTGCGATGTGAACAAAAGTACTCTGAATGCATTTATTAGAGCCCTTTATTAGTTATAACATGTGACATTGTCATTGTCAAGGAAATTCAATGAGGAAGTTCAACAAAAACGACTCTTCCTGATGTTGACTTCATTTTCTTTATTTTTTTTAAAAAAAAGTCTAATAGCCTTCTATAGTCGCTGCACTTAAGATGGATGCTCCATTTTTATACCAAATATTAAGGTATTTCTGTAGTGTACGTCTCTCCTGTTGTGCCACTTTTGATATTAGATAATTTGTAGACAATTCCTAGCACCGCAGGGGACAAGGAAGGGCAATCTCTCATCCTCCCCCATTGGAAACCCAATCATTAATATAATACATTGTTAAATACTCAAACGAGTAATTATTGAATCATCGTCATCACTAACATTTAGCTAACACGTTTTTTATGTTCTTTGACCCTGAAGAGTCCTTGTGCAATATTAGTCACTGGCTTCAATAAGGGGGAATTTATCTTTTTGTCTTAATTGTAAGAGATGGAATTTATTTTCTTTTTTACAATACGCATTTTAAAATTTAATCATTCCTTGTTCTAAATGCCCTTAAACTAATTTCAATATATTAAACACCTTTTAATTATAAATATTTACACCTAAAGATTCTGCGGCGTGAGCAATTCTGATGTGCAAGTAGAAATCTGAATTCGAGGCTTCTAATGTTTTTTAAACTGTTCATCTTCTTTCATTCTTTGTGTTTCTAGTAATACAAGAAATAAAAATGTTCAGAGTGAGTAATATAGCATATCTATAGGCTTGAGTGTTTTAAAGTCTCTATCTGTTGGCAGGATTTGGAAGGCTTCTTTTGGCTTATGAATTGTATGTACATCTTTTGGATGATTAACTGGTTCAACATTCTCTTCAATGCTTAGTTAATTCAAATTGTTCAAACACAGTTCATCGAATTGCTTAAGTGTATTTGCTAGAAGTGTATGCATATAAACACAAATTTATTGATAATGTTATCCATATTAAGTTCCCTTTGGCAACTTCTGAAGACGGAATTTCCGATTACTGAGTAGTATTTTGCAGCTTTAGATGCAATTTTCTAGCACATATTTTCTGAAGCCTTGAATTTTGCCCTATTCAACCCTGAATACATCCTCCGCATCATATGGCAGAATATGATGTCGCTCCGTACTACAGGACTTGTAAATACGAGAGAATTTTATTTTGGAGCAACGTCTGACCTAAAAACATACTTTTTAAATTAATTTCCTTGAAAATTATTAAAAAACATACTAGGAGTCTGGAAAGATAGAGTCAGACTGAAAAATTCAATGCCATAGCCGGTATTTGAACCACGGGTCTTCTGGTTGCCGTCCAGCCACTCTAACCCTTGAGCTACTATGGCCAACGTGCGGATATGTTAGAGCGGCTGGATGGCAACCAGAAGATCCGTGGTTCAAATCCCGGCTATGGCATTGAATTTTTCAGTCTGACTCTATCTTTCCATATTTTAGCCTACACACGGCCAGTGTGGAAGAACAATTAATTTCCATACTAGGAGTCGTTTCTGCATTCCTACACTATTGGCTATTGGGTATCCTTTAATTCCCATTAGTTTACCTCTGGATGCATAATTTAGCATAATAAAATTCCAATCATGAAGTTAAATTTCCAGCTTGGGTAAGAGATCCTACATCCAAACTCTAAGTTGTCTAAGAAAGCGTCTGCAAATTGTTATTGGTCAATGTATCCCCCACTGGCTCGCTAACACGGTTTTTTACTGCCGTGGATAAACAGTGACAATTATTTTTTAAGATACTATGTTGAAATGCATAGTAGGAACGGGAACGGTTATCTCTTCGCAAATAATCCGTCCATCTTTTCCCAAAAGAATTTCAATAATGACTTCTTCAATGAAGACAGATTATCATAGTATTACGCATCATAGACGGCCATTACGCCTTATTCCAATCAAGAGATTTGATCGATTCATCTAGTTCTCCTTTATCCCTGAATGCTTTCAGTTTATAGTTAATTAAAATACATGACAGTCCATTTGGTAGGGTTCAAACTAGTTCATCTGCAATTAATTTATTTAATTTAAAATGTTAAAATTATCTACTTAAGCCTCTCCTAATTCGTTCACTTTTTATTTTGTACATAAAAGTCAATCCCTACCGGAGCGTAGGAATCCCATCTCTGCCATTTCAGTCCACTTTTTCTCCCATCAATTCATGTTCAATTTTTAGAAGCGTATGTCTAAATATGTGTTTTATAAAGCTTGAATTATATGCTCTTTACCTTTTACATTTCAAAGTTTCGAAATTGTTCCATACATTGTGTCCAATTTATCCATTTTTACATGTATGTTTTAAGAAGACACATACATCAAGTACTTACAATTATTTACCTGCTCTATTGTTTGATCGGTATTTTGCATCTCTTTCTTCAAAGCTCATCAATTCCATTTTCACTTCTAAGATATATTCATTTAATTTATATACATCTGTTTTAAAATACTTTGTTTATCACTTAACATCACTTGGTGGATTTTATACAACAGAGCATAAAATAGGTAAGATAGGATATTTATTTTATCCGCCACCATAAAACACATCATTACGCGATACTTTTGTTACTGAAAAGTAAGCCTTTTAATGTTAGACATGAATAATTTCTGCAAAGAGTCGAATTATCTTCACCAGAGTCAATATAGCAGGTCAAGCAGAAGAATAAAGTTACAATTTATGAGACAAAGACACATTATTCTTCAGGAACGCCTACACTAATATAGTGCCAAAGACATATTACAATCTCTTTGACTATCGAATACCTCGTAGATTGCTTAGTTCGATGTTAAATTTTTCTTTGGTTATCTGCAAAACAAGAAATAAACATACGACGTCTGCAATGTACAGAAATATGCTTTATTTTTCTGCTTTCATTGTATAATTAATACTGACAGTACAATTATTCGTGACACATTTTGAAGTGCACCATTTCTTAGAACATAAATATTCTTTGTCATATACTGTAGATGACATTTATGGCAGCAAAATGAGATTAGCAATTCGAGCTTCTTCTCCAATATGTGCAGATATAAAACGTCCATCGCCGGAATCAGCCATGTTGACGTACAGTTTACCACTTGTTATTTTTGCAACACCATAGTTACAATTCTTTGCTATTCAAAACGTCCAATATCATTTTACACCTTGTAAAAACATGGATTCTAAATCTTTTGTAAAACAATTTTTAATATTTTTATAATGCATATTTCAGGTCGATTAGGTAAAGGATAAAATTATGTACGGGACTATCAAGGTATGCTCTTGAAATTTAAGCCCACGGCGCTAACACCTCGGTGGTTAAGTTTATTCACTCACTAATAAAAATGAACTTACCTCTCAAAGTCCATATAAATAACTATTAATCTGCCATCATTTAATGGAAGGTCAAGATATGGAATAAATATTAAGAGAATATATACAAATATAATAATTTGTAACTTAAAACTTCATTTATCTTATAAGAAATGATGATAATTCTTATAAATTCTCCAGGATCGCGATTTCATGTATATACACATCTTCAGGTGGAAAGCAAAGCTGTCGTCATAGTTACTAAACATTAGACGTGATATGCTCTTGTTAGTACTACCAAAATCTGAAAATAAAACAAATTTAAAAACAGAATCGATTGCCGGTATGTCAAAATTCATTACGCGATGTTTGTTTTTTAAAATAAATATCTTTTCCCAAACCAGTAAATCTATCGGACAATTTAATTGTTTTAATAATTTAACTTCTGGATTTATTTCATGGTTAAATGGCCAAAAATGATCTGCTACGGCCGATTCATCAGTTTTTTTATACTTAATGTTCTTTCGTTCTGATTTCTAAATTACGTTTTGTCTTTCCAATATAAACTTTATCACAATCGAAACAATTAGACTGATAAATACCAGACTTTTTATTATTAGGAATTTTATCTTTTATAGAGAAATGCAATACATTTTTAATACTAAATTTATTTTGAGGAACTAAAGTGACATCAAACTCTTTAAAAAAATTGAAAATATTTTTTAACCCAAGGATGGTAAGAAATTTTTTTAAAATTATAACCGTGTTTTATTTTTAAGGGTAGAAATATCATTAACAATTGTTTGATATTTGAACTTTTCAATATTTTATTTATAAAGTCTTTATTAAAACCATTAATTGTTAATTGTTGATAATTGATAACATGAAGTCTGAATACTTACAGCAGTTAAGTATTTTGTGTATAAAATGCTGTAAAGTGAAGTTATGGAAATATGAGACAGTTACGTCTAAAACACATAAAGGTTTTGCGAAGACAGGTTTAATTAAATGCAGAATGATAAAGTAAAGTGACTGCAATAAAATGAGGCACCTATAGAGTACAACGGACGGAAAATCCCAGCTTCAGTCCGTGTTTCGTAACATTGTGATCTTGAAAGGACAAAATTAAATAGTCAGCGACCCTTGAGTTGTTAGTGCAGCGTATGTTAATACCCGTATATAACACTCAAGGCCTTCTTCATTTAATTTTCCATTCCCGCTTTTAAGTACTCCTAGTGAGTTTGTTTGCACTTTAAACATGTTACATTCGTTAGTCAAGAGCATGCGAACGTAGACGACAAGAACTGTACAAGAGGGAAAGGCAGCTCTTTCATAATTAAAAAAACAATGAAAAACTAAAAATTTCTGTGTCATATTCACATTATTGTATATTTGCATATAGTTTCTAAAAACTACTCTTGCAAAACTTTACTTTTCTTGCTACTAATATTAATAGGGATAAACTTCGTCCATAGCCTGCATCACAATATTAATGAAGAAGTGGAGCTTCTAGAAAGAACCTTTATTTGTATTTATTTTAAAACTGAAGAAATATTGACAAAATGTCCATTTTATATAATAATCGTCAAGTCTTCATGGTCTAGGAGACTTCTCTTGTTCCGGTCTCATACATCTTCCCATCGTTTTAGTGGTCTTCCTGTTGTTCTATAACCCAAAGCTTTGTATTTGTAAGACTGTAATGGAATGCGAGAGTTATCCATTCTTTGTAAATATCTCTCCCATTTTTCTCTATTTGTTTGTATTTTTTCTTGCAATGAGCATATATCTAATTCTTTCTTTATATCTTCGTTTCTAATTCGATCTTGGCTGGGGTATATTTTCGTGCTCGGAGATACTTCACTTCTGCCGCTTGCATTTGGCTCCAATCTTTCATGTAAGTGTCCATGTCTCCAAACCATATAGTAAAACTGGAACAGCCATTGTCTTATAAAATTTCAGGTTTGTATCCTTTCAGGTTTTTCTTTTCAAGTTACGAACTATTACTACACAAAGTATTGAAACTTGTTTAATTGACTACTTATTTCTTCATTGTTCGTTTTATAGGTTACATTACTGCCTACGTGATTAAATGTTCTCACCTGTTCTATTATTTATTATTTAACACTATCTTAGATCTTCTTATTTGTTTTCCAATAAATGCCATAATCTTTGATTTTCTACCGATATACTCAAACCATAACCTTGGATCAATTTTTGTAGCTTGTACGAGGGCTGTTCAATAAAGAATAATCAAAATTTTTCGCACTAAAATTCCATTTTATTATATTCCGTTAGCTTAATGTGAAACAAACACACCATAGTAGTTTCATTGTTGGTACTCCTGGTTCCCGCCTGTGAGAACCAGGCAAGTTCAGACATTTTCAGTATCGCCTACCACTGCATGGAGCTAACATGCAGTTAAAGTTGATGTTAGAAGAAGATCTGGAGTTTCTTGCAAACGTAATCACTGCTGATGGAACTTGGCTACATCATTTTGATCCTGAGAGCAAACAGCTACATCACCAACCCCCAAAAAAGCAAAAGTAGTTGCTTCTGCCGAGAAAGTTATGGTCATCTCATTCTTTGATATTCATGGAATAATTTATCAGCATGTTGTACCTGCACACACATCAGTAACTGGACAATACTATTGGGATGTCCTAAAAACATTGCAAGTTCATAGCAGGCGCAAAAGATCATACTTCCATGAAGCAGGCTGGATACTGCATCACGATAATACGCGGCCGCATATTGCCAATGTTGTTGCTGAATATCTTGCAAGAATCAACGTGAAGTGCATCCCTCACCCCCCCCCCCTATAGTTCGGATTTAGCCCCATGTGACTTTTTACTGTTCCCTAACTTGAAGAAACGCCTTCGTGGGAGGCATTATCCATTATCGGAAGCAATAATGAGGGCTGCGGAGGCGATTTTGAAGGATCTCTCAAAAATGGTTTCCAGCATGTCTTTGAAGACTGGCAGAAACGCTGGGACAAGTACGTCGCATTCAGGGGAGGCTATTTTGAGAAGGACCATCAAAATTATGAGGAGAGTAAAGGTAAGTTGTCAAAAAAATTGTGATCATTCTTTTTTGAACAGCCCTCGTGCATACTTATTTGCAGCTTATCCTCTCTGTCTTGTATTAACGTCATATCTTCCGCACGGAATAGCATACTTAACACATTATTTTTATTTATTTTTATTGCTAATGTAATTTTATCTTTTAATTTTCTGAGAATATCGTCTATATAAATATTAAACAATAGCGGAGATAAACTACATCCTTGTCTTAAACCATTATTAATTATTATATTTTTATAATCGTCCATTCCATTTTATATTAGTTAAAAAAGCCTACTCATTTCAATTTTGGGAAGAATATTTCTGAAAATGTATCAGATGTAATAGTTCTCCGGAATTAATGCTTCACCTCTGAGAGTGAAAAGCGATTTTCCTGGACACCCTAATTTAAACAGTTTGTATTATATTGTTTGGAAATGGGCGATTAACTTCAATCACTCTTCAGGCGCATTCTTGGAATTTGAAGCAGCAGTTTGAAAATACCTGTTTTGACACTAGAATACATCACTTACATAATTTCATACATTCAGTTGTTTTTGTTAAAATTACGTTTATATCGTGACGTTTAAAGCCCTCTCATAGATTCTATATTGTTCGTAAATATAATCTTTGAGAAAAATTCTTGTAATATGCATAAAACACTGGTAAACAGATTTATTGTTGGTTCGGAACAGGTGTCCCATCTGTTGATCTCTTAAACCTGTTATTTTTTCTACTCAGTTTTCGTTCCAAGTTCACGAAAACAAAGTTAAAAGAGTTAATAAGAATGCAGTTTCCTGAACTTTAACGCAGGTTGCTTTTTTATTGGGGGGAAGAAGGAGCGATATATGCAACAACCTGTCAGCAGTTTATTTAATGACTGCCGGCGACGAGAGCATGGAGAGACTCTACTTCTTGTGCTTCTGGCCGAAACGCGCTTGTGCATTAATGGATGCACTTTTTTTAATATGTCCTCTCTCAATTTCTCATCGTTTTGCTTTTTTTATGAGTGGATCACATGTTGTCAGATTCGACGGAAACTGGTTCTTCTAATTTGTACATTCACTTTCTATACGAAATACTGGAAGCCGCAGCTCCTCCCGATGTCCTGCATACCAATGAGAAACTTCGGGTCACACACACACACACACACACACACACACACACACACACACACACACACACACACACACACACACACACACACACACACTAACACACACAAAGTTACTTCTAAGCTCGTCTTGTTCTTCTAGCCAAATCCACAGCATCCGATTACGCGCTCTTTGCATTCGTACTGTTTTCTGTAGTAATCACAACTCAGTTCTCTCGAGAACTTTAGACACTCGTCAAGTTAGCTTGTTATATCTGCCCTGGGCTTTTGCTGCACCCGTCATTTTGCGATTTCTTTACGTAAAACTTCATTCTATACACCATCAGATGGGGAGCTGCAAAAGACGCACATAGCAAAAGCTGAATTTGTTAGGATGAATTACAAATTATCTAGTTAATACTTACATTATAAATATAATACTTTCCATCATTTTACAAAGACACTGAACGAGATGCTTCCGCGGAAATGTGTGAGACTCGGAAGGTCCGCAGTTCAAACCGTGATAGGAGCTTCTTCCCTGATAAAAGATTTTCTGCAGATCTTCCTCAGTCCTCACAATTGCAAATGACGGAGTACACTACGCTTAGCCTAGAGTATTGCCTTCTCAATTATCATGTCATCACAGGTAGGCATTATCAGTGTTCACCACCTGTGTGCGAGAGTTAAACACTACAACGAAAACCTTAGTGTGTGATATTACATACATAATCAGTTCCTAGGATGAGATTAGGGCTATAACAGATCTTCGCCACCGAACGCTATTTCTTTAGAGACCCTATACCTATATTCAGGACTTATTTATTGCTCTTAATTCCGTTTCGACTGTCCTCCTCCAAGTTATTTTCTGTTTTCCGATTCTCCTTTCTCCCTGTGGATTCCATTCCAATACCTGTTTAGTTATGCTTTTGGGTCCCCTTCTTAATATGTCCATTTTCGTTTTTTATTTCTTTATCAATTGTTATCTGATTTACAATTTCCCACATTGTTGGTGGTTTTCGGCCACCAAATTCTCAGTATGAATATCTAAGTCACCGATTTACAATAGTTTGCAGTTTTTTATTTGTTTCTTTTGTCGTTCTCCAGGTTTCGTAGCCGTATAACATTAATGTTAGTACATTTGATTTAAAAATTCTGATTTTGCTATTTCCATATATATCTCGTGAGTGCCATATTGTTCTCAGTTGAAAATATTCAATTAATTCTGCATACGCTGAATTTTTACTATGTGTCTAGGATCTTCGTGAAATATCTTCCAGCAAAAGTCTGCCAAAATACATATACCCATTGGAATATATAGTTCTATTTATAAGCACATCGTATTGCAATTCGGTTTATGAAGAGATATGATCCTTTTTATTTTTGTTTCAGAAGATTTCTTTGTAGTTTTTCTGAATTATCTATGACATTAATCTTGCTTATCGTATTAAACTAAGTGAGCCGTTCTAAAGCCATCGTGCTCTGTAACATGACAGTTTCTGGTTGACAATGACGCGGACTCAAACCTGGAGAAGGACAATGGATATTTTCAAGCGTGAAAATAGTTAACATGGCTAAAATGGGGATTAAAGTAGGGAAACTCTTAGCATGGAAGGAAAGTAAAGCCGAAGGTACCATACCGCATATTTACAGCACGTAAAAGAAAGTCAAACCCTAGAAAAATAGCGGACTTTCACGCCCTGTAGAGAAAAGGACGGTGTTAATGAGTGATCATACATAAAAAGTAAATAACTTCATTTCCAAACGTGCCAGAACAAGGGACATACGGGGTACTCCTAGTTAATGAACAAGGTTTTAAAACCATTGATTTTAAGAGATAGTAGTTTATTTTGACAGATTTGCAGCAAAAGCTTTGCTACAGTAATATTTTAATTAGCAGAAGCCGCAACTGTTTTTGGGTTATAGTTTCAACTGCTAAGATTTTCTCTCCTTCATGAGCACTATACTTCCTTACCTCCTCTGTATCTCATTGACGAATAATTCTCCTGTTCCGACTTCATCTGAAGCAGCAGCTTGGGACACAATACTCCTATGCTTTGCTGTGGCAAATACAAAATTTATTAACTACTCATTTGTGTTGTCCAATAAGAAAGTAAAATTTACCTAGTAACTTGAGCCTGCATGTCACAATCACAATAAAAAAATTCCGAGCTCAAATCTTGGTTAAAGCGTATTATTGGATATTATTTCGTTATTTTCATATTGCACAATATGATATTTATAATTTCTACATGACCCTGCTTTATTTGAAATCATTTCATCTACTTCAGCTAATCACCATCCACTTAGGACGATAAACCTACAGTCAAATATTTTAAGCCTGCTCTGTGATGCTCTTGACATTCTGCGCTGTTTACATGATCAAGAGACAAAATAAAAGAGAGAGAGATAGAGAGAGAGAGAGAGAGAGAGAGAGAGAGAGAGAGAGAGAGAAACGAATTTTCGCTTGAGAAAACTATGCTTTGGAAATCCTGATAAATAACTAGGAATACTTCGGAAAGATTAGCTCCACAAAAAGAAATGAAAGTATTTGGCATCAACATGTAATTTAATGACATCTCCTATTTTTTCTCTTTTTTGTAGTTTTTTTTAAGCTCTTATGGTTTAACAGTTACGATAAACTCAAGAAATTTTCTCCACCCAGAGACTTAAATTTTACATAGTGCATTTTTCGAAGAAAAAAAAATATTTCACAATAATGGTTCCTAGCAATTATTATTGCAATGCCATGTATGTAAAGCATTTTATGACAAATGAAATGTAGCTCTTAAATTTTCTTTAAATATCCTCAGAAATCGTCTTTGTTCAGGGTGACTTTTGCGTATCTGCTAAACAGCAACTAATAAACAAAATCTTACTCCACAGAAAACGTAGATCCCGTTAACATATACAATTCATGTCATGTACATTTTTTCGTGGAGCGAACCATTTCACAGATATTCTTGTTAATTTTAAATTCTATATATATATAATTTTCTCAAATAGGAAGTCACACTGTACTTCTTCTTCTTCTTCTTCTTCTTTGCACCATTTCGTAGATATTTCTTATTTTACTTAATTTCAAAGGCATACTTGCGATCAACTCTTGACTATCCCATATCCCATATTCCCCCTGCAGCTATTAACAATAAGGTAATTTTTTCAAATGTTTACCTCGAATAACATGAAGTGGATAGTAAGCATTTGTAAGACTAATGTTTACAAGAGTAGAGAAAGCCAGATGTGTTTATATCTTCCACACGCAAATCCGTTCGATCTCTTCCCAGCCAGCTAACGTACAGCATGAATATGCATAGAAATGGTCCACCGCGCCCAGGCAATAGCAAGTTTCTCATGTCCTACACAACACACGTGGTTTGCTAAACTTCTTCTATCTTCTAAATCGTACAGTTAAAAGTCATGTTAAGAGGATAGGCATAGTTCGTGATTTAAGTAAAACTAAGGTTTTCAAAGCATCAAAGTGAAACCAGTTCATATTACCTGACCGCAGAGACATCTTTCCAATAAGATGTAAAGCCCACCTAGGTTGCGTAGATGGTAGCGTGTCTGCCTCACGTTCAAGAGATCCCGAGTTCGAATCTCGGTCAGGGTGAATTACCGAGCGGGATGGCTCAGGCAGTTTCGTCTGTGGTTCGCATACGGGAGGCCCGGGTTCGATTCCCGGGGCCGACCTACCTGACCTATGGGTTTTTTCGGGGGGTTTCCTGGGTCGCTAGGCGAATGCTGGGTAGGTTAATTACGTCCCCCGAATTTCCATCTCCATTATCATTTCATATCATCTCTCATCTGGTGGTGTCTTTCAGGATAGAAGTGTCGGCGGGTGTCTCGGCGGTGCATGATCTGAGGAAAACTACTTCCAGGGACCTTTGTGGCTCGGATAGTCAGCCTGGGCTCAGCTGCTGGGCTCGCCGTACCGCTGCAGAGGCGCGGTTCGTTGTACTGGCCTGTCGGGGGAAGTCTCTATCCACGTAAACTGTAAGGACCCTGCCCTCTGTACTATCGTGGCTACTTGGGCCGGCCGCCCTCTGTCTCCTTCACCTCATCCTTCCTCCCAGGGGCGCTCCAACATGGGGGCATAGGAACAATGGCCCCAGCAATGTGGCCTTCATACCAAATCCCCTCCGTAATGAAATCCCAATCTCCAATCCAAGGGTGAGTTACCTGGATAAGGTGTTTTTCCGGGGTTTTCCCGCATCCTGAAAAACGAATGTTGGGTACTCTAAGTTCCATGGATGCTGGGCTCATTTGAACATCATTTCACGAATTTCATTCATGGTCCGATATGACAAAATGGAAATGGTGTAAAACACTTTGTCTCCTCCATTTTTGGCTTACACCTTCTAGAAGATGTTATTTTCAGCCAAACTTAGGAGGGAACGACTAGACGACAGCCTACGTGCTCGGAAAAGGTATATAATAAAGTGATGACTATATTATTATTATTATTATTATTATTATTATTATTATTATTATTATTATTATTATTATTATTATTATTATTATTATTATTATTATTATTATTATTATTATTATTATTATTATTATTATTATTATTATTATTATTATTATTATTATTATTATTATTATTATTATTATTATTATTATTATTATTATTATTATTATTATTATTATTATTATTATTATTATTATTATTATTATTATTATTATTATTATTATTATTATTATTATTATTATTATTATTATTATTATTATTATTATTATTATTATTATTATTATTATTATTATTATTATTATTATTATTATTATTATTATTATTATTATTATTATTATTATTATTATTATTATTATTATTATTATTATTATTATTATTATTATTATTATTATTATTATTGTTAGTAGTAGTAGTAGTAGTAGTAGTAGTAGTAGTAGTAGTAGTAGTAGTAGTAGTAGTAGTAGTAGTAGTAGTAGTAGTAGTAGTAGTAGTAGTAGTAGTAGTAGTAGTAGTAGTAGTAGTAGTAGTAGTAGTAGTAGTAGTAGTAGTAGTAGTAGTAGTAGTAGTAGTAGTAGTAGTAGTAGTAGTAGTAGTAGTAGTAGTAGTAGTAGTACATTTAACGTGAAGTTAGACAAAAGTCTTCATCGCTGGTTATCTAGTGACACCAGGTCATAGATTCTCCCTCATGACCTGCCAACTCAGAAATATTTTCGAGTTTATCTACAAATATAATGTTTTAAAAGTAGATTACAACCCAATATCTTCAGTCACTTGATTTCTGAGGACCAAGAACAAACTTTCCGGTACTGTTGTTCCGAAGGTGTGATAATCCAGCAACTAGTATAAGCAATCCCTACTTTCTTAAAATACATATTATTATAGCAATAACACTGAGACTAGTTTTGGGAATAACATGATACACCATTCACGTACCAGAGAAACCAGTTTCATCTATAGTGAGATAACTGAAATAGAATGAGCACGTGCTTCACGCAGAACAGAGCTGGCAACAGTGCAAGAAGCGAAAGAGAAAAAAAAAAAACAGTAGAGAAATTACTTCGTGTACCTATTGACAAACTAATATCTCCCAGTTTAAGAGGATAATTAAACATTTTTGTCTTTGTGCTCATTAAAATGCTCCTCATAAATTTGTGCAGTGTTTCTGACATTCTTCCCTGTAGTCTAATACAGTATTACTCTATATTATAGTATATACAAAAGTCTTACACTGTTTTGATATATATATATATATGACTTATTAGGAAGCTCGACTGATAAGTCCCGGGCCTCACAATAACAAAAAAAAAATTTTCTTTATTTCTCAATATAATCTCCAGAAAGGCTAATATCTTTGTCATATCGGTGTTCTAATTTAATTAAACAATCTCTGTAGTGCGATTTATCATGGTCTTCAACATAACTGTTTACCACATCAAGAATCTCCTTGTAGCTGTAAAATCTTCGTCCTCCGAGAAATTCTTTGAGGTGCGGGAAGAAGTTGTAGTCACTGTGTGCTAGATCTGGTAAACAGGGAGGATATTAAAGCAATTCGAACTGTAATTTGCACATTTTTTCCATTGCAATGACTGAACGATAGGTCGGAGCGTTGTCGTGAAGAAACAAGTTTGTTTTTCTTTACCAAATGAGGTCTTTCTCATTTCACCTCATCATTCAAACATTGCAGTAAGCTTGCGTAATAGTCACCACTGATACGTTTACCCTTTTCCGAGTAATCAATAAAAATATTTCCCTATGCATCCTAGAAAACTTCGCTGAAACTTTGTTAGCTGACAAAATTAACTTTGCCCTTCTTGGAGTTGGTTCACCTAGCGCAATTCACCGTTTTGACTGGAGTTTAGTGATGTATCGAAGTTTCATTCATGATAGTAAGCATTACAAAATGCCACTGGGATTTTTACGGTAGAGCTCCAAATTCTTTACTGAAACAGTTTTTCTTTGCAACTTTTCATCAGCTGTCAACAAACGCGGTACCTATCTTGCACAAAACTTGTGAAAGCACAAAACATTATTTAAAATATTGCCTGTACGTTCTTTTGAGATGTTTACAGCCTCTGCTATCTCAAACAACTTTAATCTGCGGTCTTTCATTACTAAAGGATGCATTTTTCAATGATCTCTGGAGTTGATTTCCACAGGGCGTCCAGAGCGAAGCTCATCACTAGTGCTTGTACGTCCCATTTTAAACTCTGCAACCCACCTTTTAATCATTGTACATGAACGGGCAAAGTCTTTCAATGTACTTACTGTCCATTTTCTCCCTGATTTTTTTTCTAAATCTTTCAAATGAAGTTACTGTCCACCAACGCAAAGAAAGTCCCTGAAAGGAATGTGACATCCAGTGCCACCCTTACACAGTGGGAGGACAGTGAATGTGTTTGGCAGAGAACGGCTGCTACACCAGGAGTAGAACCGTTAAGAAACATGCGTCCTGTTCTCTCTGTACACTAAAGCCGAAAAGATTTATTCACAGAAGTGGAAGACGTCAGAATGTTTTTGAATAGCCCGCCTCGGTAGCATGGTGGTAGCATGTCTGCCTCACTTTCAAGAGGTGCCGAGTTCGAATCTCGGTCAGGGTGAGTTACCTGGATAAGGTTTTTTCCCGGGTTTTCCCTTGTCCTGAAAGATGAATGTCGGGTAACTCTAAGCTCTGTGGACCTTGGGCTCATTTGAGCATCATTTCACCCATTCCATTCATCGTACGATATGACTTAACGTTGGAGGAGGTAAATTACGAAAAAAAAAAAAAAAAAAAAGTTTTTGAATGGTCTCTGTAACTGAACTGACATGGTGTGTCATAAACCTATCCAACCCCTCTGCGTCTCTGAACCTAGAGACTTTCTTTCCTGTGGTATACTGTATTTAATCGTTACTCGTTTTTCCAAATCCTCTGTTTTCGTGAAACCTCTACACTTGTCTTGTTTGAAAAGCTGTCATTCAAAAACTGAACAAGCTATTGACCTGTAACTATGGATACAAGATAGTCAAGAGTTAAGCTGTATGATGCTATCCGTCAAACTGACCCAGTGGCGCCAATTTACGTAAGGCCCGGGACTTATCGGTTACTACTATAATCATTGTATATATAGTATATGTTATGTATGTTTTGTTGTCACTCTAAACTGTTTGTGTACTTCATGTTATATGTATACATATAACAGTGTTTTCCTCCATCATTATTATCTGTACTGTTTGCAACCTATTAGCACTGACTCAGGAAAGTTTGTAGTACAGTCCTAAATAAAATAATGCCAGCACACAATTTCAATGCACAAGTCTTCATTTATTTCTATCGGTATTACTGCTTCTTCATTGTTAATATTGATTGAAACAGACTGACATCTGACTTTACATAAAGATATGTAAGACTGAAAATTTGAAATCCTGAACTAATAATGCTAGTTTTTTTTAAGATTTATACCATGATGCAACATGTGCAAATATGATGCAGCCCAAATTTCATCAACTTCATTTTGATAGTTTGGAAATTATGGTCAAATTAATTTATTTTTGTTACGTCACCAACAAAAGTCTCTTGTGACAAAATTACTTAAAGATTGGTTTAATATTTTAACAGCAGGTCCCCAATATCTATTTTGATTTTGGCCTAGGTTTCTCTGTGTTTCAACAATTTCAGAATCCAGAAATTTTTAAAGCTATAAAAATGGACCTTTTACCCAAGAAATTGGAAGTTTTGTGTTTTGAATTAAAGAAAGGGCCGCGTCATGGCTGAGTGGTTAGACCGCTTGGCTCTCACCAAGGCGGCCCGGGTTCGATCCCAGGCAAACGCAAAGTGAGATTTGTGGTGGATAACATAGAGCTGGGGTGGGTTTTCTCCGGGTTCCCCGGTTTCCCCCTCCAGCATTCCAGCAATTGATCCATCATCATCTTTCCTGTCACTCATCTCGTCCTCATACAAACATCCACTTCCTTCTCACTCACACCAGGCATCGGGTTGATCCCACATCCTGGTTCTCTCTCAAGATCCTGAGCTTCAATTCCTCAGGCCCGCCTTAAAGGGATGAAAGAACAAGAATACCCTAACACCACGATAGTGGTACAACTAGGGAGAATAAAGAAGAAGAAGAAGGAGAAGAAGGAGAAGAAGGAGGAGGAGGAGAAGGAGGAGGGGAAGGAGAAGGAGAAGGAGAAGGAGAAGGAGAAGGAGAAGGAGAAGGAGAAGGAGAAGGAGAAGGAGAAGGAGAAGGAGAAGGAGAAGGAGAAGGAGAAGGAGAAGGAGAAGGAGAAGGAGAAGGAGAAGGAGAAGGAGAAGGAGGTCTTTGTGAACGTGTGTAGCAAGTTTCATTAGTCTAATACCAAAACTGCACTGAAGGAAAATGCTGAAAATTTCAATAGCGAGATAACAAGGATAAAGAATTAGAATTCATATCTAAACATTTGCATTCTCTTAACTTTCAATCTCAATTAGAGCATTTAAAAATGGCGTGCGAAAAAGCATTCTTCGGATTCACCATTGCTTACACTTTTTATAGATTAAAAAGATGAAAAGTTATTTTTTTGAGAATGTTCATGAATGTTCAGTCATACCTACATATCCATAAATAGTTTACTATGATTGCATAATTATTTTTAAGAGCGCATTTGGAAAAAGATATAGCGACCCCAAAGTTTAAACTCAATAACTTTCTTCCTCACAACTGAAGACTGTATATTGTTAGAACTCAAAACTACTTTTATAAAAACAATGGCTAGAAACACATAAAAAACCAGTAGAATACGTTCAAGTTGAATTTAAAAATGCGATATGCATCATACATTGGCAATGCTCTTGGCTGGCCTTTGTCTTCCAGAGAGTCCTCGATGTTAATATTTGGGATTAGGCAGTATCAGATGGACATGTAGGCAACTTTCGCTGCTAGCCCTTGGGGCGGTGGACACAAACCAGGCGCGATTTCTTGGAAGTACACTCGCGTCCCTATCTGAACTCCGCATCTTTCCTAATGAAGTGCCTAAGCACCGATTCTTTCGTCTAGGTGACCATTTGTCTGTAAACGGCAGTACAATTTATCTCGCAATGATGAGCTATGTTTTTGACCTATGCACTCCCCAGCTGATTAATATGAATTGCAAAATGCTGGGTGAAGCTGGGGAAATTCAGACCTGGCCAAAGGTACTGCTAACTAGCTCTACGTGCATGAGTCCAGAGGTCAAGTGCAAGGGTCACTACGTTTCAAAAGGATAAAGTACAAAGTAACGCCTACCGCAAAGTTAATACCACAGCATTGCTAGCACAAGAATGCCTTATTGATATGTATAAACTCTAGCTGCAATCTTTCTCAAAAAACGATGTCACACACATCCTACAGCGTACAGCCACATTTCCATGAGAAATCACAGTAGTATAGTACTAGAAGTAGCTCATATTTACGGCATCATCGTGAACTGCATTGTCCCTTTTTCCCTTTCAGAGATCAGAACACTTCGATATTTTCTTGTTTGAGGCAACAACAAATATTACAAAGCCAGCACATTAAAAATTCCCCGCCTCGGTAGCTTAGATGGTAGCGTTTTGCCTCACGCCCGAGTTCGAATCTGGCCGCGTTTTGTCTGAGTGGTTAGACCGCTTGACTCTAACCAAGGTGGCCTGGGTTTGATCCCAGGCGTCCGCAAAGTAATATGTATGGTGAACAACACGACGCTGGGGAGACTTTTCCCCGAGATCTCCGGTTTTCCCCGCCATCTCATTCCATCGGTGCCCCATCTTCATCTCATGTATCATCAATGTCACCACCTGCGGTGCCGTAAGTAGCGTAAGTAGCGTAAGTAGCGGGCATTAAGCACTACACATTGTGTACGAATCTCCATCTGGGTGAGTTACCTGGTTAAGGATTTTTTCTGGGATGTTCACTTATCCTGAAAGACGAATGTTGGGTAACTCTAAGCTCTATGAATCCTGGGCTCATTTGAGCATTATTTCATCCATTTCATTCATCGTCCGATATGACTTAATGAATTAACGTTATAAATGAATTAGTTAAATTAATGAATTAGTTATAAAAATAGAAAATAAAACATTAAAAATTGAAAACTAATATTTACCCTGGTAAATTGATGGAAATAATTATTTCTTTCACACTAGCCGTGTGTAGGCTAAGGTTTGGATGAGTAGAGTCAGACTGAAAAACTCAATGACATAGCCGAGATTTGAACCACACATCTCCCGCTCTCCATGCGGTTGCTCTAACCCACTGAGCTACTATGGCCAACGTGCCGACATGACATTAAATTCTCCATGTTTTCTATGTTTGCCGGTAGACCACTAGGGATTCTCATATGTTATGAATTGAATGTTTCAGTCTGAGTCTACTCATCCTAATATTTACTTGCTTTAGCAGGGAAGTATTACACTCCATCCAACAATTCAATATAAGGTTACCACCAAAAATACATGCTTTGACAATCATGGAATCCTTCCACTGAAAAAAGGGCCTTAAAAATTAAACTCGTATAAGTTCAGTGTCTTACTAAAATAAAATAAGATATATTCGATTTTAACCGGCTATCGTTTCACCTGTTGTACGATACAGTATCCAGCTCTAGATTAACAGAAAATAGCCAAACAATAAGTTTTTGTAAAAATGTTTTTTACAAAAGTGAGTATAAAAAGTCAGGAGTACAGCATACCAGGTTTTATTTACTAAGGATATTAAAATAAATGTATAATTCAGAAGCTTTTAATCAATATAAGGATTACGTAGTTAGAACAATATTAAAACAATTACATTTCTTTTTTGCAAATAACTGTAGCCTACGCTTTAGAATACGCTTTGCACGTATACTGCACTGAAGTAGCTATGAAAGTGCCTTTATCCATACGCATGCACGAAGCAATTTGCTAAAATGTTCAAAGATTGTGATGTTAGATACATACTGGGATGTCAACGCATTTCAACTTTGATTAAAATCGCAAAAAATTATGACAATTAAGATAAAAACCTTCTAATAGTTTTAAATCGCAGAAATACTATAATTAAATAAAATTAATTATTAATTAAATACATACGTATTCCACACCGGAAGAAGGAAATAAATATGCTTTTATTTTTTGCTGCTTTTAATTTTTACACAAATTAGAGGAGCAGTAGAACCAGAATAGTGACTGAAAATCTATACTTGTGTATAAAGACTCCAATCTAAAACAGCTGCTGCATGGTTTAATGGTTTCTGCATGCGCTTATCCCAAAAACGTACTAACATTTAATCCATTTTATTAGTCTTAAACAGATTAATGCATCTTTATTTATTTCCAACAACTCGATTGAAGCATATAGATACATCGTTTTAAATTTGATGTGAATTAACACGTCTTAAACCATCAGCATGTACCTGAAAACGCACCTTTTAAGGAATCCTCACAAATTTACAAATTGATGGGCTAGGATTACGAGTAGTGCTGCGTGATTTAATCGATTAACCGAAACGATTAATCGATTAGTTTGTTATTTTGGACTAAATATTAAAAATTTTAATCGAATAATTGAGTCGATTAAAATTAATCGATTACAATAAATATTAATCAAAATATTTCAGCCACATTTGGCCCTCTTTGTTTTGATAATTTATTACTTCCAACCTAAACAGTCACTCAAACTCATCAAGCTTTCATCAGACTCGTAATGTTTTTTATACTTTGAGATAATATAACTCCTGATAGCTAAAAGAAATCACTCTAAACCCCAGAGAGTCTAAGTAACACTTCAGTTGTGAAATACTCTAAGACGTAGGTACATAACTACATAGAGATGCTGCCAGAGAGGTTTCTTTCCTTACAGGTTGTGACACATCGTATACAACTGATTATTTATCGCTTGCTAGCATAAACTGAGCTTTACAACCTTGAACCAAACACTTCGCTTACGCAGATGTGGAAACAATAGCTGATCCTTCCTCTCAGGGCTGTTGGTGGCGTAACTTTGCTCTAAACTGCAGTAAGCCAGTAACGTTTCTGAGTTCGTGACAGTGAGTGAAGGTTTTGTGTTAATAAAGTTAAAATAAGGAAAAACATGTTGTGATGAGTGGAATTAAAAGTATGGCATACGAAAATTTGCGAGTGAAACTGGGTGTACATTTTTGGCTTTAAGCTAAACGAATCTGGTAAAGTGTCTGACAGAAAGAAGTATTTTGTAAAATTTGTGGGAAATCATTTTGTTATAGTGGTAGTGCTAGTAGTTTGAATTATCATTTGAAGCACACCCATCCATTTCAAAGTGCTAAAGAATCATCTCCAACTGTGCCCTCAAGCATCTCAATAATTTCATAATTTCTACAACACTAATTATAAGTAAATGAAACTGCAAGTAAACTCATTAATTTATAAAACACCCTGTCACACCTGTAATAGTAAATCCCCAAATACGTAGTTGTGCAAAATAAAGTGAGGATTTATTTCCGTTGACGAATAGAAATTTTCAAATCCAATGCGATTATTTTGAAAAAAGAAATACCTCGAGCTTTTGTGTACTTCTTTATCTTCAGAGGAAAAATAAAGGAATTAAAAGTAATAGTATATAATCTATGTGACGAGACTACCGTGGTAATAATTAAGATGGGAGTATATTTATAAAACTTGCTCTATTCGTTTAAAAATTTTCATACGAGCATTTCAATTGCCATTATAGTGAGTTTCATACGAAAATTTGTGCTCGAACAAGTGGCTAATTTCAAAATATTGTCGCCCGAACGTCGGAACTCCCGATAGAACCGGCCAGCAGTAGGCCCAGAAGGGAAGTATTCGGTCACGCCTACCCATTTATCTTGTAGCAGTAACGAAGGGTGACTGGAAAAACGTCACTGTGCCGTCTCTTCCCCCTCCCCCTGCCTTCTCGAACCTTCGTGATAATTCACTGAACCGCGAGACTTCCAGAAAACAACGATATTCCTATAAAAGGGGCTGCAGTGGCGAGTGAGTTCAGTTCTTGGCGAGCAGACGTGAGGAGCGCCCAGTGAGGGAACGGACTGGAAGACTGCGTGCATCGGAGGAATGTACGTAACTGCGAGTGCAGAGTGGAAGTGTGACGGACGAACTGGTGAATTGTAATTGTGTGCACTACGTAATTCTGTGTAATCGGCAAGTGTTCCAACTGTAATTCGGTGGAAATAAAGAACATTTTGAGTCTGTGCAATTGGACTTTTAATTTCACGAACCCACAAAGTTACAATATTTATAAGTCATATCTGATATTCTAGGCCTACCTAATTAATAAGTACACTGACCTTACCTGCTAGAGTAATGATGCATCTTTTTCAATTTTTACAAATTTCTTTTCATTGCTTCAATGCGTAGCCTTAGATAAGGCTAGTGCATTTGACGAAAGAACTACTTTTCGACTCTAATAACGAAGAATTACTCGGTAAAGATAAATGCCACAAAAATATTTGACACGAATGCCTTTGAATTAAATGTAGGTATATTTTTGGTGTAGAAATCTTTTGTCTTACCTCTTTTGGTAAAAAAATATATACAAAACCATTCAGGATGAAGAGAATTTAAGAGAATTTAAAATACTATAATTTTGTATGTAAATATTTTAGACTTTTAAATAAAATCATTAGACATATTTTTGATAAAATAAAAAATAATGAAAAATTTTCCATATAGGGGTAGTTTGGGATGAGGTGATAATTTTTTAAATCCTTTTAGTCGTATTTCTGGAAGATGCTGAACTCAAACCTAACTAGGTATTTAACTAACCTTTCGTTTAGAAAATGGAGCACGGATGTCCAATGGTTCCTTTGTTTAGGCGCTGTCGTATTGACCCAAGGTCTAACGGATAGTTTAGATAGTTCAGTATATGCACTGATGTGAAAAAAAGAACTCCTTTGGAACAAAATTACAACACACCGGCGGTGCTGATATAATATTTGTTATTCAGACTCTTGTTAACAAACAAATTTAATTTAAATAGATGAGCGTGCATAGAGGCGCAGATAGACACGGAACCTTTCTAAATAGTTTTATTCAGAGGCTTACAAATACGTATTCTGTCAAATCTCGATAACGAGTTAAATAATTCCTCCATTTACTATAGGTAGGTTGCAGAGAAAGTAATACTATATTAATTTGTGTGCATAGAACAACATAATTAAGGACTTTTGTAATCCCCATTTAAAATACAAAGGATTGAGTTTTAAATATAAGATACTCTGTATATGATTCGGTTAGGTAGCTGTGTAGTTCTTTATTTCAGGCCCTACCCTGGTTGGCGTGGATTTTGCATGCAGGAGACAGTCAATATAATGCACATGCGACTGGCAAATAGCAGCTACCGTTTGCTCAATATTTGTTCTGTCGGTACATTGACCTATCCTTCAACCATTGCACAAACGTGTTTAAGTAAGTGACACGCCAACACCTTTCTCTCCTGTATGATGTGATGTGTTGTGTTTTGCTGTCCTGGTACAGGACAATTCACAGATATCAAATCGGTCGTTAAGAACAATTATGGTTTAAATAATGTAAGGAAGACGCTTGAAGATGCTCAGCAAAGTTGTGTTCGAAAAATCAGATTAATTCTGACCAGGACCAGCAAGCACGAAATCGTATTATATTCTGGAAATCTTAGAAGACAATTAGATATTTGAACATCGTCAAACGATTGTCGACTGGTCAAAAGTGGAATTTCCGTTTCAGCAATGTGCGTCATCCCTTTACTCCAAGAGCTCCATTCAAATTTGGAGGTAGCGTTTTCCTTCTTTCAAATCACTGGTTGTCTTCCATAAAACCCTTTGAAAGCTATGACGTACTCTTGCTTAAGAAGCGTCATCCCATTTACTTTCATTTCCGTAAGTGAACAAATAGACACCAGTGATGCTGAAATGTTCAACGGGTTTATTGAAAATGTTGCCCAGGATGTTTTATTCCCTATGGGAATACCACTTCAATTAAATGAACGGCGTAAACTTCGTGACTCGCTTATCTACAGATTATCGAAATAGCGTTGAAAATAGAAGAAAAAATCTGAAGCGAGACGATCAGGCCATATTTTCCTTTAATGTTCAGATGGTTTGTAATGCAACTTTACTAATCTTATTACAACCCTAATTCAGTTCAGTTATACTGAATATCAACGATTATTATCGAATGCCGTGGCGGAGATTTAAACATCCACTTTGCACTTATCTTTTGTTTTAAACGTACAACCTGAGTCAATGAAAAGAGAGTTAAGGGTCAATATTGTCAACCCTCGCAATCTTATGTAACTAGTCGTCGTTACCGTCATTTTAATGTGTTGTTGTTAACGAATTACTGATTCGACGTCCGCTGATACTATATTTGCTGATAGATGGTGGAACTCTGCATTGGTGTTTTTATTAGTTGAGTGAATGACAGAATACATATAGCTTGCTGCTGCAAGTTTTTAAAGAAAATATAATTCAGTAGCTTAACAGGTTATTTTCAAATCAAAATATTAAGGACTGGGTAAGGTGTCTATGGGAGTATACAAGCTAGGTTTTGGTTTAGATTAGGCAGTGTGATGTGCCGCAGATCTTTTTGGTCGGCTTGAAGACCAGAGTGGGGACGACACAAGAAGTGGTAGATCCGGACGGACCGGATTTCGGAGAGGGATGCGTGCTGTGTGCTCAACAGTGGCACTTGCTCGACGCCCACCCTCTAGCCTCGCGTATTGTTTAACTCACTTCATTCTGCAGGGAAATGCAAATGCACGTTGATGAGCACATGAAAGACTCACGAGATCAGGCGAGTAGATGTTCAGCAAACAAAGAACAACACGACAAAAAAGGGAGAAAGGAGTTGTAATGCCAGTGTTAACCGAATTCAGGGGCAGAAAAGCCTCCAAGCTAAGAGAGCATGAAATGGGGTTCCAAGGTTAACGCTGATAAAGCTAAAATAATAGTACGCATGAAGGATAATGAATTAAGACATGTAGATAAATGGGATATCGTGCACGACAATATCCACATTGTTAGGAATGATATTCATTTATCAAAGGCTAACTGAATTAGCCAAACCCCAGATGGAATAAGATTAATACCTTTATGAATTTATTTAATTTAGTTAAATATGTTGATTCAGGTTTGAATAATAAAGCTAGGATGAAAGTGAGAGATCGCTTCTATTCTCAGAAAATGCATCTCACTCTCAGAGGAAAGGAAAACTTGGCTAATTGGTCTGTCACATGTTTGTACACAAGTGTTACACTAGTTCCCATTCACAAATGTTAAGAATACAGCTTCAAAGATATCAGTATTTATTTAAAAATTATATATATATATATATATATATAATTGTATTCATTGTTATAAAATATGTTCACTTCTGAACTGAATCATCCGCGGACACCGAATCGGATAACGTGTTACGGAATTAAAAACGATAAACAACAAACAATAAATAAAACATTTAAAATATTCATTCTGAGGAAACTCAATCTACTGCTTATGACGGTGGTGAACTGAGTTGTCAGTTTATTCATAACTGTTGTATTAAAATTGATGGTATAAAGACATATGTCAATGAATGAATTATATTTCAGGATTGAATATAACCCTTCTTAATATACCATGGTATTGTCTCATCTCAAGCCGCTTTAACGGCTAAATGCTTTACCTTCATTTACATTTTCATTAAGGGATATGTGGAGATTAATTTCGACCTCATCTCAATGTGTTTTTATGTCCTGGCAGCCACTGATAAGCAAGCTGTTAATGATCCCACTTCGTTTCAAAACAAAACCTGGATGTATTTTGTGCCTTGGCCTGGTGCCTTTTTATATGTTCATTTTATCTTGTTTAGTTTACCTTGATACTAACAATTTTCAACCAAGGTAAAGATGCAACAAATACTCTCTAAACAGACATCTTTAGGCTTTAATCAATTAGTCATTAATGTCCCTCTTAGATACGTCTTCTTCCTTCACGGGTTAGGCTTAAGCCTGTTCCGGTCTCACATTTCCTGAAGCCATCTCTTTAGGGGGCGTCCTATTGATCTTCGTCCTCTTGGTTTATAATTGAAGGCTTGTTTTGGTATTCTTTCTCTTGGCATGTGATTAAGGTGTTCGATCCATTTGTTTCTATATCTTTGGATTTTTTAGATACGTAAATGTTCAATCCAAGCTGTGGTGGCTTCACAGGAAACAACAAAAATAACGATACTGAAGAAGTAATTTTTGCTTCATTATTTAATGCAGAACCAAAACGGCATGTGCTTTTGTTTAAAATTATTTGTGCTTATGATGATCTTGTGACAAAATCACTTGGACTTTCTGGCTGATTTTCTCTTAATTCCGCTGATTTTCTTGCTGTAGAAAGTGCATAGACTTTGTTAAAACACAATTTATGTCAAATACCTATTTTGTAGAGTGAACCTTTGGCACATATTCCTTATTATTTATTTGAATTGACAATATCCACTTATAGTTTTCTCGAATGAGAAATCTTTACAAGTTTTATATCCCTTGACCATCCAAAAAATTGGAATTTCAAAAGCATCGCATAGCCACTAACTGTTAAAGTATTTGACTGTCTATTAAAGCCTTCCTTGCATTTACAATAAAATTAACAATAAAGCAACGTTTATCTCGACCCACGAGGAGTAAACAGAGGAATACGTGTTTGTAAGGTTATATTTGTACAAGAGTAGAGAAAGTCACATTAACTGCAAGAATTTTCCTTATCCTTTATTTGCGTCACCTTCTGTCGCTCTCTTCCCGAAATATGTAGTGTGACATTTAGAAAAACCTAAATGAAACTTATTTTTCTAGCAAGTTGATGGTGAGTAATAATTAAAACATAACTAAAGTAACACAGGGTATGCTCCTTATACTTTTTTTTGTTGAATTTTTATTTCAATTGCTCAGCACAGTTGGTGCTATACAAATTGTGGAGCTATATACATAATATACATAATAAAATTAAAGTATGCAGTGATAGAAGATACTCATATTAGAGTCCTCAAGCAAACTTGTCTGATTAGCGTGAGTATAAATTAAATAACTTCATTACAGAATAAATAAACATTATAGAAATAAAATGTCCTGTGGCAAGCGTGCCTTCAGTCTTGGTGTAGCATCAAGGCGACGTCCCACTTGGAAGAATAAAGAACCTGATACATAAGGAAGGTGAGCAAAGAATCTACTTGTCGTTGTAGAGATGTACTCATTATTGCTGACTATGTCCAATTCTCTATGCAGCTGTGCATTCCGGGTGTTGCTATCGAAATTATACCGTTTCTTTTGGTAAGCAGTTTTTTTCAGACGAGTAATGGAGTAAAAACTGGATGTGTTACATTTCATGACTTTCTCAATGTATCTGCCAATTTGTATCATAACTAATAATATTTATACTAAACGTGTGAAAGTTTATTTATCTCTCCACCTCAGGCTAATGGAGATGAACATATTCAAAAGTAATTTAAATAAACATTTCTTTGTAGGTACAAGAGGAATAAGGAGACTAAAGCAATATACATTCTGTCAAGAAAGTGCCGGACATTTATAATATAAGAATCTTATATAAGATGGAATTCGAGATTGTCGTTGTCGCTCAGTTGGTATATCGTTCCTCTATACCTACGCGGAGTTTGTCATCTGTAATTTAGTTTGTTTACAAAGCGCCATCTCAAAGGTGAGTTGCGATTTTACAATGAATAAAAATATATAACAAAGCATCTGTTTCAAATTTTGCATTGCAAATGGTATTTTGTGTGCCGAATCGCAGAAAATGTTACAGAGGTCTTACGGTGAATCCACGTTATCAAAAATGTATGTGTGGTACAGTGAATTCAAAAGTGGTCGAGATGAGGTGGAAGATTTGCCTCGCTCTGGTCGGCCATCAATAGTTTCAGCTAACTGAACATGCTAAAGTGAAGGATATGGTGTCAAAATTGTCATTTAGGTCTAAGAGAGATTACCGCTGAAATTTCTGTGTCTCATGAATCCATTCGTACCATTTTAAACGATTGTTTGGACATAACAACTTTTGCCGTTCGATTAGTTCCGAAAGACTTGAACTTTCTGCATAAACTCAATCGCGTAAGGATTGCTAGAACGAGCCAACTCCAACCCCACGTTCAAGAAACGTATAGTAACTGGTGATGAGATGTGGGGTTACGAGTTTGACACGCAAACCAGTCTGCAAGCTCCCGAGTGGCGCCTTCTATATGAACCAAAAACCAAAAGGACACATCAAACTCAATCAAAACTGAGTCATGTTGACAGGTTTTTCGATTATCGTGCTCTAGAATGGAAAGCCCCACGGAGGCCGGGCGCCCTTTGGGACAGCTCGGATACTCCGGGCCCGGAAGAAAGAAAGAAGCCCGGTTCTTGGTCCTACGGGTCCAGGACTATTGGGAGTAGAACCTCTGGACTCAACTGTCAATTGTAGGGGAGGGTATCCGTCCCCTTCAGCTGCCGCGGTGCGGGCGCTGCGGACCCTTAGCTCTCGTGGTACCTCTGACGTTACTAGAGGAACCTCGGGCTGAACATTCGAGTCCCTCCCTGAATGGGAGTTGTTCGGATTGGGTTGGACTCGAGGGGGGAGTGTGTTCCCGTTACCCGCGGGAGTTCGGGTATCTCCGGCCAGGCTTCGGCCGCCCGGAGGGGGCACAGGGTTGCCTTATTAGTTCCGGGTACTAGCCTGCAGAGCTAACAGAAGGTGTGCTAGATTACCAGTTGGCCCCACCGAGGTTATTCGGTAGTCTTCCCTACGGGGTTGACGCGCGTAAGTTGCTTATCCACTTCCACGCGTCTTGATGTTGTCGATGGTGGGGGAGGCTTATTACTCAAGGTATTGCCCCAAGGAAAGGACCCCGGAGTTTTCCATCGCTCCGAGCTGATAGAGGCCGGAGTCTTCGGTCTTTCGGGTAGACCTCACGCCATGTCGTGCACTCGGAATTCTTTCCAGAAGGTCAAATGGTAAATAAAGATTATCTGAGCATTATGCGGGATTAAGAGAACAAAAAAAAAAGATAATAAAATTAAAGCTAATCTAACTTCATAAGAAATTCTTTGAGCTACTGCATGTAAACCTCCTGCGAAAAAGACCAATTTTGTGGTAAGATAACTCATGGATTCTGTTCCACGATAACGCCCCAGCTCACAGGGCTATCACTGTGAACTAATTTCTGGCCAAAAACTCAACAAATGTCATCGAATGACCAGCATATTCATCTGATCTGACTCCGACCGACTTCTTTCTCTTTCCAAAACTCCAGTTATCACTTCGAGGCACCCGTTTTCAGTCAATAGAAGACATAAAGGAGAATTCGTTGTAAAATTGCAACACACCTTTGAGATGCACTAACAAAATGGCGCTCTGTAAACAAATTAAATGACAGATGACAATCAAACTCAGCGTGGGTATAGAGGAAACATGTACCAACTCAGCGACAACAATAATTTCAAATCCCCCCTCATATGAGATATTTACATGATCGATTCCCGGTACTTTCTTGACACAGTATTATATGTAGATCATTAAGTAGCTATGTGAAACTTCATATTCTTCGTTCTTTGTGAAACAAAAGAATGGTGACCAGCACTTCTAAAGCTATTTTGGGCAATTCAGGCAAATAACGAATTTCTCTGGATAGGTTTTACACACACACAAACGCGCGCACTCACACACGCACTCACACACACAACAAAAATGAAGTGTATGTAATAGATAATGTGCTTAAACGAGATCTATAAATTTCTGTTGTAAGTTTCTATCAATTTCGTATACTTATAATTATATATAATTACAAAATAGCATTGGTAGTTTTATAATATGCATGAACAATTAAAAATAAGGACTTTTCTCGGAAATCTTTGGATTGAATCCTTGGAAGATTTTTATACTAAAGAACAAGTTTGGTATATATTTAATTTTGTTTAATGAATTTCACTGTTTACAGACACATAAGCACAAGCCGATTTCCAGTGTTTTTGTAGGGGATCCCGAAAATTATCTCTTGTGAAATATTCACCACACATTTTGAGCCGCAGATCATTTACTTGGTCCATCCAAGGGAGGCAGTAGACAAAGTAAAATTTGGTTCTAACGTTAAATATTTATAAAACTTCTGAGAAAACTTGCTTATAAATTTTTTAGTATAAAATATAATAAAGGTTTCAAATTCTGACTTCGTGTTTCATTAAAAATTTTGTTAAATAGAAGTTAAATAGAATTAAATCTGTAATTTATTACTAGCTAAATATTTTTATATAATATGTCTGTGTTGTGCGAGTGTATTTTGTGTGTGTATGTGTGTGTCACGAGAGGTGATAAATCAGACGTTCGAAAATGAGTATTTGAAATGTCATGCATTACAAGGAATGAACAATATAAAATAAAACAGAATTTTGAAACATGAAAAGAAAGCAGATGATGAGATAGATAAAAGAAAAAAATGAGACCAATATGTCAGTATGGTCGCAAGAAAATGTAGAATGGAGCTGCAGCGAATAAAGGAAGTGACAACTGACAACAATACAGAAAATGGATAGATGACTCGACAGTGAAGGTAGAATGGAAAGACTATAAAGATTTATAGAAGAAAACTGAAAGAACGCGTGAGCGACTTGGATAATATCAACGGCTGCCAGGAAGTAAAAGAAGCTACCAAATAAGGCAATGGAACGATTGGACCGGAACAGGTCAGCAACATGGGGACGACGACGATGATGATGATGATGATGATGATGATGATGATGATGATGATGATGATGATGATGATGATGATGATGATGGTGGTGGTGAATACAGCTTTAAAGCAAGCTTTGCCTATTTATTTTTTTAATTGTTGTATTGCTTTGATCTTGAATGTTATTAGAGGCACATTTTGCATTTGTTTTTTTTACAATGTTGATGTTTCACTCTACCAATAATAATTTCAAAACTTTACTTCCTCTGCCACTGTGATTACAAAATAAGTTCATGATCTGTAGATACGTTTACTTCTTCACTAACATATTCATGAACCTGACAAATAAATTAGGTAGAAGGACTTTACTCTCATTAACTGCTTCTACCTCAACATTTTCTCTTCTTTTATGGCAACTTTCGTTTTCCTATATGAGATTTTAATAGTGTGTAAGCGTTTTTAGAAGAGAGGGGACGGCCTTAGAATTGTGTTCCTGCCCTCCAGGTATAAGGTTCAGAAAGAGGTTAAACCTTAACGTGAAAAGAAAGCTGCTATAAACTTCTGTAGAAATTGGATTTTCAATTATAGCTCGCAGTACTCCTTAGAACATCCATTTCTCTTTTTTATTGTTATTTTTGTACTGTTTTACTTAGATCTGTTAAAGCAGGGATTAAAAGTACTGAATTGATAATTATCCTAATAATCCTATACGAGGGCTTTTCAATAAAGAATGATCACAATTTGTTTGACAACGTACCTTTACTTATCCTCATAATTTTTATGGTCCATCTGAAATTAATCTCCCCTGAATGCGATGGACTTGTCCCAGCGTTTCTGCCAGTCTTCAAAGACATACTGAAAACCATTTTTGAGAGATCCTTCAAAATCGCCTCCGCAGCCTTCACCACTGCTTCTGATGATGGATAATGCCTACCACGAAGGTGTTTCTTCAAGTTAGGGAACAGAAAAAAGTCACATTGGCTAAATCCCGGCTATAGGGAGGGTGAGGGATGCAGTTTACGTTGATTTTTGCAAGATATTCAGCAACATTGGCAATATGCGGCGGCCATTATCGTGCTGCAGCATCCAGCCTGCTTCATGGAAATGTGGTCTTTTGCGCCTGATATGAACTTGCAATGCTTTCAGGACATCCCTGTAGTGTTGTCCAGTTGCTGATGTGTGTGCAAGTACAACATGCTGATAAACCACTCCATGAATATCAAAGAATGATATGACCATAACTTTCCCAGCAGAAGCAACCATTTGTGCTTTTGGGGGGGTTGGTGATGAAGGAGATTTCCATACTGAGCTTTGCTGTTTGCTCTCAGGATCAAAATGATGTAGCCAAGTTTCATTAGCAATGATTACGTTTGATAGAAACTCCGGATCTTCCTCTAACATCAACTTTAACTGCATGTTACCTCCATTGCAGCGGTAGGCGATACTGAACATGTCTGAACTTGCCTGGTTCTCACAGGCGGGAACCAGGAGTACCAACAATGAAACTACTGCG
The DNA here is from genome assembly GCA_030765055.1 of Mantis religiosa. Lineage (NCBI taxonomy): Eukaryota > Metazoa > Arthropoda > Insecta > Mantodea > Mantidae > Mantis > Mantis religiosa. The sequence continues at coordinate 112,608,953 of CM060949.1, forward strand.
GCGTGTTTGTTTCACATAAAGCTAAAATAATATAATAATATTGAATTTTAGTGCAAAAATTATGACCGTAAAAAAATTATGATCATTCTTTATTAAACAGTCCTCGTAGTTTTGTAGGTATTTATAGCACCTGGTGTTTTCATAACAGTCACCAGAGTGAATCTGAATGTTACCGAGCGGGATGACTCAGGCGTTTTCGTCTGTGGCACGCATTCGGGAAGTCCGTGTTCGATTCCCGTGGCCAACCTATCTGACCCATTGCTTTTTTCGGAGGTTTCCCAAGTCGCTAGGTGATACTGGGGAGGTTAATTACATCCCTCGAATCATCTCTTTCAGGATAGAAGTGTCGGTGGGTATCTCGGTGTTGTATAGCAGGATGATATGCTCCTGGTGAGCACTTCGTCTTCCGGTAGGAAGGTATTGCCTCTTCGAATACAGTCTGGAGGGGCCGTTTCCGGACCACAGTAGGGAAAGATGCCGGTTGTTCTGACCTGCCGGGAAGTTTCCAACTGGTAAATTGTAGGGACTCTGACCTCTGCACTGTCCTGGTTCCTTGGGACCGCCGCCCTATTTCTCCTCTCGCGTCATCCTTCCTCTCGGGGATGAACCACTATGGTGGCATAGGTACAATAGACTAAGATTGGACCTCCTTGCCGAAACCCCTCCGCAGCGTAGTCCAGTCTAGTCCAGTAAATCTGAATGTATGATAGCTGTTCCCCAATAATATAATGTTAGAACGCTTTATTTTTATCTTTGAAAGTGTTAATATAGTACAGTATGTTACATTATTTTCTCATCTCTTTCAGTATAACAAACCTGTTTTGCTCCATATAGAAAGAGATATTAAATGAATTTGAAGTCCCTGCCTGGACTCTCCACCGGTATATTGCAGGACCGAAGCCTCCCATACCCAGGTAAGTTCAGCAGGTAACAACCCCCAAGCCTCCCGCAAAACGAGTGTAATTAGCCAGCAGTTAACGTATTTTCCGACGAGACTGAAATTAAGGAGAATAGGACAGGAAAGAAAATTCTACTTCGGAACGGTTACACTTTCGGATTCCAGAAGTGTTTAAAAAGTGAGGTAGTGCGATGGACGTGCAATGTTAAGAGTTGCAAAAGTTGTATTAAAACCTTTTCCATTGAAGAAATAGATGTCCTGAATATTCAAGAGGACCATAACCACGTGGCTCCACTTGTGACAAAATTCAGAGACAGAAAGTACCTCGTGATCTGAAGAGAAAAACTACGGAAAATATATGTGAAACGCCATCAAAACTAATATACCAGCAACTGAAGAGAGAAAACAGGGAAGAATAAGTCACTGCAGTCGTCCACGATAAGTTCATATACAAAGCTAGGCGGAAAATTCTGCCAAAATTACTCACGAGTATAGAGGAAGTTCATCATGTTCTAAACACAGTAAATGTTCCGAGTTTTTGCTACACAATGATGCTGCGAAGAACGTTGTAATATTTTGTGAATCCGGAAACCGCAGAGTACTCGGTCAGTGTGACGCAATATATGTTGATGGAACTTTCAAGTATTCCACAAGGTTTATTTGCCAGTTATTTACAATCCATGGGCTCGTTATTGGACATTACATTCCAATTGTGTTTTCTTTGTTGAAGGACAAGAAAACTTGATCATATCAGCAGGTGTTTTCAACAGTTGTTGATAAATGTATAATAAGCTCGATCAGAAATTTTCTCCGTCAATTTGCAGAAAACATAATGAATGCTGGAAGAGAAGTGTAGACTGTTGTTGATATCCAAGGATGTAATTATCATTTAACACAAGGCCGGTAGCGTAAGATACAAAACTTGGGACTTGCACATGACTACTATTTCAGAAATGACGTCGGAAAATTTCTGAACTACATATATGGTTTGCCAATGCTGGATCCTGTTATGGTTGGTGACTACTTTGCTGAATGCTTCATAGCAGTGATGCGTATCTCTGGAAAACTAAGATGCGACTAATTAGTGGAAATTTACATCGACGAAAATGCACTCTTTGTTCCTTCCAATTGGGCAGAACTAAGTTGCAATAGAACTACCAACACTTGGGAAACTTTCCACAACAAATTCAACAATCAGTTTTACTTCTGCAGCCCAGATCTGTATAGATTTTTTGAAGTACTGAAGCAAATTCAGCAGGATACTAAATCAGTTTACTCCTACAGCCCAGATCTGTATAGATTTTTTGAAGTACTGAAGCAAATTCATCAGGATACTACATCAGTTAACTCCTGAAATCCACATCTGTACAGATGTTTTAAGTACTGAAGCAAATTCAGCTGGACACTAAAACTGTAAATAATTTCTCAACAAATAAAAAAGGAAAGGTCTTATGCACACTTGAAAATCATGATGCAGCAAGTAGAAAATTTCAAAGCTGGAAACAATTTCAAAAATAGAATACGTGAAGTCGATTTCTTATAAAACCAAACCTGGAGATTCATTGAAATAAAATCTAAAAGAAAGAATGCCGCTTATTTTAAAGACGATAAATACATATTACTGTATGATATAGGTTTATAATGACAAAATAACGAAGCACTTAAATGCAGATCCACTGTGAGTAAATTACAGAAAATAAATAATGAAGAAGCTGATAAATGTGGAATCGTTTGGTGTGCCAGCCAGTTCACCTCCTGGAGGTGCAACCTGGGTAACGCTAAATGAACTGGAACAACTACTAATTCAAATTTAAGCTTTAGAGGTTTAATTTCTTTTAGGTACTAGAGTCGTGTTTGTTTGTTATTAATCATACACGCAAAAAAAAAAAAAAAAAGGTAACATCTTCAAATAGAAGTATGTAATGCTTCATCAAATGTTATAAACACCAAACTGGAACTGTACTTGTTTCGACCGGGAGACTTTGGACCTATGTAACTAAGGACTGGAACGGGAGGCTTGGGGGATATTTTTCTGACATGGGAGGCTTTGGTCCTGCACCCCACCGGTATACCGCTGAGGTTTACCTGCACATGTCACATCATTTACTTGGTTGATGGGCGGAGTCCGTCCAGTATCGTGCTTTTGTTGGTCTGCAGAAACAGTAATCTACATGACCTGTACAGGGAAACCACACCGGTATCCCGGAACGTGTGTGCCGGGCCTTATGGGCTGGAGTAGAGTTCGTTGCCACCCCACTTTGATCCAGTAGGAATCGATCCACATCTAACTTTAGCTAGAAACATGGAGTAAATCACGAGGGAGCAGTTTCCTTTTACTGTGGACACCTATTGTTGCGATGTCAGTGTAATGATTATAAAATTGTCTTTACGGGCAGTAGGCTAAATGTGGTCTTTTAAGTGACGTGGAATCGTGTTGCTGTATTGCGTGGTTTCGGTGAAGTAATTAATGACCCAGTAATAGATTAAATTGAAATAGTTTGGCGGGGGTAGTAGGAAGCTGGATATAAGTAACAAAGGTATCGCGAATAATCAGTGGAGCGTGACAAAACCCACTGGGAGTTAAGTCCAAGGTTGAGGGACAGGGTGTCAGCGAGTTCTGGTTGGGCAAGTCACGATCTTGCTGCTGGTCCGAGCTGTCGGCCTGAGAAACACATAATATATGTGTGTGTTTTCTTGGATTCCTGGCAGCGTTGTAAATTGCATCGTAATTATCCCATTCAAGTTATGATAGCACATTGTGATCAAGCTGAGATACTTCGCAGTTGCATTGGTAATGCTCGCCTTAGCATACGTCATTGGGAAACTCTGGGAGGAGATTCTGAACATTGATTTTTTGTATCGAAGATAGAGCAAGGCTGGAGCAGTATTAAAAAAATAAAACTAAAAAAAAAAAAAAAAAAAAAAAAAAAATAAAGCGAGAAGAAAAATCAGTTAAAGTAGTGGAAAAGAATGTTAAGTGGAGGTTTGGACTTCATCCATCCATCTTACTGTAGATTTAAGCTACCTCTTATTATATCCAAAGGGGGAAAAGTATTATTGTAATAGTTTGTTGAAAGTTCAGTTGTTCTGTTACAATTCTCTGCTAATGCACGGTTCACTCGTTTGTACCATTGTAATATGTTAATACCATTTGTAATTGGGAATTAAATGTCAACTAATATCTGTTTTTCATATTCTATCCATTTTTGTGTGCTTACTATTAGCAAGGAGAAAATTATATTATGGAACATATTACTATAGAAAGATGATAAAGACAAAGGTGTGATAAATGAATGTATATCTGCTATGATCAGCAGATAAAATCAATGGTGACGCATAGCTATTGAAGCAAGTAGCCACTGTTTAAGAATGACGAATTCAGTTGTTTCTACAATAACAATGAGAAGCGTAAGTTGAGTCTGAGTAGCTAAAATGTCAAGTTGAAAAATCTGTGGTGGTGACCGCCAAGTACTATTAGCCGAGCGAGTACTTTAGTTGCTACGTACCGCCGATAATCAATCCAATAAAACACTTTTTCATATTCTAAGACACGAAAGAAAAGACACGCTCTTGTATCAACAATCGTCGCTGCTACTTTATGACTATCCCATCAGAGTTCCTACGTAATATGTTACCAAATTTTAGTTTCTTATTAGTTTTGATGTTTAATTTTCAAAATTGCCATAGCGCAAATTTGCAGGTTCCTCGGACATCAGAACATACTGTCTGCCCACCATAAGAAGGCACGCTAGAGGAATGTATAACGCAATCACTTTTGCTCTGTTTATGCTCGCCTTCCGAATATGACATGGATGTTAGGTTCGCAGTGTTGTCACATACTCACCCATCCATAACACCTATCACTGCAGTAATTGAAACCAGCATTAGATCTGGCAGCATGAGTGATTCATACGCACTCTAATATAACTCGTCAGAGCATTGAGAAGTATTAGCCTTCAGGTGACCGGCGCTATGATCGACCCTTATCAAGTCTTATCAGGTCGATTACAAGAGTGAAATATTAGTAAGGTGACGTACAGTAAGTTGCGAAACACAAATAGAGCGATTGGAAGCTGCGTGTGTCTGTATGATATGTTTTCTCGCGCCTGCCGATGTTCGACACATTGCTGTCCAGAGGATATGAATATATCTGAACAGACTATACATACACTGGACTCGCCGTGTGTGTGCGATAAGCTGAAGTTAACATCGCAGTGTTGAGAATTTTTGTCGATACGCCCTCTCGCTTTGCCATCTAGTACACTCATTAACAGATTCACTAACAGAGCAGACAAACAGTTCAACCCCCTCTCACCTTCATTCCCTGCATGCAGACAGTACCTTTTTCCCTTGTGATGAAAAAACAGTGATTAGCATTACTACGGAGGGGATTCCGCACTGCGCCCAGTTTTGATCTATTGTACCTATGCCCCCAAGAGGGGCATCCCTGGGAGAAAGGACAGGGAAAAAAGAGGATCGTCCCAAGGAGCCACGACAATGCAGAGGGCCGGGTCGCTCTATTTTACTTAGATGGTAACCGAACTACCGGAGGAGGATGTAGTTCACTCAGAACATATAATCCTGCCATGCAGCGCCGAGACACTCACCGACACTTCTACCCTGAAATAGACCACCATATCAGAGATGGTATGAAATGATAGTGGAGGTGAAATGGAGGGACAGGAAATTCGGGAGATGTAATTAACCCACCCAGCACTCGCCTGGCGACCCCGGAGTAGGTCGGGTTTCCCTTCTTGTTTTATTTTTTAATATTCTTTTAATTGTGACATTTACTGCTTATAGCTTACTGACTTTCTGATTTATGACTTCTTCTTTAACTTCTCCCTTATACCACTACGTGGTATCAGGGTATTCTTTTTTCTTTTATCAATGTCCGTAGACAGCGGGTTGACGTACGGAATCTCTGGATCAGTGAGAGAAAGAATCCAGGAGAGTATGAGAGTGAGGGAAGTGGATGACAGAATGAGGGAGAGATGAAATGATAGGAAAGAGGATCATGGAGCAATTGGTAGAATGATAGCGGGAGACACTGGAGATACCGGAGAAACCCCGCCCCAGCGCCGTGTTGTCCACCATAAGACTCATTTGTGCGGTCGCCTGAGATCGAACTCTGGTCGCCTTGGTGAAAGTCAAGCGGTCTAACCACTTGATCACGGCTAGCCAATATCTATCTAAGTGACTGTTATTGCAAAAAAAAAAAAAAAAAGTTTTTTTTTTTGTTAAACCAGACAATCAACATTAACCCGTAGCTCAGACGGTAGAGCACCTGCCTGCTGTGCTAGGGTTCTCCGACCAAAGATAATTCTCCATCTTCCCCAGAGTCTGGAAGTGTAAATGTGTGCGTGATCTAATGATTAAAACCCAACGAATACGAGTTAACACCTTCGATATGTTCCAAATGAGAACGGCCGTCGATATGACCATTGCAGTTAAGGCGGGGTATAAGTGGAACAAAAATAATTAACATTAAATAAAATGTTTATTTTTGAGTGAAATATTTTCGATATATTGCTTGTTTTATGTGTAAATGTTGCAAAACTCATATTTTCTGAAATATTTTTTTTTCTTTATTTTGCACCAGAACTTTAATTAACTTCTTCCCTTTACAAATTTAGAGCCTATACAACGATTTCACGACCACGCACACTGCACATTCGTGAAAATAAAACATTTGCTTTTATATAAAAGTAGACTGAACAGTTTTAGAATGTTCTTCAACTTCACTACAACGCCCTTCAGCAACGCTTGTCTAGACGAGCCCTAAACCCCCAACTGCCTCGCTAAGGGCTAGGTACCCAGCTACGACCTCCCGATAGAGACGGTGGCGCAGTCAAACACTAGACAGAACACAACAAACTACTACCACCTCCCCTATAGGGAAGTCAGACAATTGCAATAAGCCTCTGTACCAATCGGCACAATTTCTTATTTTATTTTCACATTTACTTTTAAGCTCTTAAGAGAGCTTATTATCGCTTAAGCCTGGCTGGCGCCTTGCCCTGGGTCGAAGAGAGGGAGTTCACTCTGCCATAAAAGACCGCTGTATTTTCTTATTCCCACTGTATCTATGGATAAGGGTGTACGTAACAACATTTCTGCAGAAGTTTATCTCAACATTAAGTATTGTCTTTATTCAAGAGTTGCTAAAGAACACCATATGTATGCACACTTTGGTGCAGTGCTATCATAATAAATTATGCCCCAAAAATTAAAACCTACTGACAGACACTATACCATCGGCTATTAATGTTTAAGCTGTATTTAACTATTGAGTACAAAAGATCGTTCTAATTGAAAAATAACTGGCTAACTATGACCTTAATACCATTACAGTTAATTGAAATAGCAACCACCAGTATACCTACCAAACGCATTTTCCTTTAACTTACGTTATGTTAGTCACGCCATCATCAGAAAGTGTGTTGTCATGATGCACAGACCTTCTGGGAAGCGTCATTATGTAATTCTCAAACAATAAAGTACCTCGGGCGATATTTCAAGTAAACATCATCATTAGAGTTAACTTCTGAAAGGGAAAGCATAGCTCTAGCATCGAGATTTGTGGTTCGCACAAATATTTAATTGGCGTGCTACTAAGACTATCCATTTGCGGTTTCCTTGAAAATGTTAAACCCTCACTTTGACTTGCTTCAGCTTTCTATTAACCATCCGGTATTGGTACAAAAATTCACTTAACTAGGGTACTTCCGAGTACTGCTTATTCCTCGGTTCTTCTCTCATGCCTTTCCTAGGGACCTAGGGACTAAACACAGATTAAGAGATTTTCCTGATTTGTTCGTGGCTTTTAGATGTGAATTTCTGTATTCTGGAAGCTGAATAGTAAGTAGGGGTGATATTACGTTTCTACCTATATATTTTGAGTCTTCCTGAATATCCCACTTTTTGGATAGGTGTGTCTATTTGTGTGTGTGTGTGTGTGTGTGTGTGTGTGTGTGTGTGTGTGTGTGTGTGTGTGTGTGTGTGTGTGTGTGTGTGTGTGTGTGTGTGTGTGTGTGTGTGTGTGTGTGTGTGTGAAGAGCACAATCCAAAAGGAAAAGTTGATAAAACCAAACACATATTTAAAGACAGAATCCTTCAAGCATACGACACAACACTTTAAAGAACATCTTTTACCACAAACTACTCTATATATTGAACACGTTTTTAATATTCTCATTTTCTCAAAAGGGTTTTAAGAGTTTGATTTATACAACATTTACCACACAAAAATGTGGAACTTAAAAGACAGAAAAAAAAACATATAAATTTTAAATTTAACTGTTATGAAAGTATATTAAACATATAGAATTTAATAAACAATCTGTAGTCATTTGTTAGAGAATATATGTATAAAACTATTTCCATGTAAAAGATATTTCTGTGCGGGGAGTTCCTTCGAAATTTTGCGTCACGTCTTTGGAAGAAGATGAACTTAACTACCAAAAGCAATTCACATTTAACCTACACTTAGTATTTCAGTTATGATGTTCACAGATACACACTGAGGGACCTTTTTCTAACAATGTCCCTTTGAAGATCAGGCGGCGCTCAAACAAATACATGCGGCTAAATCCTGACTTCTAACTTCTAGATGCAATTTGATACTTCCCCAAGTTATTATCCTTAGTAAAGAAAGTAAAAACTGAAAGGGGACTTTGAATTTGAAAAACATATGAGATACGAAGTCCAATTCTAATAAATATTAAATAATATCTCGGAAATTGTTAATGCCACAAAGATATTGTGTTTAAGGTACTATTTATTCACGCTTTCTATCAGCTTTGAAGCTCAATTGAAATGTAAGATATACATTTTATTTGGCATTCAAGTATTTCAAATATATGACATTTTAACCAAAAATTTAAAAACTGTTTCCGTGTAAACAGTAAACTGACGTAGATTAAAGCGATTTTCTCCAAATCTTCATGTCACATCCTGGAATATACTAAACTAAACTATCCTTTTGGTAAGCATTTTTCCGAGATTTTGTTTTCGAGTTATGCCTGTTCTCTCACATGGAGAGATCCTAAAAATGACACTTTCTAGTGAAATCTCCATGTGAGAGTTTCGACTAGAACGCAATCGTCTGCTTGCCATCTAACCAATAGAAAAAGTGTCTGCCTCTTTACCGTAGATGGCAGGTAGCCTGTTTCACGTGCAAGAGTTCCTTAGTTCGATTTTAGTCAGGGTGAGTTATCTGGATAAGGCATTTCTACTGGGTTTTCTCTTAGTCTGAAAGATGAATGTCGGATAACTAAACTCTCTGAACTCTGGCTCATTTCTTTGATTGTCCAATATGACTTAGCGTTGGAGATGTCATCTATAAAAAATAATGGTAGCAAAAGTAGAAAGTAACGATGATTTAAATGTTTCACAATGTTTTTAGGGCCTGAATTTAAAAGAATAAAGAAAGAAAACCAATCTGATTATCCGTTAAAGAGGAGAGGGAGTTTATCTTAAAGCGACGCCGATAACCTTTGCTAAGTTAAAAGTAATGAAAGACATTTTTCTTTGTTTGAACCGGGAAACTTTGATGCAAAAATGATTTTCTCGTGTTTGTTTTGAGATAAGGAATTGGAAAGCTTTTTCTGAAAAGGCAATTGCGTATAACGCAAGTGGAGCAATAATACGGATGTGCCAAAGTGTTGTTGAAATCGAGAGAGATTATGAAAACACTATCTTAAAAATAAAGTAATGCAAAAACTATGAACAGCTGCCATAACAGAGTCTTAAATTAGAAGAGTTAGAAATTCCTGCAGAATGTAAAAACCAATTGTTTTGAAATGACGCAAGAGACGTTCTGTAAACAGCATTTTCCAGCGAGTGCAGTGGTACGTCAAAATACAATCATTTTCCAGCAACATGAAGTAAACACATTTCTAATTCCATTCAGTTCTTGGAAATGCTTACATTCTAGGGGAGAAAAAAGTAACTTAATACTTTTAACATCCCTGGTTTCTCTTGCAAAATCGTACCCAAAGGGGATAAAGAAATTATCGAGTTCCAGGAAAATTCCCTGAACCCTCCTTTGTTCACTTTCACAATATTTTCCTGAATTGTTTACATTAGAGGGTTCCAGAAATGTGTTGTATTCATCACATTTCCAGGAACTGACCGACCCTTGTCTTTCAAAGAAGTTAGGGTAAGGTTATGGACATTCACAAAACCTGCTTTGGATGGTCAGTAAGGGGAGGTAGGTGAATTACCGCTAGGCTCTTTCAATCACTTACTAATCAAAATTCAATGTCAGGAACTTCTTTCTTTATCCCTTAAAGCGGCAAATATTATTCAAAAGCTAAGAACCTAAAGCTTACTAAAATTTTGCAACAATGGTTTATTCATTTTGAGCATGAAAACAGTTTCCTCCTGTATATTTAAACGTGTAAAAACATTATTATTATTATTATTATTATTATTATTATTATTATTATTATTATTATTATTATTATTATTATTATTATTATTATTATTATTATTATTATTATTATTATTATTATTATTATTATTATTATTATTATTATTATTATTATTATTATTATTATTATTATTATTATTATTATTATTATTATTATTATTATTATTATTATTATTATTATTATTATTATTATTATTATTATTATTATTATTATTATTATTATTATTATTATTATTATTATTATTATTATTATTATTATTATTATTATTATTATTATTATTATTATTATTATTATTATTATTATTATTATTATTATTATTATTATTATTATTATTATTATTATTATTATTATTATTATTATTATTATTATTATTATTATTATTATTATTATTATTATTATTATTATTATTATTATTATTATTATTATTATTATTATTATTATTATTATTATTATTATTATTATTATTATTATTATTATTATTATTATTATTATTATTGTTATTGTTGTTGTTGTTGTTGTTGTTGTTGTTGTTGTTGTTGTTGTTGTTGTTGTTGTTGTTGTTGTTGTTGTTGTTGTTGTTGTTGTTGTTGTTGTTGTTGTTGTTGTTGTTGTTGTTGTTGTTGTTGTTGTTGTTGTTGTTGTTGTTGTTGTTGTTGTTGTTGTTGTTGTTGTTGTTGTTGTTGTTGTTGTTGTTGTTGTTGTTGTTGTTGTTGTTGTTGTTGTTGTTGTTGTTGTTGTTGTTGTTGTTGTTGTTGTTGTTGTTGTTGTTGTTGTTGTTGTTGTTGTTGTTGTTGTTGTTGTTGTTGTTGTTGTTGTTGTTGTTGTTGTTGTTGTTGTTGTTGTTGTTGTTGTTGTTGTTGTTGTTGTTGTTGTTGTTGTTGTTGTTGTTGTTGTTGTTGTTGTTGTTGTTGTTGTTGTTGTTGTTGTTGTTGTTGTTGTTGTTGTTGTTGTTGTTGTTGTTGTTGTTGTTGTTGTTGTTGTTATTATTATTATTATTATTATTATTATTATTATTATTATTATTATTATTATTATTATTATTATTATTATTATTATTATTATTATTATTATTATTATTATTATTATTATTATTATTATTATTATTATTATTATTATTATTATTATTATTATTATTATTATTAGCATTATCATCATCATCATCATCATTATTATTATTATTATTATTATTATTATTATTATTATTATTATTATTATTATTATTATTATTATTATTATTATTATTATTATTATTATTATTATTATTATTATTATTATTATTATTATTATTATTATTATTATTATTATTATTATTATTATTATTATTATTATTATTATTATTATTATTATTATTATTATTATTATTATTATTATTATTATTATTATTATTATTATTATTATTATTATTATTATTATTATTATTATTATTATTATTATTATTATTATTATTATTATTATTATTAAAGAACTACCATCACCTTGAAAAAGAAAATTCCTCTAACTTCTCATAGAATATCTAATTACAATTATTAACGGGGTTGTAAATGTAACTTATAACGACTTCAGATAACCAAAACGGATAATTTGGTTCCTTTAGCTTGAAGAAATGAAAGAACAATTGCCATTGTTTCCTACAGCAAATACTGCAAGCGGAAGGCAATGTTCATTTACTATCACACTACTTTTTCAGCTTTTGAAACCTCTTTCCGTGTCGTTCTACCCCATCCTGTCCCTCGTGGTTCGAATCACACCTGCACTAATTGTATTTCTAGTTCATTTCTCGCTAAGCAACATCAGAGCAACACAATGGTTGGTCTACTTTCTTTTTTAAATAAAGTGTTTTATTACTATGCATAAAAAAGTGAATTGAAAGTTTAACATTAAAACTTAAAATCTAACGGAAGGAAGTTAAAAGAAAGCTCCGTACTTCATTATTGGATAAAATATCTTGAATTAGAATGAAATATAATAACACTAATGTTTAACAGTGATACCATTTTGTTACGTTGTTCATTTTCCCCCTAATTGTTACATAGCGAAAACGAGCATATAGTGTGACTTCACTACTGATATGAGAGAATATAAGAATTAGTATAGGCTGCTGTCCCCATTGTTGTTTTAGTACTATTATTTAATGTCCTCCGAAATAGGTCATATCGGACGATGAATGAAATGATTGAAATGATGTTCAAATGAGCCCAGGGTCCACATAGCTTAGAGTTATCCAACATACACCTTTCAGGATACCAACCCCAGAAAATAAGACTTATTACTTAGCTCACGCTGACCGAGATTTGAACTTGAAGCCTTTTGAATGTGATGCAAACACGCTACCCACAGCACCTGAAGGGTTATCCGTTGTTTCTTCATCATTTCAACATAGTGAATAGCAGCTTTAGTATAAAATAGAACTATTTCCATACACAATCGTATGTGGGATTATGTAAACAACTGCTTTTTTAATTTTGTAAAATATTAGTTTCGACAATTTCGTACAGTTTTTCCGGGTATGGCATTGACTTTTTCAGTTTGACTCTACCTATCCGAAACCTGTAATTGTTTATTACCAGTAGTCGAACTAGAAGCTGTTGAAATAAGCACAAAGTGTTCCCTGAGATTATACAAGAATCTTATTCAAACAACAAATACATGACTATAGCACACTGAACTTGATATTGTTATCATCAGATTATGATAAGTCAAAATATTTGAAAAATTACCTACACAATGACACGAAATTTTTAAGAATATGCATATTTGTTTAATTAAGGTGCCAAGGTCACACAACTTTCTCAAAAATTCCTTTTGCTGTCGACTTCACTCTATTTACTTGGCCTAAAAGAAAATAAGTAGATAGACACACAAAACGCGCAATTCCGTAGAACTCATAATTGTCTATAAAAAGCATACACGAATTGACACGCAAAAATGTATCTTAAAAAAGAAACGTTGAACTTGTAACACAAAAAAGCTCTTATCACAAAAATAATAAAACTGAAATCTATTTAAATTTTTTGTAACTGATATACACAAAACTATAAATTAATGCATGGCTATCAGCACTATGCAAACCGAGCTGGATCATTCAGTCGGTTTCGTCTGTGGCCCGCATTCGGGAGGTCGGGATTCGTTTCCCATAGCAGGCCTGCCTGACCCATGGGTTATTTCGAGCAGTTGCCGGGTCGCCAAGGGAATGCTGGGTAGGGTAATTACATCTCCGAATTTTCTGTCGCTTCATTTCATCCCCTTTATCATTTCACATCATCTCGTCTGGTGGTCTCCTTCAGGTTAGATATGTCGGCGGGTTCTCGGCGTTGTATGGCAGGATGATATACAGGTAAACACTTCCTTCTCCGGTGGGACTGTCTCTGGTCTCTGAGACGATCTAGTGGACCGTTTCAGGAGCACGGGAGTGGGCTGCCGGTTGTCCTGGCCTGCCGAGTAGTTTACAACTGGTCAGCTGTAAGGACCCTGCGCTCTGCACTGTCGTGGATCCTTGGGGCGGCCACTGTCTGTCTTCTTTCACCTTATCCTTCCTCCCGGGGGTGCCCCACTTGGGAGCATAGGTACAATAGACGAAGTTTGGACCTCCATGCCAAATCCCCTCCATAGCACACTCCAATCAAGTTCAGAGCTATACAATTAAAAAAGAGGTGAGAGAATCATTTAAAAATGTAAAGTATTCCATGTGTATCCCAGGGAACTATATGTGAGGTTAGTAGACGACAAAAAAAGCGTCTGGGCGAGTTTTCTCCGGGTTCTCCAGTTTCCCCACCATTCATTCCTCTGCTACATATTCCCCTTCCCTACATTTCACCATTATTTCATATCATCTCCTTTCTCGCTGTCACTTTCATTAGCTGATTACCCAATTATGGATATTCTCTCTAATTCTCAACATCTGATCCCAAGCGCTGACTTCAAGGTTCTGGGTTCTCTTTAGGAGGAAACTAAACAGATTAAGTCAGGCAGTAGATCAATTAAAATTATATTTGTTCCATATCCTTATTTGAAAAATACTAAAAAAGTAATAGGAAGGAATTTGTTTTTGAAGTTGGGCTTTTAGGTAGTATTAAAATGTATCGTAATGAAGAGACAAGAGACATATTAATGGAACTTTCATGAAAATGGATATATCTGAATGTCTAAATGAGACACGATTGAATGAGGAAATATTGTTCTCTTATCATGATGAGTTTAAAATCAAAAGCAGATGTCTTTATAAGTATCTGTCAGTCAAGAAAAGAAAGCCACAAAAAGAAGAAATATTTTTCTCTATCTGTTGACCCACATTCGTAAAGCAGCTATTCAATTACCCTCCTGGGGTTGCGCCCACATGTGGTTAGCTCCCCCGTGGAAGTTATTAAAATCCTGAAAAGATTTGCATCTCTTGGTCTTGATATAAAACCAAGAAATAACAACCCACATGATTGCTATGTTTTTCAATTTCGAAGAATATCAGTTTCTTCCTTAGAGTGGCTATATTGAGAGGCTTAGTGGAGTTTACTCCAGCAATATGTGATAGAAATTAGTACACTCGCATATATTCTGAATAATAACTATTAAATGTTGCTCCCTGCAAAACATAAACCTTATTTCTGGACGAATGCATCAGTATAAGCCCTTGATTATTCGTGTATTAATGAAAACTGATACCTACATTTTATGAATATTTTTACCACCATCATACACATATAAATTAATTTACCTAGGGATACCAGGATGCTATTGTTGCATATGGTTGAACAATTGAACGCCTGCTCTGAAATTTGATTCTTATGCACAGCTGCATTTGTAAAGCACCCTTTCAAACTGTCGGTCATACAAGGATTTTTGGAATTGGAAACAACAGATGCATTAAGTTCCTTGACTTAAGGCTTTTACTTTCTATGCCATTTAAGTATCTGTAGATAAGATAATGATTTTTATTCCACCCAAAATTTAGGCATGAGGTTGCCCCGAGAAAACCAAATTTTGAGAATTCCTTAATCCATAAAAAAAATTGAGGGGAAGGTGAGTGTTTTTGCATGAATAAGTAAGTGTATTCGTGGGCGAAGTATGTAAATTACCCTCGGAATATAAAATTTTCAAAACCCTTTGCATTTGCAGTTCTTATTACAATACTTAAATATACATTTTAAAATTCCTAACAAGAGCATGTAGTTTTTTTTTTTTTTTTTTTTTTTTTTTTTTTTTTTTTTTGCAATTTACGCCCTCCAACGTTAAGTCATATGAGACGATGAATGGAATGATTGATATGATGCTCAAATGAGCCCAGGGTCCATAGAGTTTAGAGTTACCCGACATTCATCTTTCAGGATAAGGCTATCTAAGCTACCGAGGCGGGCCCTGTAACACCTTGTTTATTTGAGAAAAAAAAGTTATTTCAATCAATGAAATAGAAAATAAGTCTTCATATATATATATATATATATATATAGTAATTTACGTCCTCCAACATTAAGTCATATCGGACGATGAATTGAATGGATGAAATGATGCTCAAATGAGCCCAGGGTCCATAGAGCTTAGAGTTACCCGACATTCGTCTTTCAGAATAAGGGAAAACCCCGGAAAAAGCCTTATCCAGGTAACTCACCCTAACCGAGATTCGAACTCGGGACCTCTTGAACGTGAGGCAGACACACCACCATATACGCTACCGAGGCGGGCAGTAGTATATTTATAGCAACTAAGTAGTGAAGATCGTGTGATTGTAAGACAATTTGAAAACATTGATTTTATGCATTCTTTCACTATAACAAAATCATAGTCACTCTCATACCTCTACATATAGTGGAAGATAGCACAATTAGAGATTTTTTTTCCTTGTCCCATTTATACCCCGCCTTTAACTGCTATGGTCATATCGGCGGCCGTTCTACTTTGGAACATACTGAAGGTGTTAACTCGTATCTTTGGTTTTTAATCATTAGATCACGCACACATTCACACTCTCATTCATACTTCCAGACTCTGGGGAAGATGGGGAATTATCTTGGTCGGAGAAAAATCCCCAGCCCCACCGCCGGGAATCGAACCCGGAACCCCTAGCACAGCAGACAGGTGCTCTACCGACTGAGCTAATTAGAGATTTATTTTTGTTTTTCACAATCAGTACATCCTGTTTGCTTAATCTCTTTTCTTTACAGAAAATATAGCTAGTTCAAACTAGAAATGGATCGAAAAATGGAAATATTGTGCCAGAGTATTTTATTAGGTTTTGATTTTAAGGTTCGTACGATAATATTCCAGATAGTTGCCTATTCACAAATTCGGGACAAAAATTATTCAAATATTCCAATGTAAAAGGCATCAATTCCATCGCAACTTCTCATTAAATACTCGCTGACGCTATAAACATGTTTGTATAAGGGCCGGGACTGTCGGAGGGAGGTCATCCTGTTCTTTTATACTTTCTACCTGAGAATTGCTCAAAGCAGCAAGCTCAACAAATTCCTTGAGCTATATGTGCCAGGAGAGAAAGTTCCATTTACTTACAATGGGTTAACGGGACTAAAAGCGAGAATGCTATGGTGTTATTTTAAGTGTTGCACTTATACAATTATTTCTTCAATGTTCTTTCTCCCCTCAGTGCCCTATAACGCCTGCCTCGGTAGCGTAGATAGTAGCCTGTCTGCCTCACGTTCAAGAGGTCTCGAGTTCGAATCTCGGTTAGGGTGAGTTATCTGGATAAGTTTTTTCCGGGGTTTTCCCTTATCCTGAAAGACGAATGTCGGGTAGCTCTAAGCTCCATGGAACCCGGACTCATTTGAGCATCATTTAATTCATCGTCCGATACGTTGGAGGATGTAAATTACAAAAAAAAAAAAAAAAAAAAAAAAAAAAAAATCAGTGCTTATAAAATATCCTGGAGACTGACTTCGCAAATTTAAGAACATTCTATATGGGGTAAGTATGGGAGAAATGGCTATAACTTTTAAAATGTATTAATATGAAGAGCATAACAATGATTATGCAATATTTAACGCTTTAAAATTTGTTTATATTTGTGTTAGTCAATTACTAATTACACTCCATACACTCCATTAAAGCATGCTTCCTACAGAAAATAGTTTTTATAAATATTATAAAGTAATTGTAATTTTAGTTACACTTGGATATTGCTTTTCCAGAAAACAAGCAAAGGTTAATGAGTGGAGTTCATGTATCATGAAGCCAATACTGGCAACAAATACATTGAATTCAGTCACTTTGCATTAGCCCAACTCTGTAGCTTAGCTGATAGTGTGTCAACCTCACTTTCAAGAGCTCCCGAGCTCAAATTTCGGTCATGGTGAGTTATCAGGATAAAGGTTTTACCGATATTCCCATATCCTGAAAGATGAACGTCGGGTAACCCTAAGTTCTAAGGACCCTTAATGTTGAAAAACATTAATTTAACAAAATTGTATTTGTCTTTTCGTATTTTAACCTCTTTATTTTTTAGCCAAAGTTCATAAGGTAATCATTACTAGAATCATCTTCAATCTCTTCTTTCTTCTCGGATCTGGTGTAATTGGTCGCTTTTTAAGTCATCTTCTGTTTCAATATTTACTTATTATTGAATTTTGGCTTTCAATTAGCCTTTAGGCTTTCATAATTGCCCTCTCAATATTCGAGGGGCGGTGAGGGCAGTTTAAAAGATAGGCTTTAAATTCTATTGTTTTTCCTGATAGTGTTTTAAAGGTTAGGATTGTGAGAGGGCATTCGAAATGTTTGTGTGCGAGTGCACAATAACGCGCTTAAGGTTCCCTTGGTTACCTCAACTTGAAAGTTCATTTATTATTTTCATTGTCCACAAAATCGACCATACGAATTTATTCTACGGCAAACATTTCATTTGAATACTGACTTACGTTTATGAATACACAGTCAGCAATGGATCAACGTTGTAAGGATATAAACATGTTGGTTTATATCCAGAAATGACGTTTGTAGCTGTGGCTGATTCTTTTCGTAACAGTTTGGCCATTCACCTTAGGGATAGATAGCAGTTAGTGAGTTTTCAGAATTATAAAAAATAAAACAAATAAATGGCTAATATATCTTTAAAAACACAAAGTACAATGAAAACATGTCTCCTAAAACGTTGGCTACCTCCTCCATTTGTAGAGATGAGATGCCACAACAAAAATAGATCGTCAATAATGACTGCAATATCAGTAAAATGCCCATTCTGCACAGAGTTTCAACTGCCGTCTTGAAAGAATGACGGGCGTTCATTTCATTCAACAGAGGAGAAATAATAACTGACCATACGGAAAGTAACAATAGAAATAAACTGGCGGAAGTGCGACCATAAACAGTGCACGTAATCAATGAGCGACTAGGACTGTATACTTGCCGCAGCCGAAATGCAAAAATAAAAACGATGCCTTAGCAGTACGAGCCATTGATCATCTGTCCCACGTGACCGTCTCACTAGCAATTACTGCCCATGTGCATACAGGTGTGTTTGAAATTCTTCTCTATGCACTAAAGAAATACGTCACCCCTCCCTTTCTTTATGTTTTCTCAACTTCTGGAGTATCCTCTTTACATTTCAACAGTATTTACTCCAGAAAATTAAACCACGTAAACCTTAAACTCGGTGAAATTATTGAACAAATTACAGGAATTGTATTATGTTTCATATCGAAGTAGTTCATATAAGAATGAGATACAATTTGCCCCGTGATTCTTACGAGTAACTGCAAATGTATTACTAACATTTCAATTGCATTGTTTATTCAAGAAAGCGAGGAGCTGACTAAGTATTTCAAATGCTGTAATAATCCCTTATATCAAATCAGATTGAAAGAACTTTGAGAATTGAACAATATAGATAGTATGAAGTGCACTAAACTTTTATTGCAAATAATAATTACGAATTAACCTTCCTCTTCCCTTACACCGCTCTTTGTTTTCTTGAAGTTAGGTTAGAGTAGAACAGAGGAAGACAGCTTCGAGAGTTGTGACGTATTTCAGCCGGAAGCGAGGCCTACAGTGTGTGTGACGTCAGGCAAGAGCCGTGTAGCACCAAGCTACTTATATAAATGGCGCTGAGTACAAAATCTGAGGGTTCAGTCAGGTGTAGCGCATTCGACGACAATAATGTAGCTACTACGTACCAAATGAAACTGTTAAATTTACAGTGTCAAGATTTATTGAAGAATAAATATACACACAAGAAATACTTGGCTGATTTTTAGAGGAATGTCCCCCAAAACAGATTTCTGAGGTTGTATTCACTTGCCACATGGACATTGTGTATGTTTGGCTCGACATATGTGTGCGAATAATTTTTTTGTTATGAAATTAGCTAAGTCAAAAACCCCGAAGTACCTTGTAGTATTACCTGCCTAACATGCAGCCTTCGATTACAAATTTCCCAGAAATTACGTCCTGACATTCATAAACTAGTTAAAAGCGAAACAGAAAGTGTCGGAAAATGTCCACGTAATTTTGTTCTGAATGGGAATCCTCTAATTTGTAGAGAAAATTACTTTGTTTTATTTACTTTATAACATGCATGACCTTCAGATAAACTACGAGTTGAAGTTTTATATATTTTCTCATAGCACAGAGCTAAAATGTAATTGTTTATGAACTGTGACTAATTGTGTAATTAAAGCAGTCAGCATTAATATTACAGCATTCAAGATATAAGTTGTACATATTATTAATACTCGATACGTCTCCTGTCTTTCCTACCTTGTCCGAACCTCAAAGCATTAAACTGTTTCCTTCCTCTTGGGCAGCAGAAATCAGCGTGGTGACGTCACACGCTAACCTGCCTTTCGTTCGGGGGCATATTTGGCGGTTAGAGCTGACGGAGCAGATCTCATACCGCCGCTACCTGTCTTCCCCTGGAGTAGAACAATGATATTTAGATAAATCCATTATTTCTTACAAAAAATTGCAAATACACAAATTGAAAAAAAAAAAAAAAAAAAAAAAAAAACACCGCCTAACCACCGCCTGTTTTCCACAAACCCCTCTGAATGCCAGTTAAGGAAAATGTCCATGGATGGCTACAGGTTGAAGGCACCTCCTCTTCGCAGCAGGGTTCACCTTCAATGACACCTCTGCGAGTGTAGCTAGATAAAGCCTAATATTCCTAAGGAGCAACAACCTATTTACATATGCCAGGGTAACATGCCTCTCACATTTAAGGTTCCGAGTTCGAATATTGGTTTGGTATGTTAATTGTGTAAGCTTATCCTGGTTTTTCCCCTTAGTCAGGTAATTCTAAGCTCCAGTGGTTAGTGATTCCAGTATCATTCCATTTTAATAGCATTAATTCATGGTCCAATTGGATTTACCTTCTTATTAAAAAATATAGGTAAGTCTTCAGCCAAGCAACTTTATTAAGTTGAGTTGGTATTTGAATCAGACCCCACGGTTTGATGGCAAAGTCCTATACGTGTAACTCAATGATATACTATCTAATTTAACGGAAGGTGTGTGAAACTACCTGAAGAACGCAAGGAGGGATAGTACTTGCAAAGAATGTAACTTAATAGAAAATATAATTAAATAAAGGAGCATAAATATTTCCGACAATCATGAGCCGCCATTAAGACACATACACGTTTTTCCCTCGCTAATGTACGGTAAAGGTTCTCTCTATTTAGACCAGAGTTCATTCATTTTAAATGGAGTAGAAAGAAGAACAAGATTAATGTAGTATTTCTGATTAAACTCATGCTTACTAGTCAGTTGCACATATCATGGCTTAATAAAGCTTTAGAAGAGTGAGGTTTTTTTTATCAACCGCATAATTTCAGCTTATCAGCTAGGTTGATTGGCTGAGGATCATTAAACAACTATTAATTTAGCCAAATTACATTACGTATTACCAAAGTTTACGTTGAGTAATATGTTCATATTGGTTTACATGTTTAGCTTATTTTGTAAGCTTAAACACGTGTAATCAAATACATAATGCATAAATTACTGCCAAGTTGGCCTAATCTTCCCTACAGCATGGATCAATAATGGCCATGAAAGGGGCAACAAAACGCTGAAATAAAAAAGTTGCCTTGATCGACAGAAAGCTACAAAGCCCAGAATCAGACTAGATCGAAATGTGATGCAAATTTATATTGCCAATAGTTCATCCAATTTTTGGATAGAAAGAGACAAGACACTCACGCACAGGTACGAACATTTTCGGCACAGCTGGAGGGTTCAAGAAAAATGCTTTCGTGTTTTCGGAACCAGTTTCTATTAGACTGTGTCAAGACAAAAATTTTGCTCTTTTTCCCTCCCATTGTCAACCACATGTTGCAGGTAATTATGGCATTACCACACTGCCTAACCTAGAGTAGTTGTCAGACAAGACCTTGTTCTGGAACTATTTTTTTGATACCTATTCATTGTTTATTATTATTATTATTATTATTATTATTATTATTATTATTATTATTATTATTATTATTATTATTATTATTATTATTATTATTATTATTATTATTATTATTATTATTATTATTATTATTATTATTATTATTATTATTATTATTATTATTATTATTATTATTATTATTATTATTATTATTATTATTATTATTATTATTATTATTATTATTATTATTATTATTATTATTATTATTATTATTATTATTATTATTATTATTATTATTATTATTATTATTATTATTATTATTATTATTATTATTATTATTATTATTATTATTATTATTATTATTATTATTATTATTATTATTATTATTATTATTATTATTATTATTATTATTATTATTATTATTATTATTATTATTATTATTATTATTATTATTATTATTATTATTATTATTATTATTATTATTATTATTATTATTATTATTATTATTATTATTATTATTATTATTATTATTATTATTATTATTATTATTATTATTATTATTATTATTATTATTATTATTATTATTATTATTATTATTATTATTATTATTATTATTATTATTATTATTATTATTATTATTATTATTATTATTATTATTATTATTATTATTATTATTATTATTATTATTATTATTATTATTATTATTATTATTATTATTATTATTATTATTATTATTATTATTATTATTATTATTATTATTATTATTATTATTATTATTATTATTATTATTATTATTATTATTATTATTATTATTATTATTATTATTATTATTATTATTATTATTATTATTATTATTATTATTATTATTATTATTATTATTATTATTACTATTACTATTACTATTACTATCTCTATCACTATCACTATCACTATCATTATCATTATCATTATCATTATCATTATCATTATCACTATCACTATCACTATCACTATCACTATCACTATCACTATCTCTATTACTATTACTATTACTATTACTATTACTATTACTATTATTATTATTATTATTATTATTATTATTATTATTATTATTATTATTATTATTATTATTATTATTATTATTATTATTATTATTATTATTATTATTATTATTATTATTATTATTATTATTATTATTATTATTATTATTATTATTATTATTATTATTATTATTACTATTACTATTACTATTACTATCTCTATCACTATCACTATCACTATCATTATCATTATCATTATCATTATCATTATCATTATCACTATCACTATCACTATCACTATCACTATCACTATCACTATCTCTATTACTATTACTATTACTATTACTATTACTATTACTATTATTATTATTATTATTATTATTATTATTATTATTATTATTATTATTATTATTATTATTATTATTATTATTATTATTATTATTATTATTATTATTATTATTATTATTATTATTATTATTATTATTATTATTATTATTATTATTATTATTATTATTATTATTATTATTATTATTATTATTATTATTATTATTATTATTATTATTATTATTATTATTATTATTATTATTATTATTTTAATCATTAGCATTATTACTGTTGTTCAACATTTAAACATGTGTAGTTAGACATTCAACTTTTTTTATAAACTTATGTCCAACGTGAAGTCATATCGAACGTGAATGAAATGTGTTCAATGATGCTCAAATGAGCCCGGGGTCCACAGACAATTTTTTTTTTTTTTTAATTTTTACTTATTTATTTTTTTCTTAAAGGGAAAATTTAATTATTAATAAACTTCATGAAGAATTTAAATTATTAATTGGTAAGAAAAAAATTAATAAAGGATCAACATTTATTTTTATTTCAACTTTCTCAATTATTATATGTAATAATTTTATAGGTCTTTTCCAGATCCGCTGCCCCCGGTGGCGATCGTCCAGCATGCAGAGTCGTGCACTACATCACCTCCCTCATGCAGTTCGAGTCCTAACATGCTGGGAGAGTTAATGTTAGTGCGTGAGTTAGTCGGGTCCCGCATTAGCAGCCCGGTTAGTCCCGTAATGTATGATGCTGGCATGCATTGCATGCGAGCGCGTTAAAAGATGAGATCCCAGGCTGTAGCAATGAGCGAGTCCTGAGTACAACCAGGGGCAGTGAAGGTGCTCATGCATAGGGTAATGCGTGCAGCTAAGTTACGTGAGTTTTCTGATGTTTCCGTGGTTCTATCACACAGGAAGTTGAGTGGTTAGGTGGTGGGAGCGATAATGATCCTGCTGTGCGTGGTCCCCTCAATGGGAGTCATGTCCGTTCCCGTAGCTCCTGTCCGTATTCGCGCCAGGTCATCGTGGTGTCGACACTACGCTGCAGCAGCATTCTCGGCGAAGTCGGTGCAGCTGCGGGGAGTGTGTCACTTGAAGGGGCCCTTTTCCCCCTCGGGTCCGCCTTGGCTGGGTGGCTCAAGGTCTTCAAGGGCAACAGTGTCTTGGAGGTCCCATCATGTGAAGAGTCTGTAACATTAAATGTCAGTGAATCAGGTTTTCTAGAAAGTCTAAAATCTCGTTCGCAATGTCTGGGTTGATTAGGGTTCTGCCAAACAGTGAAAGAGGTCGAAAAGAGTCCTTAAGTTGTTTTTTTATTTAAACAATAACAAGGAATTATAAGGATAAATTAAGGTTGGAAATTGGGATGGTGTTATTCTTGCCGATTACGTAGTCCCGCATTAGCACCTCCGTCATTACCGTCATCATAAGCTGCCGCACAGTGTGCGGGAGCGGGTAGAGTTGGATTCCTTGGCCAGGACCATGACCGACGCCCTTGGCATGGCACGAAGGGAACAGTGGGCTGTTGGGCAGTTGTGATTCTTGTGAGTTGGTCATGTTGCTCTGTGTGATGTCCTGCGATGCTAGTGGTGAGCAGCGGTGCAGGTGGAGGCGCAGTGGCCAAAGTTGCAGCAGCGCCGACAGGGAACGTGTCTCACTAACTTGCTTGCCTCGACTCTGAGACGGCGCCCTAATAAGGGAAGTCCCGTCCTCAAGGCAGCATCCTTGTCCGAACTGTCGGCCAGTTGCAGGCGCACTGGCGTGGTGGTGCCCTCTCTCGATATCATTCGGTTGGCTCTCCAGGCAGAGGGCCATCTATGTTTTGTGCAGTAGAGGACAAATCTGCACGGGAGATCGCGGAGTAAGCCACTGATGACCACGGTGCAGGCTCCTGTGGAGGTGGCTGGCGCTGCTGAGGAATGCAAAGATCTTGGTGATGTCTGCTGTGCTGCAGCGGCGTAGGAAAGCCGCTGATCAGTTGCGTCTGGCGGCTCCGGTGGCTGTGCTTCTGCAGGTGAAGTATCTGCGAACTGTAGTTCAGGTGGTGCAGTCTTCTGCATTGCGGTGGTCGCTGTAGAGTAGACCGCTGAGGGCGAGCTGGCTGCTGCCTGTTGCGTGTCGGGTGTGCTGGGTGTGTCTTGTTTAGTTGCAATCGCCCAGAGTTTCCCTTTCAGGGCACCGTGAGGTCCCCGCTCAGTTGCCGGAATTGGCAGAGGGGCGGGAGACGAGGCACGTAAGCTGCCTGGTGAAGTCTGCGGAGATAGTTGCTTAGGTACCACGGACGTCTTCCTGCGAGCTGCGGTAGTTTGTTTCTTCTTCTGTCCCATCTTCAGTCCGCGATGTGTACTCCTCGGAGTCTGTCGCCAAAATTTCCGCCGCGCACAGACCTTATTTTTTTATTAACAATAACAAAGGGAAGTCGGAGGGAAATAGTAATAAGGGAGATTGGGTGGCTTTATCTCAGCCTTGGGAGGCCCCGCTTAAGTGTACTCTCGTTATTCAAAACTACTGACATACTGCCGTCTATAAAGGAGTCGTGCAAGTTACCAGGTCCGCGCAACAAGCATAGCCAGGGGCCCTGAACGTGGCGTGGAGGAGTTGCGGTAAGTGGTAGGAGAGGACATTATGTGTTATTCTCTTAATTGGAATTTTCGTGGAGGGCATTCCGGTGTCGGTTCGCTGGTGTTCTGCGTGGAGCATTCTTAACTTCCCTAGATGGGATTGAAGTTCTGCGTTGGTGTGGTCCAGTGATCCGTCAATTGTTGACTTATGGCATTCCTCTACACGACACAGCTTATTCTCGCAGGAGGCTGTGAGCTTCAAGTACTCGTCGAGGCGGTGCACGATGTTGTTGGTTCCTGTTGATATTAAAGTCAGTTGGTCATGGATGGCGCGGTGATTCTTGACAGTCGTGGTCTTGATGGTGTCAACGAGCGTTGTGATGATGGTGTTATGTTGAGGACTTCTGCATGAAGATCCTGTATGCTGTCTGCGGAGGCGGACGCGGTGATCTTTTCTTCCAGCGTGGCTAGGCGCTTACTGAAGCTCTGCACCTCATATTGTAGGTTCTGTAAGGCAGCCCTCAGGTCCTCACTAAGGGCGGGTGATGCTGCGGGTGTGGACTGCGGTGCTGTCTGAGATGTTGTTGCCGTGGAACACTCATACATCATTTAGTATAAGGGAAGAAAGCCTTCGAAGAAAACCTTATCCAGATAACTCACTCTGACCGAGATTCAAACTAGGGACCTCTTGAACCTAAGGCAGACAAGCTACCACGTACGTTCCCAGCGGCGCTATCAAATTAATTTTATTTAAATATTTCTGTTATTGTTATAAAAAAGGATTCGTATTTCTTTATCTGGTTCTAGACACTCATAAATATTTGGTGTCTAAAGCGGGATGGCTAAGGCGATTTCCCGCATTCCGGAGGATGTGTTGGATTCCCATGACAGCCTATCTAACCCATGGGCTTTTTCGGGGGTTTACCTGGGTGGCCAGGCGAATGCTAGGTAGTTAATTACATCCTCCGATTTTCCTGTCCCTCAATTTCACCTCCATTATCTTTTCACAGCATCTCTCATCTGGTCTCTTTCAGCGTAGAAGTATTGGCGATGCATGGCAGGATGATATGCTCCTGGTAAACACTTCCTCCTTCGGTAGAACGGCTTCCAGTCTCCGGGTCGACCTGGTGGGCCGTTTATGGACCACGGCGGGTGGGATGACGGATGTCCTGGCCGGGTTGGGGAGTTTCCAATTGGTAAATAGCAAGCAACCTACCCTCTGCACTGTCGTGTCTCCTTGGATCTGCCGCCTTATGTCTCCTCCCGCCTCATCCTCCTTCCTGGGGATGCCCCACTTGTGGATTAGTACAATAAACCATAGGTTTCGTGCCTAATCTCCTTAGCGGTAATCCTAATGCTAATAGTTTCAAAGCAAGCAACCGTAATTCACGTTAAACTTGTGTTATAAATGCCATGCTTGATCTAATGATAAACAAAGCCTGCCTCGGTAGCCTATATGGTAGCGTGTCTGCCTCACGTTCAAGAGATCCCGAGTTCGAATCTCGGTCAGGGTGAGTTACCTGAATAAAGCTTTTTTCCCTGGGTTTCCCTTATCCTAAAAGACGAATGTTGGGTAACTCTAAGCTCCATGGACCCTGGGCTCATTTGAACATCATTTCACCCACTCCATCGTCCGATATGACTTAACGTTGGAGGACGTAAATTAAAAAAAGAGTAACAAAGGAAGAAGATATAAACAATTGGTCTGCTACCCCGGTTATCTCCACTTTATGGGCAACGTGATAAAACAATGGACACATCACTCCCAACTTAGCAAGAATAGGCTGAAGCTCCAAAATCGGTCATTTTCTTATAATAATAGGTCAGTTGCGAGAAAAGTTCACTATGCTGAAAAATATTTTATTAATTTGAACATTAAAATACAATTTCAAGTTTCCACTTAGCATAACTTAGAATTAAATGTTAATTTATAAATATTGGGAAGGGCAAACTGCCCCTCTCCAAGCTGCGCCGATTGTTAAAATGCAGACATAGGAAATTACAACTGTGTGCGAAGACTACGCCTCTATTTGACGAACAGCTGGTGGCGATGGTGACGTAGAAACAAAGAACAATCTGATCATTGGTTCACTGGCTAAGTTAAGCACAAACAGTACTTGTGGAACGGACCTCTGACCCATACCCTGATGACCTTCAGCGTCAATTCGATTCAGAGGCTTCTGCCTCCTCTGGGTCACGTGACCTCCTCCCGGATGCTGCAACCTGTCGTCACGAACAACGCTGCCAAAATTGCGATGCATATTATGTAAACACCGAGCCTCCTACTTTGAGGGCCGTCACGTCCCATCATTACTTTCATTTAGCCTATTTCTTGATCGTAATAGCAAATTTAAAATGAAAGCCATACTCGAACAAAGCTATAATTCCAGCATATTAGTAAATTTTCTTCATTATTATATACGAAAAAGCTCCAAATACGTCGCTTAACTCTTGAATTTTGTGAAATAAATTACATAAATTTTCTAAATTTAACTTACAATATTTCAGAAGCGTGATTGTTTAATGTACATGCATCGGTGTTATAATAAGATTTATTGAACACAATGAGTGCATATGGGTTGATGTAATGATCGTGAAGTACGATCGCCTTTGCATACGCTGTCAGTGCGTGGGTCCTTGATTGGCATGTATGTGATATTGTCGAGAAAAATGTCCACAAAGAGTGCAGGTAAAGTCTGTCTAGTCAACCCGAGTGCAGTTTGCCTCTCAAAGGAATCTGACCCTACCCCCCACTAATGTCCGTCGTAAACCTCCACGCTTCATAAATGAAACACTGTCGTTGAGGACCAATAGCAACCCTGATTTTCTGGAAATTACGGTCACATGTTTACTCCACGTGGAGTCGCAGTTGCCAAAGTTCCAACTTCCAGTTGATATGTTTCACTACGTGCAGAAATTTGTTGTGTATCACGATGTAGAGACCGTGGGAGGGAAATGCAGTGGTAAATGCAAATGAAGTAGTAGATAACTTTCAGTCAAGTCAAAGTGATGACAATAGTGTGAATAACTGGGCCGAGTTATATTAGTGGAAAAGACTAAAGAAAACAAAGTTATAACCGGAACTGTTTCTCAGCAAATTCAAGCGCTTCTTTTCAACACATAAATATTTGCTGAAAAATAATCTTGGTAAGGGGTCATGCAATGAACCTGATGATAAATTCCCGGCACTCACAGAAATACAGTAAGAAATATTGTGACGAAAGGAATACCAAAGACGCTACCAAGGGTGAAGACAAAAGGAAACGTTTCTCTAAAGTAGATAATTTCACATGCGATTTAATTCGCTGAGAAATTTATAGATTCTATGCAAAAGGGAGAGCGCCCACCTTAGACGAATTGGTTGCACATGTGCAAGAAAAGTGTTCTTTTTTTTTTTTTTTTTTTTTTTTTTTGTAATTTTAGGTGCTCCAACGTTAAGTCATATCGGACGATGGATGGAATGGGTGAAATGATGCCCAAAATGAGCCCAGGGTCCATCGATTTTAGAGTTACCTAACATTAGTCTTTCCGGATAAGGGAAAATCCTGGAAAAATCCTTATCCAGGTAACTCACCCGGCCAAGATTCGAACTCGGGACCTCTTGAACGTGAGGCAGACACTCTACCACCACGCTATCGAAGCGGGCAAGAAATGTGTGATCTTCCTTATGGGCACCGCACTTTGCGAGGTCTCCTAAATTAAGGAAGTTTCGCAGTAATGTACATAAGATAATTTATTTAGATGAAACCTCGTACGATACCCATGACCTATCGGGAAAGGTAGCAACCTTTGCAGAACGGACTGGGAGAAGGAGGGCCGGGGCTGTAAAACGATTATAAGGTTCACCAAAGGAGGCGGCCGACGTGCACATGCGTTAATTAAACAGACTCTACATTGTTCCGACGCCAGGTGGTGTACTCGTTCACACATCATCTGAAGGAATCCATGGGCTGCGGTTCTTGTATATGGTATAGACACTGTCTCAAAGCAATGCCGTTATTTTAAGGAAAACAATTATTTGAAATTTGTTCTGACAGGCAATTAACTAATTTTCAAAGTATAGACCATTAAATTCTATGACCTTCAGCCATCGTTTGGCGAGGTTTATTATACCACGATGGTACCAACCCCTGGTTTTTAATGCGAAGAATGATAATCTAAGGGTGCGAGATCAGGACTGTATTGCTGGGTGTGGTAGCAGTTCCATTCCTCCCAATTCCTGAAAATTTTCCATTGTTGTTCGTGCAGTATGGGGTGTTGTATTGTCCTGTTGCAATAGAACACTACTTCGGTTAACTAATCTCCACCTCAAAGTTTCATAACTCGTTCTACTTATTGAGAATAAAGAGCCACACCAATCGCCCGGTCATTTGGAATAAAGTCCCAGTGAATCACACCTTCAAAATTCTACCCGACTGATTTATTTTGATGATGACTCCGGCAGGTTTGAGGCATCAGCATTTCGGTAATATACTCATTTTACATAATAAGTGACAATTCTCAGGCAAATCCAGCAACCATGGGATTACGCATAAGCTGACGACAGATATCCACTCTACGTTCAGCCTGTTGAGGTATCAGTTCATGAGATAACAGATCTACAGATTCTGTATGATTTTCCAAGTGTCTTAATGTGGTGATGTATGGTATCTTTTGATGCACCAATTTCTTCTGAAAACCTTATCTAAAATGTCGGAAGGTAATAACAATTCATATATGTATACTTAATATATATGAAGAAAACCACTGAATGAATATGTAGAGGACTAGTTAATAATTACCCAAAATATCCAAGCACAGAAAATGGTAGAAAATAACAAAATTGACCGAATAAATATGGATTTTTATAACCTGGAACCGATGATAAAGATTTATATACGTACACGTTAGCAAAGTCTACCTTGTAACAATCTGCATACAACATCTGGGCCTTGGTCTTATTATTTATATCCGTAAACATATAAAATTACTGTTTTAAATAGTCAAATGGGATGTTTCAGCATACAAGATCTGCTAATTCAGTGTGCAATAATTTCATATAAGTGCAAATATAAATTAAATATTCATTTGAAATTTAAAAAGCTATCCGAGAAACGCAGTGTCGGCCAGCTTTGTTCATCAAAGCTATAATCTGTCTTGAAGTATAACGATCCGTTGTAAACATGTGGGAAGCGAGAAAGAGAGAGACAGAAAAACTTTAATGGAACGTTCTTAGGACCCTGGTTGGTGGAAGAAACTTCGTGGGTGTTTATATAGGCTGTTCCCTCCGGCGTTTGAAACAGATTATAGCCCGGGTTCTTTCCTTTATTTTTCTTTCAAAGAACGGTATTCCCATTTCGTGTTCCAAATATGGCCAAACAACTTGCGCATATTCAGCTACATATTTATAGCTTTGCTTGCAGAAGTCAAGGCTACAAGAAAATATAAATGGATGTGTACAATTCTAAAAATATTTCACGCCAGCTATGAAAGCTTCAAACTGAGCTTTGGAACCTTTGGATAGCCATTCTTCAAGTCTAACAAACATACCTATGACTTAGTTCATCCGTACTCAATAGACAACTGTTACACGCCATCAAATCAGCAGAGTTCGTGTACTAGCTAACCGCTTTCATTATGCATTGTGTTTGGAATTATAAGAATCTATCTGTATACTATTAAACACATAATTATTGTTGCTAATTGAACTGTAATTCTAAGGCGTAATTCATAGACTTTACGAATAAGTAGCTTACAGTAAGAGCGTTTACTCAAAACATATTCAAATATTTTTATATGATATTTCATATAATTTTTGAATACACAGAAAATAAATAACTTTAATTTTATTAAAACATATCGAAGTCGCATTAGGGAAGTTCCAAACTCAATTCCCGTTGACGTCCTCTCTGACTTCGTTTTTTTTTTTTTTTTTTTTTTTTTTTTTTCGTGACTTTCCTTAGTCGGTAGCTAATTGCTGGGAAGGTTCTCAATTCATTCCCATTTCTTATCATCTTTCAGATGGCGCGTATGTTTGAAAACGGAGAGACGCTTGGTCGACGGGCCATTCATTGCTCTCTCCAGCATGGTACGCGATTTCGAGCCTGGACTGTTAACGACATCCGCACGTCTAGGTATATTGCCATGTCTGCAGCATTTAGCCTCCTGTAGTTCGCCTCTATGTATTACTCGACAGAGCGTTGAGGTGTATTGACCTCCAGGTGATCAGCACTGTGATCGTCTCTTATCGGGTCTTATGTGGTCGATTAGAGGAGTGAAATATTAGTAAGTTGATGTACAGTAAGTTACGAAACACAAATAGAGCGATTGGAAGCTGCGTGTGTCTGTATGATATATTTTCTCGCGCCTGCCGATGTATGACACATTGCTGTCCAGAAGACATGATTACATCTGAACAATGTAATGTAATGTG
Source organism: Mantis religiosa (assembly GCA_030765055.1). Classification (NCBI taxonomy): domain Eukaryota; kingdom Metazoa; phylum Arthropoda; class Insecta; order Mantodea; family Mantidae; genus Mantis; species Mantis religiosa. Next base: position 112,640,947 of record CM060949.1, read on the forward strand.
TAGTGTTTAACGCCCGCTTTTACTACATACGGCACCGCAGGCGGTGATACTGATGATACTTGAGATGAAGATGGAGCACCGGTGGAATGAGATGGCGGGGGAAACCGGAGATCCCGGAGAAAACCCGCCCCAACGCCGTGTTGTCCACCACAAATCTCACTTTGCGGTCGCCTGGGATCGAACCCGGTCCGCCTTGGTGAGAGCCAAGCGGTCTAACCACTGAGCCACGGCGTGGCCGTACATCTGAACAGATTATACATACACTGGACTCGCCGTGTATGTGCGATAAACTGAGGTAAAGATCTCTGTATTGCCTAAAATCAGTGTTGTAAAAAGTAAAGAAGATGAATATTATGTAAGCCGAATAGTATGTGCTTGAAGCTGAAAACTTGGGAGGAATGCAGTACTCCTCAACAGGAAAGTGGTAGAGGAAGCTAGAAGGAGAAACTAAAGTATAACACATTCCCCTACCCCCAGCAGCAGTATTGCCACTTAAGCCTGGATGATAAGAACTGATGGGTTTACCTCGGTTATGCTGTTAGTATTTGTCAGCAGCGTGGGGGCAATCATTTAATGGCCATAACTTTAATAGGGATATTAATCTTTTACCATATCCTCTTACCGTGTCTAATACATTATAACCCGTAATTTATATCTTTGTGGTGATGTAGAATGTAGTCTGGGGATGACGTAAAGGTATGCGTTCAGTATACGATGCAGGAAATATATGTGTTGAAAATATGAGATTCAAAGCGCTTATGAAAAGTTAATGTTTAACTTCAAAAGTAAGTAACATCACTACCAAGCAGAATGGCTCAAATTTCAGAGGTTCGATTCTGACCTAGGTTTTCGTGGTAGTTTTACGTGAATGGGAGGGGAATGTTAGAACAATTTCACATCACTCACGATTTCCTTTTCATCATTTCTTTATCATTAGGTTTACTTCTCGTCTTTCAAGTGCTGTTCCAGGTTTTGTGGCGTGTGGCGGTGCTGGTCATATGGCATGGATGTTTGCTCAAAGGAAAGACACCATTTGGACAAGAGGGCTGTGTTTTCGACGGTTAGACGGAACTAATAGGAACCTCTCTGTGGTCTATAGTCCCCGATAACTCCTTCACTTTACCTTTTCCTCCAGGGAAGTGCTATCACAATAGATCTATGAAGTTTTGCAATGGGCGTTATGAGTACCACAGCTCCCAGTTTTCTCTTCATTTTACTGCCTTCTATGAACTCTTCCATCAGTGGTTTCTATTATTTTTACAGAATGCATGCACTTTTACCAAAAGGTGCACCATACTCCAGAGATTTCTGTAACCATATAAATGTTGCGTTATATAACTTCTTTTCTACAATTATGATATTTGTTGCTATTTTAATATCAAGCAGTGTTTGGACTTCTTGATATCCTCTGTCTTTCTATTGCCCGATTTCACCAACAAATGTTAAGACTTAACAAGGCTGTTAGTCAATCTAGCAATCGTTATAACAAGCATGGCATTTCACGAACAAGAGTTAGCTTAACACTCGTGTTAAATCTCTTGTTAAGCTAACAAGTCGTATTTCTGTTGTTAAGTCGTTAACAATTGTAGAATTGTAAGATGGCGGGCGTGAACGCAGCTTTTGATGTCGATTTGCTATATTTAGACCGTCTAAATGGCATTCGTAATAGAGTATAGCCCATGAGGAGAAATGATTTCGAGGAGCTATCAGAAGAACATTTTCTACGGAGGTATAGACTGTCGAAACATGTTACATGACGGTTACTGAGGAAATACAAGAGAGATTAGAACATGCATCGAACTGGAATATGCCGATCTCGCCTTTGCTTCAAGTATTAATAACTTTGCGATTTTATAATTCACTGAATTCTGAGAATAATACACTGTTCTCGTCACTTCTGTTCTTCGCATCTCGTTTTAAATTTACGCATACTGACAAAGTTACTTCGTACTTCTGGTTGTGACATTTACATTCGAATTAAACTCATTTCCGATTATTTTTCCCACGTCATATCTCCCTCTTTCACATTTACCGCATCCGTCCTCTTATTGTCCACAATATTCTTTTATTTAGTTACTAATTCAACTAACAATTCTTTCTCCATGAATGAGAAATTTGTCCCTCGGCCTCTCTTCTGACTTTGTTCACCCGCCATTTTTCAGCTGTGGGGAAACGAAAATCAAATTAAAAGCGCATTGCAGTACGTTCAGAAAATAATAAGATCCACCCACAGCTTTATTATTAATAGTAACATATACATAATTATTAATAGTAACATATTTACAAGTTTTTCGGCGTTATTATTTTCAGAAAACAAGTTGATGAAATGCAAGAATTTTAACACTTTTCTTAACGCTGTAACAATTGCTACGTTACATTTGTTAACGCTGATTTTAGCATCTGTTGATGAAATCGGGTATTAGAGTTCTCCACCAATCGGAGTTCCATACATTAACAGAGGCGTTATAACGTCCTGGTGTAATGTTTTGAAAAGTTTTACAAATTCGAATGTTTCGGAAAATTCTGTTATTCAATAAAGCTGTACCTAATAGGATTACTCACATTGTTTGCTTTTTGGTTTAAGTAATACAAATTCGACCTGTTAAGTTAATAAATCTTTTCATGTATGAGTAGCTCAGTTTTTGGAATAATGAACACAAATCCGACCTGTTGGATGAATAAATCTGTACTATACGCTAACCGCATAATTTGACTTTTGTAATAAATACAGCCCCGATAAACCAGAGTTAAATCTGCTGGAGAAAAATAAAATAAGAAGGCAGTGTTTTAGGCATTAAATGCGTGGTAACAATGAAATAATGTTTTCTGCCGAAATAGTGTGTACGAAGCACATGCCTACGCAGAGATAGCATTGGGTGGCGGCGGTTAAAATAAGAATATCTGAAATTGCAAAACTACGTCAGCAGACCTTCTTTCCATGGTTACTTTCAGAAATTTTGCCATTTTAGAGGGATATCAACTGAATCATTGAAAAAGGTTATTAACTAAATAAGGTATTTGACTGATCAACAGGACGAACAACTTTCTAGAATAGAATATTTATTCTCATCTGTCTTTATACATACGTACATATATTCATTACCATTAACAACATTCCTAGCACATAATCACAAACTTTCTTTCTTATTTTCACCCAATACTCTTCCTATTTGCTTGCCTTAAATTGCGGTCTCAATACACCCAACACCTGGTTTCTATATATTCATAGCCCTCTGCTTTCTTATATCCCTTGTTCCAGTTCCTCGAGCCTTACTTTTTGATTATTCTTAATCATTCTTAAGCATTGCTCTATGCCTTTCCACAAGTAGCCAAGTGTATTTCTTACATTATTATCTCCTTTTACATATAACATTTTTCTGGTTAGTAATACCTCACTCCACTCCTTAAAAATCTTCCATTTTTGTTGCAAAATTTGTTATCTCCATTCCTTTGTTTACAATATAGTATACTATGCCAGTCTGTATCATTTTCTCCACACATTGGGCTTTTCTTTTCATCCCTATCAAGTCTAATACCTCTCAAATTTCTGACTCTTGTCCTTCTTGCCCTAACTTATTAGTCCAGGACCGATTTCCTTGATCAGGCATGGCGTTTCCACGCAGCGCTACTAGGGAGGACAAGGTTCATCGTAAAATGTAACTCATTACTGTAACTTGTATCCTAAACTAATACATATTATATGTTTAGCACATGCTTTACACCGAGTGTCCGAATCATTCAAATGTAGTTATGCAGGTGTAGACAGCTTTGTAGCTCACATGAAAACGATATTTTTGAAAGCATCTTACAGGATTGCATAGTTCAGAGAGTTAGCACCAGATATATCGCTACCACCACGGTCATTTGTCACCGGAGCGTAACTTGGCTAGAGGCTGTAATCTATTATGCCGAACATTATTACAAAATTGTTTCGGTATCAGCCAATTCAGAAACCGATGGCAGTTCCTGCATACAAACTGCCAAATGTCTAGTAACAAACAGTTTCCTAGAAATATATTATTGATTACACATTTGTTCAAAGAGTTACCCACAACTATCACACTGTTACAGCCCAGAGGTATGGAGCTGACTGAATCTGAGCGGCATGTAGAAGTCAAAACGTATTTACCAAACCTCGGGCATTCTATCTGAAATAAAGATGAAAATGAAAAGTGTAATTGAAAAGAATGCACGGCTCGGTGCGATTTACCGCATACTAGATGCACTTTTGGATGCCAACAAAGGCTATGATATTGATACGGTACTGATAAAATATTTCAAATATGCCCCGATCACATCATGTGATGTCGAAGGAACATTGTCGCAGTATAAATCTTCTTTGACGGGATGTAGAATGAGTTTTTCATTTGAAAGACCCCAGAGGTACATTATTGTTTATAGTAATACGGCCGCAGATGAGTAAATGTGTAGTAAAATTCCTGCTTTGGTATTTTGTCTAGTAAGAGCCTTCAGATATTTAAGAAATTAATTTTGTTATTTGGATATTATTTTACATCCGACCAGGAAATATAAGAACCCGCATTATAATTACTTGGGTGTTGCCATAATGCGCCTATTTAAATAATGAAATCAGGCAGAGACAAACCCGTATGTACTATGTAAGAATTTGTATGTTGTACATAGTTATCTAAATAGATGTGTATGTACGAATGTCTCACAGGACATTTTTGTTCTCTGGACAACCGGTTTCAATGCCCCTCCGCCATGTGCTCTTATCTATGACTTCTTTGGATGCCGGGAGAAGGTCGGTCGCAACCTGTGTAGGGAACGGCGGGCGGTACGAACTTCCTAGCTCTGATTATTACGTGCACCTATGTACTCTTCCCTCCCCCATACTGTTTTTAAGCCCCTATATATCCTCAATAGATTTTCTTCCTTGTACTAGAAAAATAAGTTGACTCTCAATATCTTCTAATCTTAATTCTACTTCTTCCAAAAGCAACAACTTTATAAGTATTTATAGGAGCAAAAGATGAACAGTAATACATAGAAACCAAACTTCCACAAATACGACTCGCAGCTACTGCAGATAGAATCTAGTAGGGAACGATTCATGTCTAACTTTAGCCAATCAGAGACATCGGAATACCTTCCCTACATGGAATAAATCACACGAACATTTTAGTTGCAAATCAGTCTAATTATAAAATGATGATACGTTTAACTAGCAGCCTGGGATAAAATGACATGGCTCTTGTATTAGGAAAGGCAATGGTCAGATGCTAACCACTACACATTTACGGGCGTCGGCGCCGAAGATTAGGTGATGCGACTGGTTCCAGGTTCCCACTTGGGCGAGACGATGATGCAATTTACTTTTGCTCTTTTTATCTTGTTTCGTCGTGTTCCTTTTCTTGCCCGTCACGGTTTGAATCACGTGGTTTGGGCCCCCTTCCTCTCCCCTCTCGTGTTATTTTAACCTTGGCCTTTAAATATATTACGTCTGATGATGCATGTTAGTTTCCAATGGATGATGAATTAAGAGGATCTGCTTTTTCTTTCTTCTTTCAAAGTTCTCTCCCCCTTTTTAAAAAGACGTTTTTACACGTGACCTTGGAGAGTACACGCCGAACTCTGAACATGGTTTATGCCGATGACATAGCACAAAGAATTGGTTAGTTCGGCTGAATGGACATCACCTTCTCTAAAAGATCCATGGAGTTATATTCGTGTGACTGCCAGCGTTAAATTAATTTTGATATTTTTGACAATGCGTACTAAGTAACTGCCTCCTTTTGTTCTTCAAAAATGTCAGGCTTAACTTTATTGGAGAACTTAACCATACTTAAAAACGGTTTAGCTTCTGTATAATGACTAGCTGTTCTTTCTACGATAAAACAGATACCGCACCTGGATTTTAATGAGCGTCATAATCTTATCTGGACATTTCACTTCGTGTTATGGGATGCATGCTTTCAATCTTAAATTTAGTACACCCAAAAACGTTTACTAAGTATTCTCGCTTTATGTTAATGAACTATTGGTTGATACACAGAATAAGACAAAACATAAGACACTTAGAAACAGTTTTATATAGAAAGGGTAGAGACAGACCGAAAAATTCAATGCCATAGCCGAGATTTGAACCACGGATCTTCTGGTTTCCGTCCAGCCGCTATAAACCATTAAGCTACTATGGCCAACGTGCCGACATGACTCTAAAATTCTCCAACTGACTCGTGTTTTTTCCCGGTAAACCAATTTTTCAGTCTGGCTCTACCCTTCATAGTGCGTCCTACACACGGCTAGTGTGAAAGAACAATTAATTTCCATTAATTGTACCTAATAGTGGTCCGAAATATAAAGCCCGGACCTTAAAGTACTTACAGCATAGTAAGTCTTCATTAAGGTAGTTGTCTCATATGTTTATGAAAACTCCTAGTGGTTTCCCGGGAGAAACACGAGTCAGTTGGAGAATTTAATGCCATGTCGGCAGTTGGCCATAGTAGCTTAATGGATTAGAGCAGCTGGACGGAAACCAGAAGATCCGTGGTTCAAATCTCGGCTATGGCATTGAATTTTTCAGTCTGGCTCCACCTTTTGATAGTGCGTCCCACATAGGGCTAGTGTGAAAGAACAAACTAATTTCCAGTTTTATATAGTTTTTTCAAACATACCCTTTACTCCGATCAGATTATTGCTTCAAACCATTGTCTAGTACCTCGGTCTGTGGATAGTACATAGTGTTAAAGAATTAAATGTTATTTTTATTATTCGACTATAGTTATTTATAAAATTAAACTGATTGAAGATTTAAAACTTTTATTGGAACAAAGCATTTGTTACAATGTTTATTCTCTGGATCCAAAGCTATACTTAATGCCAAGAAGTAACTCACTAGACGCCTTCGTCAACCTTCAGTGAACGTATGCTAAAAATCCGATAGAAATTGCACAAATTATATAATGAAAGTATTTTAAATTTTAAAAATGGAAGAAAACAAAATTTTGAGAATTAATATTGAGTTCTAATACTCCATGTGCTACTTCCACACTCCTCGCACGATAGTTCTCATCAGATTTGTACTTCCTCAACCATCTAGAAGGTAGAGGAAGTATTGTATTCAACTCTTAAATGTGATGGAAATACATGTATTAGGTTTCAGGTTTCGCTGAATGCGGAATAAAAGAAAAAAAATCCTTAGAAAATGATCAGTGCACATATGTGTGTAGGTGTATTTGCGTGTGTGTGAGAGAGGTAAAGAGAGGGGGCGAAGGAGTGAGAGATTAGCATAAATCAACAATGAAACTTTGGATAAATACCAAACTTGGTATTTAAGTTTCATATCTTCCAAGAAAGTGTTTGTGAGCTCATGAAGAGCCACTAGGCTCTAAGTTCAGCATTTTCCAGAGATGTGCCACAAATGTTTTCATGAAAGTACGCCAACCAATACTAAAATTTACATGCAAAGATTTTAAAAAATGTTCATTTTATTAAAACTGGCTCTTAACGATTTTGATTAAATTATCTTGCATTTAATATTTTCATGACAAATGAAACAATAACAACCTTCAATATTCTAGCAGTAGCCTCTGAAGTCCTGTTCATTCCGAATGAATTTTCCATAACCGGTAAACCGGAATGAAACCTCATTAAAATATACTTCGTTTGTTGTTTAGTTTTGGAGTTCACGGTTTTTCAGAATACGCCTCTTTATTGGATTTAATTTTCAAGTAGTTATAATTTCTTACTCTACGTTGTCCTTTTCCCCTAGTTCATGTAAACAGAAGAGCATTTCGAAGTCGTCATATGGTGACCAGCTCTTAAAAGACTTGACTGTTTTTAAGCCTGCTATATCTCTCTATTGCCATTTAACCTATAAGATGATATGTAAGAAAATGGTTTTGCAAATATTTATCTCGGTTAATATAAAGGGTATAGAAGAATAAGTTTTTTGTAAAAGTAGTGTGTGGAGAAATTTCTGAAGGTCTTGTGTATGTAACATATTAGATTTAATCCTGTGCATTACCCAAGAGTAAACCCAAATGGTAAAACCTCTCAGTGAAATCTTAATAACCAATTATGAATAATTGCTTGTAAAACAGCTTTAACTAAAGCGTAACGGTAGCAGAGGTAAATTCCAAATATTCCAGTGGAGGAAATGCACTAGGTTACATTGTTAGGTCCGTCCTTTCCAAAGTCCTGGTCACGGTGGAGGAGCACGTGAGATTCCGTTTGAAATTAGTGGCCGGCCAACCATCCATCTACACTCATTATAGTGTTTTCCCAAACAACCTTGGGACATCATCTGAAAATAGATGATGGACTACTAACAAGTTACGCAACAGTATAAATCATTAACATTGACTGAGGCTTCTCTCTGCGTCATGCACACGTGACACAAATCCGAAAGATATGGCTGATTAGAAAAGCACGGCTTGTTACTGCAAATCTCATCTTTGCAAATATCAGATCACGCATCTTGCATTCGTAATAAACAAGAGAAAACCTACTAATTCGATCGCGCTGTCGATTGTTACATGCGAAGCATATCGATCATGGCTGGCGCTTTAAAAATGTACATTCTTTTGTTTAAAACATCTACCAGTATTCCTGATTGAGATCTTTGGAATCACTTGACTTATTTAAAATTGTTTATGTATGTTTCAATTATATTCTCAACTCTTTACAATATGTGAAAAATACATCTAATCCTCGAAATATTAATTTAACCCATAAATGGCAAATACTGGTATATGAAGTAGTTATAACTGATTTCATGTGTTTAGGGGAAAAACAAAGATTATCATAAACATTTAATAATTATGAAATAACTCATCATTTTAAAGATTAATCAGCAGTCCTAAATCGTGTATTGACTTAGTATTTTTAAATACGAAAAGAGAATAGTATTCACTTCATTGCAGACTTCTTATATTTCTCACAATGAATGACTCCATAGTAAATTATCTTTTCTTTTGTGAACTACATGGTTACTGTTCAACGTTTGTACACTCCTAAAGTATCCTGAATGTTTAAACGTATTCCTTTCTATTGACATACCTCTATTGATATCAGTATTACAACAGTGGTAAGAACGATTACGTTTGCCAAAAACCTAATATCCAACCATCCAATGCCACATGAGAACGCTTAGAAAACAAGTGGAAAGCTTCCAGAGAGTGAAGTAGCTGGTCCAAGTGACTCGCGAATCCCGTTTCCCGCCCGAGTCACAAACTTCACACGAAAAGATAGATTTATCATTTGAAACTTCTAATCTAGAATAACATTTATTAGGTCAGTTCCAGAATACAAATAGTATTAATAACACTAATATGCATGTCTACTTTACTAAATTTGATGTGCTTATTCCAAACCTGTTATCAGCTATTTCTCTAACACGTTCCATTTTTTTTACAATTATCACTTATACCTAAAATATTTTAATTTAGTTCTGCGCACAAATATTGTACGGATCTAAGAAAGACTAGCAATGTCTTTGTTGAAATTAATGTTTTACAACAATGACACCAATGTAATAGACAAAAATGTGACCAATACATGGCTTATTCTAATTTCAATCCTCTCAAATTTAGTTCAGTCTGTGATTGATTTCCAAATAGTGAAGATCGATTTATGTGAGTAACAGTTGCATGTCATACATTTGAAGCAATATGTCTTCTAGAAAGTGTAAAAATAACCCTGATATATTTTTGCTATATATGTGTTAATTTTATTATTCGAAAAAGCAGACAAAATATTACACATTTTGTTAAGAAGATCTACAATACCTATTTTCATATGATATTTGGAGATCTTGACAAAAAATTGGCGCCAAAATGGCATGTCTGCTTGCGTAGAAGAAACGATGACAGATAAACACACGAAAAGATTTGTTTTTAACAGTGTCATCGTAAACTTTCTGGGAAATTACAAGGATTCAAATTACAAAAATATTGCAGAAAATATGCTTTAAAAATTTCCAAAGCTAGGTTGCAATATGAATACATTTCCTCCACTCTCATTTGGACTCCCCCCCCCCCCCCAGTAAATCTCAGCTGTGTCAGCAACAGCAGAGTGAACGATTACACCGAGACATAAAGGAAGTGGAAAGGCGTGCATTTCAAAGCAAACTAAAAACAAGTGGTATAATGTTCAAATGTATGTGTTTATTTATACAAGCTGTGAAATGTTAGTCTATTATGAAGAGTGTTTTGTGAAAAGTTGTGGATTTATTGACTTTTATTTAATAATAATATAAATTAACATAATAGAGCAACTTTTATTTAATAATAATATAAATTAACATAATAGAGCAAAGTATATAAATTCATTTTTTACTATTTCCTCTATTGTGAAGGATTTGTATGTGATGGGGGAAAAAACTAAGTTCATATTCTGATTCAACTTACTCAAATTAGGGATAGTGACATTAAAGCAAAAAAAAAAAAAAAAAAAAAGGATGAAATATTGCCTATTAGTGTGGTTTCTTGTGTTAGTGAACCACAGATTTTGAAACAAAATCCCCCAGCTACAACTATCATTTACATAAAAAAATGTGTAATCAATGTTTAAGGTATTTTCATGTGGCAAAGAAAGAGCCCCTGTTTAACTGAGAGTGTGTAACATCGTCAAGATTTGGGATTAGAGGAGAGTGAGGGGCAAGGCGATAGAAATATACAGTTGCATAATGCAAACACCAGCAGACCTCTGTTTGAAAAGAGGTGGGACTATGGCGAAAATGACAGTTTTTCCAAATTCCATGCTCAGTCATTGTGTCTTGCTGCTAATCAAACTTCACTTATGCTACCTGGATAACCCCTTGCTCATCAACGTTTTCTTTAATCCATAAAATAGAAACAACACACAGGTATTCTTTGGAATGAGAAAGAGTTTTAATAATCTATTATTTCCTCTTTGCGCGCAAAAGATCCGATTTATTTTGTATCATTTGTGCAATATGATTCTTTTATAAACCTCTGTAAATATAATAATTAGTTTGAGTTACTGAGATTTGGAACTCCACCGAATTTCCAAACGCTTTCTTTTTGTAGGTAACATTTGACAATGAACGTCTTTTCACATTCCACCTCTACCTTAATTTAGGTTTGGTTACGGCTTAACCAGTTATGGAAAGAGGTGCATCAACTGCAATGTATATAAGCACCACCATTGTCAGCCCTTCTTTGTTTTAATACATTGTTTTCGTTTTGTTTTTTTCTTTTAATATTCTTAGGTATGTTTTATTATTATTATTATTATTATTATTATTATTATTATTATTATTATTATTATTATTATTATTATTATTATTATTATTATTATTATTATTATTATTATTATTATTATTATTATTACTCTTATTTATATATTAAACTCTGGATCATCCAATCGCAACTTAAAATATATTAGTTTTGCTTGCACCGCCAGTTTCAGACACTACTCAGATGAAAGTTATGGTTAAAAAAAGCACTTCTACTAGCCGCAGTAGAAGCCGGGACCACTGGATTAAGCGGCTTGCCCGCTAACCGCGAGACAGTCTTTTAATGACTTTGTGACGTTGCTTGTTTTTCCTCTGTGGCCTTCAACTCTTGGTTTGGCATATGATTAGCTGAGCTTTTATTATTTTCTTCCTTTGTGTTGGTTACGGTTTGTTCTCTATTTCAGTAGCCTTTTCACAGTTTGACACGTGTATCGATATTGTGCACCCTTGGAAAGCGTGCGGCTGGGAAACAGCGAAAGTGGGCAGACACTGTAAAGTGCTCATGACCGTGATATTGTTGGGATCCATCGCTGTTCTCACTTTCCACAACACCGACTCCCACCTGCATCGGAAGTTTCGCTTTCTCGTCACAATTATTTCGATCCGAGTGCACAGAAACACGCCGATATTAGGCTGAGATATTGAAACGTCTCTAGCCCACCCTAATTTGACTACTTCCCTTCTGTTAACTGCCAACTCGTCCTTTACCTTCCTTTACTTCAAGACAACTAAAGCACCTTGTTTTGAAATCTGAGAGGTTGAGGAATTTCCATTAATATTTACTGTTAGCTTCATTGAATATTATGTGCTGAGATTTTCTTAATATAAGTGAACGTGCTTATCTGAATCATTCCTATAATACGAAATGATGTTTTAGGTTATAACAATAAGGTCTGACCAAAATTTCTGTGGCAACCCTACAATATTTATCGGAAATTATCAGCAGATTCGAAGACATAAATTACAAGATGTTTAATTTCTCAGTAAAACCAAATTTCAACATGTAGAGGAATGAGGCAAACGATGTATAAATGCTCATGGAACCATGCTACACATTCAGTTCGAAAGGAATATGACCTTCCTAATTCGAGAACAAAATTGTGCTATGTTTAAATTTGATTTAGGCGAAAGTTTTAGATATAATTTCAAAATTTGTGTAAATATCCCAAGCAGGAATGCGAACAAGCTTTAACTAAATTCTTCAAAACGTATTTATCAAACCACTGCTTACAAAGCCTAAATGACCTCAAACTTCTATGACGTTGTGGCAGGAATTTAAACATTTTTAAGCTTTCTTGAAAGTATGCTTCTAATATCATTGAAATTAATATCCATATTTACGTTTCGCGGTTAAAGGATGGTGTAACTGAAGCAATAAATTATACGAGTATAGGGTTCTGAAACACTCAGTATTTTCAGTTTAAGACAAAAATGTGCTAACATATTAATGCCATATTTATATGATATTTTGGTGGATAACAGTACAAATTCCTACCTATTTTCATGAGACAGAACGTTACAACTTTAGGAACCAAACAGAATTCAAGAAGTTGCAGTAACTAAACCTTTGACTGTTTCGTGTTGTAGCTCTCAGGTGTGGCAGTGGAATGACGAGTCGAAAACCACTTGCTGCTTGTCTGCGCATGTGCACTGCTTCGACACACTGTCGAGAGATGGCGATACGAGTGCTAAAGCGAAAGCCGAGACTCACTATCGGTGACGTTTGAAGTCAACATGAACACGTATCAGATTACTTTTGTTTCGCTGACGATTTTGAATGCTTACCCACGCTTTTAGCCGAAGAAACAACGGTGAATTTAATACATTTTAAACATAACGATAGACGTTGGAAGTATATACCTTATATGAAATCCATTACTGTGTAGGAAGAAAGTCATTGCAAGGCAAGAAGAGAATGTTTGCACAATTCACCGAATCACTTAAGCAGCTTGTTGTGAAAATTAGGACATAATAAGATCTTAAAGGTATTTCACAATAGTTTTCATTTCAGAATTTTTAATTTTTATGTTGTACATAGATTTCCGGCATGCAGGTGCAAATATTATACAGATTTCCATCATCTGGTTCTTTTTTAAACGTTTATGGACTTCTTTTACACAAAAACAGCGTTCCTAATTTTCCATTGGAGCGAAGTGATCGTTTAATAAATACTCTTAATTAATCCTGCACAATTATTAAGTGGTAAATAATCAAGAAAGATTAGTGTGCTTCATTTTGTAAATATAACTGACGTAAGTATCAGAAAAATGTTCACAAAAATGTGCTCATAAATGTATGGTTTATCAAGGAAATTTTGTAAATACAAGTTGTGAGAAATATACATACATATTTTGCTAAATATGCTGACTATGACTTCTTTTATTTTGACATAGCATAAAATATATTATAATAGCATCAAAAATATTAATTATGAAATGACATTTTCCCCAGTGTTTCTAAAATAATGCATTAACGACATCTTCAAAAATGTATGTTCGAAAGTGTTTGATGCAGCTAACACTAAAGTGAAAAAATAGAAACTATGAGAGGATTAGAAGCAAGTAAATGCTAAGAAGAGTGTGAGAAGAATGCTAATTCTAAGGAGGAGAAAGTCCAAGAATTATATCGAAAACACCCTAGAATGAATAACACAAAAAAATGAGTGAATATAGGGTTGAAGCAAAACGAAAATGTATATGGGGTCTAAAAATTGTCTAAAAAGATTTAAAATCCATTTCTGACAGCAAAATATTTGAAAAAGGAGCAGAAGCTATATGAGGACTCCAATAGACGTAAGGCACTAAAATACCCAAAACTTCCTTCGGATACAGTGTACGCCGTCAACTTACAACTCTCTTGGGCTTTAACTGACTTACATGAGCTAAGGTTAGGCAAAGGAATGTTGACATTAAGGACCAGTGAGAAGAATAGCTGGAGTCACTGAGAAAGTAAGAGAATATGAGCAAAGGTGCAGGTTCCGATAGTTAATAATTGACTTATAACAACTTATATTCTTTACACGTTCTTTTCTGGGAAGCTCAGAACTGGTTTCTTAAAAATCCACGTCCATGAGAGACACACTGTACACAATCCGAAACACTTTCAGAAAAAATACATGGCCATGCTATCTAAATGGTCGCTGCATGTCACAAGAGCTCATTAGCAACCTTAGAAAGAAAATCTCATTCAGTAAATCAATGGATCAAAGAAGCTTAGAAAATTACAATTTTTCTAGCGTTAATCTTTTATTTGTAGGTTCATCCGCTTGATAAGAGACCTGCAGGCTTATGAATTAGCTGCAGTAAAAGCAGAGCATTCCTGGAAACCATGATGAGGGTTATAATGTGCCAAAAGTTGCATCTCCATCGCCAGCTCGTGTTCTCGCCGTGTGCATAATGAAGAGGGAAGGAAGGGGACGCTAACAGCTAATTTAAATACAGCCAAGGCCGTGGAGAAGGAACCACTTAGCGAGTAAAGGTTACCTTCTTATGCTGCAGGCTAGGTTTGCCTGACAATAAAAAACGGTCGTAAAGGTCTGCCTGCGTCTGCGGTTTAGAGACGCTTACAGACACGTAATCAACTTGCAGTCAACCAACACTGTCTATATTTACTGAGACTCTCAATGTTAGTTGCAAATATAAGTGTTCATACTCATATTTTAAACAGTTTTGGTTGAACTCAAAAATTAGTTTCTAAGATCCAAGAGAATCAGAAAGAGTGTTTGGTTAAAAACTGATTTTCTTGTTGTTTACGAAATACATAAGTTTTCTGACTTGTGTTCTATGGGGATAATAACACCAAGAAGTTATGAATCATAATACAGGATCGCTTTGTTTAACTTTCGTTTCTTATATTGCATATTAACATAGTTTTACGTAGTATAGCTGTTTTCTTTGCTCAGAAACCTATTTTTTTTTAACTCGGATACATAAGACAAACCGCTGCCTAAAATTACAGACCAGCTGTCGTTTCTTCAATATTTAATAAACTAAATATTTGTATTATTATATTTAATATATCTGCAACAATCAGTAGAGATTCTGAGGATTTCCAGCATGGTTTCAGAATGGACCAAAGGATAATTTTAGCTCCTGCAGTTTTTGTACATGGATAATGTAAATAACGGCATTAAGATTGAAGGCATATTTTTGGATCTGTGGGCCTGCGATTGGGTGAAGCACAGAGTTTAATTGAAGAAGCTATTAAAAATGTACGTAAGTGTATTTGCAACAGTAGTCATATCTGAAAAGTAGAAATATCTAAGGTAAATGAGGCAATATGATAAGCGTAGGACACTTTTAAAAATGAATGCCGTAATAGTTATTACAGAAACACTGAATGTTTTTTTAAACAAATTGAGTATTAATTCTTCTGAAATAAGACACAACAGCATAATAAAAATTAGTTGAAGCAAGTCACAATGTCCGTTTGCTCCATCCCCTGGGTTAAACGGACACCAACAATTTTACTCACTGCAATAACTCACACAACTGTGACACACCAAATAGGGATCATTTCCTGTCTCTACACATTTAACGTGGAACCAGATTCATAATTGAGGTACTGCGCTCAATTCTCCCCTTCTTAACGTTAGAGACCTTCACGCTGGGTTCCAGCACAACCGCAGGGCGCTCCCAACTCATCCATTCCTCACATGCAATAACCTGCCTGTAGTTTCAGTAAGGAATCTCATCCGATTATAATAGTCTCCCATTCCTTGTAACACTGTTGCCATTCCTTGTAGATATTCTCTTAATTATAGACAAATGCTTTCTTAACTTTCCGAGCTTTCGCTGCTACTGCCTTTTCCTTTGCAGTACAACAGTTGTCTTAGCTTTTAAACCATTTAAAAGCTCTAGGCTTGTTATCACATTTTCTGGATTTCCTTTTGGTTTTCTTTTACTTTTAATATCCAGGTAGGTTGTTGGAGAAGGACAAGGCTGTTCGCAGTTTGTCGAGTATATTGTAGGTTTACTCCTTTCTTGTGTTGTGTTGTTCTAATTATTTGTAATTGCGTCCTGAAAATTTTCCAAGGGAACATGATTCTGAATTTCATAATTATCATTTTCAACTCCAGTTTCTATATTTCATGAGAAAATGAACCGGAAATGAATTTAACGTTTCTATAGATACTGTCTCATAAGTAAAGTTCTTTTAAAAGAAAAACAATTATCTGAAATGTGCTCTGGCAAGCAATAAACTAATATAAACAAATGTCCCTCTGCCACATGTCGTTTGCCATATTCTTAACTTGCTGAAATATTGCATGCTGATAGCTTTGGAGAAAGGAAGGAAGGAAGGAAGGAAGGAAGGGAGGAAGGGAGGAAGGAAGGAAGAAAGGAAGGAATGGAGGAAGGGAGGTTGGGAGGGAGGGTGGGAGGGAGGGTGGGAGGGAGGGAGGAAGAAAATGTCACTTTTTAAGCATGTTCATTTTGAGGTACCTCAGAGATCAATTATATGTCAGTTGTTTTTATTTGTTTATGTTAACGCATTCTCCATTATTTAATATAGTTATATAGTTCATATAGTTAAAGTTATTTTCTAATAAGTATGCGGATGATACATTTGACTATGTAGCGTAAAATTTTATTTTGAATTAGAAGACAAGGTGAGATATTTCTGCATGAAACTAGAGTAGCTACAAAATAAGAACGGATTGAGCCAATAGGGTTACCGTACTGTCGTGGCGTTGCCAGTTCCACGGCTAGCAGGAGACAGAGATGGAAGATATATCTGCCTTTGTCTCACCGAATCCACCTCATGTATCAAGTATCATTCAGATGCTGAGACGTACAGTGGTACATATGCTGACAGAGAAGTTCGCTTAATATTTTGGCATGTGTGTGATAACATATACAATGATTGTTGCATAATATGAACCTTAAAACCTTGAACTGGAGAACAGTTCGCTGGAGATAATATCGAATTGAGAGAAGGTTATTTCCAGTAAGATAGAGCAAAGTGCCATATATCTAATGATACCTTGGAACTTGTAAAAAGTTTCTTTGATAATCGAATAATCTCAAAAGGTCTGTTACCCCCCGGATCCCCTTACCTAACTTCACCAGATTTTTTCTTGTAGGGATATCTAAAAAATAGAGTGTTCAAGAATAGGCTACGGACAATAAACGTTCCCAAGGAATCCATTCGAACCGAAATAAGTAACATTGGCGAGGATACTCTGCGTAAAGCTTCAGAGAATATGATGAGACGAGTGCAAACATGTACAAATGCTGGTGGAGGATACTTCCAACATTTTCTCTGAGATGTAAATAGTGTAATCTCCCAAATGTGTATTATACTCTCCCAAAGTTGCACGTGTGTCCTATTATTGGTTTATGGCCTATTGAAACGGTTCAGGTTTATATGGATCGCACTGTATATTTTTTAATAATAGCAGCGATAAATCGGAATAACTTCATAATTATTATCGAAAATGTTTAAATACCTTGCCTGTAACATTATGCTTATAATCTTTTAGGTAGCTTTTTTTTTCTTCTTCTCCAAAGGACTCAATAATATATATAGAAGTATTTTAATATTTAAACTCAAGCCCCAGTGCAACATTTTTTTTTTGGGGGGGGGATGGGGGGTGGATTAAGGAACTTAAAGTAAGTTATTTACTAAGTTTTAATGGATTATTATAGCCATTCTTAAACTGTAAGTGCGCTCATAACCTTATTAAAAAAGTCATTTCTAATACTTTTTTATCTTTAATGTTACCTGTTGTATAGCTGAATGTGTTATTTATTAAAAATCGATTATCAGTAAAAACATTTCGGTAAAAGAGTTATAATATACTAGATTTAAAAGAGAAACTGAAATATACGATCCAAACGCCAAAGGGTGAATATCACGTTAATGTGAGTGCTACATTTAAGTACTGAATCGAAATTACTTCAGTGTCATCACTAACTTAGCCATTTTTTAATTAAGGTGTGAATTAGCTTTGATTGTCTGGCCCTGGACGTTCTGATTCACCTTCCACGTCGCCTTATTCATGCTTAATGAGAAAGCTAAACAGAATGTAATTTGCTTCATTAAGTTACAAAAATAGCAACTTATTAATCAAGGGAATATTCGGGCAGGATGTTTTTGGAAGCGAACGCGTTGTTTACAGAAAGCTAATCATGAGTGCCTTGTCATTAACGTACATTTGAATAAAGTAACTGTTTTCATAATGAATTACAGTGACAGGTCGAAATATAAATGAGTGTGTCGACACAGACCAAGGACATGTGGAGTAAATACTCTGGGAACTTTTGCTTGCCTCATTTCATTGAGTTTCAGAACTAATCAGCACTTACATTGTTGGAGGGAAATGGCTGTGAAAACGAAACTATGAGCAAATCCGAAGTAAAATTGGAATTCTTTACTGCAAATGAAATCTGGAATATGATGACTCTTGGTCCATTGCTCTATGATGTGGGTCTACTTTGTCTGCCTCACACTCAAGAGCTCCAAGTTTGAATCTTGGCCAGGGTGAGTTATCTGGATAAGGTTTTCCCTTTTCCTAAATAAAAATGTCGAGTAGCTAAGCTCTGTGGAACTATGAACAGTGGAAAAGGTGCACATAAATTTAAATTTAAAAAAAAAATCTAACATGCTAAATCACATTACTTTGATCACTATTTTTGCAATAAACTATAAAAGTAAGCAATAAACACTTATGTGTTTGTAAAATCCTCCGGGATATTTTCAAAAATAATTTCACTACTATTTTATTGGAGATAAAACGAGCTTAAGTGACAACCAAATATTTTAAAGCCGGGTCGCTATAAATTCCGTTCGGTTTGCTACGACCTGGTTGAAAAAAGTGTATAAAATATTTCACTATTCATACCAATAATATCTTGGTAATCTGTAATTCCACGGAAAATTATTAAATTTAAGTTTGTGCATCAGTGGGACTTGAGTGCAGATAGTGTTTGCTTATCTCTTGCGGTTTAAAGTCATGGAAAATTTACTCTGAATGAAGAGAATCTGAAAGCCATAACATTTAATATGCAATTTTATTGTCATATGGCATTTAAATAAATATCATTAAAATCTTTTCAGATATGTTGAAATATGACTAAAATGCTAGTTTTAAGATCAGTGTCTTCAACGGATACAACAAGATTTACAAAATACTCCCACGACTCCAAACTAAGATGTTTAACTCGCTTTTTGCTTCTGAGTTGAGCTATTCATACAACTCGAAACAAATAGATGGACAGAACGGAGAGAAACTCGATAAATGTTTTGTAAAATGCTTGTTTTTATACTTATATGTATACCAAAGAGGTCAATTTCTTGATATAGGATTTTTGGGTTGAATGCAATTCTTTTCCTATCTTGTATAGGTTAGAGAGAGTAAAAATCTCTACTGTCACTCTCGATGTAAGTAGAATTGAAAAATTGCAGGACACGTAGGTTACACAACAAATGCAATCTAAAGGAATTATTGAAAATCAGTAGCTGATGCGTCCCGATAAACCAGAGCATATGATAGAAGTTTATCCAACAGTAGCCATATTCAGATTTGTGTCATATTTTCTTAGCTTTTATGTAGAAAACAGGCTATTTCAATCATTAGAACCATATACAGAGGTGGCCAAATTATTAGACTAAGCTGAATTTCAGTCATAAAAATTAACATATTTCAATCTAACTCCGAATTAAAGACAACATTGGATGTATCATTAATTGAATGATACATTAGAATCATTCAGGAATATTTTATGATGATTTGTGGAATTCTTTGTAAGAATATGTTGGTACAACTGCTAAGTTAACTGTCAGCTGCTGTAAGAGTACATTTATTGTGAATATTTAAAAAGTGTTCGCGCAAGTTTATTGCACATTTCAAACATTTATCTTTAGAAATCTTGGCTTTATTTTTTCAATACACTTCTTCTGTATTATACTAAAGCTTTAAAGTTCTATGCATGCAGTGAAATTCTTGAGAACCTGTGAGAATTAATGTTAACGGAAATTTGAGTTTATGGGGAAGGAAAGTGACTTATCACCTAGAAAAACTGGTATTACAAGGACATTAATAGCAGAAGGACGGTATACCTACACAAAATGAAATAGCAAACTGAGTTGAAATATCACAAAGTCTGTAAGCAGAATTAATAAAATAGACGAAAACAATAAGGTATACCAGGCACGGCGAAGCGGGAAATAGGTAGGAAAAGCAAGTTGAGCCCTAGATGTGTCAGAAAAGTTATGGCTGAAGCACGCAGAAACCAAAAAGTCACTAGTAGAGACTTGGGGAATACTTTAGTAGCTAGAGGCTTAGAAGTATCAACAAGAACTATCAGGAGAACCCTATTCGATGGCGGTTGAAGGCTCGAAGACCCAGAAGAAAAGCAAAGCTCACAGCATATATGGCAAGAAAGAGGCTCGACTGGACAAACAGACTCAAACATTGGTCTTCTGATGACTGCATAAGGGTACTTAAATTGCTACATTGTGTTACTCTTTCTCACAAAGATAATTTAATTTAATAACCAGATTCAAGTATGGATAACCCTCATAGACCATATAAAGGTATTATTTGGGATAAGTTATTGAGTATATTGTTGACGAATAGCTGCATTTATTATGGATTTCTCTACCCAGGTGTGCTATAGTGATGAATTGACGTCTGAAGTTACTGACGAAAGCAGTCAGTATGTCCGGAGGACACCCGAAGAAGAGTTTCATCCTCAGTGTGTGCAACCAACTGTGAAACACCCTACAAAGATGATGGTCTGGAGCGTTATGTCTGTCCATGGTACTGGAAGACTGTATATTGTTGAGGGTACCATGAGGCAAGATCAGTACCTAGGAGTTCTTTAAACTCTACTTCTACCCCAGGTAAGGGATTGGTTCGGAAATTATTCATGTATATACATGATGGTGCAACATGTCACAAAACCAAGAAAATAGCTCAATATTTATGTGGTTTAGATCGTTCAGTGCCTCCATGGCCAGGAAAGAGTCCTGATGTGAACCCGATCGAGAATTTATGGTCCATTATGAAGAAGAAAATTAAGAAAACCCACATTACAACTAAAACTCAACTTATCGAGACTTATGAATATCTGGCATTATGATGCGAATATTACAAATAAGTGTAAAACATTGGTTGAGGGCATGCCTAACCGAATAAAAATGTTAATTTCCAACAAAGGAATGTATACAAAGTACTGACTCAAGTTTCTGTGTTTGTGTGTGTGTGTGTGTGTGTGTGTGTGTGTGTGTGTGTGTGTGTGTGTGTGTGTGTGTGTGTGTGTGTGTGTAACTGAGAGCTCATGTGTTAATGTTAAGTAAATAAAGAAAGCTTTCAGAGCTTTAGTCTAATAATTTGGCCACCTCTGTAAGTTACAACGCAATCTGGCTGAAGCAGATGCAGCATCGTCACCACAGATAAATGTGAAATAAACAGCCATGTGTTTAGCCTTTTGCTTTAGCAGTTGCCTAACCGGGAAAAGCAATTGCGGAAACTACAACTTACGCCTTTTGTGATACAACTTAAAGTATGTAAAAAGGACATGGAAAATCAAGTTGTCTCTTCGACAACGCCATATGAAAACGTATGAGAAGTAAATCGACTGCATAATCGAATAGAAGCAGAGATGAAGAGAAAAATGAAGTTAGCCTTTAAGCGCAATGCAAAATTTTTTGTTAGCATATAATTACTCCAGGTTGCCATTGTCATAAGCTCATAAAACAAGTTTGTTGGCGTGCGAATCATTTATGAATTTATCACTGAAGCCTCAGACCCTTAAGCAAGATCGTATGAACAAAATCCAAAGACCCCCTTCAAGTCTGAGCCCTTCAAAGGCATGTCATTCATAGAGAAATTCTGCAATATTTCCGTGATACGCTGATTCGCAGGTATGTTACAATGTAGATGTTGTGTGTCAATGACTTCGCAGAGAAGGCAACAATTTACTATTCGGCCGCTCCCAGTTCGTTCTTACGTAAGGCAAACAAGGAGGCATATGAGAGTGTCAGCTGATGTCAAGGGAAATCCTTTACTGTTATGACACTTGCAATCTTAACTAATCAATTTCTGTTCAACACTTCCTTCTCAGGTGAGAGTATATACGGTAAGCAATGAGGCTATCAAATGCTATAATGCCCTGCTAATATTTGTGGAATACAAAAGTGAATACGTAAAATAATATGAAACTTTATAAACTAACTTTAACTGGCAGACTTTCACCTTTAAAATATACTGCCTGCGTTAAAGGTACATACTTGTTATCGGTTTTCTGAGTATTTTTTCAATTTTATACATCATATACATCCTCGTATTCTGGAGAGGATAGCGAACAAACCTGGCTGAAGAAAAATTCCCATCTCCCAACAGAGAATCGAACTCAGGACCTCTCATACAACCGGTAGGTGCTCTGCCGACAGCTAGGAAGCCAGCCAGTGTGGAATTATTACATGTGTCTATTCAGTATTGAAACTATGACTAACAGTTTCTGGTAATTTTATATTAAAATAATATTTATATTAGCTGCTAATATGAGTTCCCTGAAGTGTCATTTCGTATGCCAAAAGTGTCGTTTTATATGCTTTCATACCTCTCCAGGAAGAACGTTTCCTGCAGAACTTAGCACTTACGTTAGACTCTACCTATATTTACGGAATGTTTTATAATACGTTTACCAAAGAAGGCGTTATTATGTCGAACAAAATAACAAGCTCCAAACATATTTCATATTATTAAGTTATGTTCTACCAGATTTTATTATGATATATGTATATTAAAAGGATTCTAGTTATTGTAACATAAAATAAAACATATTTGCTTTCCTATTGGCATGGAAAGCAGTGCAATTAAAAAACTGTAAAGAAAAACTGCAAGCTGCCTGCATCCCACTCTGGGAGCCTGGTTTCAATTGAAGCACTCAGACTCCGAAGTTGTTAGGACAATGTTTTTGAGAAATCCTGTTAAGCACTCTGAATCCAGTTCTGTAATAGTGCTGAAAGATTTGCGGGTCAAAAGATGTTAGGTCGAACATTTATGACCCTGACATGTTGAATGGGCATCGATTTCAGAAATAAAAGTTGTTAAGTCAGCCTTTTCGAGTTATATGTTGTTAAGTCAAGTAGTTGCCGCATTAGTCGTTTGGTGGTGCAACTATTTTGTGCCACCCAAGGTCTTTGATATCAGCTGTTCATACATTTTAGATTAGACATCAGACATTCCTCAAGTGCGCTTTCAGAAAGTTTATCTATACTTCCCAATACCAGGACACTCATGCCTATTGAGAGTATTTTTGGCAATATTGAGAAGAAGAAACGATCAATGGATAAAGTCTTAGCCCCTTCCACTTGGGTGAAACTGATCAAAGATTCACTACAGAAGAAGCCCATTGATGTTGTCTATGTCAAACGTCCACTGAACGATAACGGGGAACATGATGGCACTCCAGTTGTTGAAGTTTTGACTTCAAAGATGCCCTCGACCATGTCCTTATAAGAAGTGTTCCTAAATTCACTTTAATCCGGGATGTGTATTTCCAAAGAGGATGCGTACCAGAAGTTCGTCACACAATGTCCTCTACACTTTATCATCCCCAGTCACTTTTGAGGAGAGGAGTGAGGCTGCAAGTCTTACACAAGGCATGTGATAGTGCGAAAAACACACCAGATAGGCTTCGGAAGATTAAGAAGGCAAAATATTACGATGTTCGCTCACTGCATGTCACTCTGTCAGAAGGTACCACATTTTATGACATGGAAGTGATGCGAAGATGATGATGTAGTAGAGATGGAGTGATGTTTTGCATGTCAATCCATGAATTGCAATCTGGAATAGTCCATAGTAGAGATGTATAGGTGAAAATAAAGTAATAGTTATCCATGACTACATATTATAGTATTGTATAATGGAAAAACTCTAACATTAAGAATCAGAAGCTGCTAAGTCAAGTGACTTAACAACTTTTCATCCATTTTAAATTAAAGGTTGTTAAGTCCTAACAATAAAATATCCTCTCACACATACTATATCTGTCAAACTGTGAGAAACACTTCAACACAGTCCTATGTACCTCCAAACGGACCCATCACATAAAACTCTTTCACTTGTAATACTCTTTTGGTATTTTAAAATACTTTTGAAAACGTTGAGCAGCTCTCCTGCACAGTTTTGAAAAAGTGACTTAGCAACTTCTGCTTCTGACTGCTTCAATTGTACTTAATTCATATGCGTGTATATTTCGCACATTCATTCAGCATCTGATAGGACCATGTGGTTGTATGGCGTTAAACTTAATTTAGTAAAATATCCACAATAAATAGGAAACATTTGTACTGAATAAAACAGTTAACTTTGGAAAACTGTCAATTTGAAGAAACTATTATATTTTGCATGTAAAGAGTAGAATATAGAAACGGAGAATTACTTCAATACTGTGGCCAAGCCTTGGCCTGTTGTATGTAATAATCAAGGGATGAGGCGAAAAATATGAAGGAGGCCAGATCAGATGGCGGCAGGAGCAGCGTAGCGGGGTTTCTAACGTTTCCAGATTGAGTGACTCCAGATGCCCCTAATCCCGTGTGCCAGGGAAGACACAGTCCTCTTTTTAAGGCGCATGTGACTAAGTTGTGCATTACTCTTCCATTTCTACATGGTTATTCTTCCTTTCTTATTTCTACTAAACACAGAATTGTTCCAATTAATAGCGGGATGGAAAGCAACGTATAAAGTCTTTTTTATTTTGAAAACAAAACATAACTAGTAAATCACATAATCTAAGATATCTACATTCTTACTACACAAACATTGTAGATATAGTTAAAATAAACAATTTATATCATGTTCAAGGCCATTTTTGTGTTATTGGTGGACGCTGAATTTTGGAATAGGATTATGATGAGATGAAGGTGGATGCAGATTAATTTCTCACCTTTGGTGACCATCCTGAAGAAATCTAGAAGTTTCTCCTGCAACTCTGGATGAGTAGGCGCATCTATAATTATTGAGCGATGAGATCTTTTTATTTCCCAGGATCACGGTAACGGGGCTGATAAAGATAATATTACCATCTTTAAAGAATGAATAATACTTTTCTTGTTCAAACATGGAAATTTAATTCCTCATAAACAATTTTAAATTCTTTGATACAATTACAAATATTATTAATGTAGTGTTTTTACAACAAGCGGTAGATTCCACGATGAACTATTTCTTTCCTTTTGCACGCGCTACTTATGCATCTTTGATGCATATATAAAATTGTTTCTGCACACACTCGGAGAGGCAATTACACGTCTTACCCCTAAGACTTTCATAGGCAGAAGAACAAAATCTTTTTAAAACATTCAACAACTTATCATGTTATGTTGCCATGGTTACACCATTACCTACTTTACATTACTTCATTATTTTATTATAAATACTAATATCTTTGGCTATTCCTAACAAAACATGAAGTATAAAAATAACTGCTACATGGTTGTCAATTATTTCCTCCAATACTTTATAAAAATAAGTTCTGTGTTACCGTTCACGTGATGTCACGCAAATATGCAACTTAAAAGCCAAAATACTGAAACACGTTTTAAAGTCTAAAATCTATCGCTCAGTCTGCTTTATCCTCGTGTACGTACAAGAAATGTATAATGAAAACTTATCTTGATTTAAAGTGAACCTACCTATAGGAATACTATGACGCAGAGATATTACAACAAAATGTAGTAGTCCTGAGGCTTATTTTCCAGCAGTATCCAACGCCATTTCATATTAAAGTTTTGTATATTCCATCCTTGTTAAAGGCAGACGACGTCATTTATACACATCATTATTGAATGTATTATTACAGTCTAAACAAACATGTAATATGTAACATCTGTACCACAGATACAGTTCTGTTTCGTATTATGTTTCTCCTTGTACAGACTGGTTCCTGCACTTCAAGACAGAAAAATTTATTTGGCATGTTTGTGGCTTGGGAATACTCGAATGTGAACGAACCATATTGCTTGTGCACAGACTTTATTAAACCTAGATGTTTATATGCATATTATAATTATAACGGTTTACTCTTTATAGTAAATACCTATATTTTAACCACGCAAGTGCAACATATTTTGTAACAATGACGACATCATTATAGAACAATCACTCGTTTAATCTGATTTTGATCTGAGCTCCCTCTACATGTATTATGCAGCTGTTAGGTTACTAAAAATTGTAAATGGGGTAACTAACACACCTACTTCCTTAGATGCTTCTGTATTTTCCTACGGAAATGGTAATGATCTGCTGTCTATACTTTGTAAATAGCTTTTTTCAACTACTGTCTTTTTTATTCAGTTTCAGGGAAACTTGAATTTCCATTCAGTGCTGGTAATCTAGCCTATCTACTTGATTTATCTACTATACTGTAAAAATGTGCATGAATTATATCAAGTCCTCTGTTTATTATAATTGATAAAGATGTTAATACGTCAAGTACTAGAACGATGTTAATTTTTTTTCATTTATGATTCATATTGATATCATTAAAATGATGAGAGTTTTGTTTTGAATTAATGAGTTATATAGATTGCCATGGCCGAATAGAGTAGGTCACAAACAGGTGAAGATGAATGTTAATATCCAATCTACATAAATGGTAAATATGATAAATTAAATAGATAGATAAAATTATAAAAGAACATCGTTTTTAGGATTTTATATTTGGAAAATCAGAAAATTGTGTAATTCAAAATTGATGTATTGGCCACAGGGAAAAGTGATGTAGACTAGAACATTTAATTACCATGATGATAAGTTAAAACAATAAATAAATGAAAAGGAGAAGATAGCGCCTTTTGCGACGCCACCACAAAGGGAACAGACGCGTGTGTCGCGCGTGCAGAATGCTGCATGTATTCAGTAAAAGGCAGGTAGCAAACCTGAGAATTAGAACAATTATAATTATTAATCTACGTGAGTTGAAGCTTCGATATAGTGAAAGTTAGATGTCTGAAAACTACGTCTTTTACGTCGTGCTCCAAAAGTGAAGAGACGCGTGTGTAGAAGTGCTGCATTTATTGAATGTTTGCAAAAGTCTGGTTGCAAACCTGAGAATTTGAACTGCGTTCGAATTATTCCTCAACGTAGGAACATTAAGTTCCATAATTGAAGTATTCGATACCACGATCTAAAGAAGATTTCATTCAAACCGGAGCTACAATCAACGTCACAACTTGGTGCATCGAAACATCTGCATCATCGCAACATCACCAATAGAATTCGGCTACAAATGCTTCAGCGACGTGGGACAACCACCATTACACCGTCATCACCATCGCGAAACATTTTCATAATCCTATTTGAAAGATGAATTAGTTATCTGGGTCTTTTCTTTCTTATTATTGTTAATAGCTACTAACGATTTAATTCATGCAGTAGCTAAATATGATCTGCGCGTACTTGTCAACTACAGGAGGATAATCAATTGCCAGTTCACCGTCAAGTTCAGTCGTTGGTGACCTTGCTACTGCAACCAATGTTCAACAGCTGGTAGTAATAAATATTATTTTCTGGTAACTGATATTTTTATTACTCAGCTGGGATTATCATAAGCCTGCAAACACTCTTCGCTAATTTCACCAAATACAAAAGTAAGCCAGTTCGAAGCAGTGTACTATATGGAGACCACATGTTGGTTTCTAACAGTTTCCTACATTTTTGTCATCTCAATTAAGGTGTTCAAAACAGTAAAGTGAAATCAGTTCTTTTCGTGTGATGTACTCCACGTGAACGAGATATTCTAATGCCTCTAATTAGCTGAAGTTAGATATGAACAAGCTATTACTGGAAGGAAGCGGGGTAGCAACGAACTCTACTCCAGTAAATGAAGAATGGGTTTCTGGTGAATAGTGTACCTGCAAGAGTCACAATTAAGTACTAATGAATACTAAACAAAATAATTATAAATTGCAGAAAATAAAAATGTATTAGATTTTGTCTAGTATTAAACATAGTACTGTCACACTATATTCTGATTTTATTTATTCGTCATTCATGTCTCCATATTTTAACAGTGAATTCGTTGCATGACATGCAATATGAAGTACAAAATTATTTGTATTTTAAACTTAAAGATAGGATTATAGCTTATGAATCTATAATTTTTGTATTCATTTGTAGAACAGTACGATTATAAGGTATACTTTCGTGTTTTAATAACATTTGCTTCACTATATAAGCAGTGTAAGAGTCTGCTCATATTGTATATAATATCAATTTTTGCTTCTATTAGTCTCTGCTAAGAAGCGTCGGACTGTAGCAGGTTGGTAGAAAGAGCTGGATACTTACACAAAGAACTTAGTGGTATATTAAACCTGATAGCCGAGGCAGATAGGTAAGCATCACTTTTTGTCCTCAATATAGAAAACAGAATGTTTATTTTCAGACATTTAATCCATGAAGATGCTGAGTTCCGAGGGTCCAGGAATGGGAGGCTTAGCGAGTGTAGATAAATATGTTTAAATTGTGTTGAAGAGCAATGCCGCAGTAGGGCAGTAGTGACAACGTAAAGAACGCTTTCCATTTAGTTCTATTTCAGTCCCAAACGAAAACAAACTCGAGGAAACTCTATCTGGGCCTATGACAGATGTGGTATGAGCTAAACAAGCTTAACCCTATAATGAACGCTTCCTATTCCCCGGAGAAATCATGTGGGTGAAATCCGAGGCCAACTCAGGCAGACAGACAGACAGACAGACCTCTTAAACTCGCGGCCAATCACTCTTTGTCAGTGGCGGACGCAAATAAATGCAAAACAGAACTGCACCGGCTTATATCTGAAGGACACTTGATTCATAAAAATAACTTATTTAGGTCGGTGAAACAACACATTCCCTAATGTCGTGTAGAAATTGTTTGGAAATAGACATTTGGGACCAAGCGCCTTGCAAGCAGGTTGAGATAAAGATATAAATGCAAGTCATCTTATTACTGGTTTTGCATTTTCACAGTTGATCTCTCCAAAAATTGCCCCTTTACTTTCTCCATTGCTTAGATACCTTGGCTAGAGAACATTTCAAAACACATACGTTTCTATGTGCCTCACCTTTTGCGTGTTTCTGTGCTTTCATCAGATTAATTTTCAAATGGAAACTGAAATAGTTTTCAAACTTAATATTCAATTCTTTATATTAAAAAACTCAAGATTATCAAAAAGCTGCATTTTTTTTATCAATAACGGTTCTAACGAATTATAAATTTTTTTACTCATTTTAATCAAAGTTGCCCGCAGAATAACTTTGAGGAGAGAACACTTTATGAAAATAAGGTGACCACTAAAAGTAATGCAAATAAAAAGAGAAACTAACAAATCATTTGAATAGTATATAAGATCAAACACATTGAAAAAGTACTGTTGTAGATGACATATTAAAACCAGCTATTTAATTCTAATGACTGGAATTTATAAAAGTCAAAATAAGTAAACACATTTATTATGATGGCGATAATAACAGTTGTCTGGTAAACGACAAACTTGAAGTCATAATTCTCATTATGTTGCAAAGTTCTACTTAAAACTTTGTATTTTAAAGAATGCGTAAGTTACAACTATTTGAGAGCATATTTTCAATATCTAAATTGATTTTAGTTAATTGAATGGAAATTAATCATTTCTTTACACTAGTCATATATAGCATAACGGTTTTGATAGAGTCAACGTGATAAATTCGATGCCATGGCTAGGATTTGAACCACGGAACTCCTGTTTCCGTCCAGTCGCTCTTATACATTGAGCTACAATGGCCAACTTGCCGTCATGACATTAAATTCTCCATTTGAGTCGTATATTTCCCCGGTAAACCACTAGGGGCTCTCACATTCGAGATACACCGTTTGTGGCGCCTTAATATCGTAGTTACATGAGTCACAGGCGTCATCATTTAACTCTTATTATTTTAGTTAATTGATGGAAATTAATCATTTCTTCATACTAGCCTTAATAGTCCAAGGTTTTTGATAGAGTCGACATGGAAAATTCAATGTCATGGCTGGGATTTGAACCACGGATCTCTTGGTTTCCATCTAGTCGTTCTTACGTCACAGCTCCTGGAACGTGGCGTAGATTGTAGAAGAAGCGTCGAGCACTCTGTTGGATGAAAGGGTGGAGAGGAAGAAGTCCCAGCTCGTGATACAGCTGCTGGTTGCGGACAATTGGCAGCTCCCCAGACCTGGCAGGCATAAGTAATAAGAGGTCGAACCAGAGATTTGTACAGGAGCAGTGAAGATTCTAAACCAAGTGAAGTGCGTTTCTGAAATAATGGAGAAAGTTGTGAAATACGAGTGGATGATAGGGTAATGGTGCGGTCAATATGAGGCTTCCACGTAAGCCGAGTGTCCAGTAACACTCACAGGCACTTGACTGGTGTAAGTGAAGGGAGCCACGGCACATGATCGCTCAGAAGGCGTATAGGCGGAGGTGGATTATAGCGGCATTTTGGCTTCAGTTTTCTGGGTGTTGAGGGAGATGCACCAAGTTCGAAACCATTGATTGAGGTGATCTAGAGAGAGCTGTAGCATTTGGTTTGAAAACGAGAAGAATATGTTATTTGCGTTTTATAAATGAATGTGTTTAAATTATTATTAGTATTTATCTTCAGCAAGAAAATCATAAGACATTGCTGTTAAAGTAACAGTAATAAAATGAAACATGCACTTCAAGGATTCGAACTCATGTTAGTCCACTTACGAGACAAATGCGTTTTAACGATCGGCTACCATGCATACGGCCAAGAGGCAGATCATCTCCCCATGAACATCGCATAGCTTTCAAATGAATAAGCATTAAAGAGTACTCGTATTGTGAACGCAGCGTCATTGATATATCTCGAAATATTTAAAACTAATTTTTAACGTAAATATAGATTGGTATTTGGTCCTTGAGTTAAGAAGTAATAACGTTCAGCAGTTCTACGGAGAGGGATGACTCAGGAGGCAGTGCCTGTGGCCACATTTGAAAGGTCGCGGGTTTTATACCTGTTGCCAATCTTTCTTACCTTACACCCTGATTGGCTATTTCATGGTTCCAAAAGTTGGCGGAGTTTTGGTTTGCATTACTCTCAGTAAATCCTCGTCCCCCGAATCGGGGGACCCTGGAGAATGTGAAGTCCGCAGGGGATGTGTAGCCCCACTCGGTGAGTTCAAATCTGTAGCTTTTGGAGTCCCTGTCCTCTGCTACCATCTCTCTTCAGTCCGGCCACCTCACCTTCATTGTTCAAAATGCAAAATTGTTCAAAATTGTTTGAACCCTATCATTATTTTAAACACTTGTTTTTCTACAATTCTATAAATCAGGATCTTAATAACTCCCATTTAAAATACGCATTCATTGCCTCTTTTTTTGTTGTAATTTACGTCCTCCAACGTTAAGTCATATCGGACGATGAATGAATTTGGTAAAATGATGCTCAAATAAGTCCAGGTTCCATGGAGCTTAGAGCTACCTGACCTTCGTATTTAAGTATAAGGGAAACCCCCGGAAAAACCTTATCCAGGTAACTCACCCTGACCGAGATTCGAACTCGGGACCTCTTGAACGCGTGGCAGACATGCTACCATCTACTCTACCAAGGTGGGCATTGCCTCAAAAGGCACTATGAATTAGCCTTATAGATTCTTACTTTAGAGCTTGTTGTGGGGATTTTAAAAAGGATCCTAGGCCCAAATAGCACATTTTTTCCTAAGTAAAGCGTCCCTGTTGTCACGTGTCGGGCTGTCTTGCGTCTACTATACGTTCTTGAACGCAGCGGAATACGCAGGCTTTTGCTGTATTGCTTCTGTGTCCGTTTACAAGAAGGACTCGACACAAATATTGTACTGGGACTCCTGGAAGTCCAACCTCCGCAGTTGCCACAATTCACCTACATAAGCAATTATTTCTGTGATTATAGCGTCTCTTAAATACAACTCCTGGTCTACCAAAGGAAATGCTCCAACGAAGTCAAATCGGACAAACATAGAAGGTACTCAATTGGGCCACCACAACCTTTCCAATGTCGCCAGAAACATATTACAGGGTTCCCTTGCACTGCATGATAACACTTGATGGTTCCTAATCATGCTGAAACAGTGCGTCTTGCCGAATGTTCACATCAAGTAGGAAATACCATTGGAAGAAATAGAAGATATACCTCATTCATTTAACCGACCAGAAACGCGTCTGTACTATTTCTGAAAACCACGGGAGCCTAGCACATCCAACTCCATTGCACTAAATACTACGGCGCTGCTCACTGGGCCCCTGTCTTCTTGTTGCTTTAAGTCCCCATTTCTCACAACATGTATACGCATAATGAAATCCGCATGTACTATACGAACCCATATCTTTCTCTTTTTCTTACGTACCTCTCTGTCTGAGGCTACTTGTTGCTCTTTTCTTTAAATTCTTATTCCTTGTGTTGCCTGCCCCGGTATAGCGAATTACTTGAGTTAGTTTTTATTTAACAATAGCTGAGGACATAAAAAAGTATCAAACAGGGCGCTGCAGTCGTAGCACATCGTACGTAATCTTAATCCAAGTCACCAGGCTTTCACTGACAAGCAGCAAGGTGGATGTGATGACAGAAAATTGCTGCAAAATCATAAATTCACCAACGTTTATACCAGTATCCAGAGATAGCTTGTGAATCCTATCGTGCAGGAAAGGTGCTATAGCTGTTAACCGAGTGTGAGATCATTGAGATAACTAGAGGAAAAAAGCATTCATGCACGGAATCAGAATCAGGGAAGATGATGAATCAGCTAAACTGTAGAATGTGGCATAAAAGTTTAAGTAATTGGATTTTAAACTCTGTATCAACATTGATACTGCAAGTTCAGTTTGAATGAACCAACGAGAGTGTTTTCTACTTAAAGCAGAGCTTAGCGAAGATGTCGACACCACTGACCACTGATTCTCTCTACCCCTAATGTGATGTAGGTGTTGGTTAAAGCACATGAGCTTTGCACCACCTTAGATTGAATTCTAGCAGCGCAAGAGATGATTCCTGAGGACGGATGTGGTGGCTATGCAGAGAGAGAGAGAGAGAGAGAGAGAGAGAGAGAGAGAGAGAGAGAGAGAGAGAGAGAGAGAGAGAGAGAGAGAGAGAGGGAGGAGATGCCCGTAGATCCTGTTTTTCAAAAGGTTACCATTTATTAGCTTTGGTGAGAGATATCTCTCAGATTACGCACTGATTGCTTACTCCACGTGGACGTCTATCTGTCATTTGTGATTCCTGCGAATTCCATTGGCTGAAGTGATGCATTGATTGGTGCTTAGCACAGATCCGAGAACTGCAGCAGCTCCCTCTCACTCTTACAAGAATAATCAGTGCATTATCTGAGAGGTTTCTATTAACAAAGATAATAACGCTTTGAGAAGCAGGACTATACCTCGTGTTTGTGTCCAGGATTAGATAAAATTTGAACAATTAGAAATATATGGTGTCAATTAATCTTAATATGAACAAATAAAAATATCTGGTGTCTGCCTTCTCCGAGGCTCGACGGAGGATTTTTTAGTTCTAGATTGCCTCTCTTCCTATCGTACTGGAACTTACATGGCCCAAAATTTCTGAATAGCAGCCGATATGTGGTTTGTCCGAAGCCACGCGACAAAGACTCGAACTCTCGAAATATAAAAGTCTAACTACTAGATGTTCAGATCATTGTGGATTTTAAAAAAAAGCTGAGGGGGAAATGGCGAATCAGGAGATAAGTTCTTGTGAAATGCTGCTCGCTTAAGGCAACTGCTGTAGTCATATAAATAATATAGGATATATAGCACTTAGTGTATAGATAATCACGGAAGTATGCATTTATATCATAACCGATTTTCAGGAAAAATCAATTCATTCAATTGTTTGAGGGAAGTAACAATAATTAATTATTAAAATCAAAGATACTTGGAATAGGTTTCATAACTCCACGATTTCAATATATTTGTATATGACTGATGAACATTTCCCCATAAGATCTTGAATATATCTGTTATTAACTGCCAGAGCTTTATTCGCTACTCTGTTAAGGCTTACTTGTTGATAAGACAGTGTAAACTGTACAACATGTTAATTTGTTTAGAGTAGATTCAATCCTGGTGAAACTTATTGTCTGGCAGAGGTTCAGAATTTAGAATGGAATGGAATTTATTTATACAACTTGCTATTTGCAATATTTTTATCTACAATAAGGAACATATTTTCTTAACCTAGTTGTATAAACTGACGCCATTGTTTTACCTAGGATAGCACAGCCTGCTTCGCAACTAGGCCTTTTAGCTTTTCTGAGTAGCATAGTCACCCTTCCGTCATTTACTCTGGTGTGCTGTTTCCCCTTGTTTTCTCAGAATTTTTTCTTTTCCAATCTTTACTTTTCTCATCCACTTTTCTTTAGCTTTCCAAAACAGGTTCTCCATATTTCTATATCTATTTTTTTCCGTAACCATTTTTGTGGCTATCAACTCACTTTTCATCTTTTCCCCTTTCTTCTCCCATAATTTCTGTCCCCATATTGCTAGAAATTTGCCATCTGTCAGAGTGTGAACTGTACTTTTAGTTTATACACATAATTCTCATATTTCTACCTACTACTTCTTATTTCACTTAAGAACATTGATCCTGTTCTAATTCAAGCCATTTCTTCACTCTCCTGTCTGTTACATTGGTTTGTATATCTATTTCTTCCCCGTTCTCTCTTTATTAATCTATAAAGCTTTAATGATTTTCTGTTTTCTTACTCGCCATATAAATCTTGTCTTTCTATATCCTCCATTCTGGTTCTGATTATTTTACAAAAATCTGCTACATTCTATTGTCTAGTCTCCATAAGTCTCCCATTCCTATTTCTTCCACAGTTTTGTTTTATTTTCCTCTGACCACCAATATTTTCTCTTTCCCATTTTCTTTTGTTGATTTATAGATATCTTTAGGTTATCATCATCATCTTTTATCAAGCATTTACATCAAAACTTCCAGACTTTCAATTATTATAGTTTTTTCCCCCTAATTCTACTAGGGCTACTTCTCCTTGCGCTAATTTAGTCAATCCCAACATCTCTTTAGCAAATTGTTTGTATAACTGGTCTGTGCTATTAGTTACTTTTGACATCCCACATATTTCTGCAGCATACAACTTCCTTGACTATACCAGTGTTTCATACATAGGTTCTTTGGTCAAAATCACCAATGAATAAATACAGTATATAATTATAAATTTGCAATTGTAATCTGCTTCAGCTTAGTTTACTAGAACCTGAGGAGTTCCTTACCACAGTGCTATGGAATTCATTAGTTTTAACGTATCCAACTCGCATTGTTTGATAAAGTATTTTATTTCAGAAAGCCTGCTGAAGGTACACCACGGAAGCAATACGAAAATGCAAGACTTTTTTTTTTTTTTTTTTTTCGTCTCTTGTTGTCACTGGCGGAACCTCGCTACGAAAGTTCTTGGTCTAAATCACACAGAGTGAGTCATGACTGAAAAGGCTCCAACGCCACTGCAGGCGGCACTCATTCATCCGACTAACCTCATTTTTTGTGCGCATTCAATGAAAAACTTTCAAGTTTTCGATCGGTTTAAGTTTCACGCTTTGTTGACTGTTTGACAGGCAGTAGCTACCACGTGCAGGTCGAGGGTGTAAGTTTCACCTTGACTGACGCCACTTTAAAGACTCCAGCAAATTAATAAACTGCTGTAGAGAGCGGTGTGGCGTGATTGTCCCCTGCGGTCTCGCCATTGCAATATAATGGAATAATTCTGCGTGATCGCTTCCAAAAAGAGAGGAATACACTGCAACTTCTCTGTAGACTTATGAGCAACTAATGAACGATAACACAACTGGTTTTGGTGAAGAAAAAAAAAAAACTGCAATACTTTTAATACTTATGACTAGGGCCCGGAAGTTGTTGACCTAAAAGCTCTCTAAAAATGAGCTATGAAATGCCCTTAAAATAATGCATATAAAATGTAAATAAACGGCCTAACAAAAATTAACAATTTCTTTCATAATAATGAATTAATAACTGTCACAGACAAATAATATATGGTTCGAATAACCACATTTTAAAATTAGCTTTCTTAGTAAATAATACAATTATTGTTCCTAAATAATAAATAAATTCAAAATTCATCAGGTCATTTTCAATTTTATAAAATATGAAAAAATAATTTACTGTACCCATTAGCCAAAACATACCTTTGCGTTGCAGTACACCACCATGATCATCTTGAAGTTATCAGAAGTAAAGGAACGGCGGTTGTCAGCTAAAACTGTTTTATACTTTGAGAAACTTCTCTCCACTTCCACAGACGTTATAGATGCATATTTGAAGAACATTATGTCACTGCTTGTTAAATCCTGCTCTAAAATATCAGTTCTGAAGTTTACTCTTGACAAAATATGCGCAATCTGACAAACTGTTTGGTATCCTTTAGTCTTGTCCAATACAAATTTTAGTTTCTGTCTAATTTTGTCCCCAATCTCACCTTTTACATTCTGTATCCTCTCTTCCGTAATCCTCACTTACTCAATCGACTTATCCAATGTCATGCCACTTTCTTCAAGATGGATTATGGTTTCCGACAAAAATATAAAATGTGATTACATCTTCCAACAACACGTATAACATAACTGGGAAATGCAAATTCTTGCAGCATAACTAAATGGAAAATGATGACAGTTTTTCTACATAAAGAATCTATTATATAACAGAGGTTCCTTTTCTACCCACAAGTACTCTTTAAAGTTTCAGATTTCTATCCAGATCGCAAACCCCATCACAGGCATTTGCCCAGAGATGTATACGTTAATCCTTTACTACTCCACCTCTAGTACAACCATTATTATTATTATTATTATTATTATTATTATTATTATTATTATTATTATTATTATTATTATTATTATTATTATTATTATTATTATTATTATTATTATTATTATTATTATTATTATTATTATTATTATTATTATTATTATTATTATTATTATTATTATTATTATTATTATTATTATTATTATTATTATTATTATTATTATTATTATTATTATTATTATTATTATTATTATTATTATTATTATTATTATTATTATTATTATTATTATTATTATTATTATTATTATTATTATTATTATTATTATTATTATTATTATTATTATTATTATTATTATTATTATTATTATTATTATTATTATTATTATTATTATTATTATTATTATTATTATTATTATTATTATTATTATTATTATTATTATTATTATTATTATTATTATTATTATTATTATTATTATTATTATTATTATTATTATTATTATTATTATTATTATTATTATTATTATTATTATTATTATTATTATTATTATTATTATTATTATTATTATTATTATTATTATTATTATTATTATTATTATTATTATTATTATTATTATTATTATTATTATTATTATTATTATTATTATTATTATTATTATTATTATTATTATTATTATTATTATTTATTATTATTATTATTATTATTATTATTAATTATTATTATTATTATTATTTATTATTATTATTATTATTATTATTATTATTATTATTATTATTATTATTATTATTATTATTATTATTATTATTATTATTATTATTATTATTATTATTATTATTATTATTATTATTATTATTATTATTATTATTATTATTATTATTATTATTATTATTATTATTATTATTATTATTATTATTATTATTATTATTATTATTATTATTATTATTATTATTATTATTATTATTATTATTATTATTATTATTATTATTATTATTATTATTATTATTATTATTATTATTATTATTATTATTATTATTATTATTATTATTATTATTATTATTATTATTATTATTATTATTATTATTATTATTATTATTATTATTATTATTATTATTATTATTATAGTCCGGGATGAGAATAGAGGCCGGGTCGTGGCCGAGCTGTAAGACCGCTTCACTCTCACCAAGGTGGCCCGGTTTCGATACCAGGCGACCTCACGTGAGATTCGTAACGCAGCAACACGGCGCAGGGTTGGGTTTTCTCCAGGACCTCCGGTTTCCCCCGCCATCATTCCACCAGCTGCTCCATTATCATCTTTCCTTCCATTCATTTCATCCGCATCTACTTCTCTCACTCTCAGCCATTGGGCTGATCACCCATCCTGGACTCTCTGTCTGATCAACGGTTTCTGTTCCTCAAACCGAAGCCTAAAGGCATAAGGAATGCAGGAAGAAGGATCTCCTGAAACCAGAGCTGTTAAAGAAGAAGAAAATGAGAACAGTACATTCACTTACGTATTCTCATGTCACATCACTTTTTAGTACCTGATTTTCAAATAAACTTTAAAATGGTGTCCCTAATTGAGTATAACTTTAGAACAGGCTGGCCCCGTAGCTCATTCGGTAGAGCACCTGCCTGCCGTTCTA
Organism: Mantis religiosa; assembly: GCA_030765055.1. Classification (NCBI taxonomy): domain Eukaryota; kingdom Metazoa; phylum Arthropoda; class Insecta; order Mantodea; family Mantidae; genus Mantis; species Mantis religiosa. The sequence continues at coordinate 112,679,612 of CM060949.1, forward strand.
GGGGTCCCGGATTCGATTCCCGGCGGTGGGGGTGGGGATTTTCCTCCGACCAAGATAATTCCCCATCTTCCCCAGAGTCTAGAAGTATGAATGAGAGTGTGAATGTGTACGTGATCTAATGATTAAACCCCAAAGATAACGAGTTAACATCTTCAGTATGTTGCAAGGACAGCGGCCGCCGGTATGACCATAGCAGTTAAAGGCTATGGAACAAGGAAAAAAAACAAACTTTAGAATATACAACAGCAAATATTTCAGAAATAGTTGATGTCAGAAAAGTTATTTCTGCTTGACATAAGCTGTGTATTTTAATGAACTTTATTATGACATCTAAGTTGTTCCGATACGGGCAAATGAATTAGTAAAGGCGCGAATTCATTAATTATGTTCTTCCGGTTTATTTTGTTTAGCAATGTTTACAAACATTTTCAGTGTTTCAGGATTGTAGTTAGATTTATTAAGTTCAATTATGTAGATGTGTTAGTGAACGTAATGCAATTACATTATTTATCTTATCACGACAGCTCTATAAATCGGATATTTTACTTTAAGATCTGCGGTTCAAGCCTGGCCAAGATGTTGTTCCTGAGTGAGGATTTTGCTAGATAGCCTGGTGTCATAACTAGAAAATGCCTTAGACTTAGACTGGAACGCTTCCTACCAGAATTTTCATTTCTATCATCTCATTTCATGTAGCAGTCTGATACACCACGTTGGCGACATTATAGTAAGAGCCCGCGTTAAAAAATGCTCTGTTCAGGAAATCCAATATTTTAACGGGATACGCTTCGACATGAGATATTTTGAAAAACTTTTAGTCAAAACATGAAAAGAGCTTGTATAGAAAATGAGTAGTTGTCAAACATTTTTATGATTACTCACTCAGATGAGATGTTCTTCATATCCCCAAAAGCGCTTTTCGATCAGGTTTTGATCATCTTCAGTGTGTGTTGACCAGCTACTCCGGTAGCTGGTCAACACACACTGAAGATGATCAAAACCTGATCGAAAAGCGCTTTTGGGGATATGAAGAACATCTCATCTGAGTGAGTAATCATAAAAATGTTTGACAACTACTCATTTTCTATACAAGAAATATCTCACTTTTAATAACTTGACTATGTCTTCTTTTAAAAAATGAAAAGAGCTGCAAAATACCTACTACGATTTAGATTGAAGTATTACAATTGCGACTTGAATACAAATGTGGCATCCATCCCAGCGTTCATTTCGTGTCACACACACACACACACACACACACACACACACACACACACACACACACACACACACACACACACACACGCACGCACGTACACACAGGCACGCACGCATACTCACGCACGGACACACACACTCACAGAAAACTAATGTTTCTAATAAAATAGGACAAAATGTTTAGCTGTAATCCAAGTGCTTGTTCTAATTTGGTAAGGAACAAACAAAAACAAAAAAAAAAAACAAAAAAACAAAAAAAAAAAAGTGAAACGTATGTTCTCTGCTCTTTTGTGTAACGCTTCGACATTCTTTGTTGATACCGTTTCAATTGAAATTTGTTTCCAGTTCCCTTAAATGCATAAACAAATAATGAAACAAAATTTTGAAGATCGAAAATAGAGAGAGAGAGAGAGAGAGAGAGAGAGAGAGAGAGAGAGAGAGAGAGAGAGAGAGAGAGAGAGAGAGAGAGAGAGAGAGAGAGAGAGAGAGAGAGAGAGAGAGAGAGAGAGAGAGAGAGAGAGAGAGAGAGAGAGAGAGAGAGAGAGAGAGAGAGAGAGAGAGAGAGAGAGAGAGAGAGAGAGAGAGGAGAGAGAGAGAGAGAGAGAGAGAGAGAGAGAGAGAGAGAGAGAGAGAGAGAGAGAGAGAGAGAGAGAGAGAGAGATATTTAACCCTTCGTTAATCGCGCATGTATCTGTGGGATACATGACCTATGTTTATTTCATTATTATGGCAATAAATAGAGGTAAGCGCTTGCCGAGCCAGGGCATCTTCCATCATACATTTGTTATTGTTTCCTGAAAGTTTCAACCATTTCCCCCTAATGCTAAGTTTGCAAACGAGGCCAACGTCATCACGTGTGTGCTGTTGTATCTGTCAGATACATCGCGCCAACTCTGGTTACTAATTGTCGTCGCTATCGGATCCAACAACGTCATTGCTAGAGAATGCTGATATAAGTGGTTGTGTTGTTGCTAGGTAAATTAGAGTGCATTTCTTTATTACTGTGAATCGTATGTTTGAAAATAGTTCAAGTATATGATTTAGAAAATCTTTGGACGAGGTACATCGCCTTATTTTCGGAGATGATGTGCTGCCGATTGAGAATAATTTTGTAGAAACTGATTCCGAATATGAAGACATAACTGCAAACCCGATATTTGCACATCGGTACAGATCATGATGTTGATGAAGAGGAAAGTAATAAAGTGCTAGAAAATTCCTATTTTGCAAAGTACAAAATACACAGGATGATAACGATGAAGATATAACAACATACTTACATTTTATTTTAGGTAAGGACGGAAGAAAATAGAAAAAAAATTCCTTGGAAGGCAATATAGGCTCGACCCCATAACATACTAAACTGCCTGGAGTTGTCGGAAATGCCAAAACTATGAAAACTGAATTTGACTGCTGGAAAATTTCCGTCAGTGATGATATTCTGCATCTAATTGTGCTACACACCAACAGACACATAGATCATTTCAAAGTGAAATATAAATGTGAGAGTGATTGCAGAGACAGAGACATAAAAGAAATGGAAGCCTTTATTGCCTTATTATGCCTTGCTATTGTGTTCCGCTGAGGAAGGCAAAATATTCACGACTTCTGGACAAGAAATGATCTCGGTGTCAATATTTTCAGGATTACTATGTCCGAGAGACGCTTCTGATTCATAATAAGGTGTATTCGTTTTAAAATATTCTAAACCAGATACTAAATAACGGCGTCACGAAAGTTGACGCGCCCAACGAAAGGTTAATAGCGAAAATACTAATTTGTTATCTCTGAAGATTTCTGTGGTATTCCACCACCTCAAACACCCTTTTTACCTCTTATAAGTTAATGTTTCTTTCTTATCAAAATTATCTGTTTTAGTCAATCAATTTTACATATATGGGAGGTAGAAAAATTATTGTGAAACACATACAATTCATTAAATTATACAGTAGGTTTGTCAAAGTACAGTTTTCATTTTTATCTTTGAGGTTAAAATTTTCTTTAATGTCCCATATCTCTTAATTATTAAACAGAATTGATATTAATTATATTTACTACTTCTATGCAAATATTTGTCGTAATCAACAAGTAGATGGAAATTCACCTTTTAGATTAGGCTTACAAATGTAAGGGACATCCATTAAATTGACAAGAATATTGTGATGGTATACAAAATTTTTCTACGAAGTTCATTTCGAGAGAATTTGTGCATCCCTGGCGTTAATTTGATAGTGTCTTCATAGAAGTCAATCGCCAGTCCGTTGTATCAATTTAAAAAGCTTTGAGGGCCAAAAGTTTCTGTGGCAATGATGAGCATTGGTAGATTTGTGGAGTAGAAATAGGGAAACTTGTTTTAAGGTTCTGTGAATGACAGAACAAACCGATATGAGAATCTGCTCACCTGTCAGGCTGCACTGTTTTTTCCATAGAAGTTTGCAATGCTCTCTATACCTTGCTTCGATAAAGCATTTCGCAGATAAATATTATTAAAAAACAGACCAAAAAACGGAGTATGTGTATGCTAGCTGTCTTTAAATGAAGATGCATTTTCCACATTGACAAAGGATGATTTTTAAAACTTAGCTATTTCTTTCTTTCGAATGGCACAGCAAACTCATGAAACATAAGTGGAGAAAATATGGGTAGTATGGTAAATACTGCGTACATGATCTGGAATATGTAAGCAACAATTAATAGAAATCAGCCTTAAAGGTGTCCATTCACTGAATCAGGAATTTTCTAGAAACACAGGCGTTCTTCGGCCAAAAGAACAAATTTGAATAACATCATCGAGGTAGTCATTTTTAAATACCTTAGACTACATCTCAGAAATGTAGAGATTGTAAACTCGAGAATCTACTGCTCATTTTATATGACGTAATTTAATTTGCTGGTGGAAGATAGCATCTGAGTAATCAACGCTTTTGGCTTACTGATGACGGAAGTGCTAACCTGAAGGCCGATGCCCTGTCGAGAGAATTCTGCAGAATGGCGACGAGCTCCTGCAGGTGTCGCGCAATGGGGCGCCAGGCTCAGGTCAGGACCTGTCTGAAAGTGCTATTGTTTGGAACCTTGCTTCACTGAGTTTCATGTCAAGGGTAAAGTGTTCACCCAGCCCATTAAAATCAGCGGACAATACATGCTTTCGAGCAAAAAGAAACAGACCTTACACCAAACAACCGCTCCTTTTCACCAGACACTTGTGTCAGCACAATAGTCAGCTGCCTTCTGTTTTGCCTCACAGATTACGGGAGCAAACAAGTGAAGAATGCATCTCATAGAAAAGTTGTCGCATCAGCAAACGGATACTGTCAGGGCCATCTTTGATGTTATCGGTCCTGCACAATACCGTTCGTAAATCATATTGAAATTTCTCTGGCTAGTTGAAAACTTGGCTCATCAGTGAGGAAAAAATACTCAACTTATCTTTCCTCCTTCTTAGATTATAACTGTATATGTTCGTGATAAGAACTCTTATATGTTACATAACTTTTTCCACAATTTATCACTACTTTTATGAACCCTTACAAATTATTCTTGTAACGATTTTGCTTGCATCTGCTTAAAATAAGTTACCACACAGATTTATATAAATATGTTATTATATATTTCGTTATATTTGCAAAAGGAATAAAGATAGCCAAACAGTCACAATTGACTGTCTTTAACATTCAATGCTCTTTGGCTGAAAGAACTAAAAGTTGACAATACTTCAATGATAAATTCTTGAGAAATTAAATTCACAACAAAAGGATATTGCTACGTAAAAGTTATTTGAAATTAATTCTTGTTTTTGTTTTAAAGATGTCTTGTCACTATGCTTTATAGTCAACAAGGTAAAACAAAATTATATCAGATTCTTTGCGATTGAGGAGAATTTCCAGGAAAACCAAGGTATACATTTTATTTGTCACACATATGTATGTCTTCAGTGTGTGATATTTTGATAAAAATATCAAAAGATATTTGAAAAGGAAGAACTTAAAACAAAGGTCTTCATGTCACATCTTTGTAAACCGGTGAATGTATGTATCTAACATTTTGTTTTTCAATTATGCTGTCCAGAGTCATGCGCCAGTGCACACATATACACACAAACACACATATAAATGTTTTATAAAAGTGCCTTTTTGGATTCAGGGCATCCCTAAACATACATTTCCAGTGAGACACAGCCAGAAATCTATGTTAGCCTTCTGCATTTTGTAAAGCTACTAAAGCCACAAAGCTGCTCATCGAGCATGCTCTTTGCTGTCGACTTGACACTCCATTTTATTAACTTTAAAAGAATAACTAGCACATCGATACACAAAATCTAAAGACACTATCCTAGAGCACATAATTCTGTATCGAATAACATAAAACGCATTGCCAAAACTTTCATTTAACTTATGGCTACAGAACTTATGGCCCAATCAAATGAATCGCTTATTTCCACATTTTTTGCTTTTTGAGTTAGATGCGTTTATGTGTTACTTTGATGTCGACCCATCGCTGAGTGTAGACAGGGCTTTTCATATTCAATCAAATAGCCACAAAATAGAACTGGTAAATTCTTGTTGATTTCAAAAGAGCCCTATTTCTAGGACAGTTTAAAGAATGCAATACTGCAAATAAGATAGCAGACAGAAAGCTGCTTACATAGCGCCAGAAGATGTTTCAGAGTTCTGGAACACTATTCTTCAGTGGCCGATCTTTTTGTGACCACAGGATGCAGAAAATTACAAAGTCTTTATTATATTCCGTAGAAAATGAAGCTAGCTACAGTGAAGCAATAACTATTACACAAATATAAATATTTGATACAAAGGCTTCACTTGTCTTAAGAAATTGGTGTTAATACTTCTTTCTAATGGAGATCGATTTCAAAAACAGATTGTTTTCATTATCAGTCAACTTCGTTGTCAAGGATTACGAAACGTAACTTGGAAACCAGAACGAAAGAACATTTTCGTAACATTAAGTATAAAAAAACTGGTGAATCTGCCGTAGCAGATCATTTTTGGTCATTTAGCCATGAAATAAATCCTGAAGTTAAATTATTAAAACAATTAAATGGTCCGATAGATTTAATAGTTTGAGAAAATATATTTATTTTAAAAAATAGACATCACATAATGAATTTTGAAATACCAGCAATTGATTCTGTTTTTAGGTTTGTTTCGTTTTCAAATGTTGGTTATACTAAAAAAAACATAAGAAAAACATGGTAACCGGAATCCTTGACAACGGAGTTGACTAATGATGAAAACAACTTGTTTTTGAAATCGATCTCCATTAGAAAGAAGTATTAACACCAATTTCTTAATTTAAGTGAAGGCTTTTTAACAAATATTTATAAAGTTTGTAATCTTTATTATATATTGTTTTTCTAAATGAAATAATGTGTTTACATGAGTTACGTGTGCCTTAACATTGTCCTAAGTTATACGTTGATTAAACAGTTTTATTGCATATCTTGAAAGCTTTACATTTGTTATTTCACTTATTACAGAATGGTCCTGTGTCCGTTACAAATATTTAGCTTTTGCTAGAAAATAGACACAACATATGTGAACAGAATCTGTCACAATGCTATTTATTTCTCAACACTATGCCAGTTGGACATAGAGCCTATCTGAAAAAAAAACTGATTCAATTATTCTAAAAACAAAAAGTGCTAGGTATTAAAAGTTTGTTTGTCTGTTTTTTTTTTCAAAAGTGATTTAAAGTAAAATAAGAATTGCATTTAGATATTATATATTTGTATGTGTAGTAAACTTCGTGTTGATCTGAGAAGTGTGTAGAGGGAGATGAAAAGTCGTCCTTGAAAAAAATTAGAATCCCTGTAGTTCTTACTGCAAGTAACTGCACAGCTATGGCATTTGAACTCATCGCTGAAGAGAGAATCCAACAAATACTTTACTCATCGAGTATTTGCGTATATGTTGTGTATGGGTGTACGCATATCGCAGACGTACTTTATAATTACACAACATTAATAAATTAGTGAAACTAAAATGAACTGTAAAAGAGAGACATAAAAAATTTCCAAACTGAGTAAAATATATTTCCATCAGAGAACTTTAAGAGATGGAAGGAGGGGCAGAAAATATTACATCCATATGTACAAATTATCCCGTAATCTTTTTGACTATATCGAAAATAGATCTAGAGCTAAAGAAACACTAAATTTGGAGCACAATTCGCATTAACACAGATTTGTGTATCAATGAAATAATCCATAATTCATTTCTAAAATGTGATCCAGTCTTCATTCTAATTCAAAGGTGCAATTAAAAGTCTAAAATTCAGATTTCAGAAATAAATGTAGATTACCTCCATGTTAATTAAGACCTTGAAAGACATTCACAGATTTCACAAATACTTAAGAATAATTTGTAATACATTTAAATCATGTCTTACGTTCCGTATTCAGAAATTTCTGAATGTCGTATTTAATATATTTCACTTTCTCCAAGTCACACCAAGGATGAATATTCCTGTTTAGATTTTTCAACAAACGGTAATAAATCAGACAAAAAAAGTGTCACTGATGACATATAGCAGACACTCTCTTGTATGACATATTCGCGGGTGTCGTAGTGATCAAATGCTTGTGAGTATTTGTTATTTTATTATACTTTCATCTTTACTTTCAAACCTGAGGTTAACTGCAACATGTCTGACTTTGTTTACGTAAAGGAAGTCTTAGTCATGTGCTGGCCCCAAGGTTGCTGCTGTCTCACTCACTCGGTCATGCAATTAATTATACCATTTCGCTAGGATTACGATGGAAGCTAAAAGTATGAAGAGCAGCGCTTCAGAATTGCCATTTCTTTAATTTGTTTCCACGATTTCTTTTAATTTATTTATTTTAGGTCACATGAACAACTAAGTCATGAGCGACCATGTACGAGGGCCGTTCAATAAAGAATTATCATAATATTTTTACGGCCATAATTTATCGTACTAAAATTCAACATTATTATATTCTGTTAGCTTAATGTGAAGCAAACACGCCGTAGTAGTTTCATTGTTGGTACTCCTGCTTCCCGCCTATGATAACCAGGTAAGTTCAGACATGTTCAGTGTCGCCTACCGCTGCAATGGAGATAACATGCAGTTAAAGTTGATGTTAGAGGAAGATCCGGAGTTTCTTTCAAACGTAATCACTGCTGATGAAACTTGGCTACATCATTTTGATCCTGAGAGCAAACAGCAAAGCTCAGTGTGGAAATCTCCTTCATCACCAACCCTCAGAAAAGCAAAAGTGGTGGCTTCTGCTGGGAAAGTTATGGTCATCTCATTCTTTGATATTAATGGAATAGTTTATCAATATTTTGTACCTGCACACACATCAGTAACTGGACAATACTACAGGGATATCCTGAAAACATTGCAAGTCCATATCAGGCGCAAAAGACCTCATGTCCGTGAAGCAGGCTGGATGCTGCACCACGATAAAGCGCGGCTGCATATTGCCAATGTTGCTGCTGAATATCTTGCAAAAGTCAACGTGAAGTGCATCACTCACCCTCCCCATAGTCCGGATTTAGCCCCATGTGACTTTTTTCTATTCCCTAACTTGAAGAAACGCCTTCGTGGGAGGCATTATCCATCATCAGAAGCAGTGGTAAAGGCTGCGTAGGCGATTTTGAAGGATATCTCCAAAATGGTTTCCAGCATGTCTTTGAAGACTGGCAGAAACCCTGGGACAAGTGCATCGCATTCGGGGGAGAGTATTTTGAGAAGAACCATCAAAATTATGACGATGAGTAGAGGTACGTTGTCACAAAACAAAAAAACAAAAAGTGATAATTCTTTATTGAACAGCCCTCGTAAATATATATATATATATATATATCCAAATCGTTTCCACGATTTCTCAAGTTATGTTGCAGCGTTTTGATACGTATGTACTGGTCCTTCCTGGAGTGTCAAGTCGACAGAAAGAGCATGCTCGATGAACATCTTCTGTGACTTCAGTGCCTCTACAAAATGCAAAAAGCAAACAGATTTCTGGCTGTGTCTCACAGGAAATGTATGTTCTGAGATGTCCTGAATCCAAAAAGGCAGTTTTAGCTAAAATGTGCAGGTGTGTGTGTGTGTGTGTGTGTGTGTGTGTGTGTGTGTGTGTGTGTGTGTGTGTGTGTGTGTGTGTGTGTGTGTGTGTGTGTGTGTGTGTGTGTGTGTGTGTGTGTGTGTGTGTGTGTGTGTGTGTGTGTGTGTGTGTGGTGTATAGTATAATAGAAAAAAATTGTTGGATACATACCAAACTTAATATTTGTCTTCAGCATTTTACAAAGAACTTACATGAAGACTTAAAAATATCTGTTTATGGGAAAATTTAACGCTGCTTTGATTCTAGCAAATGCTATGCTGGATTTTCTTTTCTTTTTCTTTTTTTTCCCCCCTTATTTTGTGTGTGTGTGTTTGTGTGTGTATCTGTTTGTGTAATTTCAAAAAGGTATTTATTCACAATGCGCAGTCCATACACCACAGAGTTACTCGACATTCATCGTTCAGAACACGGAAAACTCCATTGAAAAGAAAACAACTAACAACTTACCCAGATAGTAGATTCTAACCTAGATTCGAATCCAGAGCTCTTGAATGCCCTACCCCCATCTCACAGAGTTGTGCAGTTTTAACTATCTCAATATGTCCAGATTAAGCAACAGCTCATTTGTTTGGAAGCACTTTCGGTTACGGTTTGAAAGTTCTACAAAACTCTCCATTCATCCATCATTAACTTAAAAGTCTGTATAATTACTTTACTTTCTCCACTCGCTGTCATATATTTTTGTTCCCACTTTAGAAATTATTCTTTAAAGTGTAACTTATCTTTCTTTCTAATTATTGTGAACATAGATACATATTTCAAGAGATCGTTGACTTACACATTCTGCTAGAAGTAAAAAGAGAAGCAATAGTCAGTTTTAAAAGGGTGAGCTGTTAAACGCTAGCTTGAAATTCCTTTCATGACTCACGAGACATTTTAAGATAAAAAGGAACAACTCAAACCAAAACCAATGTTTTCGCAGTATGGCTTTGCCAAAAAGGAAGTTAGTTATATGCATTAATATTATCTACATTTTTCGTGTAGTACGTAAGCAACCCCGTGTACATTTACATTTTATTATTTAATTAAATGTATTGAATATATAAGATTTTAATCTATTTTTAAAGAATAAAGAATAACGAAAAACTTCGATTAAAGATTATTTTAGAATAGACATGACGTTTTTGAAAATCTTCACCCCTATCTTTGGCAGATACCAAGTATAGTAACGAAATTTCTTTTTCTTTCTTGCATTTTTTTTCAAAAGTTATCTATACAAACTTAGAACATTTTTTAAAATTTGATTCAGATATGATTATTCGACTGAAGCTAATACTTCTTGCATACTGGTCAACTATTACATTAAATAATCATATTTGGAAAATGGCTAATGATAGAAAGAAATTTATGTCGGTGTTTAGACATACTCTGCATTTTTCGTGCAGTTTAGTTATCTAACTCATGTCGTTTGCCATTATACAAAATTAAACAAAATTCACTAAAAATGAAAAGAACTTCGCAGAACGAAAATTCAGGACATGTATGAGGGTAAGGCATACATATTCATCTGTGTTATTAGAAGGTGAAATGTTTTTCCAAGTTGGTAGTTGTGATTGGAGTTGGTGGGTTCTTATTATTCTTCATATCACATTATTGAAGGGCGGTAAATAAATGCTTAGTTTGCTATTTCTTTGTTTTCGATGTTTCCTTCTGGAGTTAAGCTGTTGACACAGTGTACTTCGAAAAAATATCAATATTGAATGGAAAAGAATGTCTCCTCCATCTATTATGCGTTAGTTGTAATAACAGTGTGAAAGTTCTATCGGGTCACATTTTGAAACACTGCGGCATGCGAGAAAATGTGATTTTCTTTACTTTTCTGTATGCAAAAGATAATTACTAAGTCATTACGTGTGATATTTAACAGCTGGTGTTGTTTCTGCATGTTATATGAACCTCAGTTCAGTTGCTTAGTTCACATGAGGTATAAGGAGATTAATATTTCATGTGAGCACTATATTTAGAGCATAATAGCGTAGAATAGATGAATTTGTAATGGGTAGAGAATGTATTAGTGTTACACATAGGATTTTTTCTTCGTATACAAAAATAGCTTGCGGGATGAAGAGGGTACCGGCTCTTTTGGAATATGAAGCGGTACCAATTGAAGAATAAATTAATCTACGCAGGAGTACAAAGGAGTTCACCGGTAACAAACAACTTTTTTTTCTTTCTTTTCGCACTTTCAACTATCGTAAAAAGATGCCTCCCTTAGAATTACGGCGAATCAAAGAAATATTGTTCAATACCAAAAGGTCGTTGCAAGAAACTTTTTGTAGCACTAGAAGGTTATGGACGCCTCTGTGTTATCTTCCGGCTTCAGTTGAGCAGGTCCCAAACAAAGTGAAGTGGTGGGGGTGGTCAGGCCACTCGTCCCCCGACGGAGGGGAGCCCTGAAGACCTTGAGGGCATGTGGTAGACACATTCCCCTTGCTGTGTTGGGGTGATATCCATTCCTTAACGGCGCTTCTGCCCAAAATTCTGCAACGACTTTCTTCAGCACACTTGCTTACACATAATTTTTTTCCAAAAATCTAATTTGTTTTATTCATAAGATTTTCTGTACTCACTATTCTCATTCTTCTGTCAGACAAACTTCATTACACATTTATGCATTTCGTAGAAGGCTACAACAGACGAAAACGATAATATATTTTTAAAAAGCAGACTGCTTTATGACTTTTTTATTTCATGCTCTTTGAATGACCAAGAGAAAAAGCTAATAGTTTTCTACCACTTTAAAATACCAATAACAGAAAATATTTAGGCAATACTTAAGGTTACGAACTTTATATATACAATAAAGTATAAGAATAAAAAATATATGTACTTGTCATACGTGTATCTTAAGTAAATTGTATTTTAATAAAAATCATTACATCTATATCAAAGTAAAAGATAATAAAAGTAATCTTAAATAAAGGATAGTATGGGGTGGGCAAGTTTTGAAAATGTTTGTGATACTGAATTTGAATGCCAAGTTTGGTGTTAAAGCGAGTTCTGTTTTTAAGTTATGATGTCCATAGACTCATACAGACGTGCAAAGCTTTTCCTGGAGTGCTTTCTTAATTCAGGGAGTATCAAAATGTATATTGCCAGGAAAGCCTGAATATCGAACTTTTGGTTGCTAAATAATAGATAAGGAAATAAAGATGCATTTCGTGACCTCAGTGTGAGATTTTGGTGGAATCACTTTACTTTCGCAATAAAGAACGCACTCTGATTATTACTGCACTATAACGAGTGATTGCTCAAATAATAATTCATTAAACAGGGATTTTTGGGAACTGAGTATTCATGTGCAGCGAAAGAGAATGAGTTCTTGGTATAGGGTATAATATAAATGGGCAAACAAGTGATGGAAGTATACTAGAGGGTCGGGAAGTTTCATCCCCAGCTGCAATTTGCTGCGAGAGAGGCTTTCAACACGCTTGATAACAGGTGGAGGGATGGCTCCCCTTCACACTAACTTGTACCCTGCCCCACAAAAATATCTTTTGAGGTCAGAGAACCATGGGAGAGAAGATGAAGCATAAAAGGAGGGGGAGGAGGAACATGTGAGGGCTTGCAAACGACTTAGGACCCCGAGAGATCACGTTTCCACAGTACTGTACCCAACCTGCTGAATCCTTTTGAATCTCAGGCAAAATGTGCACTGCATTTATAATGGTGCATCTGTCCCACTGTAGCAAATAGCAGTAAAATCCGTAAGCTACGCAGTTTACACCTGCTTCTCCTTGCCAGCACACCTAAATGTCGTCGTCAACAAAAGGTGTGGTGGTGTAACGACGAGATAACTTAGAAATATAACCAGAAAGAGAGAGACTGAGATATTTTAACGGAACGTTTTTAGCTGTCAAGAATTGTCTCTATATGCACCCACTAATTTTTCCTCCAACAATCGGCAATCTAAGAACGCTATAATAGTCTCTGTCTCTGCCTCAGCTCCCATATGTTTACAACAGGATCGTTCTAGTTCGAGACAGATTTTTATTTTGAGTAGACAGCTTGGAAATACATAGCTAACCCAAGAGAAGTCGCTACCATAAAGGTAGAATTACAATCGGGAGACCTCTATCATATTTCTTTATGAAAACGATAGTGATATGCTGCACTTGATATGGTTATAGTAGTTAAAGGCTGGATCATTCGTTCAACTACATAGAACATTGTCTCTAGCATTCTAGCCTTATAACCTTGATGTTTACACACCCCTGTGTTAAAGAACAATTATCACCGAGTAACCTAATAAAATTATTTATGAAGCCCGGGACTGAACACATTGACATTGTAAATAAGCATTGGAAATATGAATCATTTGGAAATGAATTTTGAGACTTGCATATTGTTTACTGGCAACAAATACAAGTTGACAGGACATTTAAGTGGCGCTGGCTCTTGCCATGGCAGCTCAGTTGGATTAGCTCAAAAACAGCTGTACAAAGAGGAAATATATAATTTAATTTTTTTTATATTATTAAAGCTTTTGATAGACTTTGTTGCACGGGTGTCATCAGTCAACAGAAATGAGAACGGCGGCTGTAGCATTTCTCATGTCAAACACAAATCACTGATGGCATATCAAAATATAAAATCCCTCAAGAATTCATTTTTAATTCGTATTTTGGCGATCTTCATTGGATATGCCTTTTTATAAGCATAACGTGAAATATAATATTTTATAGTAGATGTAATTATGTTCTAATTTATACAATGTTATGCATTGCATGTCGGCTAAGCTTGCACACGGGAGCTCAATTTCAGAGTGCACAATAAGTACGTGCTTGAATTGCGCAGAGAGTTGTCAAAATGTGCAGTTAAAACACCAGAAAGCCGCGATTCTTCTACTACCGCTACAGAGTATTGCAGTGGAGTTCACACAAAGCATATAGATAGCTAAAGAAAGCAGATCCCAATCATCGTTGCATTCTAATCATCTAAAACTGGACATCTAAACATAACTAACTTTTAACTAAAGGCCATAAATTCACAAATATAAATATGAGTGTAATCATTACGTAGTAGAGTTACTGCGATAAAAATGTTATTGTTAATTTTTAGTTTGAATTACTGAAATTCTGACTCGGTGGAAAAATCACGAAATTGAAAGCTCTGAGTAAGAATGATTAACACCTCCGATGTATAATAAATTCTCTTACGCGCCATATACGTATGGTAGACAACAGAAAATAAAAGTGATTCCTCCGTCCGGTTACCTTGCAAATTCTCAAAAGACTTTCGCTCAGAAATGACCTTCTTTGAATTAAGCTGTAAATACCTAATTGCTTACAAACAGTAGGAGAAATCATTTAATAGTTTATCTGGAAGAATGCAGGAACCATTACAGAAATTGAATTCATGAGCTGTTGTGAAGGGGAAAAAATAGAAGGATGATAAGCGTAGTACATCTAATTCCGTACACGTACCAAGGTTTAAAACATTATTGAATATTTCGAATTTCGAAGCCGATTTTTGCATAGACAACGATTCTTTTCTGTCTGCACATGAAAGTCTTAGGGAAAACAAAAATAAGATTCAACTATACCTATACGTCTGAAAAATGTATACACACTTTGAACCGTCGTAGAAACTATTTCACGTTCTACAATGTTCAATTTCTGGGAGAAAGTAATATTATCCAATTAGTGGCGTACGTTTAAGCTTTATTATCCCCCATGCTCTCCAGACTTTCGCCGCTGAATTTCTTTTTATGAGGCACAGTAAAAAATGAGGTGTACAACGTAAACCACTTTGGAATGAGATCAAGCTGTGTGCGCAGAAATCCCATTGGACACATAGGTACGATGTACGGAAGCAATGGTGACTCTTACTCAGCAAATACATTGATGCTGAAGGCCACCAGTTTGAATGGTGGTCATATTTTTATCCGAAAGTGCATTTAAGTTTCAAATTGGCCTTAAAGCTTTCCATTTCCATCAAATGAACTTTGTAGAAAGGAACATAAATTAAGTATGACGGTTCATAGTTTTTTGACGCTCTCTCTCTCTCTCTCTCTCTCTCTCTCTCTCTCTCTCTCTCTCTCTCTCTCTCTCTCTCTCTCTCTCTCTCTCTCTCTCTCTCTCTCTCTCTCTCTCTACACACACACACACACACACACACACAATACAAAATATGAAAGGGTAGAGTCACTGAAAAATTCAATGCCATAGCTGGGATTTGAACCACGGATCTTCCGGTCTCCGTCTGGCTGCTCTTAACCATTGAGGTACTATGGCTAATGTGCCAGCATGACATTAGGTTCTCCAACTGACTCGTGTTACTACCCTTTCAAAGTGCGTCCTACACTGAAAGAGCAATTAATTTCCATTAATTGTACATAATAGTGGTCCGAACTATTAAGCCCAGACCTTTAAATATTTGCAGCATAGTAAGTCACCATTAAGATAGTTATCTCATGTGTTTATGAGAACTCCTAGTGGTTTACCGGGAAAAACACGAGTCAGGTGGAGAATTTAATGTCATGCTGGCACATTGGCCATAGTAAGAGTGGTGAACGGAGACCGGAAGATCCGTGGTTCAAATCCCGGCTATGGCATTGAATTGCTCAGTCTGACTCTACCCTTTCATAGTGCGTCCTACACATGGCTAGTGTGAAAGAACAATTAATTTCCATTAATACAAAATATGTACTAATTTCTATGTATTTCAGATCCATTTTGTCAACCTTACTGGAGCACAGATGGTTTGTTAATGTATATTCATCTCTGTCCACCTCATTCACTCTCCTCTCCTCTGCCTCTGTCTAAAAGTACCTTTCACTGTTTAAAATACTCTATGTTAGCGTTTTATTTGAGACCGAAAATTTTAGGACTGCTTCTGATAATACAGATTTAATAACTATGCATTTACCAAAATTAAGTAGTTCACTGGTAGTTAAATATAGGTAATTCCGTTTACTATAACCGAAATATATGTATATATATCCCTGTAGTAACTAAATAAACTTAGACTGCAACAGCCCTTTCCAGTAAAAACCTACCCCCCGGCCGCTGCCCACCACGCGTCATGAGTGGGATGTAGTACTGGAGGGTGGAACGTGGATAGCGGCTTGGTTCCTCCCGGTCGATACATACAACCGGTCTTCGGAATCAGGGACTTCTACTTCTCCATTAAGTAGTTCCTCCATTGGCTCCCCAGGGACCAAAGCACTGTGTACACGCCGGACCACCTCTCCCAATGGAGAAAATCCCCACGCCGGTACCGGGAATCGAACTTAAGTCTCCTGCTTGGTAAGCAGCAGCAAAAGGATAATTTTTGTACTAAATAAATTAAAATTAATCGAAGGCTACCCAACAATAAGATGTTGGTTTTTAAGTTTAAAATAAAATATTAGGATAGACCATAACACGGGCAAGTGATTGTAATCACTTCGTAAAGTGATCGTAAGTAAAAAATTCTGATTCCTATATTCTATAATTTTCTCTACCCTCTCTCGACTGGTAGTGTGTGCACAAACTGTACTTACAAAGTTTATTTTTCCATCCACTTAACTGTAATTTGGATAAACATTTACAGGAATTACTGCATTACAATAGTTACAAAGGGACAGTCAAATGTTTGTGAACGGGACACTATATGCTGGCTTTAAAAAGTACGTAGTGTTTTCATACAACAGCGAGAAATGAGTGACGAAGGTACTTAAAAATGGCGAAGTTTTGAACAATTCAAACTATTATTAAAGACATCTCGGATATGGCCTAAGATATAAAAAGTTTACTTGGAAGAAAATGTTAATTGAAAATTGTGAGAGCTATTTTGAAAAAAAAAAAAAAAAAAAAAAAAACCTAGAACTTTGAAAAATCTTCTGTGTTAAGGGTAGAGGATTTTCCTGAATATTTCGTGGCCTATATGTGTATACCTAGTTCATAGTTTTTCCATTTTTCATTTTTGAGTTAAAACTGTTCACAAACATACACGCACCTTTCTTTTTCTTTTTCTTCAGGGAGTCTCAAAACGTGTATATCCCGAGAAATCTCTATATCAAATTTTTGGATAAAATGCAGCACTTCCTTACAGGTAATCATAGCACATTTCATATGTAAACGTCAATTAAAAGAAAATTGTAAATTTAATTTTTCATAAATGTATTGCCATAAAAGTCTTTTACTGTTTGATTTTGAAGTATGGGGTTTTAAATTCATTCTATGATTGAAACATTAAAATTTATATTTGTCTCGTTTCGCTAATTTTAAACTAGAAGGTTCCCATAAACAACACGTAAGAGAAAGAAAAGCAGTAACAATTTGCTGCGACTGGAGCATTGTGTTATGAGGGGGGGGGGGGGGGAGTAAGGCGGTGCTGAATCAAAGGGCCTTATACAGACAAGCTGTCAGGCTCATCTCTGAATCGAACACAAGACTCTGCATTATGTTGGTCTTGGATGGTCTAGTAATTATATTGTTGCAGGTTGATTTTCTTTCACCCTCCCCTGCATTGTACAAGTTTAGAATAACAATAGAACCCATTTTCCTCTGTCTGATCTTAGCCACCCCTGCAGCAACCCTTATACATAAATATCTCAGCCCCTCGAAAGCACCGTATCAGCATCATCCCAAAAGAAACCAGTTCCTCCATCAAACGAGTCTTATGTAAGGGTTTAAAAAGGTTATCGTCCTAGGAAACAATAAGCTTGTCAGAGTAGAAAACTTTTTTTTCCTCCCTACTCTACTAGAAGGCGAGAAACTTGAAGGTAAAGAAAGGAAGGAAAAAACGATTTGGCAGTTAGGATTTCTTTGTGGGAGGGGGCTGTACATCAAGGGTGAAACTTTTTTCTTTCCTTCTTCTAAAGGAACATTTCTAAGGGATGATACGTGAGGGTGGTAAAGGAAAAGTTTTCCCGCCCCTACCCAGACCTAGACTTTCTTCACATCAACCTTCCTCCCCCTCAAGATTATTATGGAGGCCAGTGCCTTTTTATGCTTCCCTATAGCCTACTTTTTATTTGACTTTTATATTTTTCTTTTGCCTTTAACTTTTTAAAGCTCCTTATTTTTTTCTGCCTCGCGCTTTATTAACCAAACCGAAAATATCGCCATACTTTTTCCTTTGTTGCCCATTGAGACAGTAAACATGTCCTTTCAAAAGAAGGGTAGAAGTAATTTAGAGATTGTGCACAAAATGTCAGTTGGTATTACTGTACGGCTAACCTAAGCCAGCGGTATTTACACAAGGTTTCGCACCGTTTATGGCTGTCACTGCAAACACAAATGCTTCTTGACAGCTTCATCATGATACACAATAAAGGATATCAGTGCTGAAGCGGAAAACAAGTTAAAAGAACAGTTGATTCCAACAGATCCGTAATGCACTGTTGTGAAAAAGGTTCATCCAAGGTAAAAAGGTGATAGAGCTGAGTGATTATCACAATTGCTTTCTTCTGGCAGCTGATATCGTAATCTTGGGCACAAGTTGCGCATCAGTGAGTTTTATTAACAAAGAGAGATTGAATTACATTATTATATCTTATTTTTAGAATCATTTTATTCTATTCTGACACAGAACTATACGCTCAGCTGGTGCAAAGTTCACAGAACTACGATAACTTGCATTTAGTTTAGTTATTGTAAGTTATTGAAAGAGATACATTATCCCCTCTATTTTTTCCTGGAAAGAATTAAGTACACACAGTTATTCAGAAATTAGAAACTTTGGGCTCTTAGTTTTTTGATACTTTGAAGTGTTTCTATGTACTATCTGCTCACCACGGGAAGGCAAGCGGGGCCTGAGGAGGGAAGAGAGCCTTCAACTGTTTATTTGCTCTGTTAGTAAATTTGTTTACTACGAAATGAGTATATGAGAATGCATATGAGTCACTTATGCAGCCAGATCTAATGCTCAATTCAATAACTGCAACGACGGGGGTTATGTATGGGTGAGCTATGTGACAACACTGTATTTTAGATGAACCTAGCATTCTTATCATATCTAGACGACGAGTATAAACATCATGTGCACAGCAAAAGTGATTACGTTACACATTCCTCTGCCTTGCCTTCTTGTTGTGGGCAGACAGTAGATGCTTTTGTTGTTAATATTCCAGCTACAAATAAAAACTGATAATCTGTGTTACGAATGTGAATAACTTAGTGAGAACATTTTTTCTCTCACTTTAATTTAGGGCTTAAACAAGTTGCAGACATATGAGCTCTTACATTAGGTTTATTTATATTGCAAATTAAATATGTCTCTACTTTTTGGTACACAGTTCTGGAGAGAATTTGTCAGAAGAGTACTTTTAATAGCACTGAAAGAGGTGGAGCACTTTGAGTAGAGTTTCTAATTGGTGATATGACCAAATACGAGTATGGTTATGTATTAAATATGGTTTATGATTTTAAAAACCTCATTAAATTGGCATCTCCTTTACTAGTGGAAGGTAAATAGTGTTTGGTTTAATTTCTTTCTTATCTATTTAGCAATGAAACTTTTAAGGAATTTTGTTGAGCGTTCATAGAAAACAAATCGTTTACTATTTGAAAATAATCATAGGAGTCTGTAGATTGGGACTATCTGTTTATATTTTGCTTTTCAATAAACATTTTCTCAATATAGTGATTGCAAACACTACTCCGCTTAACAAGTACATACGATATTGTCACCCTAATCCTGGTGCAGTTACCTGCCCAGTCAGTTTGTAAGATATTAATGCGAAGTAGAAATTATGTAACTATGTCTAGTGTCAGTGAAGTTAATGAATTAGTGGAGAATTTAAAGATATTAGCTGCATTTCAAATAACGCTTTTGAACACATGTTCCTCTTAAGTGTTATTTTACAATATAGAAAATAGTGAAGCTTCGAGACCTAATGTTTTTGAGCTGAGATAGTACACCAAGAAGGAAGAAAACGCAATGCGTTAAGATGGCTGTTGGAAACCCAAACCTCTGGGTCATAACCATAACAACAAGGAACGGCAAGGGTCCAGGCAGACTCCATCCAGCTACCCTCATCCATCTCGCTCCCTCCCTCCCTCTCACTCTCTCACTCCAGCAGGTTATAAACACAACCCTCGCATTGCGACGTTGCCATAGCGACCACCTGTTACTTCTCCCCACAGGAATTCCAAGCGACATGTGGGATCTGCACTCACACACACTGCCGGATCATGTGACTGTCCAGCTTTACGATTTTTTTTTTCCTTCCAGGTGTTTTTAAAACGTGTGGGTGTATAAGGAAGAAATAAGCACAGTGTTACCTATTAATAATCCGATTTAGAAACTACCACCCAGCTTCTAATCTCCTTTAAAAATCTGGAAAACGCAATACGCATGTATTTGTTTTTCGAAAAGACTTTGGGATAGGTCGTGTAATGTTTTGAACAATGTTGGCTATGGATGGTATTTAAAATTCTTCAATTTTAATTTTCAATTCTTGGTGAAAAGGTTTCTTCTCTCTCCCTCTCCTTTAGTTGTTTATTGGTATGCCCAGAGAAATACGTTATCAACAGAATGTGTAAAAAATTTATTGATTGCTTCAAATAAACATAAAGATTTAATCTGTTTTTTTTTCTTTTTTAATTAACGTCCTCCAACATTTAGTTATATCGGACGATGAATGAAATGGGTGAAATGATGCTCAATGCGTCAGAGGTCCATGGAGCTAGAGTTACCCGACATTCGTCTATCAGTATAAAGGAAAACCCCGGAAAACCTTATCCAGGTAACTCACCCTGACTGAGATTCGAACTCGGGACCTCTTGAACGTGAGGCAGACATGCTACCATCTACGCTATCTGTCTTGAATCCTCTGACAGTATAGAAATGAATTTCTCAGAAAGGTTCGAAGAAGTGAGAAAGTGCTGTTTCCTCCTCAAAAAAGAAACATGATAAATATTGCGTAGACCTTTAGAAATCAGGAGAGTCAGAACAACTTTACAGCGTTTTTTTTTATTTTGAATTTGGCACTTCTGGCCAGCTGTTAATCGGGTATACATAAATGCTAAAGAACAATTCGTTGTAAGAAATCAGGAATGTTATTGAATACGAATATATTGTGTGTGAGTACACTATGGCAGTAATGAAGATAAAATGAGCAAATATCTTACATTCAGCTCACTTTTATACACGAAGGTTCCGCGAAAGGCTCGTTAATCCAGATAAAAGATATTAAACTGTTTTATCACATTTCGT